>JAUMTR010000001.1:2440153-2480596 GCA_032270685.1 Microctenopoma stevenorrisi
CATGATACACATACTCATGTGTCATCTGTGTTACTGACAGGCCAAGAAAAAAAAAAAAAAAAGAAAAGAATGCACTTCTACACAGCTATACATACATGATACACATACTCATGTGTCATCTGTGTTACTGACAGGCCAAGAAAAAAAAAAAAAAAAGAAAAGAATGCACTTAGAGCATAAAATGTGTAAATTTATGAGCCCTGACATTTCCCCACTAATGCGCTTTGATGTCCCTTCCTTTCCCCTGCTAGACTGCTCATATTTTTCATTCATGCTCTCACCACACATCAGCGTGTCTTTCCCTCCTCTCCTGCTCCCTCTGCTGAGTGTTGGAGACAGATAGAGGCCGAAGAAGCAGAGAGGAGGAGCTGAGAGAGTGAATGGACCCTGAGAGAGGAGGTGTGAAGCTGGACCTGTGCTCACAGATAGCCACTCTTTGAACAATGCCTCGGATGACAGCTGCTTACAAAAGGTATGCATGCGCACGTAAAATAGGAACAGCCAAACGCGGGCGATACGTCAGGATCAAGAGGTAGCAGATTCTAGTTCTATTTACACAAACATTAGTGCGGTGTACATTTCAGGACATCCTCGGGTCTCAGGAAAAACTCCGTGGGGTATCAGAAAAACTCTTTCTTCTTCTTCTTTGAAGGTTTTATGGCGGTACTTTAGCGTGGAACTCTAGGGACCTAAACATTGTAGTTCAATTTTGGCGTTTTTAAACTTCACCGGTGTTAGTGGTAGAATTCATGCCAGTCGGTTTCACACTCCAACCCAGAGGAGGCGGTAATGCGACAACAAGCTGTTTGCCAACCACCACAAAACCACAAGAAGAAGGAGGAGTTTTTCTGACCTAATTCCGAGACCTGATAGAGTTTTTCCTGAGACCTGATGATGTTCTTAAATGTACACTGAACATTATGGACATGGAATTTCTTCGAGAGAAAAAAATAATAAAAAGAATCCAGTTTACAAGAGAAGCTTGTTAGAAAACTATGTGAATGCAGATAAGAACCAACACCTTTTGACTTTCATGCCCCTTTTTCCTCCCCCCCCCCATCCACTCCACTGTAGCTGAATACGCTGGTGCGCTGCTCCGGAAAATCGGAATTAGCGTCACTTATTGGCAGTAACGTTATTACAGCAACTAAAAGCCACGAAAACCAACATCACTAAAATGCTAAATCAAAACTGTACCACCTAACAATGACTTTATTATTTTTAATTAGAAGCGTGGCACATCCAATCATGTTTATAATTAAAGGAAACAGGTTAGATACACCACATGAAAAACCCAGGCCCCAGAGTACTACGTCAGAGCAGGAAAAGTGACTGCACCTGTGATTCTCAATTAAGGCTAACAGCTTGAACAAGGTTTTAACAGAACCTGAGAACAACAGAGCTTCCTCATTTTTTTCAATTATGTCTAATAAGACCTGTCCCTTTGTCAGGTGACAAATCACCTGAACAATTAGGAAACCTAACAGTGAACGTGATCACCAGAGCCACATGCTGAAGCAGCTAAAGTCCAGCAGTTCTTCGAAGGAAGAGCCAGAAAACCAAAATAAGAAGGTGGAGTGACTGTCCTCTATGAATCATGACTCAGCCTAGGAGCTGTTAGACTTTGCCAACTTTCTTGTTGCCCTTTCACTGCCTAGTGTTTTTTCTTTTGTGCATGTTAATCATGGATTTGTGCAGGACATTCACAGTCACTGCCAACAGTGACAGCATCAAGATTTGTGTTTGTCTCAATATGGGGCAAAAGATGTAGGGGAGATGACATTCACGGAGCGCATTTTAAAGCAACCCAAAGAAAAGACAGCTACCGGCTTCAAGAGGCACGGCAGGAGAGGGATACTATGACAAAGATCCCAAGAACTGTGCAGAAATCATACACTTTTTAAATAACAACATAGGACTTCAATATTTTCAATATAAAGGCCAGAGCAGGAAAATCCCACCACGCAAAGACCAGCCAAAGAAGAAAACCAGGGAAAAGATCTTCAGCAGGGAATGTGCGTTCTTATTTCTGCAACCCAAAACGAGATTATTAGTGCAGTACACTTCTACTACTATTACCACTGCATCTGCATTGTTTCCATACATGTTGCACTGGGAATTGTGACCACTGCTTAATTTATGTTGACAAGAAATTGATTTTTGTTTTCAATAAAGGTCATGTGTGTCTGTGTGCACAAGACGAGACCTGAGGCTTTAGTTCACTCCCTATTCTAAGATTTTCAGTTTTTCACTTAACCAGCGCAACATTTAATAATACTGTTGTCTGTATGAGTGGTCACTGTGTCTCAATATATTTCAGCAGAAGACAAATATAATATCTTGTCAGTGTCCTGATTCGGATGCCAAAAGCTTCATATTGTCTAAAATGCATTCCTACTTCATTTAAACAAGCTGGTATTTCAGTGATGCTCAGAACAAATACAATCAGTAACAAGCGTTAATCCATTTTTAATGAAAGCGTAAAATAATAATGTTGCTCATCTGTAAACAGTAGCTGTAAAAAAATCCCATAAAGTTTAAATATTCATGTCACAGTGTGCGACATGTGCAATGCTTTGTTTTGGGGGGAGAGGTGAGGGGGCATGAGGGAGTACTTGCGGTTCCAGTATAACCACTATAAACTAGCTCACACATTGTTTAGTAGAACTGTGTCCAACGGTCTGGTTCAGCTGTAGAACTAAGCTAAAGGGAGCCTGGGGTGGAACTCATGCTGCTCCTAATACTGTTTGTGTTTAGTGCACAAAGGTTCCCAAGGGTGCAGTGTGTTCATGCCCCCGCTCTTCACCAGCGTACGCACTGCATGATTATGGCAGATGTAAGACTGCCACCTGCAAGGGGGTACCTCTCTGCAAAGAGAGAACTGAGCATTTGGGTGAGTGACAGATTCCTGCACATCGAATGCAGTTTGTTTGAAGGGTTATAACTGAGGAAAGCTTAAGGAGGGGGAGAGAGATAGATATACAAGCTGAAACAGCGGGAACAGAGTGACAAAAGATTAAACATTAGATGGTGGTAGTAGTATCTTCTCTCCTCAGGGACAGAACACTGTGCTGGTGACTGTATCACGGGTAGTGAGAGGTAATAATACATGTTCACCTCCCCTAGAGGGAGTAATAAAAAAAGGACAATGAAGAGAGGAAAGGAAAAACCAAGGCAGGGGAAAAATGAATGTCTCCATGAATGACAGCCATCATTTAATGAATGATAGCTTTCCAAATGATTACTAAAAGCTCTCGAAACTTCAACTGTATTACTATTCTGAATTTCTCTACTACCAGAGTCAATTATGCTCTTTGGAAAGTCTCCAACACGACGAAGAATGTTCAGCCAACACAAGACACAGATGTGAGCTTTTTACAGAGCGTCCCCAGACAACCTGGTGGTATCATCCCCTTTATGGGGAGTCTGTTTACTGATCATGGGGGGCGCCTCTCTGCATGCTAATAATCTCCTTAAAAGACTCGAGGACATAAAAATGATTGGATACTATTTAATTGTTTTGAGTCATCAGATCATGTTAATTACTTTAATTCTTATGTGCCAGGAGATAATGTAGCACCCGAGCTTTGCGAATGTCTGCTTCTTGCCAGGGTTTTTTTTTCTCGCGTGTTTCATACTCGGCTTAAAGTCTTTATTTAATTACTATGTAGGAAAACTGATAGTTAAACTGAACGTCTACCGCTGAGGTCTCGTGTATTACTTCCTCAAGCCAAGCCAACAAGTGATGCAAGCCTCCAGTAAAATAATGACATCTCGATCACACGTCACTGCGGAGCAGACTAATTGAAAAGAAGCTATGTGTGAGTGAGCGTCAGAATACTTCAAATGAAGTCAAAGTCACCTGAAACAGCAGACGTGTACCTAAAGCATCTCAGCGTGCCTATTTATTCTGTTCAACCATCTGAAAATCCTATTATATAACTTGTGTTATTAGTTGTCTGTCCTGCTTTAACCCAGTGACCTATCATATGACGCCCAGCTGCAGTCCAGACTAATAAATAGAATCATCCTATCATTATGAGCACCTAGCAAAGATACGTACACTCATAAAGAGCAGTAGGGCGCAGCAGTGTTTTTTTCTCAACAGATTATTCAGGATGACGATCACCATGTGGAATAAATCACCTGTTTATTGTGTAACGTCTGTATAAAGTTGAGTTTTTAGAGTTTTTAGCCTGAAATGTAAATGTTTGTGAACACAAAACATTCCTGAACTAAAAGGCAACAGATATAACTAAGCAAGCTGTACTACATGTTTGAAAGTGACAGTGTATCTAGTCACAGATTGCTACAGACATTTGCGCTCTCTGAAAAAAATCAATCCCAGTACTAGTAGCCACGGTAAACAGACCAAACTTCAGACGACTGAACAAAAAGCACAACTTCCCCTGCTGGTAGAGCATCACTCCAGCGAGCACAACATCATGTTCAAATGAAAGTGAAACCAGCAAGAGCACAAGAACAGTTGAACACATGGTGCTCTGAACAACATAGTAAGGTCTAGTAAATGGGAAAATGACATGAATGCCTGAGATAGAACCGTCAGGTAGACAAAGATGGCTCAGCCAGGCGTACCCCCCGACATGCAACAAATATCAAATAAAGGTAGCTGGAGGTCCTCACCCTGCCATGACAATAAAGAAATCCAGCCGGTTCCATGTGTCCCCGAGGTAACAGCGACGCCCAAATATTCCCAAGGCAACCATCTTCACAACCATCTCCAGAGCGAAGAAGATGTAGATAAATGCATCAAACGCCTAAAAGACAGAAGGACAGAAACCACATGTCACAAATAAAACATTATATTTTCATATGGGTATATTTATATAGCAATATTGTAGTACTTGTCATATTGCCAATGTGAATTCAACCTTTACAAATAGTGTGAAGTGTGAAGCTCCAATCCATTACACATAGCAAACTTCATAACTGACTATAGGTAGCTCATACAGTCTTTTTGAATACTGATTAATCACAATTTATCAAAAACAAACACTGATTACTCTGTCTGCTTGTTTTTTGATGTGTTTGTAAACCAAATCCATTTGGAGTTTGTTTATTTGGAGGAATGAATATATTAAATTTTCTTTTTTTTTTAATTATACTCTCACAGTTTACGTCCCAAACGAGTAAGTGATCGCTCGATTCAGAAAATGTGTAGATGGGATCATTACTATTGCACACATAAGCAAGGCCAAAGGCAAAGTTTAGGATTAAACCAACAAACTCTCCGTCTCTATGTGATCATGTTATCATCACATTTTCTTGGTTTATCCAAACTCTATATTCCAGTTGAGCTGTTTACCCTGTGCTGTGGGGTAACAGAGAATATGTAGTTTGAGCAGTAATTAGCGATAAACCCCACATTCCCCTACCTTACTCCCAGCTCTAATCAAGCATCTAATTAAAAGAAAAGAGAAAAAATCCAAATAAATCAAAGATCCAAGCTTGCTAATGCGTGTTATTGCTGTTGTGAGCAAAAAGCCTGGATTAGCTGGTGTTTCTTTTCTGTGAATGGAGGAGAATTAGAGATGAACTGACATGCTTGGCGTTGCAAGTAATTTGATTTTAACAGGGAAGTAGTGGAGGCAACATGATCTGAATTTGAACCAGTGATGTGGTTGTTCGTCTTTTGCCGCTGCATTTCTGCTGAAAGAGAAGAATCCTGCGACGATACCCGACCGATCTACTAATCTGGCAAATTTGCAACCTTGACCTTTGTCAACTCTGGAAGATGGATGAGGTGCCACCTTTTGGAAAGTTCACTGACCAAAGAGAAATGCATATGTTTTATTTGTGTCTTTTATTTTTTTGTGTCTCCAATAGTATTGTCTCTAATAGTACTGTCCAACTGTCACATACTATTTTGGGAGAGGCACATAGTGAAAACCAACTACCTGATGCTAGTTACGTTACTTTCCCCAGTAAGTTAGAAAAACTTTGATCATATTACAGTTACTGCCTCCAAGAACAATTCATCCAACACAGCAAATATTGATTTAAAATCTGACATTTAATCTTTTTCGTCGCTGTGCAAACACATCTTCGTGCAGTAAGCTAGCCTGGAATATGGACCTAGAATAAATTACCAATTCTTTGATACGTGATAATAGCAGTGCTGCCTTCAAACTTAACTTTACGCCAACATTTTATCCAGGTTTTACGTTTTTATCTGAAAGTTGCAAACCATTTGCACCTTCAAGGTATTTTTTCAAACCAGTTTTGTAAATGATGCTGTTATAAAACAGACTAGGACACGAGTGTATCAGCCTTAGCAGATATTTGTCTAAGCTCCGGCTTGCATCTCCAGCATGAAATTGTACTTGAAATTTGTAACGTAGGACGGATGAGGACTTGTTAATGATTATCTTCCTTTTTTCCCCAGTTAGACAAAAACACTGCAGTCTATAAAGATTCTTATCTATCCAGGTCATTAGACAGCTAAAAGGCAGTCAAATGCAAATGAAGTAGCTGTTTTTAAATGTCTGAATGGAACAAACCCTGTAGGATGACTTGTGAAGACCAAAGACATCTGCAAGCATATAGTTCATTTGCTCTGGTCTGAGTCAGTGTGCTAACTCGTAAATGCGGTCTGTTTTTCCCTTGGTTTATTTTCCTTTCACACTGAAATGAATGAGAATCCAGTCACTGATTAAAAGAATCTGGGCCAGGACAATGGAATAAATACAAGAAGAACACCCTGTTCTGAACCAGTGAATATTCCTATGTAACATGGAACAACAGCACAGTTGCTTCAGAACTGTGGTAATTATCTCAGCATCACACCAAGCTGAAAACTCAGCCAGGTGAATTCTGAATTCCACAAAACTCAAAGTCAACACGATTTAAAAAAAGAATGAGCTGTGTACTATCCACTGATGCCACGCATGATGCTCTTGTTAAGCCTACATCCAGTAATAAGCCATTGCTTTGGTCTGATCCCAACTGAGATTCCTGTGCTGAGATCTGCTGAGATCTAACAAACACCAAAGAAGCTGAGGAGCAAAGTAAATGTGGAAACACTCTTTGTGGCCCGAGACTCTAGAAATCAAGACGAGGTTTCTTTTAAAGAATCTGGACATGAATCATTATCCATCCAAAGCACCTTTCCTGAGTTTACCCACTCATCCATCCATGCACCAGCTTACAGAAAGCGACAGAATGGCTCCCTGAGCTGCCAGAGCTCTTAAGTGCACGTTTATTAGCTTAGAGAACGTGCTGTTGAGGCACCATTGAAATCATGGAACTGAACAACGGATTTTCTGAGGAGCATATTGACTGTGGCGCTGTGGCCCACTAAATCCATGCCGATATTGAAAAGGGTCTATAGACACTTGGAGGAGAAATTCTATTAGGTCCGAGTCACCAGCCACCTCCCGTAGAAAGCTGAATCAATCCACTGGGTGTGTTGGTTGTTATATGACGAGTGTGATGCCTCGTGTGTGAATAAAGTTTCACACCAACAGACTAAAGACATACGCGCACAAGCTCACACACAGATTTTACACCCACTAAGTTCACCTTTGACCTAAGTGGAGGGGATTCTGTTTCTCGCCAGATGACAACGAAAGCTGCTGAGATGCCGTATGTGAGAAAGCCGTGCCCGCTGCGTCATCCACATGCTAGCAGTGAGTCACCGCAGGGAATTACAGGCCCCAGCAAGTAAAGAGCACGACCAGGACGAACTGAGAGGAAGGAATACAGCGAGGGAGAGCGGGGTGTGTGTCGCGTGTGTCCCTACACAATGTAGCAATAAATGAAGACACTTCCTGAAAACACTGCGTGTGTATAAAATGAATGCATTTGCAGAAGAGCTTGACGAAGCTCAAGTAAGTGCTGTTGCTATCAAGAAGCTAGTATGTCTGTGAATATACTGTATATACATTTGTCTATCAAAATGCCATCAAATGCACATAAACCTCTAAAGTAAACTTTTTTTATCCATCACAAAGTGCTTGAGAGAATAAAAGGTCACAGACCAGGATCAGCTCATTTACATTTATCCTCAGGGGATGGTGAATGCAGGCACCCAAGGTTACTTCTCTTTCCCAGCCTGGTACGCTTATACAGATGAGCGTATAAGCGTACCAACCCTTGTTGTTGTTTTGTGTGTGTGTGTGTGTGTGTGTGTGTGTGTGTGTGTGTGTGTGTGTGTGTTCATTCACCTGTAGTATTTGGCATCGGTCTGAGGAGCAGTCGATGTTCTCACACGGCTGGTACATTCCCAGGGTCACACAGTTCAGCAGGATCACCATCATACTGACCCGCTCAAACCACGTAGAAACAGGACTGGTTAAAGAAAATCATTTGGATCGTTCACATGGCTATGTTTAAGGACATGTTTAAAAGTCTTCAAAATAAAAGCAAAAACCAAATAACATCTGTAAAATAACAAATAACAGAACTGATCTGGTTTCTATCAATATTATTTATACCAATAAAACCACTCAGACTTGTTATTTATCATTATTTAATCGTTTTAACTACAATTATAGTAAAACTGCAGCAGTTCTGTTGTTCTGTGTGTCAGGGCATAGCCTTGACTTTTTTAGCCTGCCATTTTCTCCCAAAACACTTATGACTGTGGCTGTTAAAGTGCAGCTCTCATTAACAGTTAAAATAATGTACTGTTTGTAGTGGCAATGGAAAGTATGCGTCGCGTGCACTATAACTAGCAATTTTCCACCATTACTCCCCCGACACTCACACACACCAAACGCCCCAAAGAAACAAATGATAAATCTATGGACATTTAGCAGAATCGAATTGTGGAACATTTTACTGTGACACTATATGCTCGATCAAGTAACCAAATCTCTACTAATCCAGATGTTTCTAAGAGTTCAACCTCAGAACAGACGTAATCCAACGGCTTAGGTGATGTTGACTATACATGACATGAAATACACTTGTTTTGCAGAAAAAGAGGTTTAATGAACATGCAAAACCGAGATGCATGCCAGTGAAGAAGGACACAACACAGCGGAGGGTGACAGAAAGATTCAATATGCATTTACTGTTTGTGTGCACTGCCTGGTTAACAAGCGTCTGAAGGAGTACATGCTGTAATAACACAAGAGACCCGATCCGTCCCCAAGGCTATGCAACACAGGATGCTGAAATGCTCCTCCAGCAGCCTAAAACACAGCCTGTAGCACCAGAGCAGATTCAGCAGGAAAAAACAGACAGAGAACGTGTTTTTTCTTAGAGTATTACACTGCAAGTTTCAGAAGACAGAATTCCAAGAAAATATTTCATCTTCGACGCGTTTCTTTTGGACCTTTCCCAAAAAGAGATGGACTACTCCACATATCACAGCATGGATAAAGATAGACTGTGAGTGGGCAAAAAACACATGCATACACATAAACACACAGACAGAGCATCGCACACATGCACACAAACACCCACTCCCCAGAACACACGAGCAGAAAAGTTCATCCATGCAGATACGCGTGTGAAACCCAACCAGCATGTTCAAAAGCACAAACGCTCACACTCGCCCACCCGCAAGTGAGCGCACACATTCACGTGCTGACACGCACACACACACACACACGTGCTGTCTACTAAGACTCATATTAAATCATGCATCAAATTAGTGTGTCAGCTGACGGAGGTCATTTAAAGAGAAATATTCAGCACTGCAGGCGTGTTTAATATTGATGCCTCGCAGTCTAACGCGTGCAGACGAGCAGGATTTGGGTGAGAAGAGGGACTCACCAAGTTTGTCCGTCAGTGAGACACATGCAGACGCACATAACTAAGCTTTTATGTCATTTACATAGTCATTCATGTAGGTCTTTTATGGATCCGTTTTTACGAGCTTTTAGATTGATTAAATCCTAAACCTAATGCACGTTTCAAATTAAAATTGTCCCAGAAGTCAGATGCATTACGTCTTTTAAGGAAGACTCTTAAAGTGAAAAAAAGCTTCTTATTAAATATGATGAGATATAAAAAACAGGAAATTAGAAGCTCACACTGCTGTCACACGGCATATATAAACATTTATTAATTAAATTTGATGTGTCAAGTCTGTACTGTACACCCATAACCAAGCCTAACCGCTGCTGGAACCCCTTCTAGTTGTCATTATGCCAGAGGCGGTGTACACCCAGGACTGGTCTCCAGTCCATCACAGGGCTGACATGTGGAAACAAACAGGTCAGGCAGCCCCTTATGGTGCCAAGGGTTCAGGGTTGAGGGTCTTATCTAGGGGCACTTCAACATGTGGACTACAATCAAGATGGGACCAGGAAGATACACCACCAATCTTGAGGTTCAGAGACAATTGCTGACTCTACCTCCTGCACTGTCGCCCCTCTATGCCATACACAAACAGAAAATGTTTCTTTTCCCTTTTGTTCAGTGAAATCAACTCTATGTTCACTTACAAAATATACAAATATTCATGCCATCGTGTCATCGTTCCATAAGCAGGCAGGTACTGTAGACCACTTCAGCTATCTTCTGTGTGTAGCCCTTCCTAATGAGCACAGAGTTTTGAGCCGCAGGTGTCACTGAGCTTGTGGTGAGACCCTGGAGCCGGTGCCTGTGAGCACGCTGCCTGAAAGTGCAGCCTTTCCAGGCGGATAGCCACTTTAATAAAACTGCAGGTCAGCGCTTCCCTATTTTCTCCGTCTAAGTAATGATGACAGCCTTTAGGCTAATGCTGTAAGGATTATCTTCCTCCGTTTTTTCCACTGCCAAATGCATTCTTTAGAAACCTGCAAGTTGCCAGAGTGCCCGGTTTAGCCTCTCATGCATACTGACTACATACGAGCTGCCTTTAACAATACGCAAATGTCTGTCTGTCACTCACCACTTTTGAAAAATGAGTCAATTAGTGTAGGTGCCTCGGAGGAGGCTGTGTTTTTTCATTCTCTCTCCCTCGCAGAGAACCGTGCACACCTACCACACATCGACCCAGCACTGGAAGGAACATTCAAAGCTCTATTACAGACGATTAACTCAGAAATTGTTTTGTAGTACTGATTCTTGAATGTGTTAACCTTCGTTGTGTTACCAGGGAGGTATTACGACGTGCATTTTTTAGTATGCTCTGTTTCACATTCACCCAGCAGCTGTCACTCACTGCTGGAACACCTACAGCTTTTCAGTGAGGGTCAATCAATATCTGGTAAAATACTTAGAAGTATTCAAAAATATCTATTTGTTCCATTAGGAGACTGAGTGGGTGGATCTCAGAGTGGAGCAGGAAGAAGATAGATGTTTTTTCTTTAAATCAGACCATTACTGAAGAGACCTGCATGTGCCATAGTATCATCATGACAGAGCTGAAAAGAGGTGGGAGGTTTTTAAAGCGTGTGGTAATGGGGGTTAAATTAATTCCTAATGACTCACTTGGAGTCACTTTTTCTAATCGTTTCTCGATGTCTCTCTGACTTTTCCGTGTCTTGCCTTATCTTTTTCTAAAAAACACACAGCGGCAAACGACCTTCGGTTTCCGTGGCAACCAATTGAATACCAGATGAAGTAAAGAGTCGCAGAGGATACTGCGGTAGAAGGGACGAAAACAGAGCTATTTTGGGGGAAGTTATTCTGGTTTTGATGTCCTTCAGCGAGACCTCGATGTGTCTTAACTGTCTCATATGTGATTTGCAAGACAAGTTAATGTGATGAGAGATTTAGCGTGCATGGTCATTAATACTTTTGGTTGAGACGAGATTAACAAACTGATTTGCACTGCTTGGTCAACGTGGATAAAGTCTGGTTTGTTAGTGTTGGATCAAATAGCCACACATCGCTACGTTGCTCAGTTTAATCTAATGGAAAATAAGTGTAATTGCTGAATTACTGTTAAATTGGCTGTAGTGAGAAAGGTCACTGCAACATTTGCTCTCAAATTTTCCAGTAGGAAAGTGAAAAATGACTGTGGTCAGACAGCGTCTGAGATATGGTTACTGTTCTTACTTAGATCATTAAAAGACGCTGACTCCTGACCTCGTCCTTGTTGCACTTGTACAGTACAGGAGAGTAAGGTGAAGGAGAGATTAGGCAGATAATGTTTCCGGTTTGTCAGGTGGCGTCTGTTTCCTGATGGGGACGAGAGTACTTTTACTTCTTCCTAATTCCAAAACCTTTCCAAACCTAGGGTGACATCACTTGAGGCAGTTTTAGATTTAGTGTAGCTATTGGTAAAACATTTTCTAAAGCTGCTTGGTACTTTGTTCTCGCATTTCCAGGTATCTTCTAGTTGCTCAGTTTGTTCATCCCTCCCTCCTTTTCCTTCCCCAGCTTCTCCTTCATCACTACAGTATAAAATGTTTAGAGAGACAGGCAGGTCTTTTTCTTTCGTGGAGTTTTCCACAAGGGGCTCTTCGATCCAGTACAGTTGACTGGATAAAGGAGAGATGGTGTGCGTGTGTGTGTCTGCACTGGACAGCAGTAAATGTCACAGGATATCACACGGTTATGCTTCACAGCATCTCATGTCAGCTCCTCTTTTCCCTAAGCTGTCAAGTCAATGAACAATGAGCACACAGTGGGAAACAGAACCCAGAGGAAAAGATCAAGATACATGAATAATTGTTAAGATGGCAATAACATACACCTTCTAAAATATAACACTGGCAACCTTGCAGTCTGTTGTGTGTAAAATGAGCTCCATGCATTGTTTAAGTATGCAGTGTCCACCAGGAGGCAAAAATATAGAAAAATGGAGAAAAAGCCATTAAAAATAAATAATAAAATAATAATAAATAATAAAATCAATAATATGCTCTCAGGTATATACTTACGGTCTGACAATTGTATGTCTGTAGTCAGACAAAGATGAACATGATTCTTTTATTCTAAACACTGATCAGTAAATCCATTCTCCAGCCAGTGGATGCAGTCGGTGGGCATAACACCACACCATTTTGCTCACTGAACAAATCAAATATGCACAGAAGAGAAGTGTCAATGGACGCCTGCACTGGGTAAAATAAATTGAGGAGCAATTTTGTGTTTTCCAAGAGAAAGAGAAAGAATTCCTATGAACCCTAGCAACTTTAAATGTGTAATCATGGTTTTAGTAATTAAAAAAACAGACTTAACTTTCCACCCCCCCAAACCTCAAACTCATTCTGTCCGTGTCTCCCCCTGTTTTTCTTTCCCAGATGTCCAGCACACAGCTGCCACAGGATTCCTCCAGACAAGCTCTGCCCTGTTGCCTTGGCAACCAGCACTGACAAAATTATTAGGAACCCTGAGTTGTGTGTGCGTACTGTGTTTGGGTTTCTGTGGTAGCAGAGACATTGTGAATACACATCATACCCTGACTGAGAATCTGTTCAGGAACATTTCATATATATGTTTCATATATACTGATGAAGTTCCGTAAACTTGAGAATTCCCCCAACAAGATCACAATCGGGTTTAACACCAGCCGTTTTGTGTAAAATGATGCCTCTTAAATCAAATTCAGTAAACACTATGGCTCGCATGCGCACATACACCCACAGACACACAAACAGGGGGATTTGCCGTTTCTGTGAGATTAGCGGTGTACGCGAGTTCATTTAGCAGTTAGTCCATCAGCTCGGGGAAATGGACTGAGCTAGATAAACTGCAGTAACAGAAAGGGCTGAAGGCATGAGAAGGGACAGATAAAAGTCCACTGGTTTATGAACAGCTGTCAACTAAGATGTCTTTTAGCAGTGATGGAGAGATACGAGTGGTGGAAGTAGTAGTGATACAGTCTGCGTGCAATTACACACAGTCTGGAGGGATCCTTTCGTTTCTCTCCCTCCTTTGATGTACTATTGTGGTAATACGACGGTGTTAAGTGTGTAGGTTTCCTTTCCTGCCCACGATCGCTGTCGCACGCTATTTCCATCCTCCAATGTTGCCAGGCTTGTGTAACAAAGCAAACAGCAGAGGCAGAGTATGGCCAGCAATTATGCAATAACACAACCAGAAGGAAAGAGACATTTAAGTAACTATGGTTCAAGACAATTCAAATGATCATAGATTAGCACACGGAACAACACGTACAGCAAACAATATGCCAAAAACGAACCACAATCAGCAGCATACTATGTTTCAGTGAACTTATTATTCACTACATCTGAGTTGGGATTAGCTTCTGTCATTACTTGCTGCTATTCAGAAGACACACTTAGTGGCTTAAACAGATCAGAATAATAGGAAGGAAATTAAGGTTACCTACATCCACGAAAAAAAGAAAAGCGGGGCAAGAGACAGAGGGCAATTAGAGAGATCAATGGAGCATAAGGGAAAAGTTGAAAGCAAAAAATAATAGGTCTCACTACCCCTTCTTCCCTTCTGTCACATACTACCCCTGATGTACTGATTTTCTCTCTCTGAAGCAAACCTCCACCTCTTCTACTTGCTCCCCACTCAGTCAACAGATCATAATGTCATCTGCAAACATCAGAGTCCATGGAGATTCCTCCTACCCCCATCTCAAACCCATCCGTTACTCTTACCGCACACCTCACCACCCTCACATAGTCCTAATACATGTCCTGCATCATCCTCACACACTCCTCCACTCCTGACTTCCTCATACAGTGCCACAATTTCCCTCTTGCTAACCCATCATATGGTTTCTCTAAGTCCACAAAGACGCAGTCAAACTCCTTCTCTATACTTACCCATCGTCACTCTTAAAGCAGACCTCACCTCGGTGGTGCTCCTTGTCGGCATGAAGCCAGACTGCTGCTCACTGATTGTCACATCTCTTCTTAAATTAGCTTTGACAACTCTTTCACATAGCTTCATGGTGTGGCTCGTAAACATTATCCCTCTGTAGTTACTAGAGGAGTTATGCACCTCACCCTTGTTCATACAAACAATCTGGTCAAAAAGGCCACTGCCATCCCCCCTAGACATTTCCATACCACCCCAGTCTGGGAAGATTCATCCAGGTGAAGTTTTAGTCATGTTTAGAAGGTTTAGTCATGGCAACTGGACTACTTTCTTTGAGGTAGAGACGTTTCACTAATTTATTGTGTGTGGGTGGATGTACACCCCCCTCACCCTGCCTTTGCTTTATTTAGCAAGCCTATTCAAGTCAGATGTGAAGTAAAACCAACCTGGAGGATAAATCTGTGGCCTAAACCCAACTTACTTCAAATTGAAAAGGTTCTTTGGAAGCAGAACAAAACGTCTCTGCCTTCTGACGTACCACCACAGGTTTGTCATCTGAACCAACAGCCTTCCAAAACGTCATCCACTTCAGAGCAGCCCTCACTTTATCCTTACTAATCCTCTCTACTTCCTGATTCACTAACTCTACTCTGTTTATCTCTCTGTCTAATTTTACTCAGAGTACTCCTTCCATCTTCTTAGTTACTGTCCTTAATCACCTAAACATGCTGCACATCCTTTCCAGCCCAATCTTTCTGCCTAGCCAATCGATAAAGGTCCTATTCTCTTTCCTTGGAGTCGACCTTCACATACAATCACTTTAAGCCTTTTTTTTGCCTTTGCCCCCCCTCTGTTTGCTGTATGCCCGGCCTGCCAATACTAGTGTCTGTATGTCCATCAACTCTCTGACTATCCAACTTTTTTTTTCTAAACTCATCCTTTGGATACTTTCTTGTACTTGCTTGTCCCACTACTAAGCCTTCCATCAGCCAACTTTTCTAGGTCGACTCACCAATAAGGATGACTTGGGGCTTTGCACGTACTTCTGTAAAGTGTCGTTGACTTAGGTTGTACATTGAGCATTTTCTCACCCAAAACAGAATCAGTGATCTTATGGAGATTATAAGATTTTTGTTTCCAGTAACTTGTCGGTGTCCAGTTCAAACCCTTGACAACTACATGACCTCAGTGTAACCAAACGGTCATGGTTCCTGCTGCCTAATTGCTACTGCATTTCACCCTGTGCCAAAAGTCAGCTGTTACCCTGTTGAGTAAAGTTTTATCATAACCAATAAAAATGCCAAACCTACAAAAACAAGGCCTCTTTTACAACAAGCCTTAGGTCTGACTTTAGTTTACGTGTGAATTTTTTCTCTCACTACTCTCTTTCTTGACTCATCTCTTTCTCACACTTCCTACACCAAAAATCCACTGCTTCAAATTCCATTGTCTTACTTATTGCATTGTTTTCCTCCCTTTTATACACGTCATTCTGAGCCCTTTAGCTATGCTTTGTTTTTATCTGTCTGTCTCTTCCTACATCACTCTAACATCATCTCTGTGTTGGGGCATCAATTAGTCCAACAATGTTATATAAATAAATGAGCGTCCTCTGTATTGTGTGTTGCTTGGCATAATTAAAATCTGGCTTAAAACATAACAAGGTGACATATTAATATTCATGATCATAACAAGACGAACAAATTGTGGTATCTGCAGGGACAAGTGCCTCTTTCTGCGGGAACAAGAGTCTTCCCAGATTGAGACACTAATTTCGGTTCACAGAACCAAGGTACACAAACATGCACTTGTACACACACAACACATTAACACATTATCACATGCCAGTCAATAGCTCCCAAGATAGCATCATGCAGATAGCAATCATTGGAGGCGAGTGTTAATGACAGACTAATGACTGTCATTTACCAAACTTGGAAGAATGGCTTCATTTAAGTCTCTCCTTAAGTTTCCCACGCTTTGGTTATCTTAAATTTTATTAACAATGTCTTATCTAAAAAGACTTTTCTGATGCAATAGATGACTATAAAATGTGTCTATATATGACACGGTTAGTAGTAAACACCATTTCTACAATAGTTGGTCAAATGTGGATACAATATAGTGAATACAGCTCATTAAATAATTGGAATTATTTTTAAACTTTAAAATGCAAACTACAATTTAATATAATAAGGTTTTACTACATGCATTAAGAGTAAACATCCAGTCTTTTCTGTAGCAGTTTCAGAAAGCCGTTTCCTGTCAGGGTTTGGTTCTCTGAGGAAAAGCACGCAGGCTGTTATAAATAACACACATGCACAGAACTGAGAGAACTCATAACCAGCACGGGGTCAGACCACCTGATTCAGATACATCACCATGGTGACACAGACAGCTACTAGGTGCAGGAAAGCAAAAGCAAGGGATGAAAGGATTGAAAGAAGGGAGGGAGGAGTAAGGATTCAGAGGTGAACAACAGAGTAGATTCTAGTGTTGCTGAAACACACACATGCAGTACAAATTCACACACTCACACACACAACCCAACGTACTGGAACCTGCTGTGCTAATTACTGGGTCTGTGGTTCTTTGAAGGCTGCTGCTCACCTTGAATGACCCCTTACCTATTCACACAGACAAACAGGTGTTGTACACCCTCTAGCCATCTCTCTATGGGAGTCAGTGTGTTATTTCAGCGCCCACAAGCTCAGTGGGCGATGCCAAGCTGACAATAATATGTATTGGCACCAAGCAGCATGTAGACAGAGCACCTGTACATAGAACCCACAGCACGGGCCTGTCTGGAGCGAGTGGTGGTAAATGCAAAGAGGATATGACACACTGGGAGGCGTTCGGCTATCAATCGGATCTCAGATCAACATCCCAAAGTTTGATCTTGTTAAAGTTCTAGGTTTATTGGTTGACAATTATAAACAACTCCCAAACTGTGACGTAGCTTTCGACTACGCTGGAATATGTTTTGTAAATCACATTAGTATTTACTATGGAACTGCCCCGGCCCAACAGCAACAGAAGCATGTCAATGCACAGCTAGCTAGCAGCTACCCTTACTAAAAAAGTAGGGTTCAGGTACGTCTTCCAAGAATGCTTAATGTAGTGTACTACATTAATGTACTGTATACATGTACTGTAGTGTACTTAATGTAGTGTATCTGTGATCAGTGTACCCTTTTTAAAACATTGTGAATTGTCCCACTTTTTATGATTTTTCTATAAAACAAAAACAATAGTGCACTTCAAGTGTGCTGTATACTGTTAATGTACTACTAGTATACTATACTATAAATTATACTTCTAAATACAAATGCTGAATATAGAGGTATAGTAATAATTAGAGTGGAATATTTCTATGCCTCATCAATTAACAACCTATAGGCTACATGATAGTTGTATTTTGCAATTAAACGTCAGGGCGTATGCAGAAAGAATTGTTTGTTACTTGAAAATTAACTAGAACAAAAGCTGCTATTGTAAGACTATAGCAGACTAAATGGGAAACACTAATTATTGTAGCCTAAATATGGAGACTGATTATAGAATAGCATGTGCTATTTTACATAGCTAAGCTAACTTGTCTGGTAATAGTTCCACGTTAGTTTAAACTTTGCCGAACCCATTTCTCGGTCTGCAGTGAAACGGCAGTTATTAATCTTTATTCAGTGCCATTTTTCACAATATTCAAATGTTATACAAAACATTTAAAGCACTATTAAAGCAGTTCAGCATATTACCTAACACTCAGTAAGCTGCTGAGAAAATCCCAAAGGAGCACATAAAAATCCATCTTAACCCCATCTATCCAACTCGGGTCAATAACATTGGCGTGATCACAAATAGAACTACTGATGTCACTATTGAATTATTGATTGGTTTTTCTAAACATATTAGAGAAAGTATTAAAGGTGACACTCAACAAAATAAGCTACGCCGAAGAAAACTGCAAATGTGTTAGAGTCTGAGGCAAAAAATGGATCCATGATGAGGTGGTAGGTGTAAAGTTAGGGATGGTATGAGGGTGAAAGGAACTACTTTTGTCGAGCTCTAACCATTTGGGGGGCACACAGGTGTCTGTATGCAAACAGGTATGATACAGCATAGTAAGTAAAACAGGTATATGTGTGCTTGTGAGCCAAGTTAACATAAAAAACCATAAAAGACAGATTTCAACATTGTGCTTCTAGAGGTGTTACATTTCCATGATGAAATCTCTTTAACTCTGCAAGATTTGCTAACTTATTCCACCATCTGTTACTGCAAAGTGTGTGAATGTTTGGCGTGATTAATACTTGTAGAACAGTGACCTTTTTAGTAACCAGAGTCATAAAGCACCAGACACCATTAAGCAGACTCCCCAACACATCCAACCCACTAACATGCAGTATGCACCAGTGTTCAAAGTCAGTGAGGAAGGTTAAAGGAAGCACCATTCACTTTATAATATGCAACAAGAATAAGAAACTTCTGTGGGTTACTAATTTAATATTAAATTTAAACGTCTCCTGCAGATTTACCCGCTATTCACACCAATAAGAATCAGCAAATTAAACTGAATAGTCCCTGCACTGTGCTTTTGTAGCCCTCAGACATTTTATTAAACTATCTCATTTGTCCATGCCATCCCTAATGCTGCCTCTAACTGCTGCAAGAACCGAAACTTATGCATGTAACAGCCCGGTTAACTGGGGAAAGGTTGACCATTAAAATGAATTGCAGCTTCTGCTAGGGAACAAACTCTCTCTACAGTGAAACAGGATCTGCCAAGGCTGTTATAAAAGATGGTGTAGACTATATAGTGTGAAGGTGTTCATTTCAAAGCAACGTATCTCCATGTTGAACAGATAGTGCTCCTTATATTTCATATATATATTATATTACAAAACTTGATATTTTTTGTCCTCTCGAACACATATGGAACAAAGACACATAACCGAATAGAACACATTTATTCATTTGTGAAGAGGATGTGTTGAGAATTTTAAGGTTCTTAGATTAAACTGAGTTCCCATCATATAACATCACTTTGTACTTGTCAGCACCTTTGGCTGTTTGTGATATTCTAATTTTACTGACTTTTTATATTAAGAAATGAAAGGCTCACAGTCATTTTGTAGTAAATTATGGCTAAATTACATGTAATGACAAGGGGTCTAAGTGCCACAGTTTAAGGTCAACATAATAATAAATCAGCCCCATGAATACATTTTCTGCATGAATTAATCAATGTTGCATAAGAAGTAGATTTTGCAACCTTTGATAGTTAGAAGATCAAATATGTGAAAGTATATTTACCAGCCCAAACGACAGTATGAGTAGGTTTTATATAACTTAATGCAATTCCAGTGTACTATGGTGAAGCAATGGTCAGTGGACAATTAGAGTCAAACAAAATACTGGTGTGGTTTGATGGCTTTATAGCTTAATAATAGGTCTCTATCTTGGAAGGCAAACAACTGACACGCATGGACACAAACAAAACAGCAAGTCAGAGAGAGACAAACAAGACAGGCTTTGTTAATGGTGCAGCATTGAGGATGCAGATGAGGTTATGCAGTGTGCACATCTTCTCAGATGCATGTTAAAATGATGAAATGTGGTTGTTTCATCAGTTTTGTTTTATAACACAAATTCATGTAAAACATGAGTTTAATTCAATGCTCTTCAAAGCACTGCCTACATATCTGCAAATACTTAAATGACGTAATATTCATGTTAAAGAAGACACTCAGCATATAAAATGTGCAGTAATGTAATTACTTTAATTATTAAATATTATAACAGGCAACACATTTGCATTTCCTGCTTTTGTCTGCCCCTTCCCCTTCGCTTTTAATCTATTAACTGTGCACTGTACAATGGGACTGTGTTTATTTTAAACTGTGGTAAAAGCATAAAAATGCTGATTTTACCACAAAAGCTGATAAAGGAGGTTTATGAATTGTATCAGCAATATAAAAAAACCCCACCAAAACACAAAGAGAGGATAAGGGGCCAAAAGAAAAGTAGGAAAGGACAGGTCCTTGTATGCAGCCTTTCACCAGTTTAACATGTAGGTGCAGTGACATTAGCATAGTGATTAAGAGTGGCATTATCATAATGATTAATATCCACATTACCATAAGCACCGTGGCTAGAATGGCATGGGAGAGAGCCAAAGAGATACCAAGAGAAAGGGGAAGTAGGAAAAGAAATGATGTAGAGTGGCACAGGAAGCTGGAAAGGGAAACAAACAATAATTACAAAGCACAAACAAAAGGGATTAAGACCGAAGAAAAGTTTTTCACAATCACAGCTGCCGACAGCACCGGAGCAGCCCAACGCTGTTCTGTCCTCATGAATACGTTTACTCTTCATCTGTGCTGTATATCCAGCGTGGAGACAGGCATGTCCCAAAGAGGGAGGCTGGCTGTCACTTTTCTATTTCCCCTGACAGCATAACCACAACCCGTGACCCTTCCTATAGGTGGAAACACTTGCCATCACATACGAAAACACGAAAGTCTAAAATCTACAGTAGTCTATAGTCTAAGAATCTAGACTGTTCTAAACCTGTAGACTAGAAATCATCCAGTGTGACTTTTGCATTTACAGTACAGTTATCGTACAGGCTCTCAGCATTAGCTCATCCTACAGATAAATAATTCTATTAAATCTGAGTCTTATCCATCCAACCATCCATTATCCTTACCGCTTGTCCGGGTCACAGGAGTGCTGGAGCCTACCCCATGTGTCATTGGGTGAGAGGCAGGGTACATTCACTGATTATTGTGCGAGTAAATTAGAATAGCCAGAAACAACCCACGCAGATATGGAGAGAAAACTCCACACAAAAAAACACACATGGACACAAACCTGGGTACTTCCTGCTGTGAGGCAACAATGCTAACCACTGCACCACTGTGCTGCCCAAGCTGAGCCTGAAGTCCTAAAAACAATTATTAAGTTTTCACATAGACAAGAGTGCAGCCAGAAATCAATTGTGCACCAGGCAGGAACAGATTTAATGCAACACTAAACCTGTCATCTCCTCGGACTGATGCAGTCTTCATTCAGGTCAATCAGTAACAAATATGCTATTAAGTTATGGACAGCAATTGTAGCTCCCCCTTAGGAATTCAAGCAGTCATTTGGATGGCTAGAAACAAACAGAGTAATTAATCATTCTTCACAGTTTCAAGAAAATCCAACTAAATTAATGTTTCACTGTTTTAACTCCAGAAAATAAATGGCACTTTGGAAATTTGGTGTCATTGAAAAAGCTAGAGTTAAGCAAAAATGCTCAACTTTCCCTAAGTCAGCTCAAGAATCGGGTTTGGATGACCTGAATCTGATCCGTTACCTCTTCCTAGTTTCACAGTTGAGAATCCAGAGGGATCAATGTAGCATTGAGTAGAAAGGACATTGTTTCATTTTACAGCAACACTATACAGCAAATGAAATAGATGGTTAGAATCCCGGTTCTCCTAAGACATACATACACACCCCTATTCATCCATACTAAGCAGGCTGTTACAGGTACACTCAAATCACTGAGGCAACAAGGTGACTACCATCACATGAACAGTGGCTCTGCCCCTGAACTCTGATACATAGAGAAAGCCTCCAGTATTCACTGATACCATTAATTAACCTGTAGTCTTTATGTAACATTTCCATGCTACACTTGAAACCCTCACAACGTTAGAACAATGACATTGAAAGAGCCCATTACTGACAGTGTCATTAAAGTCTCCTGGTAAGATGCATCGATGGATGAAGGACTACCTTTACTTTTTTACTATCTGCTATTTTTCTTAGAGAAACTCTGAGCATTCACACATAAGGCACACACCTTGAAAGGCTCTAGTGACACACGGAATCTGACTGTTATGTGCGCGTTAATGTGATCGTTTTGAGTGTGTATGAGCGATAATGCCAGAGGCACAGAGGGCCACATGTGTTGGTCCAGATGAGATTGAAAGTGAATTGGAAGCTATTAATCTGACCTTCCCTTGCTATCAGATTTGGTTTGGAGCAGAATATACATTCCCTGCACGTGCTCAGCGCGCTGCACAGATTTAGATGCGGAGGCCAGCATTTGCCTTCTCTTCCCTCACACCGTTCTGATTATCCCTTTGCTATGTGAATGAACCTGTCAGTGTTTCTGGCTGAGAGTTGGTTCACATGATATACACAGTTCAGTTGTTCAACTCTATCCCCACTCTGAGCCCACCGTCAGTGGCATCGCATAGATGTGGAAACAATGACGGTACTCCCTGTTGAAAACAGCTTTGTTGGGCAAACTACAGACCATGACATGTTTGCTTTGACGTTTCATTTCTTATGTAACTCTGTGGTTTACCACGACGTGGGAAATGTACAATTTAGCAAAAACAAATAGCAATTTCACAGGGATGGTGGGGCTGCTCTCAGCATGTTTACATTTCTACATTTGTGTCGTTGTTTTATGATTCAGTGAAGCGGGTTGAATGTTTACAGGTGCTCTAAAACTGCCGTTTGCGACTAAACATAACGCGGAGATGCCTTCAGGAAGTAATATGATTGAGATTCAATAAAAGGAAGTTCTGATGTATGTTTTCTTGCTGTTAATTTCAGAAACGAGTAGGAAGCTGAAATAAGTTCTTGATGGTTCCCTAACCACAATATTTCAATGCGAACAACACATCAAATGACTCAC
Organism: Microctenopoma stevenorrisi; assembly: GCA_032270685.1. Taxonomy (NCBI): domain Eukaryota; kingdom Metazoa; phylum Chordata; class Actinopteri; order Anabantiformes; family Anabantidae; genus Microctenopoma; species Microctenopoma stevenorrisi. The sequence continues at coordinate 2,463,495 of JAUMTR010000001.1, forward strand.
TTTAATGTGAGCGTGTCACACTGAGAACATCCAAGTCAGCAGTTCCACACGTTATTGCATGCGTTAACATAGTTGAGTCCTCCAGTCTTTCCCATAGAAAAACATTCCAAGGTGCAGTGGAACATAAGGCATTCTGTGTGACCCTGTATCTGTAGTGCCTTAGGCGGGCCATACAGCCAATGTACAGTTTTATAGTTCTTGCAATATCTTTTTATTTTTGTGCCCCATGTGCTCTGTTCTAGTTTTAATTTGGCACTAGCAGCCCAAAGATTCTGTTCAGTGCCAAATGGGCTTGCTAGAAGTTCTTCGAGATGCCCCTCATCTGAAAGGCCTCATCAGTTCTAAGTACCGAGGTTGGAGTAGAAGGCAATCAGTGGCAGATCTAGGATTTTTCTGAGTAACACTAGAGACACTAGAGGGCCCAAGTATTTGTCCAACAACGTAAAAAACCTGCATGGTAAAATCTCTGTACCAATATGTGCATTCTTAGTGCGCATAGACAAAATAGTCACTAACGCACACAGCATGTGAGAAAATCCAGCGTTTAGTTAAATTTTATGATGTTTTTCACTTATAATCTTCTTCTTCTTCTGTAAGCTTTATTGATGCTTGACATTCCTATTTGCATAATTAGGACCACTAGTGTTTGGGCTTGGAATTGCATCCATCTAATAACAATAGGACATAAGAACTGAGATCAGATTCCAGCTGGGGCCAATACGCCTGTGGCCCCGCCCCTAGAACTTGTAAGGAACCCAGTTTCCACTGACAGTGCCATGGATAACAATGGATGCAGTGACAAACAATCTTGGCAGATGTTTGTTTGCAGAGTTTCGACACTGAGGGAAGGAAGGATGAACTAAGCAAGTAATTATCAAGGTCTAATAATGATGCCGCATTTCTGTATTAGCTTTTGTTGTGTAACCACGTCCTTCTACTCAGGCACACAAGCTGACGATGAACAGAATCATATACAGATGTGTTTGTGAGTTAGCTACACCATGCTCTTGTTGTTGTCATAGTTATTCTCCTGGTATCTTGATTTGACGACTTAGGAACAGTTTAGTTTTGTGATACAGTTATTATGCGTTGCTCATGAAGACATGCTGTAATTGGTGCATTAACTCAAAACCATATGCCGCTGAATCAAGCTGCAGAGAGGTATTTTGATTCTCAGTGGGATCAACAGAAATAGCTAACCCTTTCACATTCAATAGTCTTTTGAATGATGCTAAAAATATTGCTTTTGTGCGCTAACAACAGGCTTCTGTAGGGAACTGAAAAATATTATTTCAATATTATTCCTTGTATAATTAGTGGTATACAGGCGCCCAGACATGTTAATTCTGGGTGTGTGCATAACACTGAGTGAGGTTAAACCATTCATAGTTCTGTTATTAGAGCTACATCATGCAGCTAACTGAGCTATTGTTTCATGACTTTCTCTAAAAAGGGCCCCGTCCAAATCCATTTTCATGCACAATACTGGAATAAAACATTCCTGATGTTTTAGAGTGCACTTGAAATGCAGTATAGTTTAATGTGGCATGATGGTTGGTCTTTTCCTGTAATAATGTACTCACACACAGCTAGAAATAACATTAGTCATTAAATGAATGCATGAGATGTGCAAAAATAACGTCACTGTACAATTTTGGTAGACAACGGAAAAAAAAGCTATGCCCTCATGTGCATGTAGCTAAGATTAATGCAGCATAATAAACTCTACCTAGCTAACTCTACCTAACCTCTACCCAAAAACTACCAGTTTTTGTTGGATCTACTCAAGACAGGTGGTGACTCGGTGTTATTTGATTGCATTATGACAAAAGTTAAATAAATATTCAGTCTCTCCTCACTGATATGAATGGCCCTGTTGTGTCTCAAAACCAATTCCAGGCAATTTCCGGTCTCTCTTTTCTCAGACAACTTTGAAATCGACACTTTGTGTGCACACTCTTGGCAGTAATATTAAGATGAACAGAAAAGTAACACATAAAGCTACTATCAATGCTCAGCAGCAAAAAAAAAAGTGCCAAATATTCTGTCCAACAGTGGTGTGGAATAAGTGCGGAGCGACAAAAGTTTGATCCGTCTATTACTGCTAGAGGCTTTCTTTTTAAATCCTGACTGCTAGCTTTCCCACTCTGCCTCACTGAGGGCCTCTGCAAAACGATTTAGCACAATGAAAACTACAAATGATTTACTGTCTAGAAGGGAAAGGGTGAAGAAGAGTGATAGAGACAGTGAGCACAGCAGAGGGAGAGGGAGCTGAGCCAGCAGCTACACAGAACTCCTTAAGCCCTGATAACTGGCAAACAATTCCTTATTCCCTTAAAACTCCAAGGCTACTTCTCTCTTTCAGACCATTTGCCGAGCCACACTCTCATGCCTTTCTAGTAACTCCTCAACTTGAACCCTATCTTCTCTGAGTATGTTCATTTTCTTGTGTTTCACGCTTTCATTTTTACTCTAGACTGCCCGTACTTTTTCTCTTTGCTTACTGCAGGTCACTCAACTACAATGTTCAATTTCCATGTCCCATTCATTATATTACGCGAACTCACCTGTATGACTGGTAGCAGTCTAGTGGTACAATATCCACTGAGCTGCATTGTTTAGCTGCGGTTTCCTCCCGCAGAATAATCTAAGCTCTAAGGACGTTGTCTCCTGCCTTCTGGTGACTTTAAAGTAGTAACAAAATAATAAGCACATGATTTTTGACAATGTTAAATGAGTAAAAACTAACTGTACAAAAACTGTATACATGATATATAATAGGAAATGCAGGAGAATTCTGACTTCACTTCCGCGTGTTATACACTGAGTGAGTGAAGTGTTAGTAGGAACGAGGAAACAAACTATGAACAGAAAACAAGACGCGTTTGGATTAAAGTACGTTTTCTTTCCAACTTTCCAACACGGCTTTAAAATACATTGGTATCGTTACAGAGAGCTGCACAGCAGCAAAACTGTTGGCAAAATTCTTACTCCTGTCTTCACTGAAAGTTTAGCAGTCCTCCTCCTGAGTAAAATGCAGCACTGTAACAGAACCTGTCAGTCAGCCTGTGCACGATACAAGAGCCTAATCTAGTGGATAAAGGTATACTTAATCCATACGTGATCTTAAAGGTAACACAGGAGACAGGACTGGAAACGTGTAACAGAGACTACAGAAGATCAAAACATAGACGAAGCCAAGTGTCTGTGAGTATGTGACTTATGAGATTTACCGTAGGAAGATGTTTTATTCAGACCTGCAGTAGACGACTCTCCTAGCAACTCCCCAACTCTTTGTTCCTGCTCACTCTCTCACTTATAAATTCACGTCATCCCCAGTCAGAAGCAGATGCGAGGCCTGTTTAATAGAAGGCCTTCTGCCTTTTTGCCTTCTTCTAGGGAGGTCAGAAGAAACTCTGAAGCAACATGCTGCCTGCTCTTTCGGAGCTTATCTCGTTTGCATAATCATAACATCATGGTAATTACATATGCTCTGTTTTGTCCAGCTCTGTTGTTGTGTTTTTCTTTCTTCGTCATGCTTCAGTGGATTTCTGTCAGTCACATCTCTGCCTTTCACACACTTTTTCTCACTGTCTACACTCAGCCCTGTTACTATTTACACATATAGAAACTCGGTATTTGGGGAGCTTGTGTGTGAGTCACACATCACCTCACAGTAAACGTTGCTCTTGAGAAGCTTGATTATCAGTGTCTGCTGAACCAGGGGGCAGCCAAATGTACTATTTTACTATAATCTGTCCTCCCTACCAATTCAATTCAATTCACTCACACAGCGCAAAATCACAACAAACGTCATCTCAGGGCACCTTCCACAATACAACTATACAATCACACAGAAAATCCCACACATATGTGTAAATTACATAAGATAGATGTGTGTCTGGAGAATCGAAGAGGACAAGTATTTCATCATCTAGAGTGGCTGATATCTCGTTAACAAATTTTAACACACACAGTGCAACAAACGCACAACTGGCCCTGACCTCCTGATCAAAGGTACCTGTAATACGCAGCCGCAACGATGTTTAGTACCAGATGTTCTGCGGCTGCAGCTCATTACATGGTGCACAGATCTCAAGTGCAAAGAAGTGAGAAAGAATACAAATCCTGTGAGATCACCAACTTCACAAAATAACTGACAACAAGGTGATCTTGACATCACAGGGTGGAATTTGCAGTGTATATGAATAGGATTCTTTTTTTTTAACAATTTTGTATTGTCACTTATAAGAAGGGCCTCCCTACCTTGTTTATTTCTGTTTTTTATAAATGTGGAGATCTGATTGTTTGACTTGCAGCTGACAATATTAGACATTTGCACCTTGCAAATTATCGCTGCATTGACTTTACGTCCATCCTGTTGTACCTGTGTCAGAAAGAATGGTGCAGAAGTATCAGTAAGGCTACACTTACTGTGTACAAACTATTCCCTCATCTTTCTGTTCTCCACACACACAGCCACACAACGTGAAGTCAACAGGGAAATGTATTATTTTTGTGGTAATGATGAAACAACAAATTCAGCTCAAATCTGTAGCTGATGCGAACCTGAAAGGTAAAAAGACAAAAAGCAGTGAAATGGTTTTTGGTTGTTGATATCCTAGAAGTCTAGTGACACTGACGAATGATTAGAACCCACGTTCACCGTTCACAGTGTTCAAGGATATGGGCTGGAGACCATGCGGATGCACCAGCTGCGAGGGCAGGTTGTCTGCTTGAGGCAGAAGAACACCACAGGTACCAGCTCTGGGTAGGGCACTACTAAGACACTGGTATCACTGCTGCTGTCATCATCTTCATCATCTCCTTCACACTCCACCACCTCCTCCTTCTCAATATTCTCTTCCTCTATTATCCCTTCCTCTTCTATTTCTTTCTCCTCCTTTTCCTCGGCATATGGGAGGCGGTACGGGGAGGGCCTGCGGGGAGAGGAGGAAGCGACGGCATCATCACTGTCGATCCTTGTTACGGTTGTTGTTACCCTGGGGAGTGTTGCCGCTGACTGTGTTGTTGCTGTTGATGTTACAACACCGGGGCCCTCCGCCTCCTCGCTCGTCATGGCAACCCAACGGTCTGGGATAAGAAAAAGACACAAAGCAGAAAGAGAGATTTCAAATTAGCTAGGAGGATCTCAGATTTAGCCCTAACTAATTTAAAGATGGGAAGGCTGATTATCTTAGTAGTTTTCTCATCTCTCTCAATTCTATCAAGTGAGTAAATGTGTTTCTCAAAATGTAGCTCAAATGACAAACCAGTCCTAAAAAGAAATCACGAAACGAGAGATAAAGAAAGGAGAAAGGAAGAAAAAGGACACATAGAAAAAAGAGAATATTGAATGGTTGGTGAGTGAAAGTACAAAGTCGCAGGCTTAGTGCTGAGAGGAATCGATACTGCCTACCTGGTAGGTGCCAGTAAGTTATATCTACTGAGAGGCACCTGCCCATAGATTTCCAATGAGTGAGCCGAGTGTACAATTTTCAATATAAGCTAATAAAAGCTCAGGGCTGCTGCTTTCACACAGAAGAGCCTAAAATAACATCTATTTTACTTATGTTATGTTACTCGTGTTTCTTTACAACAACAGACAAGTAGATGACTTTTACATAAACTGATGTTATCTTATTAGAAGAGTGATGCGAAAGCTGTTTGAGTGTGGCCAGTGAAGCGCTCATTTCTAGATAGACCTCAGAGGATAAAGCCAGCCAATCAGAGCAAACATTCAAGGGAGCTCTCTCTCCTAAGAGGATTTAACTAAAAGCGATGTGTGTGATTCTCCAGATCCTGCGGTGCAAACTACAAATACGTATGGATTTCATGGATTGCCTACAATCTACTCTATGTTTATGAGAATACAGTCAGGAAATTAAACTTTTTACGCATTATTGATTACCTTTGAACCAAACCGCCATCTTTCCCTAACCCTTCTCAAAGTGCTCTTCTTTCCCAAACTTAACCACACACAGACATTTGCAGTGAAACTGTAAGTTCTGCATCAAACGTTTTATCTGTGTCAACACAGGACTCATCTTCAGAACAGGTCCACTCATACAGCGCACTGCAAATGGCATGCCCACCATGCACTCAACACTTAAAATGAAATATTCTAAGACACACTCATGTCTGCAGTTTGTCTGTACAGGAATGCAATGAGCTACAGGCATATTGTGCAATGTTGTTGACAGTCCACAGAGACCTTTGTTAGACACAGTGTATTATTATTGGTGTATTTTTTAGCCAAAAAAAGGGTGGGTGATCGATGTCAGAGGATGGCAGACCGAACAACAGAAAGTGCATGTGTGCAGCGTTTTCCTATTAAACAACTGGAGCTCGTTACAAATGCAAAGTGTAGGAGTCGTGACACATTCCTGCTCATTAGGGCCGGTGGGATGAGTAGCTGCTGTTTACTGTCTGCCACGACGCGCTGCTTCGACTTCACTGCTGTCCGTGTGCGTCTGTTGCAAATAGTCTTTTATGAAAAATCCAGCAGAAAGCGCTGCACTTTGAGCTGTGAATGTGTCCAGAGTTTTACCCTAGTTGAGAAGTTATTTAGTGTGTATTTACTTTTGCAGCAGAGGGACCTTAACAATAGAGGCCAGATTTCTGTGACTTCCTGGTCTCTTCAGTATTGCTACGGTGCATAATTGAGCCTTTGCAGCCATGTTTTGCTGCCTATTTTCTCCCCGCTGGCTGATGCATTCACTGCGACATAATTACTCCCTTGCACCTGAAGGCATTACCTGACATAGCACGCTCTGGGACGTTTCTGGCTTCATGTTGTCGGCTAGATCGCAGAACACAAACACCTAATGAGTAAAAACCATGCGAACAAGTGATCATTCTTCCTGTGTCGCATCACTGCTGTTTTGAATAGAATCATGATGAAAATCACAGGTTGTGATCAGCGAGATACCTGGACTCAGTCATCAGTAGAACACACAGCATCCACCATCCGGATAATGTCAAGCATTCACATACTAATCAGCATTTGAGTGTTTAAATTTTAATAAAAACAGAGATAGATTATGAAAAGTTTAAGTGTATATTTAATCCAGGTGATAATCCAGTATTAGGGAATTAGGGTAAAGAAGAAGAAGGTCAAGTGGTGATTTCATTTAGTGATGTGACATGTCTACGTACAGCGTTTGAAGAAGTGCTGGATGTGACTGAAGAGAAGAAAAATGAGTGCTAGTGATTCGTTCGCACAGGAAATTTTAATGGTCAGTCAAATGTTAACGATGGAAATCCATGATCATTAACCCTGAGTTTGAGGTTTATGAAATACAGACGATGAGGCATAGCTCTCATTAAGGTGGGAAACGGAGAAACGGGATGAATAATGTCCCTCTGATTATTACAGCATCATCTCGTCCCTTTGGTTTATTCAAACAAATATCAACACATATATACGAGTCAGAAGCTCTGAAAAACTATTTCATTAGTAATTTGTACAGATCAACGGAAGACAAGTCAACACTGCTACCTCTGCTAGGAGGAACTTTAATTCATTCTGGAGAACATCATGGCCTACATGCACCGCCGCCGCCTGTTCAATCTGAACTAATGATTCATGTTAATGAATCATGCTGTTGAATAATCGCCCTGTTTTCACTGGGACAACAAACAGTGGCTGTTGAACAATGTTTTTCTTTTCTCTCTTCTTTCCAACAACCAAGTGAATCCTACATAACTGCAAAAGCGCTTAATCAAATGTATTGTATTTGGGTTAAAGCAAACTTTGAACTGACATATCAATGAAATTTCAGATTTCAATGAATTTCAAAATGATGCTTCCTTATGACAACAGTTTCTGTTCCTTTCTCTGCATCAAATCATTCATTAACAGGGTTAACTGCCTGCCTTAGATGTGTTGATGTGGTACGCAGCAATAAATCATCTCAGTAATCTCCTAGATGGCGCGCTTAGCGCTTCGTATGCGTGATGAACGACGTGTCAGGCTGGGATTGACCTTCGCTGATCACATGACAACAGCCAGCTCATATATCACAGATTGGAGCAAAGCGATTATTACAATTAGCAATTAACACAACAGCTTAACACCTGACACAGTATAATGAAGGTAAAGGCGGGGGGGCATTTGAAGTCTCCAAAAAAACATTGTTTGACGAAGAAAGAAGATTTTCTTTCCCTTCATATGTTTTTCATTTATTGTATGGAGCAACAATCAGGCTAATGCATATAAAGTGCAAAACATATGCAGTGTACGCACACGTGACCACGCAGCTTCCTGGCAAAGCGCCGAAGGATTTCCTTAATTCCATTAGTGTGTTTACATTTTAGAAACATATTCAGCATTACACAACAGTAAATATGAGCAAGCGGGGCAGTGCACGGCGTGAGTGGTGGGTGGGCATTTGAGATTATTATTTGCATTTCTTATTCATGTGCAGAGAGATATTTCTCTGTATTGGAAAGCCCAGCAGTATGAGCAGTTCCTCCCAAGTCACAAATCCTCCCTCCACCCTGCGTGGCACTTCCACTGCATTCTGAACAATCAGGAGAGCAAATACAGAAGCCATGGAGTAGATGAGGTGAGTGAATACAAGAAGGCCATAGGTGTATATTACACCACAGGCAGTTTTTTTCCTCTCTAGACCAGATGAAAATCTCAATAGTGAGAGCAAAAACAGGAGAAATGTTAATAAATGTTTAATCTACATAACTACACTTACATTAGCTACAGTAGACACACTTAGATATGACGAGGATCATAATTAGTAAGCTCTAGACTGTGGTGAATTAATGGTCCACAGACTCTCTAAGATTATTATATGGGGTATTTATACGCACAGTAATGGACATATCACTATAAACAAACTCATCAAGACCAAACTGATGAGCACACTCAAACAAGTTCAGCCACACTCATTAAGATAATACCTGTTCCCCTCACAGCCTTAGACAAGCACACAAAGCCAAGGTACGTAAACATGCTTACCCTTAATGATGTTGGCCAACTCAGATGAAAAGGCTTTAGCGGGCCCAGCAGAAGCCTGTCCTCCTCCCAATATCACCCATTGACATTTCCTTCAGCTGACAACACAAGGTGTTTGCTCATCGACTTTCCCACAGAGAAAAACACTGGTTCACACCACACAAAAATGGATTTCAATGCATTGGACTGATGTAGATTCCGGGTGGAGTTGTACAAACGAGGGCAAGGCGCCAATACGGACATAAGCATTATAGAAAACAGAATTAACTGGTGTTTTGATTGCACTATTTAATCTCCTTTGTATTTAACAGGAATCAGAGGAGCTTTGAAAAAGACCAGGGGACTATCTTAACTTGATTTGTCTTTGTCTAACTTGATTTGCTCTCACTGCAGCGTGATCATTCATTGATTTCCCATGATCTCGACAACTGATTCATCTTCATTTACCAAGAGTACAAAGGAGTGTGTTTGAAAAAAGCAACACACCAATGTGAACACATTCTTCTTTTTGAAAAGCTTATGCAACGGTCCCAGAGAAGCATGCGCTTTAAGGTGAGGATGAGACACCGGTAAAGGTTACACACGGGATAGAAAAAGGCAACAACGTGTAAAATGCCGTTAGAAGGATTCAAACCGTTCTAATGGGAATGAGATGTTTTAAAGTAAGAATAGACGAAACGATTTCCCAAAAGGAAGAGTTCTTTTTACTAGTGATAAAATTCAACAACCTCCTTCCTAAAACTGCTGAGAGAAAGGATTCTGAATGCTCCTTTTATACACCACCGAATGTGTGTTCAAATTGAAATCTGTTTAATTTGTACGTACCCACAACAATGGAATGTACTTGCTTCATGCACAGATGCTGCACTTGCACCGTTTGTGTCGGGGTTTGTCGTTATAGGTGGATTTATCTGTAGTGGGTCATACGTCTTCTGTAAACTAGCTACAGCACATCAGCCAGCTGGCTTCCATCCACAAAACGCAATTAGCTCATTTCTCCACCACGCTGCGGATTCCAACAAAAAGAAAGACGCTTCCGAGGACTCGGTCTTTGTTTGGCTGCCGTCGCTTTGCACAGAACAAATCATTTCTACATAAACACTTCGGTTCTGTCTCTAGCACACAAACATTTGCTGCTCAGATGAGAAATAGTACAGTAGCCTCTGGGCCTGTGCTATTTAGAGTGTCGGTACTGCCAGTTAGGGCTTCAGAGATTCTTTCAAAGCATTTTGACTGGGCTTCTATGAACAGGGATTCTTGAGGCTGCTTGTGTGTGCACACGTATGAAACGGCAGCTCTGTAGGTGTTGATGACTCTGCAGTTGGCATGATGGAGATATGTGCAGCTGTGTGTCCGTGTGCATCCATCTAAGAGTTAGGGAGCCTCAGATTGTGTGCGTAATAGAGATGTAACCCAAATCATCTGTATGACAATGATCTTTGAACATTTTGATCCAGGACCCCTCCTCACGACAGGGCCATATAATTACGCATGGCACTTACCTAGGAAACACATTACATTTTAAATATTTAAATATTGCTAGAAGAAGTTGCCTGTCCACAGGGGGCGTTTAGGGGCCCTAAAAGTCTGAGGCAGTGAGGCAACATTGGACCCCTGGGCTGGGCGTCGGCCTCGGTGTATTCATACTTGATCCATTTACACTACTTAGAGGACATGATGACACTAACTAAAATGTTTTCTTGAAAGTCTGAGCTTTATTTGAAAACCATCTTACTACCATGGCAGACAACAGAGTGTGCAGAGAGACAGCTCGTCGGTCATGTATTCATTTGAAATACTGTGTAGAATAAGGTGTTCGGACTGTTCCAGGCTTTAGTGGTTACGTTTATTTGACTTTTATATTTGCAATAGCTTTTTTCCCGTCTGCCTAATCTCATATAATAATATTTGCCTTTTCTCACATTGTATCACCACCATGTGCAGGTAGTATTAGGGGTGACACATTTTCATATGCTGAGGAAATACCCTGGTGTGCCATACACGACAACTACCAGAATTAGTCTTCAATTGATAGGAGAGTTCTTCCATAACCACCTTAGGCACAACAAAGAAAGCCAACAAGGCGGATGTTATTGACCGACACTGCAGAGCAGAGACAGCTGTGAGCGGAGAGAGAGAGAATTTGAATTTTTGATTTCTTGCTTAGGAAGCAGAAACATCTCAGTCACACTCAGGATGTGAAGTGCAGAACATCCACTCTAGAAATAATTTCATTTTTAACAGTTCTTAGCTTATGAATTTTTAATTAGAAACATTTTTCCAAGGTTTTCTTAACAGCACTTTAAATTATTGAAAAGTAAAAGTAGATTTTTTTAGTATGTTACTGCAGTTAACCTCTGAGGAGGTAAAACGCACTTTGTTGTTATTTTATAGTTTTATTTTATTAGTACTGGATTGACCATGTTCCTGAGTTGTTGTGGAACTGGATGAGGAGCAGAGCTAACTAAGTGTCCCTGTCTGCAGTGAGCTGTGTGCAGGAGAGGACATGGGACTTCACTGGTGTCCTGTCCACCTCTCACTTCAAGAGCATTATGACCCGGCTGTTTATAAAGGCGTTCACCATGGGATGTCCCAGCTGAGACCACGTGGGACTGAGAGCTGACGCGGCAGGTATCTCAGCCAGCTGTTTGCCACTGATTCACAGAGGTTGATAACCTGCAATATGGACTAAGGTTGGTGAAAGATCATATTTTTGGTGACGTGTGAAAAGTCAACTCTTTGTCTTTTTATACCCAACCACACAAGCCACATTTACCTTGTGGAGTTTTGGTCCCAGTAAATATTTATCTAAGAGTTGAATCTGCAAATTCTTTCCACAGCGGTCTGTTACACAAATGTGCATTTGTGGACTGTTGCACACGTCGTTCTCTCACGTCAGACAGCTTCTGTCAAAACAACAGCGGTTACGCTGACAGCGCGGCTCACGTTCTGCTTTACCTCCCATCCGCTCAGGCATTGAGCAGTAGATGTGAGGTAGTTTGGCTTTTTTCCTTTCAGAATCAAATGGCAACAATAATAAACAAGCCAGCAGCGGCCAGCCCTCACCTGTCGGGGTTGAGAGCGACCCATTAGTATTTCCAGTGTTATTATTTCTTCATGTATTTTCCTTTTCCTCTATCTTCTTTGAGTTCACTTAGTTTATTGATTTATTCGTCTTATCATTATTTGTTTGTTTTGTTAGTGTGTAATTGCTTTTATTATATTTTAATTCTTCTTCTTATCTTCTTTTTCCCACCAGACCCCGCCCCAGCTCCCTAGCCCCCCCACTCTGCTGTAACCATTTCCTGGCACACACCACACACACACTTATTTGTATTCTTTAATTGTTTTCCTTTTCATTTCCCACACAGGCTTGTTTCTGTTTCTCCGTCTATCACGTATATGATTTATTCAGTATATAGTGTAGTTACACGCATTTAGAGTTACGCTATGATTGTGGACATGCAGAGAAGTAGACACACACAGGAATCCATCTTGCCATGGCACACTGCACACGAACACGTGCTGTGTTATCGCCCTTTACCCCCCGTCTGTATAATCTATACATTCCAACAAGAAATGCATTTACATTTTCCTATATGTCCTCAAGTGAGCAGCTGAATTAAGGTATCCAGCCCAGGTTTTATGGTCTCTACAGGTATGGTTAGCAACAACACAGCACAGTGTGTAATTACTGTAATTATATACAGTGTCAAACAGGATTTGCGATGTACTACATTGATTTGGCAGGTTTCTCCTGCCTGAATAGAGACATTCAGCCTATGTTTGAACACACTAGTGGCTGGTAACTATTGCAAGTGGTTTTTCTTCAATTTGGTCAGTGTCCCAAGACATGTCTAGCCCTGCACCTAACAAACTCGTAGCTGAGACCAAAAAGCAGCAGATGGGGAATGCAAATGAGAACTTCCACAAAGCAGCGCTGTAAAGATCAAACACAAACAATAAGGCCGATGTCGTTCTGATCACCTAAGAAAAAAAGAAATAAAAAAGTACTGACAAAGGTAAACCGCAGTTCAGGCCCCTCCCCTCGTACAAAACACACCCACATCCTGTCCAATTACATGGACTGAGAGGGAAAACCCTAATCTTTATGCTTCTCCTTTATTTAATTTGCATGATATACTGCAGTCTCCTATCTGCAAACCAGCAGTCATTCTCCATTCATCGTCTAATATTCTCCACCCGCCCGTTCTCAGTAATTAACCTCCTCTGCCTCCCATATGTGTCCTAACCTTTACCAACATGAATCTGACTGAGCCGAGTGTCTTTGTGACACTGAGCCTCTGTAAAAACCGCTAGTCAACATACTGCAGCATATAATTGGTGTGTGAGTGCATACACACACACACACACACACACACACACACACTCACAGAAGTCAACAAATCTCAACTCTGTGTTGCAACTCAGATCACCAACATGTCATTAGGCTGTACTGTCACAAACTGATGAACAGAAATGTCCATTAGTACAGTTCAGTGTGACAGACAATGTTCTGCAATTAGGTCATATCATAATCATTGAGCTGCTTCTCCTGACAGCTCTGAGCATGTGCTTGAAGGGACATGACGTGCAGCTATTCAGTGTTATTTTAGATGGTCAAACTATTTTCTTTTATGTTCAGCCAGGCAGTGTCACCGCTCATATTAACTGCACGGTGCTTCTATTGTTCCTTCCAAAACAAACAGCTGTTACCACTGCTGGAGCCATAAAACACAATCTTTCACGTATCCCATAAACTCGGATTATGAAATTCTGCACAAGTTAAAGCACGTAGGGAGAATTTGTGAGAACAATGTGCAGGAAATTAACTTTTTCCTTTCATATTATTGCCTGAAATTAGTTCCTAAAAATGACTTAACCCAGTCTTTTGCCCTCGATATAATTAACAAAGTCATTCGGCTGCAGCAGGTAGCGCACTCAGACTCCACTATGTAGAGAGAAAGAAAGACTACTGAAGCCTGTAAAAGCTCGAATGAGGGAAGGAGTGAGATGAATAAAGAAAGAGGTAAGTGGGAGGTGGGAAACGGAGCGACAGAAGAGGATGGAGGAGACCAGGTGGGGTGTGGCGAAGCAGGGGGTGCGAGTGTGAAGGGGAGAGAAAAAGATGTCTTGTCAAACGGGGTTGTAGTGACACGGTAAACACAGCGGGAAGCTGACATAAGCACCATCCTGTTCAGAGTCTAGCAGGGCGCAAACAGTGGGACTTCTACCATAACAGAGAGCTGCGGTGAACGGGGGTGAGCGGTTGAGAGCCTGTTGAATTATTCAGCTCCTCGTTCAACTTCTCAGCCACACTGTTTTAGCCTGTCGGTGTCCTCCTTGACTCGGGCAGGAATCTGGATGGGTGTGTGTGAAGGCGTGTGTGTGTGTGAGAGAAGTCAGCAAAGGGTACAAGAAATATTCCAAGAACATAGAGTGTAGCCACGACTTCCTAATAGTTCCAGTGAAACATGCAGAGTGTGCCTTACCCCCTAAAAAAAAACGACTTTGTTTCTAAACTCACACCTGCGTGTGTTTGCCAGTTGCGTCCTCCATGCAGTATGAATTGCTGCTGATTCCGTAATACAGTATTGATCTTATGGGGCAATTACTGTTGTTGGACAGGTTTTATCCAAGGACAGTTTGATGTGTGGTCAGAGAGACAGAAAGTAAAGTAAAAGTAATAAATCTCTGACCCTGTGGTAGGAAGACATGTCCAGTTCATGTTACCCCAGCTGTATCCATCATGGAGGTGTTCATTCAAATAGTTATTAGGATCCCCCTAGAGCCACATTTTAATCCAACACACTGATAACATATATAAATATAAACTGAACAAAAATATAAACTCAACACTTTTGTTTTTGCTCTACCATAGGCCGTCTCTAAAGGCGTTTCAGAGAGCAGTACATCCAACCGCAGACCAGCCCAGGACCTTCACATCCAGCATGTTCACCTCCAGGATCGCCTGAGAGCAGCCACCCGGACAGCTGCAGCAGGCAAGCGTTTCTATAACCAAAAATTTCTGCACAAACTGTCAGAGACCGTCTCAGGGAAGCTCATCTGCATGCTCGTTGTCCTCTACGGGGTCTGGACCTGACTGCAGTTCGTCGTCGTAACCGACTTGAGGGGGCAAACACTCGCATTTGATGGCGTTTGGCACGTTGGAGACGTGCCACACCTGTTTCTCAGCAGAGGAGAAGTGCTCACTAACACACATGTAGACAGATTTAAGAACAATATTTGAGATTCATGGGTCTTTTGTGTATGTAGTAAAAGTTTCAGAGGTTTGAGTTCAGCTCATGAAAAATGGAAGCAAAAACAAAAGTGTCATGTATTTATATTTATAGCGTTTCTATTTTTGTTCAGTGTAAATAGATGACCTGACACTAGATAAAACATCAGGGGAAAAGGGAATCGATCCCATTCAAACTCATTCAACAGCAACACCAGAGAGGTGGCGTATATCAGGTAATATAGTAAATCCTATTGCAATTCAGGTCGATAAAGCTTATTCTGATCCACAGCAGTTGACCGACCAATGAGTAAAGCAATTCCGTATCAAATCCATTGAATAGTTCTGAGAAACACACAGGAATGAACCAAATATGTTTGGGCTCTTTTTTTTACAGAGAACACAGCTTTCAACAAAGGTCTATTAAGCAGAAGTATTTCCTTGGATGGTTTGGAGTCCAGTGGGTGTATGTGATAGTTCAGGTTTTTAGAAAATGCAGTGTTGCAGCGAATTAGAAAACAGACTCTCAAAGAACCAATAGAACATGGACAAGCAGCCTAAATGAACCAAACAAGTGCTTTTTTTATTCCAGTACTCATTTCAGTTCCTAAAGTCTCAACACTTCCAATACTACGATGAGACATGAAACTAGAGCTGTGCTAGACTGATGCTCACGCAGATAGTCAGTCTCTATATCACTGTTTTTACCATCACTGTTAGGTGAAGCCAAGAAAACAGACTTTTCTGAAAGAAAACCATCAGACATCAGAAAAACATCCTCAATGTGGAAAACAACAGTCACATGGGGATAGAAACAAGTCTGGCCTGATGGACAGAAGTTCACAGGGGTTGGAAGAAATCGACCCGTTTTTCCCTGCTGCCCTCGTGAACCCTTTGTACTGAAGTCAGCGCTCGTGAGAGGAAGTCTTTGGCTGAGGGCAGTGTCAGAACAAAGGTCACCCGAGTCACCATATTCACTAGGCTATTTCTACTCTAGGGCATGACTGTGCAGTAATATCCACTATAAAAATACTAATACTAAATTCCATAGCTACATGTCTAAATGCGGAGGAAATGAAATATTTCAATCGTATAATCTGAACTAATTCACTGAACCCGTTTGTGGTCACGTCGTTTGCATGTGAAAATCCTGCCCTTTGGCAATGTGCAGCACTTGCTTCATATCTCATTAATGCTTCTAATGCTTCTTACACAAGTGTGAAAATCATGCCGGATCATTCAGTACTAAATATGGAACAAAATGTTGCAGTTTGGGTAAAGGACGTCATTCAGACTGCTCTCTCCGTCTGGTCAATGAAAGGCTGTCGCCTCATTAAGATATGCTGAGCCAAAAAAAACACCACATTTTGTGTGAACTGTTAATTATCATCAAATAGTGTTTTTCTTTGTGGAAATTCTGAAGCGCATCAACCAAATGCTTGTATTTATCAATACAGACATTTTGGAATTTACATGTGTGCGATTGCTGCTTCTTACTTTGTGTGAAGTATTAAGAGTGTGGTTTTCAGTGTGTGCTCCATTAGTCTAGATGTGACAGTACCAGACCACTAGGATCTATGACTGGTAAAAATAGACTGAAGCAGCTGTGGCGCTCTGTGGGCTGGTACCACAATCTATCTGTTGTCACACTATCTGTCCGCAGCGCTGAGAGACACAGGAAGCAGTGTCCATAAATTACACTTTTACTTCCTGGTTTAAAGAACCACAGATACAAGTGAGCTTTTAGGTAGAGTGTTAATATACACAACCTAGTTAGTGAGGGCAATGTGTCACTGTCACTGACTGGGAGAACTGGGAGAGGAGCAGTGTGTTATGGAAATGCCCCGTTTTCTAAAAATGTCAAGTCTCTAAAAGCATATATTCTCAGGT
>JAUMTR010000001.1:2480696-2495137 GCA_032270685.1 Microctenopoma stevenorrisi
TGGGAGAGGAGCAGTGTGTTATGGAAATGCCCCGTTTTCTAAAAATGTCAAGTCTCTAAAAGCATATATTCTCAGGTAATAAGCAAGAAGGAGTTGGCCTACTGAATATTTTCACTGCATAAAAATGATTTAGAGGAGGACTTATTTACAATTTAAACTGCTATATGGTCAGATTAGTAATCACCTAAACTGCTCTTTCTATGCCATAAAACTACAGAATATGTTCCACAGATGTAATCATTTCTGCCATTTAAATACTAATTTTTTGGCCTCACATTACTCAATCCATTCCTCATAATCAATACCATTAAGTTATTAGAGTAGATGAAAGTCTTGGCTGGTTTGTACAGTTCAGACAAGGAGGAATAAGCAATAGTGTTAAAAGCAGGCTAGCATCAATGTTTTAGCTTTCCAGAAAATGTGTCCTCCAGGTTAGTTTCACCTCACACCTGACTGAATGGGCTTGTTAAATAAAAAAAAGGCAACTCCACCCCTGGCAGCTCCTCCTGCACCCATTAAGTGGGTCGTTAAGGGTGGCCATCCTGGTGGACGTGTGAATTGGACCCGATTTTCCTGGGGATGGATGAAAGGGCAGCATGATAGGTTGACGATAAGTCAGCAGCATAAACTCAGTGACATACAGCTCTGCTAAACACCTGGGCCACCACATCCACAATTCAGAAGAATTTACTTCCGAGGTCAGGGACCTGCAACTGGATACAGATGAGACCATGGTATCTTGGTGGTTGTGGGTAGCTTAGGTTCTTAATTAACAAAACCGGAACAACTTTAGATGTGGAAACAACACTGGTAAAAGACAAAGCCAGAAAAATCAATGTTGATGAGCTCTCAAACATTCTGGAATAAATGCGTTTACAAATGACAGAATACTGCAATGCCGTACCATAAATGCTACACATTTTCCACTTTGTGAGAAGTCAGGGAAACCACGTTCAAACACATGTGTTGTTGTTATTCATTTGTGCTTCTAAAGTGGGCATTAAACAACATTTGACCATTTCCTGAGTGAAGAAGTATAATATATGTGTATCAATCCATTCAATAGTAGTGGAGACACATACAAAATAGCACTAGATAAAAAGTCATTAGATTTCTTCCTTTGGGCACTATGGGTATCGGAATAATTTCCATGGCAATCTTACTCTGGAACAGATCCACTGACAAAATAAAAAACATAAATATCATTTTAGTCATGGATAGAAATATAAGTAATGGTTTCTTTTCTGAGTTTCAACACACCAACCTTTCCTTCCTAATCAAGTCATTCCCTCGTATGAAATGACAACTCATCACATCTATGATTCACCACCCGCATCAGTGCTGCTAACGGCTTGGATTCATTCCCTAACACACCCAACAGTGACTTGGACAGCTTTTGTTTTCCAATAACTCACAGAAAGTGAAAGCACGTGCAGCTCAAACCTTACAGCCTCAGCTGCTGAAACGAACGAATCACTCACGGTCAGGGACTCGGGGGATAATAAGAGAGGGCGGTGAGGTAAAAACCGAGAACCAGAGAAGCTTTAGAGCAAGAGGGGTGAAATGGAAGAGGATAAGACAGTGGATGTGAGATTTGTGTGCATGTGAGAGAGAAAGAATGAGCCAGAAAGACAGTGAAGAGAGGGCGAGAGACGGGGGTGTGATATGATGGATGGGAAGAAAGGGGAGGGCGCGTGGGGTGATATGGCACATACCTCGCGAGTAACGGTGGGTCTGGGGTAAAATAACTCATCACTACATTTAGATGGTGCAGAGATACCTGTGTGTACTGTATTTGTGGGTTACGGTGTGTCAGTGCAAGGAGCCACGGAGAGAGCAGCAATCAGTCTGCAAATGGTTGGACAGGAGAAAAGCTCATCAGCTTTTTTTGTGACATTATGTATTATTGTACTTTATCAGACTCTCGAACCAGTAAATTCATCCTACTTGAGGGTCACAGGGATGCAGTGGTCCTAGTCCCTCTGTTTCTCCAAAAGCTAATCATTACTCGCGCAGCCCTGTAGGAAACTGAATTTGTGAGCATAGTTCCATGAGTGAGCATCTGTGCAAATGGGCCCTGTGTGTTTTATGTCACTGCCAATATTAAACATCACGTGGCTGGTGCTGGTACTGGTACCTCTGTAAAAAGAGCACTGGAGGGTCTCAAAGCGTTTTGGTTCAATGTGAGTAGTCTACAGGAAGAGATCAGGAAAAAACGATGAACAGGGGGAGGCTAAAACAACTGAAATGAGATAATGTGGTGACCCAAGATGAAAAATGATAAAGTCAGACACACAGAACTCAGGTTCTGCTGACAGACAGGGATGCATTGACAGCGCTGGGCTGTGGGTGATATTCTCTGAAGCTGTGCCACAGGGACTAATCCTTCAACATACTCGCAGGGTCATCACGCTACATCACTAGACGAAAGGGTGAGAAGAGACGCAGTGAAACAAATAAGGGATTTAGACACATGAGCAGACATTTGCCCCACCAGTCTCACATAAAGAGGAAGAACCCGTCTGGATTCAGACAGGTAATACGGATTCAGTACATTTTCCTGATAAAGTGAGAAAACATCAACAGACTAGCAGCTATGGCTGCGTGTCTTACAATGATTGGTGTAACAACTGTCCGAAGCCAGTTCTACAATTTCAGTTCAATCAATAATCTGAGAGGTATGTGACGAATTGGTGTTAATAAATAAAACCCTTTTGTGGTGTAAATTACGTTAGATGAGAAGTTTAATAGCGGATCCAAGGTCCGTCTGTTAAGTCAGTATCTCATGTTTACCTCCCCCATGAGGGAGAGAGAGAGAGAGAGAGAGAGAGCTGCGTTGTGATGACAGAGGATTATGTTTAAGTTACGTTGCAGTGTTTTTAAAGAATGAAGAGTCAAATTTTATTACACTACCTGCAAGTTAAAACAGCCAATGAGCAATGATGTTATTTTGTCGTTACATTATGTTTATTGCTGCTGAATATTAGCGGACTTGCTAATTAATGAGGTGGCGTCTATCCTCATTTAAGTGAATCTGATTGTCCGGTTAGCATCTTATAGTTTTACTAAGCAGTGATCAGCCTGACTGCAGGTTCACAGTTGAAAGAGAGACAGGTGAAATGTACCTAGAAAATAGTAACTGACGGTGTATTTTCAAGTTAATTTAACATTTTAAAGCAGTGTGAAGCATGATCATGCTGCTTTTATACTATTGATATGTGATTAGAGTGCATCTTGATAACTGACTTGCAAAAGTGCCCCCAAAAATAATATAACCAGCTAAAATTAGTAGGAAAGACATTGGTCAAGGTGGTCGGAGTTTGTTAGGAAGCACGAAAAAAAGGATGCAAGAAAGAAAAGAGGCCAGGCAGTGAGATAGAGGTGAGATCGGTGGGCGAATACAGAGACAAAGAAAGAAACAAGCCACAAGAAGTAAGACAGAAGGAAGCCAGGTTGTTGGGAGGCTCAATTAGTAAAGAATAAATGAGCCAGGCAGGAAACTAGATCAGAATTACTGAGGAGGATATGACAGATGTGAGCGATGTCACATTCCACATTAAGATATCTTCTCTGCTCGCTCTGTCCTACACCTCAATGGGCAGGATAAGTGATTGGTGTGTGGCTGTCACTCGCCCATCCAGTGCAAGATTAGTCTGTTAACTCAGTTCACAGGAACGCTCCACAGCCCTGCACTAACAAAGCTTAATAAAACCACACTGTTTGATATGAGGATTAGGTTTCATGCTCCATGCACACAAATAGGCTACACGGCGCTTAGGCGTAGAGTAAGGAGAGCAGAGCAGATAAATACACACTGACGGGTAGCAGAGGATTTACAGTATGTTTGAGATGTATAGTACAAACAAACCCACAATACACGGAACTGCACAGGAACACTAAACCACACACTCACATGCAGCGCTATGCTTTTCTATTAGGGCGCTTAGCCCTACGGCCCACATGTAGGCAACACGCGTGAACACATACGAGAAGAATTCAAATTGTGTAATGTGTTGGGTTTTACGTAAGTGTGTCACACGCCCACTCCCTGGGATTTGCCAGTTTTGAGAGCACTGGGTAAAGAGAAATGAAAAGAAGACAGATGCAGGGGAACCAAAATTAAATGCATAGATGAGATTTAAATGGAAAAACCATTATATTTTATTATATATTTTCAAAAAGTGATCAAACATGATCTGCTTTTTGTCATAGTAATTTAGTAACTCACTAATACTTATTAACCTGACAAGTAATTATTTTAGCCAAACATCAGTCATAGACACAATTAATAAAGCAAAAATGCTGATATTTTACACTTCAAGCTTAAACCATCATGTGTAGCCGTAGACAACCCATAGGCTTCTGCACGTTTGGGCGCTTTCCTGGGAAAAACAAC
The DNA here is from genome assembly GCA_032270685.1 of Microctenopoma stevenorrisi. Taxonomy (NCBI): domain Eukaryota; kingdom Metazoa; phylum Chordata; class Actinopteri; order Anabantiformes; family Anabantidae; genus Microctenopoma; species Microctenopoma stevenorrisi. The sequence continues at coordinate 2,485,093 of JAUMTR010000001.1, forward strand.
GATATTGAGGTGCATCAGTGCACGTGACATGCATGACGAGTGTAAATTTACCATATACATAAAGGTGCACAAATTGGGATTTTAAGACAGTATGACATACTGTAATCTGTCCCGTGTTGAAAAAGCGAACCAGACAACGACTGATGAGCGACCAAAATACAAACGGAAAAATATTCCATCAGCAAACCTGCAAGACTTAGTAGTAAGTTTGATATTTCAAGATGCTGTAGCACATTGATGCCTTTGTTACACATTTGAGTGAGCAACATCTAAATGTGATCGTCTTACAACACGCAGTGAGGTTAATGACTGAAAATATTAAAATGTTTCTTTGTACTTGTCATATAAATAAAGGTTTAAGGTAATGGACAAATCACAGGTTTTCGTGCCTGTAAACAGGGTTTGTAGATCAGGATGTGTGTTAGACACGCGTCGTTTGAAAGGTTCCTGTTTTCCGGATGTGTTCCATCCGTTGTCTGGAGATTTGAAATTGCCTTTAAGTGTGAGCATGTGTGTAGGAGCATACGTGTTACCCCTGTTAAAACCGTCTTCCCTTCCTTCCACCCATCACTTCAAAGAAATCCAAATGAATGAATGAACGTACTAGGCTCTGAGCAACCCGTCTAACACCAACAGGTATATTCAGAAGCTGTGCTTCAGTTTGATTGAGCAGAAAATGTGAGACGATTGCATCATTCGTTTCCATCCGAGCGGCGTGTTGCATTTCCCTCCATCTGCTCTGAGTGAAATATGCAATGTTCCACCATCTATCACCACAGATTCTCATTTAGCTAGGACGCTTCTGCTCAAGCTGTGTGACAATGTGTCCAGAAGAGACGTCTAAGGTAACACAACATGTGTAAACAAATATGAGACGCATGACTGTGAAACACACTTATGAATGAAGAGGGGGCATTTTACAAGATATACCACAGCACCTGAAGAAGGTAAGAGTTCCTATAGAACCGTATAGTCAGTGCAGCAAAAGCGTCAGCTGTCATTTAAAAACATGTTGCCAGATATAGCTGTTTGGTGAATGCGTCATGTACACAGACACTGCTACAGGCAACATCTCTGGGAAACGAAAATGAAAATGTCTGTTTTAAGATGATGCATTTTTGTAGTCTGCCGATTCTAAGATAGCTTCCCAGTCCATCCAATCATTCTGTAACTCTGAATGTAAAGTTTTACCACCGAATGCTGCCTAAGACGACGTTGTAGTTGTCTTTGGACTGTTCCACACCAAGTTGGCTCTCTGCACCGAGTCAGAGTCAGATCACCGTCTGCAGCATGTTTAATCTGCAGCAAACCCTGTCACCTGTCTGAAAGAACTCTCTGATTGGCTGTTCTGAAGGGAAAATCACTGCACAGGAGGAGAAGTGGACCTCTGTGTCATTCTTACTTTTTATTAGACATATTTTGGATCAATAAGTCTTTTCTGTAAAAAGACTGGCTGTTCAAAGCATCACTGTCTCGTTCACCAGTAACATACAATACACTGGATATATATTAGAATATCGGAATAATGTCTTGTTTGTTGGATTTGTTGTGGGTTTCCCTGTGCTTTATCCAGAATTGCTGTCATGTAGCTGTTATGATATATATATATATACACATATATACATACTACAACAATAGGATATACCAAGAAACCAACAGTGATGTTAAAAACACAAGATAGGAACATGGTAAATATTAAAGAAAAAAAAGGCTTTTGTTTGTGTGTGTGTGTTTACGGAAAAATATAATTGATGTACCATCATTAAAAGGTGAAACACAGTCATCTGCTCTTTTTTCATCACTCCACTTATTCATATTTCTGTCTGCTTTCCATGTTCTTTGTTCCTTCTGATCTTAATTGCTCTCTGAAGATTCACCATAATATACTTTTACATTTTGTTTCACTAATTTCGCTTCTCGGTTTTTTGGTGCAGTTATTCCTCTGTGTTTATCTCTTATTAATGGCCTGCCTGTATGTTTCACAATGTATAGGTGTAGTTCTTGTTTCTTTTTCCACTTAAATTCACCTATTTTTTTAAACGCATCCAATCTGAATAATGCAACACTTTCTTAACTACTATCCTGCCATAGCAGTTCAAAACTCAAGTTCATGACCCGCCCAAGGGGGCTACAAACAACCTGTAGGACGAAAAGATGATTTGAAAAGCTTAAAAGGGAAAAAAAATATGTATCTCTGCTTCACAAATGTCTCTTATTTTTGTCCAGCATGGCAGTGAAGCATATGTTCACTCAACATATTTATCCAGTCATGCAATACGTTTAAACATAAGGTCTGTCTGATTGATTAATGCGTTATGTTCTCCAGAGGACATCATTTAATTTGTGGTTAAGTTACCTTCATGTTTGAAAACAGCAAAACTGCGACTTGTAGGTGTTGCAATGTTAATCGCACTCTCAGAATTAGTCCTAGAACTTGTAACTGACCTTTTGTGCAAACAAAATTTGATAGGGGTTTATTTTTTGGTCACAAACTTGTCTTTTAGGAAAAGCTAATTGTAAATGTAAAAAAACTAGCTGGGATGGCATTACGCACTTAATATGAGATGAAGGTCGTTAATAAACTGATTACCAAATGTTACGTAGGCAACGTGTAATTGCTGGAGACACTGCTGGCACAGGTCAGTAATCCGTGCACACGACTTAGTTTTCACACTGACATAGTCCTTTCACACTGTCATGTATATTGTCATTATTATAAAACATCAATTATAGCCGCTTGTTACTGATATAAAACAGTGGGCTTCTACTGTCAGATTCATTTCTGTACGGCTGGGGCGCACCCATCCTCATGGTGTACATCTGTTGTCATCCCTCATTGTCTCAAGGGGAACTTGATGGCAACTTGATTTTCCCTGGCACTTCAGAGGCCCTTCTTCCTTAACAGCTCTCCTCTTGAAGAGTAATAGCTCCAATATGCCTTCTCTTTCATCGCCTGCAGTAGCACATACAGTATGTTCCAGTTTCCTTAAACGTGCTTTCCTGACTTTGCTCACTTGACTAAAGACTGAAATATTAAGCGTTTAGTGTAATATATATACATATTTGCATAGATTTTCTTTTCTTTTATTGAGGTGTCAAAATTGAATTGTCGCCTTTGTACTGAGTTGAAATAGCTGTAGTTTAATATGGAACCAGATATGAATTCATCCAAAACTCAAGGCAGAAACATCTCATCTGTGCTGATTTTACATGGCTGCCTAACAATATAATATAATAAAACCACCACCCTGGTGATGCTTAGTCACTTCGGACTACTCTGCCAAACAACATTGTTAAATGTGCCAGAAAGAAGGGAGGACGTAGATGTGAAGGGCACAAGCAGATGGAGATTACACAGACTGAGCAAGAAAAAAAGCAACTTGACATTCATGATAAACGTGAATTGTTTTTTTTAAAGAAAGAAAAGAAATGAATAGTAATAGAACTGATTACATGATGCCTTCCACTCATAAGCATTTGCATAAGCTTAGAAAAACCCACCAATCACTGCTCATCGACTGCCACGAGGTTCCCGTGTCCTGTTTAGTGAATGTTAGCAATCGCAGTAGGTTAATCAGCAGGCGATTGTAACAAGATGAAGAAAAAAAACACGAATAACCTTGATTTTGTGAAAATATTTAAAAGAGAAATAAAAGACAAATCACTTTAAACGCAGGGCAGCCGGTGTCAGAATTTACACACGATGTGATTAAATCCTCTGAATTTGCTGAGCATGAGCCAGGTACAGGACAGACTGCAGAGGGCATTAAGGATTTAAGTGGACACAGGATGCTACTGGGGTCATCGTAATGACCTCAGAACAATATGACATCTGAATCTGAGCAAACTGTTTTTTATGAATGTTCAATATTAGATCAGTTGCATAAGGCTTTTGTTCCCCGAGTACTGAAGCTGTTGTTATCCTTTACAACACGCGAATTAAATAACAGTTTCATTGATTTCAGACGACCGTTTTTCAAGGACAGGCTGCTAAAAAGTTTGCTGCTGTTCTCTGAACTCTTTTTGAGCATCTATATCTGGTTGATGAGTTGGACTACAGTTGAAAATAGGCTGTCTACAGCCCGACATGTTTAAATGTCACAGCAGCTTTAGATTCGGTAAGAACATAGGAGCAAAAATTCAAGTGTGTAAAGATGAACCTACACACACCGAGGGGGAAGAAAGGCATACAAGATCCAGTGCTGCAGTAACATCAGCCACAGATCTGAACCAAATTGTGTTTGTATTGTCTTTGTAAAAGGATTATGATCCAAATGTGCAGCATGTATTGTGTTACATTGAGAAGGACAAGCTAAAAATACTGTCAAATAATCACTAGATCATGTCTCAGCTGGAAAATATAAATGTGCTGTATGTCTAAATGTATCCTTCCTGAGCTCACATTTTAACAGTCACCTTTTACTTGGTACCTGTGATGGCCGTCTCCACTCACCCACAGCACGTTTAGTTGTTTGTTCACACTAGTAATGGGACTTCTGGTGCCGAGTCTTCGGAGTATGTGTCGAGTAATCTATAGATTTTTAGCGAAGCGTGTATCGAGGCTCGCTTTGATGACGTGGTTCAGAAACTGGTTCACGGTTTGGTGCACCATCCAGAGTTTATAGGGTAAAGAAATGCAACGGAGTTTCCCCGCAAGTTGTATGGTGTCAGTCTCAAAGACACATAAATATTAAGTGGATTTATTCAGTTTAGTTTAGAAACTACACACATAAAACTAATGTCATCATAGCTTGACAGAAAAAGACAATACTTAGTTCCCTGGCACTTTTTATTCCCACACCAAACTGTGGCAAGACGATTTCTAGAACAGGCACTGTCCATTCAGCCTGCCTTACTGTCTTTGACCAGCAGGGGGTTTGTGAGCACATGAAGCCAGAATTGAGGCCTTGAGAAACGAATCTTTTTGCGAACCAATTGGCTGCGAGGCTTCAAAGCTTCATCTGGCCATCACTAGTTCACAAACATTTTCAAACACATACACAGTTTGGGTTTGGTCTAAATTTTACTTTATTAGTCACAGTTATGTTCACTAAATGAATTTAGGTTAACATTACTGTCACTTATTTACTGTTGTGTTACCTGGTTTTGAGTCTGGTCCGGGTGGAGCAGAGGAGGTGGCAGAGGGTGGAGCCGCCTCAAATACAGAGGTGAAGAAAGATGGGACTAAAACACCAGCTCGGCCTGAACAGGGGGGGGAATGGGAACTGTTTGTTTGTATTGGTTATTTCTTATATCTTACGGTTATATTATGTGTCTCTTCTACTTTTGTCTTTTGAATTAGATTTACGTTTGTACACCCATACATACATTTACATTTGTATTTATTTTTTGTTTTATAGTACTCTTAGCTTCTGTCATCCCCTTTTTGTTTCCAATGGTTGGGTCAGTCAGCATATATACCCACCAGTCTGCTTTGTTGGTTAGGTCAGTTATAGAGTTAGTTTGTGGTATAGTTTTGTTCAGTTTACTATATATTAAGTCTAGTTCTCGTCTTTTGACATTTTTTAATGGCCAATTATTTTCTATACGTTTTTTGTCTAATTTTTTGGGGGTAAATAAAAACCCTTCTTTTTGTAGCACCCATATACATTTAATCACCCTGATAAACCAGACATTGTAGCTGAAAAACACAGAAAAAGGTGCTATTCTGACTGCTCTCAGTCAGCTTTCAGATATGTTTTTCAATGACGGCGAGAATCATTTAACCTTTTGACAGATGACATCAGCGATGAGCCAGCAGCAGGCAGGCAGGTCCCTGCATTGGATGATTCTGGATCATATCTGACATTCAAACGCCTCTGCTAGACTTGATGCAACAATCTGTGTGGGAGTGGAACTACACAGGAGCCATTGATAATCTCGTGGGTGTGTTAACAAACATATTTAGCTTAAAAAATGTATTATGTATTCTTATATAAGAACTTTCTTCTACAGTGATATATTCGAGTCATTTATTATTGATACTGTAAACATTCACATACAAAGCACAAACATAAAATCTGAACTGAGCACTGAGAAGGATGCTTTTCATACTGAGCCTTTCTAAATGTTCTGCCTTTAGCAGCATGTGGAAATTTGTTAGTAAAACATGATATTTGTGAACAATTTTATTCAATTATACCAATTTCACAAAGACATGGAGAATGAGATTGGTCAACATGTTCCAGTTCCATTATCACCTCATCCGTTAACTACTGCTAATAAATCTAACATGAAATGGTGCTAGAAACCAAACCCCAGTAGTGTGTGGATGAACAGCATGAAGCTCTTCAAGTTGAGACTTTTTAAAATGTTACAAATGAACTCAGTTAACACACAAACACTGCTCCGTGTTAAATTAAACTGTGTAAATCAACTGTTTTTCTAAATCGTTTCTGTTTTGCTAGATTCTTGGCTTTGGATGCTTAGCGTGAAATAAACTATACTATAAGATTATGTTTATGTAGTATGAATAAAGAACATTACAATATATGTCCATAATATACACGGACATACAGTTTGTATATATCTGTGTTTGAACAGCAGAAGAAGAGCAACCATGGCAATGAGAACAACAATCAGAGAAATGAAAATAGAAACTAAAGTATAGCTGCAAACAGCAGCCGGAGCAGGAAAGATCGTTGAGCTAGCATAGCTAATTACCCTATGAAAAGCTGAACAGTGTGGTGCATGCACTGTTCAGCTTTTAATAGGTTTGTGAAAAGAGAGAAACACAGATAAAAAGAGAAAATCACCTCTCCTCTTCCCTCAGGGCCAAAACCATTATGGCAGATGGATCCAATGAGCCAGAGCCAGCCAAACTTGTACACAAATCGAGACCTAGGTTTCTATGTGTGTGTGCATCTCTTTGGCCCCTCTGGCCTGGCTGATGGACTCCCCGTGGCCAATTTCTTAGTAATGTTTCTTCTTCCAGCCATTGCTTCTCAGGCCAGCTGCCAGCCATTAGAACTGCACTTAAGGAGAAAATAACACAAACGGAAGAGGGTCCTACAGCGGTAGTGTACTGGCCAGGGCACTGAGGGGCTCAAGAGAAGAGTCTCATGTGAAATTCCTCAGAATGCATGTTTTATTTGGTTCTCTGCAGCCCACAGTGAGGTTAGATTAGAGAGCAGAGGTGTGAAGAAAGCAGTGGAATTCAAATCCACCTTCTCTCAAGCGTGTGTGTGCAGAGCATGAAAGTGCGCAACTAGAAGTAAAAGCAGTGCAGGAAACAAGCAGTTGAATCTGGTCTGACTGTGTGTGTGTGATGGATCATAGTCAGAGAGGTAAAGAGGGTCAACCTCCTCCATCTGGAGTGTGACATCCTCACTCATCCCTGTCTCCCTCCTCTTCTTTTAGCTCTCTCCTACCATTCATTGTAATCACAGTCTCTCTCAACACTAAGCCAACTCTCCTGTGTCCTTTCTCTCCAACTACCTGTCAGTCGAGTGCACCTTCAGACTGCAGTTTTTCTAGTGACTTTTCTCCTAGGAAGTGTAATATTTGCAGAACTATACAACAATGCCGGATTATACGTTAACATAGCCACAGATTGCTTGTGAGAGAGCTTTTTTTGAGAGAGTAATTACATTAGTTTAACTAATTCATTCATTGATGAAAAGTTTTGTGCGCAGGGTGCCAGTAGTCGCACCGAGGTTATAATACATGATAAACGTTGTGGTGAGTCACGTCTGGTGCACCACGTCAGCACATTAATCTAACCAGAGCTTTTCACACAATCAGTCAAAACTGAAAGTCACTCTGGGTAAACCACCGAGCTAGAATTAACACCCATACTAGCAAAGTGTGTTTGCTCTTTCTCTCATTTTCATGTTTTTATACACTCAGGACATAACAATTTGTAGTTGTGTTTGTGCCAAATCTTAGGAAACTCCCTCAAGGTATTTCTGAAACGTCCTGTTAATGATGAGAATTGGATGAATATAAGGTGACTGTGACATTGTTCTCTGAATCTCAGGTGAACAGTCGTGGAAAGTTTGAAGAAATTCTCCAAATGCATTCCTGACATATCAATTCAATTTGGAATTGGTAGTGATATATACATTAGGGAGTGATATATAGATGTAGGTGATTTACATGACATTTACATGTTTTTGCGTTGATTCAGTCCTTTTTTCTTTATGTGTGTGTTATGTTATGAGTTGTTCGAGGTACTGCTGGCCCAGAAGAAGAAGCTGTTTGTGAGTCTGGTGGCGAGACCTGATTTACCTGTAGCGCCTTCCAGGGGGCAGCAGGTCAAACAGGTGGTGTGCAGGATGGGAGGGGTCTCCTGTGATGGCCTTAGTTTACCTGAGGCAGTGGGTTCTGGATATGTCATCCAGGAAATGATAACACGATAAGTTTCATTTTTCTTCAGTCAATATTGTTTTGGGCAGTTTTAATTACCCTCTGCACAGCCTTTCTGTCCTCGGCTGTGGAGCCTTTGTACCACACACCCAGACAGTATGTGAGTACACTCTCCACAGCAGAGCGGTAGAAGGCCAGCAGCGGCTTCTTGTCCAGATTGTTTTTTCTGAGAACTAGCCGGAAATGCAGACGCTGCTGAGCCTTCTTCACTGGGGCCACAGTGTTGTGGGTCCAGGAGAGGTCAGAAGAAATGTCGGTTCCCAGAAACCCGAAGGTGGAGACAGTTTTCACACATTATCCATTGATGAGCAGAGGAGTGTGGTCTTATCTCTGTGTTCTGAAGTCCATAATGAGTTCTTATGTTTTAAGGACATACAGTTTCTCTATCCTCATCCCCGTTCAAGATGAGCCCAACCACTATTTGATGATTTCATTGGTTGGGTGAGTTGGAATACAGTGAAAGGTATACAGAACATAGAGTAGAGGACTCAGCACAAAGCCCTGAGGGACGCCAGTGCTAGTGAGTGTGGAGGACAGGTGGGGCCCGAGTCTGACAGATTGTGGACGTTGTGTGAGAAATTTTTTAATCCAGATGCAGGTGGAGATGGGAACCTGGAGTTTGGTCAGTTTTGTGATCAAAATGTCTGGGATGACCGCGTTAAAAGCTGAGCTGTAGTCCACAAAGAGCATCCTCACATAGCTCTGCCGGTTCTCCAGGTGACCCAGCACTTTGTGTAACGGCCTCTGTAGTTGGTCATGACCTGGATGCCCCTCCCCATCTGCCTTCTGTGGTTGTCTAGCAGTTGTCTAGCCCTCCAGCTTTTCCCTGTAGTCCTCCTTAGCCTGACGGATTCCTCTCCTCAGATTTGATCTAGCAGTGCTGTACAGTGAGTTGTCCCTCATTCTGAAGGCTGAGTTGTGAGCTCTTATCAGGGCCTGGATTTCACTGGTCATCCAGGGTTTTCTGTTTGGTAAAACCCAGATGCGTTTGTTGACTGTCACGTTTTCTACGCATCCCTTTATATAGAAAAGGACAGTCTCTGTGTGAGTTTGAGGTCATCATGTTCAAAGATGTCCAAGTCTGTGCAAGCAAACAGTCCTACAGCTGCAGGAGAGAATTTTCAGGCCATGTTTTTATGGTTTGTGTGTTTGGCTTTGTTTGTTTCCTGGGGGGGTTGTAGGCTGGCATGAGGAGAAGGGAGAGGTGATCGGATTGTCCCAGGTGGAGGAGGGGTGTTCCTCCATAAGCATGTTTGATGTTGGAAAAAAAAGATCAAGTGTCCTTTCCCTTCTGGTTCGACAATATACATGCTGGTGGAATTTGGGGAGTAGAGTCTTCAGGCATGCTTGGTTAAAATCCCCTGCAATGATGTGCACACCTTGTTTGTTTATCATGTGTTGGAGCTGGCTAAGCGCTAAGCTAATGTTAGCGTCCAGGGGAAATTAAACAGCTGTAACAATGACTGCTGTTAGCTCCCAAGGCAGATAGAACAGTCCGAACTGGACAGACATTGCCTCTAGGTCCAGGGAGCAGTGGCTTTCAATTATTTTGCTGTTTGTCAAGGTCAAGGTCAAGTTTATTTATATAGCACATTTATATAAACAGTTTGTGCTGCCCAAAGTGCTGTACAAGTAGTAAATAATAATAGAAGAAAATAATAAAAACATCACAATCCAC
>JAUMTR010000001.1:2495237-2525195 GCA_032270685.1 Microctenopoma stevenorrisi
CACTCACCTGCTTGTGAAATTTAAAAGAGTTGTCAAAGAACACTCCCAGGTTTTTGACATGAGGTTTGCAGTATAGGAATAAAGGGCCCAGGACACTGTCCACTCCAGTTAGGACAGTAGGATTTCCAAAAATGATAATTTCTGTTTTCTTTTCATTTAACCTAAGAAAGGTAATAGACATCCACTGTTTAATGTCATGTATGCAGTTAATGAGATTGCTAAGAGGTCCTGTGCCAGAATTTATTGGCAAATATATTTGTAGATCGTCGGCAAAACAGTGAAATGTAATATTATATTTTGAAAGAATTGATCCCAAGGGCAGCAGAAAGAGACCAAACAGGGTAGGGCCAAGGATAGAATCTTGGGGCACGCCACAGTTAAGATGGGCTACTTTTGAATTGAAACGGCCCATATTTACAAAAAAGGATCTTTGGGAAAGATAAGATCGGAACCACTGAAGAGCAGTGCCCTTAAGGCCGACACACAGTTCTAGACGCGATAGGAGAATATTGTTGTCAATCGTGTCAAAAGCTGCAGATAGGTCTAACAGCAGAAGGGCAGCCGAAATGCCAGTGTCCGTGGTTAAAAGGAGATCATTAAAAACTCTTAAAAGTGCAGTCTCAGTGCTGTGTTGTGATTTAAAACCAGATTGAAATATTTCAGAAATGTCATTAAGATCAAGGTAAGCCTGCAGCAGTGTATAGACAACTTTCTCTAAAACTTTTGAGAGAAAGGGTTACTTTGAGAGGTCTATAATTTGATAGGACAGTCGGGTTGAGATTATGTTTTTTTAAGAGTGGCACGGAGCCTGTAACAATGGAGGAATTTATTATTTTTAAAATAGTGTTAAAAACGTTTCTTAGCCGGCTGGGTGGAAGACAGTCCAGTGGGCAATAGAAGGGTTTTAAGTGATGAATTACTTTCAATAATTCCCCTAGTGAAATATGCTCAAACTGCTGCAAGGCAGTTGTGCACACAGGAAAAACACTGGGGTCTACAGCAGAAGATGAAGAAACAAAGGAACGAACTGTTAAAACCTTATCCATAAAAATTTCTAAGAATTGTTCACACATATTAATTGAGGGGACAGCACCGGCAGTATCACATGGATTAATAATTTGATTAAAAACATTAAAAAGAACTTTGGGCCTATGACTATTCACAAACACAATGTTGGACATAAACTGGGTTTTAGCAGACTTCACAGCAAGTTGGTAGATAGATAAGGACTCTCTGAATAGTTGTAAAGATACATGCAACCTGTCTTTTTTCCATCTCCTCTCAGCGCGTCTACATTCGCGTCTTAGAGCGCGCGTGCGCTCATTTAGCCAAGGCTCGGCCTTTAGTTTCGTACGCGCGGGCTCGAGAGGAGCAATGGAGTCTAAAATATCGACACAGGTGGAATTAAAACTTTTAGCCAAGTCCTCTGTGTCTTCACAGGAAGAGTTTATCAGTCCAGGGTCATTAAAAGCCTCAGAGAACTGGGAGACAGTGAGGGCGCTGACCATCCGTCTACTACATGTCGGAGCGTGCTGGTCATCCAGTGGAGAGTGTATTGTTACGTTAAAAAGTACGGGGAAGTGATCGGAAATACAGATGTTGGATATTTCCGTGATACACACATCTAGGCCCCGTGTCAACACCAAGTCCAGTAGATGTCCCTTTTCATGGGTGGGGGCAGTGACCCACTGCACCAGGTTAAAAGAGTCGATGTTAAGAAAATCCTTGACCAGTGGTTTGGAGTCGCAGCAGAGATGGATATTAAAATCCCCAACAATTAAAAAACGATCAAATTTAAGAGCAATACCCAACATAAAATCATAAAACTCTTCAATAAAAGCTCTATTAATTTTTGGAGGACGATAAACGAGCGCAAACAGGACAGGAGTATCCAGGTGAAGTTCAAAATGCTGGAGTTCGAAACTGGAAAATTAAGTCGGCTGTAATAATTGTTGACAGCAAAAACATGACTGTCGCCAGGCCTCCACCTCTACCTGAAGTCCGGGGAGAATTAAAGAAGGTGCAGTCGGGATGAAGAAGCTCAGAAAAGGCTACCAACTCACCACTTTGAAGCCATGTTTCTGTTAAAAACAGAAAATCCAGCTGCCTCGATTTGAAGAAATCATTCAAAATAAAAGTCTTGTTCGTTAGCGATCTAGCATTAAATAATGCCATCCGAACAGTCCGGTCCAGATTACCCGAGGAGCTGACACAAACCAGGGAGCGGAGGTTAGTAAAATCCACACCACGTCCGCGAATTCGAGTCCGCTTTGGAGGGCCGGTGACCGTGGAAAAAGGGTCGAGGTCTCCGGGGACAACAGGCAGGATCCAGCGACGAGTGTAGTCCAATGTTGACCAGAGTCATGAAGGTAAGTCCTGGCCTTAACACGCATACCACTTGGTTTTTGGCGTTTTCTGGTACGTTTTAACTCAGGTATGGAATAATGGATGCGGCGTAGGAATCTCGGAACAGCTGATTCAAAGGGTGGAGGCGGTAGACTGTGTGCTTGCTCTTTAGCAGCTCGTTTCAATATAAGTTCATATGACGCTTTTGATGTTCTTTGACTGGCGATCATACACAAGTAGTCCTGATAGATTTCCAAAAGATCCGCATAGTGCAATTAGCAGTATCCAAACACTGACAGATAGACGAGCTAAGCAGTCCCACTTTGCACCCCCGCATTTGTTTCCTCTCTCTGCGCCGTCTCTTCCACCTGCTGGACCCAACAACAAACCATGGAACCCACGCTGGTCTCGCTATCTCTGGTATCTGGTTGTGTCTTTGGAAGTCCAAGACCTATCATGTCCTGTCGGCTGTAGGCGATGTGTGCCTGACAGAACTCGATGAAAAAAAGTAGAGAAGTGCAAAAGGCAGAAATATAAAAAGGTGAACCGAAGTGGGGAGCCTAGTGCCGCTTCGTCCGTGCGCGCCGCCCTCTTGACTCAAACAATGAGCCATAACTGGATGTAACTGAAAGTAAAATACATACCTTTGATGCTTGGCCACCAAAATGTAATGAGTTCATCCCCAATTACAAGATGACAAATTTGAAGAAATTCCCTTCAAGTGTCCCTTAGATATCTTGTTCAGAAGAATTAGATGGAAATATGAACGGACAGACAAGCCAAAATCATAATGCCTCCGGTCCTGGATATCATTATATATAATATAAAAATAGCAACCTATGAACAGATATTTACAGGAAATACACTCACGCTTCCAACTTCCACTTACCACAATCAAACAACCTAGAGGTCAACTGAATTATGCACAACAGGCCAGGACACATCACCTTCTCAGGCCTGATCTCCACATTGGAATCTCTGCAAAGGAGGAGCAAAACCTCAGGATCCAAAGCAGCGGTATTTATCTTTGGCTGAAGGACAAAGGACAACCCATTTGAGAAAAAAAACAATGTTCACATTTGGTCAGAGAGGATAAATGGTCTGAGAGGAGAAGAAGCCATTTATGTTCAAGTGGAAAATCCGTCTCTCAATAGAGAGGGAAGACTAAGGTACAATCTGTCTCTCATACAAATACCACCCTGGAAGATAAATCTGTGTCCCCTGGCCAACTTCTGTCAGAGTGAAGGAGCTACTTCAATGAGAAGAGAAGTGTTTCATACCAAGAAGGAAGGTGACATGACTCCACTTCCAGGTAACTATGTCTGGATGACTGAGAACCAAGTTGGCATGTACGTGATATTGTGTTAATAAGAGTGAGACGCACTGACGGAGTAATACATGTTGTCTGTGGTATAAAAGCTACTACAACAAATTCTTTACCTTAAATTTTACAGGAAAAATGAAACTTATGTTATCTTCTTGTGTTGGGTGTAGAAAGTTGGGATATGTATCCATTAGGATCTGCAGGAATTTTTTACAGTTTTTGATGCAGACTGAACAACGCAACGCATTAATGGAGGAAATAAATCATGCGTCTTCTTAGTGGAGCTTGTGTGTTTCCATATCTCAGATCAGATCTTTGTGAACACAAGCAAAAAGGAGCCCTAACACTGAAAGCTGAGGAACCTATCGTGCCTTTAATAATAAGTAGATTTGCTTTAACTTGAATCAGAGATAGCGAGGTTATGGAAGTTGCACAGGTAAAGTGATGCAACAGCTACAGATGGTTCAGAAGCAGGAGCAAAAATAACAGACTACAGTGAGCCAGGAGAGGTGGGTGGAATTGGTTTGGTTGCAAAGGCAGAAAGAGACCGAGAGTCAGAGAAGGAAATAAAACTCAAATGCGAGACAAAAATGGCACGGTTCCAGTAAAACAAAAAAAAAGCTAAATAAAAATGAAAGCCACATGCATTTGAACTCAAACATGCACACCCTCTCAGTCGGTCTCAGTCTCAGAAGACACTGTGTCTCTTTTGCTTCACGGCTCCTTTGTTTCCTCTTGTTGCTCTTCACTCTGTTCTGTCTGTCTTTCTCTGCTCAGCTCTGCTTTAATTATCAGCTAGCTGCCACAGACACTGAGTAACCACTCCTGACAAGCAGGTGTGGAATGACAGGGACGCACACACACACACACACACTGACTCACACTTTAACAGCACCCATGTGCCTCTATAAACATAAAAAATGGGGAACACCAGCAGAAGAGACGCTGTATCACACACACACACACCCTTAAGAAAAGTGGGATAAGCAGCAAACAATGATGGCAATATTGCAGGCGGTTTGGAAATGGGAGCGGGGGCGAGCGAGGATTAATTACAGGTAGGAAGGAAAAAAGAAGGAGGAAGGACAGTGAGAAACATGGAGGTGAGGAGCCAGTGCAGAGCAGTGTAAGGAGGAGGAAAAGGAACACATTAGCACAGTTTGATTCGGAGAAGGGAGTGCTATGCTTAGTGAATCAGTGCTACACCAAATACCTGTTTTAGAGCCGGTAAAGATGGAAGCAGACATGAAGCACTTCAATGCACTGTAAGTTTTCTGTGTCCTACAGATCCTAGTCAAGACCAGTGCAAAGTACTGGGTTTCAGATAACTGCAGACGGAGCAGTCTATCTCTGAAGGTGCCGCTCGGGGAGCATTCCTTTGTTCGCCTGTCCGCCCTCACCAGCTGGAAAACATCCAGTTACTAGTGAGTCAAGGAGCGAGTTCATTCATCCCTATCCCGGTCTGGTCTGTGATCAGCACCCAATGATTCACTTATTTTATTAGGGAGAAGTCAATGAAGACAAATAAGGTTTATTACGTGTCCATTATCCTCAGCGACTCACTACAGTTCCTCATAAAGTGCCTGGTGGATTTTAGGTCTCCTGTAGGCCTGTTTTTGAAAGCTAATGTCACACAAATGCAGAGAGCACTAGTGAAGGACATTGTCCTGCCAGTAGAGGGGCTACATTGGAAACTACAGCTCATGTGGAAGGCAAGAACAAACGCGTTTTTCTTGTTTTAGTTGAGAAATGTGCAATCATGGTCCGTGTAGGTCTCTGATGCTAAGTAGCATTAGCATTCGGTCAACACAGGCTCACTGCATGCTTTGAGTTAAATACTTAACATTTACATGATGATGGAAAATGACTTGTGGAGTCTTTGTGGACACTGTCTTGCTGTCTTTCAGGACACAAAGGCTGCAAAGGCAGGAGTGTGCAGTGAAGGAATGTATGAATGAGTAGAGTGAACAACCAGTGCACTTCATCATAACCAGTCGTGAACTGCAGCTTCAGAATAATTCATTATTCTCCACATAGAGTTATTATACTTACAGTAGTCGTTATAATAAGTATAGTCAGTTGCACTGAGAACCATGCTGCCTGTGGTACTGACTTCGTGTTGCATTGTGCTCTCATTGTGTTGCATGAGATGGAGGAGCCAAAGTTCAAAGATGCTCTGTGGAAAGTTCTTTGCCATACAACACATTGAAATAATGAGCGGTGGAGTTAACCCTGTCGAGTAATGATTAAAAAAAAGAATGATTAAAAGATGGTCCATAACGCGGCAGCCTTCCCCTTTTTGTGAAGGAATCTGCATATAAACATCTTTAATTGTAAGAAACATCTTAGAAAGTAAGCTTTTTCTATTTGTATCCGTCGATCTGCTACCTGTGGGTATATTGTAGATTATCAGGTTTTGTTTACACTTTGGCACAGGTAGCAAAAGTGTTATGCAGTGATGAAAAATGAACAGATGCTTCTCTCCTCTGCTCTACTTTCAGGTTACCAGCACTCGACGGAGAGGACAAATAAAGACACTGAAGAACAATGCAGTACACCAACCTCGTGCCAAAGTGGCAGACGGTAACATGTATAATAAAAGAGTGGGCCAAGAAGATGTCGAAATGATGTAGGGTTAAGGACGCATAGATATTTAGTGATTAACTTTACACTATCCCATAATGCCTTGTGGATCTGGTATTATCTATCAATTAGCCTACACAAGCTCTCTAGGAACACACACACACACACACACAGTTCAAATCAATCCAGTTAATTAAGGTGTTTCTCAGACACATGTCAGTCATTTGTCTGTGAGCTGTCTAGTTGGTAATAATTTAGAATTTACAAACAATGTGATGAAAACACTTAAAATGACAAAATGGTCCCAGCAACTCACTTAATTATTACATATTTTTCCACTTTACAGCAGTTCAGAAGCACAAGAAGACCAGGTCACTTTGGAAAAAAGAAATTGTTTTTGTTGTATCTACATTTTGACTCAAAATGTCCAGTCGCCTCCGAGCAGTGTGGGCGTTAGGAAAGAGCTCTGCTGGTGTCAACTCATCATAACTACTTTGTTATTAAGGGGCATGGCCTCCATGAATGAGGGAGACAGAGGCCTAAATATAGATATGACAAACACTATTAGGGCTGGGTCAGAGACACACACACACACACACACACACACACATCTCAACAGCATCGGATGCACAGGAGCCTCCTTTTTCCGTGTTTCTGAGTAAGTACAGCTGAACGATTAACCAACTTATCAGTCAGTTGGACTGGATGAGTTGACAACTTTGGCAAAACCTTTTTTTCTTGATTATTCTGCTTATTCAAAACAATGAAAATCAGCATTTGTTGCAGCTCAAATTCAGTTTCCAATCTTAATGTATTTACTCATTTGTAAAAAC
Organism: Microctenopoma stevenorrisi; assembly: GCA_032270685.1. Taxonomy (NCBI): domain Eukaryota; kingdom Metazoa; phylum Chordata; class Actinopteri; order Anabantiformes; family Anabantidae; genus Microctenopoma; species Microctenopoma stevenorrisi. The sequence continues at coordinate 2,502,324 of JAUMTR010000001.1, forward strand.
CTAAATGTTTATTATCAGATTATTGTTTGACCATCTAATTCATCCAGTTCATATGTCTTACAGATGCTGTAGATGTTTATTTATGTTTTATTTCTCTCTATTTTAGCATGTGCATTGTAACTAATTCGTCAAATTAGAGACATACACATTCGCTTGTGTATGTCTCTGAAGTATGTTACACATTAACATTTCTGGAATCTCCATGACAGTAAAATATACAAAGTAATGTTCACAGTGCGGGAATCCCTTGTCTGCTTGTCATTTGCTCTGTTCATCAGCTGTATTCCCTGACTGCGTCTCCTCTACCTGTCAGCCCCTGGCGCTCAATTCTCCTTGCACCACTGGGCTGCGCTGAAATGTGCGTGTTTGTGTGCCTCTGTGTGGGTGCAGCTGGGAAAACCTTCCCAGTGAGTATACTTAAAGCCTTCTGGGAAGTTTGGCAAGGTAGCAGAGGCACCTGTGTGTGTGTGTGTGTGTGTCAGCCTCGTCTCTAGAGGGCAATAATGTTCTGTGGTCGGGTCAGAGGGCCTGATTTATGACAACATATTGATCCTACTGAGCCTCGCGGTGACTGAGGGTCGTAGATCCCCATCACTGAGCTCTGCCTGCTGCACGGTGGATTAGAGGAAACAATCTCACAATCTATCTTCAGTAGGTGATGTGCAGCACACTATTGTCCCTAAGGGCACCCACTGCACATGAACAATCCAGGTTATCCATAGAGACAGCACACTCCACGTCTTCACTGTGTGCCCCACTGGGGGATTCTCACAGGAAATTGTTGAGCGGAGGGGGAAAGGAATGAGCCGCTCTAAACAATTACTAGAAGCCAATGGACAATGCAGCTGATCCATCAATAGGCTGCTGAGCTGAATCAGGCAGATCGTGATGCATTACATCTCGTCATCAAGCCTGTACCCCATGAAACTCTGCGCTGCGTTGGGTGATTCATTAAATAAAGCAAAATGTCCCTGTATTAAGCACACCAGCCAACAAAGTCCATATTTTACAATACGCCTTCTTGGTGAGTCTGTGAACTTGCCAAAAACAACCCTGAGGCCAGGTAGATTTTCATCTCCTTCAATCCTCCGATGACTTGGCTGCATTCATCCATAAGAAGAGGAAGAAACTGCTGCAAATTTTGCCTAAACACCAAATGCTGGTTTTTGCATGACGTTTATATGTCTCATGTTTCATTTTAGTTTGAATACATTTCTTTGGTATGAAAAACATTACTAAAGGTCATTTTTTAGGTGCCTGCCTTGTCATGTCCCTTTCACTACCACATCTCTATGATTTTTAGCACTTGCTAAACAAATTAAAAGTTTGAACTGGTTTTGCTTCACCAGCCTGCATTTAGTAGGAAGTTACTCATGTGATTGTGTGTGTACATACAGTATATATTCTTCTAACTAACTGAAGACAAAAAAATATATATTGTGAACATTTGACAATTATAAAAACACATGGCTCAAAAAAAAGAGACCAAAATAATCAACAAAAAAAGTCTTTAATTCATAAAGACAGGACACAAACGCACTAACAATCCCAATCCCCTCCTCAGCCACTAAATGGAATTGGTTCACGGTCATCGGCCCCAGCTCGCCACCCCCTCATCTCTTGGGCCACCCTGGCCCAAGAGATAATGTCTAAACAAGTTGATTCGACAGATAAAGGGATTAGAGAGGAGAGAGGAGGGGGCGGTTGACCTTGAGACCAGTTTATTCTGGCGCTCACTTCCTCTCACTTCAATATTTGTGTTGTGATATTATAGCCCACTTTCCTTTGTGTAAAGTACTACTACTCTTTCCCTTGCAGCATATGGAAAGCCATGTTGTTTCTGCTGCAAGCCAGTCACAGTGCCAGAACGCAATGTACTCCCTGGTCTCCACAACAATGCCACCAACACTTTCCATCACATTGTGTTCTTCTTTTCCAAACGAATAATATTTTCTGTTGTCTCTTTCACACTTAAACAGACGTGCTCGGTGTTAGCATGTGCAAGACGGATAAAGGCTACAATAAACACATCTTTCTTTAACAACGTAGCTCGCCAATAAGTCCGGCCAAAAAAAAAATAGGGATGAAAAAGTGTTTTCCGTCGTCTCCCGGCAACTAAACTTCAAGAGTGGATCAATTTAGGGAAATCTGTGTGCCATTAGTGTTGTCCAAAGAGTTCCCTTCTGTTTGCAGACATCAAACATCCTCAGCGACTGTATGAGTCAGTCCATTCCAGGGATCATACAGTTAAAGGAACTGCAGCCAGCACTGAGCCACACTAAAACAGCACAAGCCACTGGATGCATCAATGAGCTAAACCATTTCTTCTCAAAGCCAGAAGTTGATGATTTCCGGAGCATATATCAGTTGTGGGAGACTCATAGTAGAAACACAATGTTTTTAAAACGCAAAAGAGACCTGTTTTAAAGCCCCCTGTACAGGGAGACACCGTTTTCAACACATTAACCACCATTCGAAGGACCCAGGCCTTGCATTGTGACACAGCTGTGAATTTATAAGTCAGCATTTGGTGAGTTTGTGCACGTCATTTGAAATCTCTCCCTCATGTACAGAGCCGGAGTTCCAGTCACGAGTATGTTGGCAGTTGTATTCAATATCCTCTGAGAATAAACACCAAATTCAATTTGTAAATCGAGTATGCCGTAGACGTATACTAAATTTCCTCTGGAGTACTATACAATTTCTTGAGAGGCTATTTCGGCAAAAACAAGTAGGTTTGTTTAGGTCCCACAGCCCGCTATAGCAGGCCTTCTCTTTCCATCCACAGAAGAAAATGCAAGTACAAGATTTGATTTATGAGGTGGAAAACCACCCACCACGGTTTCTCCTCCTGTAGGTATGTTATAAAGCAAGTGTTGAGGGGGCAAACATGGTGAACAGTGTTCTGCCACAGAGGAACACGCGGATATGTTCCCCTCAATAACACATAAATCACAGCGCTGCAGAAACATCTCGTACCAACAGCATGAAGAAGTAATGTCTGACTTTAGAGACTGTATCGACGCACATAAGGTGAACCTGTGATATTCCCAACTAAAACACGCCCACAGATGTTGTGCTTACAGTCTACAGTCTGTGATCCACAGTCTCCTCCGCGGAGGCAGCTGAGATGCCCCCACACGGCAAAATAAAACCCCACCAACCACAAAAGCCTCCTTGGTTTATGCTGCCATGTGGTCACGCGATTACAAACTTCTCTGTGTGAACGTGAAAAGGACTCCACAGAACACCCTTTTTTTGATAGTGGTGGCATGTTGCTGTCACAAATACTGTCCTTGTTTGACAGGCCAAGCAGGCAAGAAGGTGGGGTGGGGGATCGAACAAGTAATGAGCCAATTACACCCCTGCTTTTGATTTGCCTTCATGATGAGATGAAACGCTATCCTCTGAGATTTTAATGGGCTTGCTCCACATGCATCTGTGCTGGAGAAAACTGATTGAACAAAGTATGTATGTAGCCCGCCGCCCGTGTGTCTAAAGGAACGTATGCGTTCATTTTAAGCACTCGGTTGAATATAGTGTGAAACAGTGATGCAAGTCTCTTCACGATGCATTAGTTATAGTCCAACAGAAGTTATAGCAAGTGGTCTAACCTGCAGCATGGGACTAAACACAGAGGTAGTGGGTTCAAAATCAGTTCAAAGAGCGCCCCCTATAGACCGCTGATCACCCTACTCCTAAACCTATCAATACAAACAGGAGTGCCAAGACCTGCCTAAAACAACCATGTCAGTGGTCCGCAGAAGTCGATATTGTATTTCTCTGGAAGAGGGAGAGGGAGAGAGAGAGAGAGAGAGAGAGACGCACCCAGACCTGTTGACCCAGAGCCACATACAGAGGACAGAAATTCATTATCCACCGCGCGTCTGAACTGACCTGCAGCAGCGTCACGTAATTGAAGAGCGCCTTTAATTTCTTCTGATCAATCTGCAATTTGTGTAATAACAGAGTGAATAATCACATGACGGTGTACATTCTGCACAGGTAATGATTAACACTCACAGCTGTGGTGTCAGAATTAACTGAATATTTACGTCGCTGTCTCCAGCGCGTAATGTGGAGTCGCGTTATAATCTTTCCGTGTTTTCACGTAAGATCTGCTTCTGAAAACAAGGTGTCAAGACCTAAAAAGTGAGACTACACTGCCTGTGAACAAATAGAAACCCTGGCTCCTGGTCCTACCCTATAAATGCGCTGTCTCTTACCTTTTCATACATCAAAGAAGATCGGTATGCAGTTGTTGAGGAGAAGAAAAAAGCCAGTAATCCGTAAACAGAAGCTCTACTTTCCAAATTCTTCTCTGCCTTCTGGAACTCCAGAGCTTCTACTCTGCCTCCGCTGGAGAGGTTTGATATCCGAACAAGCAGCTTCCCTGCGTTCAAGGCACTCCGGCTTCCTCTTGAGTTGTTTCAGTTTTGCACAGACATCTGCATAAAAGAGCGCAACTGAAGGACACCTGCGCGCATCGAAACCCGGTCCAACGACGCGCCTCGGGAATCCACGTGTCTCCTCTCTCCTGCTTCCCTTGCCGCGTTTTTACTGTTTTTCTGTTCGCGGAGCAGGCGAGACGAACTTTGATGAAGCGACCAGATACAGAATCCGAGCTGACCAAGGGTATAGTCTCTCCATCAGCGCCAAGTGACGCGCTGCGCCGCGGAGACAGGAGAGGTTACAGGCGGCTCTCGGCGGCAGGTCGGTGTCGCCCCGGAGAACATCGCGGACCCCAGAGAGGGGGAGAGGGGAGAAAGAGAAGGAGGCATACAGGTTTATTGTCCGCCAACTCCAGCACTGTGGCGTTTAAAGTCGCGTCTTCCTGCGCGGAGCCTGCCTCCAAACTCAGGGAATCTCTCAACTGAGGCGCAAATGCGACTCACTGAAGTGTGCAGACAGTTAATCCTCCTTTAAACAGGCAGCGGGTCCCCGGTGCGTATTTCCAGGCAACAGTTTGTCCAGTCGGATCGTACTCCGGGTCCCTGTTTGGTCGGGAGTGTGATATTTTTTAAACTAAAAGGAGCGATGAGGTGGTGTAAAGTCGGGATTTACACTTGACGCGTTCATGTCCACGAGCCACGGGCTCCGCGTCTCCTGCGGAGGACACAGGTGGGAGGCAAAAAGGGCCTTTGAGGTGTCGCAAATGAATAATTGAACAGGAGGCGTGTGCACGCGTGCGTGCCAGAGAGAGAGAGAGAGAGAGAGAGGTGGGAATAAAAATCAATGGTGAGCGTCACAAAAGAAAGTGAGCTGCATGGAAGGAGAGAGGAGGCAAAAAGTGAGAGAAAGAGGTCCTCGGACCAGCGCCAGGGACACCACAAATCACTTTTTACGATTTCATTAACTTGAAAAAGTTCAGAGCTCACGGATATGGGAGAGGAACGAGCAGCTGATCCGTGAACAGTTAATAATCCCACAGTGGAGGATTTCATTTCCAGAACACCTACCAGCGTACGAGGCGCTGATCCCTCTCTCTCTCCTCACGGTGCCGAGAAAGAGAAAGTTGCTTCAATTCATCTGTTGACAATGGAGCAGTACATCACACACTACATGTAAACCAGTTTAAAAGTACGTCTTTTAAAAATGAATTTTTAGGAGACAATTTAACCATGATTTAGCAATATGGGACATATGGGGTCACAATCAAACATGTCATTTCCTACTGAATAGATTATGAGATTGTTCATGTCAGAGGTGAAACCTGTGCGGAGTGTGCCTGCAAGCTCAGTTCAAATCAATTCATTCACCCGTGACAGTGAATAAATGTCAACCCCTTTTTTCCTACGAGCTAATTCAGTTGAGCTAATTGATGATATTGATTTTTTAGAGACACTAGAATCCTTAGGGTCTAGACTTGGCAGATTAAAATGAAAATGTAGACACACTCACATTTCACTTTGTCCCGTACTTTGTGCCTGAAACCAAAAATGGACAGATGACTGTGGAGCTTAAAAGCAGTGGGAAGTGAGCAGTTAATTATCTGATAAAAAATGTTATTTTAAGAAGTCTTCTCATTCTTTTGTGCACGACCCGGGTCACCACGGTTCATTGCTTCACTTCTATTGCAGCAAAGCCTTAGAAATTAGCCTGTGATCACACTAATAGGCCGAAGAAAAGAAATAATGTCTCTAGTCGTCTTCTTTGAGACACCATTCTGGTGGCAGGTAGCATCAGCGGTACCACCTTGAAAATGAACTCTTTTACTAAGGCTTTTCAGCTCCTTATTTTTACTGAAAATCGCGCCGCAGTTAGCCGAAAAGTGAGGACCTCTAACACAAAGAAAATATATTATTTTTTGCCTCTTTTGGCACAAAGGGCCTTAAAATGTTCCTTTTTTGACTTTAAAAACCAATTTTCTCCATCCAGGGACCTAAACCTTTAAACCCTAGAATTTCAACAGACTTCCTTAAATAATTGTGTTGTTTTAGCTGTAAAAGTATCATTAAATCTTCTGGGAGTGATTGTGTCCCCTTCTCAGGAGAATTACTTCTTTCAACATCTGATAGTTCTTTGGTGACTGTAAAAGTGTCATAACAGCAACAAAAAACAACACTGAAATTCGACACAGTACTTCTGAATAAGACATGCAAAATGTACATGTTTACTACATTTTGAAGGTTTAATATTACGTCTGAACTAAAACACAAGCAGCTGCCATAAGTGTTTGAACATTAGCAACTTACTTTAGTTTTCCTAGTGCTGCTGTCACCACATACTGTGTGCTACATATTACTTACATTATTGAAACAGAGTTTGTTCGATCATGCTGTTGAGACCTGTTTTAAAGGTTTTGACAGGTTTTTAACGGGTTAAGCTGCTGATGTCTTTGAAACTTCTCCCCTGCCTAGTTTCATCTTAAAGCCACTGGATAATGAAGGGCATTCAGCAATGTTCAATTCTAGCGTGTCAGAACTTAAAACCCTCCACAGACCATATCTGCGTATGTGCCAGATATCCGCTTACGATTAAAAGCTGATTCTGTTACCTGCTTGTCCACAGAGGCCGTGTACATACAGTCTCTCTTTAACTGTATCTGAAACAGTCCACTCACAAACACACAATAAAGGTGACAGTGTGGTTTATCAAAATCGTATTGGATTTTACCGCGTCCCCCACCGATGCAAACACAGCAAGGAAGGTCAAGTGGAATCTAAGAGACTGGTGAACAAACCCACCCAGGAGGCAGAGCAGTCATTGTGCACTTTGGTCACGTTTTCTCTGTCCATTCAGTGGCCACTTGTCTCTTTTTACATGAGGTCCTCAAACATACCACTGATGGACCACGAGGGAATAATAGAAGGGAGACTGAAATATGACAGGCAGCATGTGACGGTAGAAAACACGCTGAACCACTTTTTATTCTAAGCACACATGCTTGTTCAGAACAAAGGTAGGTTACAACATCCAGAACAAAGTCACTGTAATAATGACATCAAGTTATTAAAAGCAACCTGATTAACACACACATCGACAGTCTTGCCTTTCTCCTACCTCTGCAAACCAGTCACTAGATAAGTGTAGATATATTTGAATATCCTATTAAAAAAGTACCAAGGTAAAACACGAGCAGCAATTCACACTACACCATTCATTCTAATCAACATTTATGCTTCAATAAATAACAATCACGGTTATTGTTTTAGAATAAAAAAATACATTTAGCCACTAGCCATCATTTAATGACGAAGTGGATGTCACTCAACTGAGCTGCACACGCACACTGGATTATTCCCGCCACGAACAGTGAAGTGCTGATCTCACATACAGAAAGACCCCAGAGGACAAGTCCTCGTCCCAAGTTTATGGACTTGTTGCGGTTTGTCCTCCATCCGTTCACCCTTTCACCCTGCAACGATAGGCCTGCTACAATCTGTCAGGCGTCTACTGCAGCTATGCAAAGTCACTGACGCCACTTTAACACAACCAAAAAAAAAATTCCATCACAGTCCATGTTGACAGATGTTGGCTGTTGCTCATTGAACAGCCTCAGCAGGAGGATCTTTTGTGGATGAGCCTGGTTGTGCTCCATTTCAGCTCACACGTTGTTCTTCATCAAGGCGACCTTGATGTAGAAGTCAAGTGTACGCAGCAAATGTGCCTGTTTATGGTAAAATGAAAGTAGTATGAGGTCAAATACAGACAGGGGTCAAACAAGTGCAGACTACAGACAAATGTTGCTGTTTCTGGCATGTTACCCAGGGCTAATCATCTATCCACAATACCCTGAGAACCTTTTTTTGTGATGTACTGTAGTGCAAATGAGATTCAGCCTATATTAAGTGATCAATCAAATAATACACTTTCACCAATGCGGTTTTGACTTAAAATCGATAACCACTGCCAGAACAATTAAGCCTAAGGAAAAAAAGAAAGGCGCGTGTGCACACACATCAGCGCTTTAAAGGTCAGCTGCCACTATGCTGCACTCAGACGGCCGTGTGTCGCACCATTAAGCACTACTCCCGGCACAGAGGAGCAAGACAGATATTTGGTCTAATATGTCTTTTGTAACGGTTACTGTGTAGTCAGTCATTCTTATGTCTTCCTCCATTGAATTGTGTTTGGAAGCCAAAGGTCAGAGCGAGATGCTTGTGCTGACGTAGGAGAATGGATCACAGAGGAATTCATTCGTTCACGACAGCAATTGAAATGATTTAATTTCATATCACACTTATTATGCTAATTTATTCCGAGACTTTTAAAGACATAAGGAGACCACAGTCTCCCCTTCATGCCCTGAATCTGTGCTTCATGTCTCTTTATATCTGTCATTCTCTCCTTATGTTCCCATGATCACAGCCCCGCGTCTCTATAATCCTCTCATCAATATGCAGAGCAAGAAGGGAAGAGGCTCCTGGTAAAAAGAGACAGCTGGGACAGAGCCATGGGCTCAGTCCGCTGTGATGCTATGTGTGTACTTAAGATGGAGCGCCGAGGCCTGGGCAGCCATCTTTCTGTAGGTGCATGATGTAGCATCATGATGAAGGGAAGAAGCCTGAGACTCCAACCCAATGATTTCTCTGTCTTCATGTCTCCCTGCTTTTCTCCCTAATAACACTACAGTGAGACCATTAGGTAGATAATTAAATGTGAGACTCGTGCATCTCCCTGGAGCTCCCCAGACCCTGATGGCTCATGTGTGTGTGTGAGTGTGTGTGTGTGTGTGTTCTTTGTCCATCTGCCTGTCTGTATGTTCCTCCAGAGCACAGTTGCTCTTTGCTGCAGCAGGGGAGGGACAGCACACCGGTGGCTCAGAAATGACTGGCTATGAGAAACCAACTGAGATGACAGTGTTTCTGTTCACTGCACAATTTAGACCATATTAGAAGTCATGGAATAGTGTCTGAGTCGTTTGATGTAAAATTAAGAAAGATTTAAGGACATTTGGTCAGAAATAATAAAAAATAATGTTTACTTTTTGTGCAAAAGGTCAATTTCTCTCATTTCTTTCATAATTCAGGTTAATGTTGCTCATCAGAGGCTTAAAGTAAATCAACTCACCTTTTGTATAAACAGCTGTGCCTCCAGTTTCCAGTAGAAGCCTGGTTACTAAGTAGCATAGTGTTATTGGGAAACACGGCATTGAAATCCACCCTCTGGGATCATTACCACACAGCCTTCTTTTGTACTTTTGCTGATTGGAGTCATTCTTAATTTAGCAAAGTCTGTATCTGTGATTAAAGTATGTTTCTATCTAACAGTGGACAAAGCTTGATGAACTGCTGTCGTCCCTTCTGGTCTGTGTGACTACTCCTGATACAAGTGATCCAGTTATCCACCACACTCTGAAACCTTCAGCATAGCTGTGGTTCAGTTCTGAGAAAGTTTCAATAATTTCACACTTTTCTTAGTTTTTCCAACTACAGTCCAACTTTAATTATAAAGCACTTCGAACCAACCAGTGCAGGACCAAAGTGCTGCACAGCATGTAAGTTAGGACGAAACAACATCACATACAATACGAAAATAAAACATATAATTCATGATTAGAAAGGTTGAGTTAAAGTAACTGCTGTGGGACCTTTTCAGATTGTACACATTTCTTACATTTCTCTCAGAAATGTTATTTATCATGGAATACGCTCCTGGAACTAGGTCTCACATATTAAAAAAGGGACTAGTATAAAATGTCACGAGAAGCTTCCAGTTGGGAGTCTGCTGAAATATACAGTCTCAAGAAAGTTGTGGAATTTAAGCACATACGTGGGCTGAAAAACTGTTTAAAATCGACTGAGAATGCATAAATGTACGAGTTTCGAGCCTTCAGTTAGAAATATTTGTGTTTCTGTGACTGCCTGCTCAAAGATTTCTGTCAGTGATTTGTGACAGACTCCTCGGCGGAAACTGCACAGCTACTCCGAGTAGGTGCGAGCTCTGATAAGTGACTGCTTAGCTGCTTTACGGCTCAGTCGTAGCTCATCAGCAGATCACGTAATGTGATATAACAGCAAGAGAGAGCATTTATCATAGACACACAGATACTCAACACACTGTTCAGTGATACTAAATTTTGCCCACACAGATTCACCACATGTAGCTTCACAAGTCCTGCCAATTGCAGACTCATCACACCTCCACACTTGGCCTACCTGGAAGCATGCACACACGATGTGCACATGCACACACACACACACACATATACGGCACAACCTGAAACACACACACCCACAGTTAAATGGCGCTTTGCAGTAATGCTGGCGGGCCAAGTGGCGAGGTTGCTCTGCGCTTAGCGGCACTGCATTCCTGCAGACTGCCAGCCAGGAGCTCAGCACTTCTCCCCTCGTGTGTGTGTGTGTGTGTGTGTGTGTCTGCATGCTTGCATTTGTCATACAGCACACGTGTGAGGTGACAGTTGCACATCTGTGTGTGTGTGTGTGTGTGTGTGTGGGCACATGAATTATTCCTACTGTGGTATGAAGAGAAGATAATACACACACGTGCGAGTAGCTACATTAGTATGCACATGCAATGCTTCTCTGTCAAATGTGCAGGGACTGGACTTGGTCCAAGACCTGCTCCCTGGCTGTGCAGCCCAGATTAGTGGGGCCCAGAGTGGACTGTGACAGCAGAGAGAGCTGCCTCATCATACCAGAGCTCCAGGGAAGCTGCGGGCGTCTGACCTCTCTTAACAAAATTCAGTGTTTGGCGAAATGTCTGTCTTTGCCTCAGCACTTTCCATCTGACGTATGCTCCTTTGTGAGTGTGATGCCACTTGACCAATTATAATGACTGCACAGAGTTTGGGCCTGATTTGCTGAGACATCTGGAGGACTGACAGTATTGCTCCAAACCAAAGCCACAGAGGTTCACTGTACTGATCCCCCTCCCTTATCCAGAATGTAGTCTGATCGATATGTGCTGAGACTCCAAGGTTTGTATCTCTGCCCAGAAAATAGAGTTTTTCCTCTTCTGAAAATGTTCCAACACTGTGTAAAGCTCAAATCAAACATGTAGGACAATGGATGTCAGTAGTTCAGGATTTAGAGTTGCTCGTGCATTAGCATTATCGTTCTGTGAAGGTGCCAGAACTCAGCACTGTACTATAGGAACTCATGCAAAGGAAATGTTTCAATTGTTCAATGTCCCTTCGTCATGTCCTTGGCTGCTTTGCTAATATGTCTTCTATACATCCATGAACATTGTTGTTCAGCTGTCGATCGGGCTGTAATTTAATAATAAATAATAGTTCTTTGGTACCACTTAGCACAGAGCAGCTGGACAGAAGCACGCTACAGGCAGATTGCTGATTGCTCATCAGAGGTTTATAGGAATCTGGGCAAGTTAACAGAAATCAAGCAGTTTACTTCTTGTTGCCATTTGGGGCCAACATCATGGGAAGTTGGCCCAATCATCTAGTCTCATCCCAAATCTGTTTGTGTTTCTGTTATGTTCTTAGAAAAAACATTAGCATCATCTTTCCTCACTTTTCCAACAAGTAACTGAAGTAAACCCAACTTTATGCCGACGTCCCCCCATCCACAGAAATGTTCTCTTCCCGTCTCCACTAACCTTTTGCTGTTCCATTCAGCTTCTTCGCCCTCTCGTTCTCTGCTCTCTCAGTGCTTTAAATGAGCTGACAGAGAGCCTGAAGGGAAGGGACCAGGCTCCGAGCACCGATCTGGTCCCAGCTCAAATGTCAACCATTCTGTTTCTCACACAAACAGTCCCCTCTCACTCTCCTCCTTTCCTGTCTCTCGACATTTAACAGCGTGCGCTCGTCTTCTGTGAAATATCTTGTCATTGCTGGCAATCTATCTAAAGCGAGGTTAGGGATGGGAGATAAAATATACAGGACACCGTTGAAGTGACATTTGCAGGTTTGTTCACAGCTACTGTAGCAGGTTTTTCTTCTTAATAGTTTGCTTCAAAATGCGATCAAGGAGGCTGCAGATGTTGGAGCAAGGCACTGCAGTTGCTCTCCAACGGCTGCAAGACTTCAGGGCACGATGGGAAACACCTGATCTAATACCTGATTGGTTCAGGTGTCGGATCCACAACAGCACGTTTAGTAGAAACGTTGCCTCTTTTATTTCCTATATTTTTATTACTGTAACTGAGTTTTCACAGTGGAGAGTGATTCTTTTACGGAATAAATATCTTAAACTGTTAGGTCACAGATTCCTTTCACATCACTAAAGTCCTGACAGTCTAAATATGAGACAGATGTCTGTCTTGTGTTTCTATTGACTGATTCCTGTTTGTATTTATGGCATTTTTTACAACAAACTGAAGCGACTACAGCGTTTCATGTGAAAAATATGAATCATATGGAGGTTAAACCATAAACCGGTCAGCTTCTGTAAATAACAATCTCACAGGATGTGAGGATTTGTAACACAGTACAAACAGGAGCTTGATGAAGAAACGTCTTTCCCAGGCGCAGGTCCTCTCAAACAGGCCTACGCAGTCCTTCAGGTGTGGAGGTTTAAGCGTAGTCCTTTCCAGGGCCTTAGACACAGATCTGGCCACCTACTGGTGGGAACTGGCTGGATGAATGATGCACAACATATGGCTTTAAAAGAAAATTCTGTATTCCCATATATGAGTTATTGCACACCTACACGTCCACTGGAAATGATCTGATGTCGTACGTGGGCATTATTGAAGTTCTCCAAAGCGAATGGTGTAATCTCATTGTTCTGGTCCCTAAGAAGGATGACACCCTTAGATTTTGAATTGATTTCAGATATTTGAATGCAATTTCAAAGTGTGACTCTCACACAGCACCTTGTATTGATGACTTCGTAGAATGGCTCAGGAGAGTACCTCACCACCATTGACCTCCCTAAAGGATATTGACAGGTCCCTCTGACGCAGCAGTCCCGTCAGTGGACTGCATAGTGGACTCCATATGGGGGCTATTTCAGCTGATAGGAGCGTTTGGAACATTTAAATATGAGAGTCTTTGCGAAACAATTGTGATTAACAGCTTAACAATATTTCTTTGGGGCTTGGTCAATCAAAAAAACGTGGCCTCAGTGGGTGAAGGCATGAGGCTGGGATGCAAAAGGTTGCAGGTACGATTCCCAACCCTTAACAGGTGTCTCTTCTAAAGAAACGATCAGCGTTCACCTGTCAGTGGTTTAAATGTGAAAGCTCACCGTATACACGTCTGTAAAGTTTTTACCATTAGTTACAAACGTGGGACTTTTCTCCCAATGCTATGTTGTACATCATTAATACCAAGAGATGCTGTGAATGTAAACAAGTGTCCCCTGTAAAATCCCTGTTTTAATCTGTTCTCTGTCACAAACAAGCCACCCCGCGCTACCCCATATTAACAAATAACAGTGAGATAAAAACTAAGAATTCCTTATTTGGTTTGTCTACCTACATTATTTCAACCCTCTGTTTTATCTCCCAAACGCAGAAGATACAGGCTGTGTCTGTTTCTCCTCTGCTTCCTTTCCTTTTTCCAGGTTCTGGAAGCTGTGACCCAGGTCCTGCTGTCTGGCTCCACGAGGAAGCTGCTGTTAGAGTCCTGTCCATCTTTTGTTGTTGCTATTATTGTTTGCTCTCTTTGTCTCCCCTCTTCCCACTCACCCCAACCGGTCAGGGAAGATGGTCGCCCACCCTGAGCCTGGTTCTGCTGGCGGTTTCTGTTCCCAGTGCTTTCTTTCTCCGTATGATTATATACTCATGGAGATTATTCTGCTTTATAAATAAACAGCGTACACAGAAGTGATTTACCCTGCATAGGTTCATGTTTGTATGCCGTTTGGATATTTGCCCATCTTAATATGGATGTGCAACATCATAGCAGTTGAGTTGCCTATTAAAAAATGCTAAATGGCACAATAGGGTTCATTTAATACATCACCCAAAGCACATTGGCGATACATTAGTACTCTATGCAAGGGTCACAAATCAGAGCCATGTATTATACAGAAACGCTGCATAATTTAGACTTTTTAATTCCTCACAGCAAAGGCAGCCCACTGTTTTCATGGCACATCCCATAAATTACACTGGACAATTAGAACACTCAGGTCAGTAAAAGATGTAAAAATGGAGCTTAACACAAATGGAAATGCTGCTGCCTCGAGTGAGATCCATGCTTTGCTTCTTTCCTAATTTACTTGTGATATGTGAAAAAAGAATATGGCTCAAATTACATATGTATGTTCTACAGAACCAGCCCTCTGTATGGGTGGAGCAGGCTGGGGATCAGTGCTGTATGATGGGGAGTTGGAGGCCGGTGGGCAGGCCAGCTCCTGTGGATGTGCCATCTGGTGATCCTTGCAAACAAGGGCAATGGTATGACCTGGAATGTGCCGAGCAACATACAGAACATGGCAAGCTGAACACACACAGACAAAGACAATGGGTAGAGGACCAGAAGAACGGCAAAAAGATCATGGAATTTATTCCTGTTTCCGATTTACCTGAATAATTCTTAACCCAAAAAATGGAAACTGAACTTTACCCTACAGTGTGTGTTCCATACATTTCTGTCCAATTAAGCTGGTAACACTGAACTCCTCAATCTATTCACAATCAGCGCATCTCTGATGGACTGGTTTATCTCAGTCAATGCTTCTCAAAGGTCCATCAAGAGAGCGCTTTGTGTGTGTGTGTGTGTGATAGTGAGAAAGAAGGGAGATGCCGTGTGTGTGTGAAGGGATCAAATGCCTGACTGTGCTTATCTATATTTGACACAGGAGCACACTGTCAAGGCTGGTGGTTGTCAGGTACAGTGTGTCCGTGCTGTCATGTCATTACTCTGTTTAATTATTTGTCTAACTGACAGGCTGTCTGTGTGTGTCTGTGTGTGTGTGTCTCACCTTTAGCCCAATAAATGTGTGTTCGCTCTCACACCGCTTTTCCTTTCACCTTCAGCCGCTGTTGCATTGTTCTACTGACCCCTGCTGATCAGCATCAGAAGTGTGACCAAGCTTCACCACGCCTCTCAGCATTCGCTGCATGTGTCAGGCATTTGATGCTAATCGTCCTCATATTGAATCTCATTTTGTAGAATCCACATTTCAATTACACGTCC
The DNA here is from genome assembly GCA_032270685.1 of Microctenopoma stevenorrisi. Classification (NCBI taxonomy): domain Eukaryota; kingdom Metazoa; phylum Chordata; class Actinopteri; order Anabantiformes; family Anabantidae; genus Microctenopoma; species Microctenopoma stevenorrisi. The sequence goes on from JAUMTR010000001.1 coordinate 2,517,835, forward strand.
GTGCGGAGCCACCTCTCTGTGATCATCTTTGTGTCTAGATATTATTTTAGTGAGTGACAGGAGTTTAATGAGGAAAATCAGTGTAGTGTTGAACTTTTACCTGAATTAACCTATGGGTCTGAAAATATACATTTTTATACATTACGTTTGAGTGCACTTTGATCCAAATAATCTAATCAGAACATACAGTTTTTTTTCATTAGATTGTGACTGGAATTTGATTACACACTGAGACAATCTCTTATCTGAGCAAACAAACTGAGCTACATTAGAGGTTAAGCTGCAGGTAAGGCTAGTCCCTGACGTTTGAAAGTGCAAAAGCATTTCATTGGTTTCAAATCGGGTAATGTAATGTCAGCAGTGAGTTCTGTGAAGGGTTTGACATTCAGATTTTCCTCCCAGTATCTGATGTCGGTGAAGTGGTACAGCCATCAACAGAGAGTCTTCATTTTTCTGCATGGCGTGCTCTCCAGCTGCTATTTACCGCAGCAGAAAGTCTTTCAGAGTTACATTTGGCCATGAATGGAGGCGTCACAAATAGCTGAAAATGGGAGCTCTTCTCCTCTGCCGCTCCATTTTAGGATGTTACATTCTCTTAAAAGTGTGTTTTCACATGCACGGATCAAACAATGCAACTAGATCCCACAAGTAAATCTTAGACAGTACTTTAACAGCGCACCTGAGTAGACAAATCTGCTTCTAGATCATGATAATTCATTTCTTTGTTTAATTTCCATAAAGAAATTTAGTTACATATGAGGAGTTCAAATTTAAATTCCAATTTTATTTGTCACATACATCGTTACACAGTGTACAACACGCAGTGAAATGTGTCCTTCTGCATTTAACCCATCCCCCCTTGGGGGGAACGGGAGGCAGCTACAGACCGCGCATGGGGAGCTAGTGCTAGGTGTCTTACGTAAGAACATACCTGGTATAGGGGATGAGCTGGGTACCGCGGCAGGGGATCGACCTTCTGCATCCCTGCCTCATGCCTTCGCCCACTGATCTACCAGGCCGCCGTTCAGCCTCTTGTCATGGTCAGGAGGAACCAGGAGTCAAACCACTGAACCATCAGACTGTCACCTGTGTCATTTTATATTTTTTGACATACAGTATATTAATGATATACTTCAATGATCCAACATGGGAAAACGACGATATGATGACACTTTTTTGAAACTACTACTGACTTAAGCAACTTTTCCAAGGACACTTCAGTCTGAGCTGATGCTGAGTGTATTGCTCAAGAGCACACCTGGTGGATGGGCTGGGACTTGCATCCCAGTCTGACTCTTAATCCATTGAGATACCAGGGAGTGCTCTTTGGGGAGGCCAGGAACCAGGGACAGATTGGGATGCGAACCACCACTGTTGCCATTAATAGCTCATTGTTGCGAACATGTGATGAAGCTGGGGAGGTTGTGTCGAGATTCCACAGCAATCAGATAAGAAATGATCTGATTTCAGACTTGAAACATGACAAACTCCCATAAAAGCAGAGCATGAATCTTATATTTGTGACCTGTCAGTGTTGAAAATGTGTTCTGTAATATTTCAGTTTTCTGACACTAAATTGTTTTCTTCGACTCGTCATCCTCGCTGGGTTCTTTCGCTGCTTGACAGACGATGAATTTCTGCACTCAACGTCAAGAGATGCTTTTAACTCATTCTCACGCATTGTGAATTTACCATTTTTCCTATGTCACAATAAATCACAATACACAAGCCTTCAGAAATCCCTGTAGATTTTATATTGACGCGGATTTCTGAAGCATGTTAAGGACTGAGGTCGCTGTAAACAGACTTGTCTCTTCACTTCAGCGTTCAGATATACTTTATGATATTTGATTTGATATTTGATTAGTACACATGACTTAGCCCCTGGTTTTCAATTTGCAATTAAATCCATCCATAACACCGGATAACCAACTAATTTACAGCAACTACTAAAACCTTTTTTATTTGACACACTTAAGATTTGAACCGCAGCAGTGTATGAGAACAGAGTGCAGCCACGGCAATCGTCTTAAGCTTGTCATAGGCTATAGGACAGATTGAGTAATGGAATATTTTAGTTTGTGTGTGAGACTGACAGTCAACACGCCACACACCACCGCCTCAGCAATGCTTCTTTTCTGCTGAAATATTCAGTTCTCTGACCTGACAGGGGGTCCTGTGTGTGTGTGTGTGTGTGTGTGTGTGCGTGCACAGGCTTCATCGTCTCTGTCTGCGTAGTACCTGCACTCCTCCATCTCTCCATCACCTCTCTTTATCTCCTCCTCCACCCACTCTGACCCAGCCTCTGCCTATGTGTCATCCAGATGAGATGAATATGCATGGCGTTGAAATGAGGGTCATTTCAGCACTGTTTGCAGTAGCAGGACACATGGGGAACTGTTGCCATGGCGAGGAGCATTTCGTGTGCAGTGACCCATCAAGTGAACTGGCGTGCACACGGAAAACAACAGAAAACTGTAGTGAAAGTTGGGTTAAGAACTTTAAAGAACAAAAATAACACGATGAATATAACTTAACATTAAGTAGATAATTGGTTAATGGAAATAAAATACTAGCTGAAACAATGAGAGGATATCATTATCAAAGCTCCCAGCTTTCAGATTTATAAGATAATACTAATATTTGACCCAGCTTGACAAACTATTTCAGCATCTTTCTGAGCTGCGAGGCCACCTCACATGACAGATTATTCTGTGGTCTTACTCCGTCATGCAGGAAACGCGACCCTTCTTCCCACAGCACCATGCATCACGCAGCATAACGTTACTGGAGTTATGCTGCGTGATGCATGGATTTGTGCTGATGATGTATGGGTCCAGTGGACAAAGGTGAGGTATGGAGGCTCTTATCCATCATTATGACCAGGACAAGGCCAGAATACAGAATGGCAGGGCTGTGCTAATAATACATTGTGTGTTATTGATTCTTGACGCAGAATTATTCTTTCTCATAGGCCCATTTTGCAGCGAGGTCGGGGTCAACCACCAGTAGAGTTAATTCAGTTAGCTTGTACAGGGTCAATGCTAGAGCCCTCTGAGCATTCATGGCTGTCCGAGACTCTACTGTGTGTAGGTCAGTCACAGTGAAGACCTTTCAGTTGTGATACTTTGAAAGGTCAGGGACGATGCCCCTCTCCTAAATGTAAACTCACGCACTCTAAAAGCCTAATTTATGTGTGCATTGGTTAATGAGTGACATCTATTCTATCTATGAGTATTTCCAGCTCATTTGAACCACTGCAACTGTCTAATGTACATGTTTGACATTTACATTTGCCTTACAAAACACAAGCTTGATCCACATTTTTTATTTGCAGGATGGAGTGGGTGGTTTGATATCACAATTATTGGTGCTCGCTCATGTGAGACTGTATTTGCTTGTTTGGTTCACAGTGAAACATGCAGTGCATATATCAGTGATTTATTGAAAAATAAAAGTCACAATACCTCATCAGTCTGTTTTCATCCTCACACACTGTATTGAAACTTTGATTTGCAGATTTGTGAGGGTTAATGTCTGTATGTGGTGATCTGTAGGTGCTCTCTGTCATGCTTCTTTCTGTGGAGCGCCGATGTTGGAAACAGTGCTGTCACATTTCAGAACGTCACGAGGAATTTTGTAGTGCTGAGACTTGTTGGTCTTGTTGACTGTTTTTCAATTCCTGGTGGGGTTCTTCTTTTTCTCTTTCAGTTTTTCATTTTTTTGTTTTGTTGAATAATTTGAAATCTCCGAAATCTCTTCTTTCTTCGTCACTTCATTTCACACCCTCTGCTTCTTCTGGACGGAGACCCGGGAGAAGGGAGACGAGCAGAGGTAAACAAAATCAAAAGGTGTTTGTTCACAGAATATTTATCATAACTCTCTCTCTGTTGCCAAATGCATTCATCTTGCTCTCTCTCTTCTCATTCTGCAGAGCTGGAAGTCCCACGACACCTCCGAGATGGGACTGTCACTGTTGCAGAGTTGTGCACAGAGTCACACACACCAAACAGAGTTAACAGGCCTTTTAATGCTGAATGCCAGCACTGTGTGGAGACTTACATGAGTCCGTTCCACCTTTTCCAACAGTTTAATGACATCTTTAATAAGACACAGTGTGTCATGCGTCCAGAAAAGCAGTCAGTGATATATAGCATGAATAGTTACACCTGTTTTGTTGGTCCTGATGCTGCATAATATGCTGCATAACAATAGATGGATCACCGTGGCAACGGCTACTGAGGCAAACGCTCGTGTTGGCATTTAAGAGAAAACAAAAACACCAACACATCACATAACCTTGAAATCTATTCATCACCCACCACCCCCCATGGTGGGAGGGCTGATTGCTTGGACCCAGCTTAGTCTTTTTGTTTTTTTCCAACTTGTTTTTCGCCTTTCAGCATTGTCGCAGGATCAAATCCCTGCTGCACACCACACCGGGATCTGAGCATTCATGGCAGGCTGGCCGCTGAGACCGACTGAGAGTATCAGCGGGAGAGACAGAGTCAGACTCAGAGTGTTGGTGGTGGCAGAATTTGCTTGAGTTGCCCCTGGCTGCATTTGTGCATCTTCTCACATACAGCACTTTTTGGTTTCTGCCCTGCACTTTTACTGTCTAGTCTGTCTTTTCACATACCTTCTCTTAGCTCTGACTCTTAGCGTCTTTCTTTTTTAAAAAAACATTTTGCCTCATTCCTTTTTTCTGCAGAACGTCTCGCCTCTCTCCCCATCAGACATGTTCTAGATTTCTGTGCAGAATTTACTTGACACTTCAGGTGTGATCACATGCAGTTTGTGTTCTCCTGTCTGATACCAGGGTTAAATGTTGCATTAGCGTAATTTAGATAAATAGTTGTGAAAAAAACATGTTTAGTTTGCATTTGCTTGTGGTTTGTGTACCTTCCAATGTGAGAAAAGGATGACGTTGTCTGTTTACATTCATGCAATGAAAGGTCTTAACATGATCAAGTATTGATGTGGACACTCACAGTGTCCTAACAATATGCTGTTCTGAAGGACAACTACAGACGTTTAGAGTTTGGAATGGACAGTTGCCAAACAGTAGATGATTTCTCTACTGCTGCGTTTTGGTGTCTTGTCCAAGGACGCCTCACCTTTATCTGGAAAGAAGCAGGAGACGGGCCAGTGACCCTGGGGTTCATAGACAACTGCTGTACTAAATAGGATCATTTTGCATCACATGCAGATACTAGAATTAGCTTAATACTGACATAGCTGAGAGTCTATTACTGTACTTTTCTTTTGCCCCAAAATGTGGGGCACTCAGTTCTATAGTTTGGTTTCATCTTTTAGATTCTTCGTGGTCTTACATACATTTCACCACATTCTTTATCTAGAACTGTCAAGCAGCATTGCGGTGCCCTTAAATCAGAGACAAATCACTGCACCAAATTTGTTTGGTGTCATTGCTTTAACCTACAGAAGTGAGTGAAGTAAAAAAGTAAGTATGTATGTGTGTGTGTGTGGGTGTGTGTGTATATATATATATATGTATGTAACTAGCTGATTACCATTTTACATGTCTGAAGGTATTAAAAAAAACTAAAGATAAGTCTAGAATGAGTTAGCAGGCAAGACACTTTTAACACACCCTCCTCCCACAAATCCATTATATTACCTCTCCAGCTGTGACTCAATTTCTTCTTAATGCTTTTGTTAAAAGCTTTCCTTGTCTTCTTGAAACATGTGCATGCGCATATAATGTCCATTGAAACAAACAACACACACTTGTAATATTTATTGCTCAAGGTGAATTGACTAATTGCAAACAGATAAATCACATGCTTGTCTTTCCTAAAAGTAGATATAATTAACAAACAATGGATCTAGGAGACAGAGACAGAAATAAATTATGCAGTGACAGTGTGTATCTATTAATTGGTGGTGAAATAAATGCTAAACCTTTCTGAAAAACAGATACATCATCAGCAGCATCACTAGACTCCCATTCTTCTTACAGTCTGCTGCCCCCGTGTGGATGATAGCTTTACTTTACTTTACTTTGCTTGGCAGACGCTTTTATCTAAAGCATCTTACAAGGAGCTAGCGCTGAGTGTCTGGCTCAGAGACACACCTGGTAGGGGATGGACTAGGAGTCAGACGGGGTTCGAACCTTCTGCATCCCAGTCTGACGCTTAACCCACTGAGCTACCAGGCTGCTGATAACAATCACAACAGCAAGACCAAACTCAAATTCAACATTTAATCCTTCTGGTTATGGTTCTTCCTTCTTCGCTCTGTCTTGAACATATGCACATGCCCAATGACTGTTGGACATTTGGATCCTCCTAAGAATACACTTGTCTGCTCCAAATAAACCATAAATACTAATGAAAAACAAGCACGAATTCCAGGACCTGGGGGCGAGCAGGCCGAACAGCAGCCGACACCTCTCACCCTGGACACGGACTGTTTGAGCCACTTCCCTCTGGCAGGAGGCTACGGTCCATCAGGACCAGAACCTCTCGCCATAAGAACAGTTTATTTTCCTCATGAAGACCTTGTGATACCTGCATTACCTTGAACACTTACATACCGGCCACTTTAATAGCACGTTTGCACTGGTATTCTTCTGCAGCTAGTTGTATTTACTGTGTGTTTAAGTTGCACCTTATCACCGAAGCCTGTTCCTAATCATAGAGCTGCGTTAAAAGTCTTCTGATTCTGATATTAAACAAAACCTGGACGTGGGAAAACTTTAAGATGTCAACTACATGGAGCCCAGTTTGTCCACATCAACCAGTAAATAGTTGTTGACATTTTAGTGAAGAGATTCTGGATAGATTAGACAGATTCATTCATATACTTCTGTATGCAGCTGAATATCTGTAAATACCCTACACATCACAACCACAAAATGACCAGTACACACTCATGCAATCAGACAGACAATGACATAATTAAGCAGCACCTGGCTGGTATTAACAGCCATGACCAGTTAAAGTTAACTTATCACTACTGTTATTAAGTATTTCCAGTATTAAATTATTTAAAAGTTTCTAAAACTAAACTGTAACAAAACGACGACTGACATGGGGGGTTATTATCAGACGAGTCCACTTTCTGCAAAATAACAAAACACGGCTGATTTAATTACATTATATTTAGTTGTAGGTGTAGGTGTAGGTACATTAGGTGTTAGGTGACACAATACTGCAGCTACTTACTAAATTGAAGTTCGTCCATTGAACATCAGTGTTTACATCATCTGTAACCAAGCTTTTCTAAAAGGCCAGAGTCACCACTACAGGTCCTTCTCAGAAAATTAGCATATTGTGATAAAGTTCATTATTTTCTGTAATGTACTGATAAACATTAGACTGTCATATATTTTAGAT
>JAUMTR010000001.1:2525295-2537268 GCA_032270685.1 Microctenopoma stevenorrisi
TAACCCCAACCGGTCGAGGCAGATGGCCGCCCACCCTGAGCCTGGTTCTGCTGGAGGTTTCTTCCTCTTAAAGGGGGGTTTTCCTCTCCACTGTTGTCTAGTGCTGATCAAGTGGGACAGTTGGGTTTTCTGCATTATTTTGTTTATATATACACTTATATTTTTGCAAGGTTAACCTTGCTATGTAAAGTGCCCTGAAATGCCTTTCGTCATGATTTGACACTATACAAATAAAGATGAATTGAATATACCAAGATGAAGATGAAGAATCCGCTTTATTAATCACATTTTTACATGTGACAATGAAATTTGTCTTCTGCATTTGACCCATCCCCCCTTGAGGGTAGCAGTGAGCAGCCACAGGAGACATACAGGGAGCTAGGACTAAGTGTCTCACTCAGAGACACACCTGGTATGGCGGATGGGTGCCTCAGCAGGGAATTGATCCTGCTATCTCTGCATCCCTGCCCTTTGCCTTAACCACTGAGCTACCAGGCTGAGAGAAGAGTTAGAAAAGCTGTGGAAACTGAAGATAAACAGTGGTCCCAGTGATAACTGAAACACTCATACAACAAAGCAACTAAGTTCACTTTACACAGTGTTGTTTTAATCAAACGACCTGTGCATATAAGCCTTTATTTCTGTGTACCTATTTAGCTGTGTCTATTTTAATGCACGTATGTGGCAAGTGGTCAGCTGTGAGACAAAGTGTGTTTCTGTTGCAGCTGCAGTATGACTGTGCTTCCTGTGAGGCAGCAGCAGGAGTTTGTCACTTTTCTTCATGAACTGTGTGATCTCAGACCCACAGGGAGAGCAACGCATACATACGTGGTGAGTAACGAAGCGTTTCCGTCTTCTCTGTGAACATTAAGAATTGTTGTTGTATGTTTGTTAGGCTTTTGTGTCCTGAGCTAACAATACTGAGATCCGGTACACCGGTACAGCCACTGAATACACTTAAGGTGAAGTCAGAAATGCTGAAATTCTCAAAATGCAACTAGGCATGTCGCGTACACAGATGCATGCTAATGCATCTGCATGTCTTTATTGTCTACAGCTTTTAGCCACAACATTAAATCAGGGTTCAGCTTGACCAGAAGCACCTTAGGAATGCACAGTGTAAGAGTGCCATTCTGACCCCTGTCAGACCCATTAAACTAGAGCCAATAAGTGTTGTGGTTGATCAGACTATATTTTAACAAAGTTCTGATTAAACAGAGTACTTAGACCTAATCAGAAAAACTTTGTCCAGATTTACCCTGGTTGTAGAAACACACAATGCGCTGTACTAGTTCAATGAAATAACAACTGGTATTTTTCCAACACTTTTTATTTTATTTATGTTCTTTATTACATCCCTTCAGTGTATTCACCATGGAGGCTACAGCTAAGTACGACTTTAAATCTACGAGTGATGATGAACTCACTTTCAAAAAAGGAGACCAACTGAATGTAAGAAACATGTCTTATTTTAACACAGCTTTGCACACATGTGGTCATGTATAGCTGTCTTTATGAAGATCATTTACGTGTGTATATACAAAGTAAGTCAGCCAGATGATTGGACATTGGATGCAACACTAAATGAGTGACACTCCTTGTGCAGTTGTGCACTTTTCTATAGTTGGCACAGCTGATTTTGAATGTGTTATGAAACTGCTTCATGCTGTTTAAATGAATCTTTATCTCTTGTGCACACAAAGGTCATTGCGAAGAAGTCTGAACGGCTCTGTATACAAAAGTCTGTGTCTTCTTCACAGGAGTGCTAAAAACAGCACAAAACATTACAATGCAAGAAGAAATTAGAGGTTCAATGTTGTTTAAATGACTTCACAACTAGAGTAAAATATTAAGCAAACAATGCAAAGTCGCGTGAGATGAGCTTTGTATGTTTGTGCACATTGCAGCAGTATAGACGCCTATCACTTTTATTTTTAAAGACATGATTGACATCTCTAAACCACGATTCTTATCAAGCCCAAGAAAACTTTAGAAAACGCACAAGTTATCAGAATCAGATTTTGTGTTTGTGTGTGTGTGCGTGGAGCAGATATAGAAACAGTGTGTTGGTAGTGTCACTCAGCTGGGTGTTATGGCCTGAGGATAGAAGCTGTTTATCTGTCTAATAACATAGATGTGAATCTTATCAATCAAGAACGTTTAGCAGCAGCATCTGAAAATAGACATGGGAAAAGAAACAAATTAGTATGAGTTTTCACTCTGCCCACATTCACCCACCATCACAGACCTCAAACTCACACATCTTAAGTCCGACAAAAATACTGTCATGTTTTGCACATCAGGTAATGAAGCAATTTGTTCCTTACGTGGCCATAGTTCTGAGAGTAGTACGCTATGTGAAAGTTTCCGGAGGCAAAACATGGGCATTACATTATTTACATGTTCAGTAATGTGTGTATGGTGATTGCACTTTGTGTACTGGTTCAGTTTCTGTTCTACCTGCAAACCAGTATTGTGTCATTGTGGATTCTCTGCTTATGTGACTGTGCCGCTCTCTGTTAGATCCTGCAGACCACTGGAAACTGGTACAAAGCGGAAATAAATGGAGTTGAAGGCTTTGTACCTAAAAACTTCATTGAATTTGAGTTACCCAGGTAAAACTGTTAAAAAAAATCTACACAGGTAGATCTATAAAAAGCCTCATAGAAAAATTGATGATGATGTTTCTTTTTAAAATCTTGGTCTGTCTTTGCATTTGTATTTAAACTCTTAAAACCATAATTAACCTTATTTCATCGTCTGTTATAAAGTACGTCTACAATCACACAATATATTTCTTGAGTTATCTTCATTGCTGCATTGTCCCTCAGTTCTCCTTGAGTTGAGATAAACTCCATCACTCATTTTCATGATCAACATCTTTTACCTTCTACCTCCCTTAATCCATGACTCCAGTTGGATCCAGGAAAACATCAGCCGCAGTGATGCCCAGGACAGGTTAATGTCGGAGCCTGTGGGAACCTTCCTCATACGAGCCAGACAAAATGCTGGCCCAGGACACTACTCCATCTCAGCCAGGTGCAGTCTGTGTGTGTACGTGTGCATGTAGATCCTGAAAGAGATAAAAACTATTTGCTTCCAAGTTACCAACCAGCTAAATATCGCCTATTTATTTTCATTTAGTCAGTTGGCAGACATTTTTATCTAAAATGACACACATATGAGGAGCGAAGCAAGTCAGGAAGAAGACATTTGAAACAAAGTGCCCTGAGAAGAAAGGCTTTTGTATCAAGACGATAATCAAACATGGGACATTTATTCATTGGTTCCACCAGCGTAGGACCACTAACAGAAAAGCTTTGAATGGGATTTTTTGCTGTGTGGTGTAGGGACCGCTCTCAGTGCACAGAGAGCCAGAGAGAGTGTAGACATGAAGGAGGGTGTTGGATGTGAGCAGCTACTAAATGTACAGAGCTATGAATAGAGTTCTGACACTTTCGATCATCTGTTTTTTTATACACTTGATGATTGTGGTTTGATGTAGGCCTGTTAGTAGACAATAGCAGTGGTAGAAATGAGAGGTGAGTGCCTGCATCAGGAGCATATTCAATTTTAGGTAGGGTATTTCTTTACATCTGTGCGTCACTGATATTCAACGGTAGGAAAAGCAGTGTGAGTAGATTGAAAAGGAGACCTAGAACAGAGCCATGTGGCACACCTTGGCCTGCTGGAAACTTATGCAGTCCAGAGAATGTCCATGAAGATTTCGTGACTTTTTTTCACGGTTAAACCATAACCCCTTGTCATTTGGTGCATTATCATCTCCATGGCAATCAATAATCCACACCATTGACTGAAACATCTAGCAACAACATGACCTGATTTCTGTGGTGTACGTACAGACATTCTAAATTAATACACCACTAATAAACTGGAGGCAAAGATTGAAACAATGTTGAACAGTCTGAAAACTGAAGAGCTATTTGTTTGTCGAGGGAGAAAGAGAATGTAGACCTTGTAAATGCATGTCTGCTGGAAAGTTTCATTATTACCATGCATGCATCACATCCAGTCTAGTCTACAGTCAGAACATTTCTCTTTCTCTCCCACTTTCAAAATGTGTGAGAATCAGGAGGAAACCATTTTTAAGCATTGTGCTATATCCTTAAATGGAGATTAAAAGGGGAAAGTAATTTCTTACAAAATGTATTCTCTTGTAGACATAGCGCAGATGTGCAGCACTTCAAAGTACTGCGCGACAGCAGAGGGCAGTATTCCGTCTGGTCAGAAAAGTTCCCTTCTCTCAACCAGCTGGTGGATTATTATAAATGCAACTCTGTCTCCAAACAAAGTCAAGTATTTCTGCTGGAGGCACAGCAACAGGTATATCCATACTGCAAATGAACACAGTCATGGTAATATAAGGTGACTCAAAGACTCGTAGGAAGAATGTAGGCATGATAAAAAACATTAAACTTGTGTTTATGGAAATGGATAAAATAAAAACATCAAGTGTTTCATCTCTGAGCAGGCGAAAGGAAGTACAAGCAAGTTTTCACCTCTTCCCATTCCTCCATCGTCCAGCTGCCAACCTACACCCTCCCCACGAAAGGTACTCAAAAACACTGTGTGTGTCAACAGAGATGGGTTTGAGGTTGAGGATTTGTTTTCATATTTACAGTGCAGTAAAAAGTGCATTAAACTGTATTTGTGTGTTTGCCTCTTCCACACCTAGACCAAAACCTCGTCCAACATGCAGCTGGTCAAAGCCCTGTACAGTTTCCAGGCTGAAGAAAGTGACGAGCTGGAGTTCAACGTCGGGGATGTTATCCAGGTTTTGGACTGCTCTGGCCATGCGTGGTGGAAAGGCCAGCTGAGAGGCAAAACAGGGCTGTTTCCCTCCAACTACACAAAGCCCATCTGAGAGGAACACAAAAGAGGAGACAGACACATTTAATATTTCAGGAACCTTCAAATCCAGACTTAGTTTACAACTTATGGACGTCAAAACCTCTAAGTAGCAGCAGAGGCCTCAGTGACAGAAATGTAGACTAACTTAAGTAGTTTAGTTTAGTTTACACATACACCGGAAATTTCTGAAAGGATACAGTGTGTGTATTTCCCATCATGGCAAATATATTGTTAGTGTCCTGTTAAAGAAAAAAATATTGTAAAAATTGGGGTCTATATTAATAAATGTATTTATAGCACAGTAATTCTAAAAATATTTAGTTTAAATCCTGTATATATCCCTCATATGTGTCGCCTTCTCTTCAAAAGTGAGAGAGTCTAACAACTGGCAGTTTCATATAGTAACCATATAAAGGGGTACAAAATGTTAATAAACATTTATTTTTGAAATGTTTAATAATAAACAAAATACACCATTATAAGAACTTGCCACATATATAGAGAGTACTATTCCACACAGTAGTGCAGCATATTTCTATGCATTTACTAAACAGTATCTCTACATCTACTGCACTAGTGCACTACCTTTGAGACGGAAATATAGTATTTTTTTCTTTTGTTTCAATTATTTGCTTTCTTGCTAGTTTTTACTCTGCACATTGAGGTTTTATTTTATGTCGTACATGTAACCTATTGAGCTACATCATATACAATATGATGTACCATGGTAAGTGGACCATGATAGGAGACGTGTAAACAGCCAAAAATGTTTGCACAGATCCAGGCAAGTGCACTATCCTGCATATTAATATATGTATATCATACGTAGTAATATAAAATATTAATATAATATATTATATATTAATATTTTATATTACTACGTGTTTATAAATATTTGTGTATGAAGTTTTTATTGAAGCTTTTTTTAAGACAAATTTTATACACAGCACTTTTTGCAGTGCAGTACACAGACACTGGACAAAATAGCTGGTACCCTTTTAATGCGTATTTTTTTATCATTCATTTATTTATATGCGTTTACATTATTTCAGGAAAAAGGTATTTGTTTTTGTGGAATGATACCAATACATTTGTCCGTGTATTCAAAGGCATAGACTAAACGTCTTCCCTACAGCCACTCCGTGTTACCTTATGACAGCCTGATTGCAAACGCAGAAATCAGCTCAATTTTGTTGTAACAAATGTCATAAATAAAGCTGAACAGTATTTTTAATGTAGGAGCCCTTCAAGTTGTATCTCAGCAAATCCTTAAATGTAGTACATTTACATTAAACTCAGTATACCAGTATGTACAGTGTCATCAATGTTCAAATATGCTAAATAATATTTATACAGAATGAACAGTCTAAGGATGATCCATTCATATGAATGTACGTTTCAGCATTACGTCCCTTGGAAGCTTAAAACTTCCAAGGAAGGAAAGTTAACAGCCAAATATTTGCACAAAACCAGTCAGACAAATACAGTATGCTGCATTCAAGTTCCACCCTGACATTTGAATTCCTTAGGAGCCTGGTGTTGTTGTTGGTAAACAAACTAGACTTTATTAACTAGATTTACCAGGAGATATTATGTTTCATTACTTCGGTGTCACACATTATGGGAATCACGTGTTTCACTCATTGTCGGCGAAACTTTCGAGACTGCTTTTTACGCTTGAACAGTCCACTTGCCCTTGAAAGCACCATCGGTGTCCGCCGCGAGCCCCACCTACCTCTTCGCCTCCCGGACAGGTAAGACGCTTTCCCAGCGGTGCGTTCACATGTCCTGCGGGGTGACAGAGCCTGGTTACCGCCGCCATGGCCGAATCCCAGCTCGTGTGCATGGAGGACGGGCGCATCGGCGCGCAGGTCCCGGAGACCAAGCCGGAGTTCTACTACAGCGAGGAGCAGCGCGCGGCCATCGAGGAGCTGCTCAGGAACGGAGACGGCGCCTTCAAAACCCGCCTCAAGGAGGACGACGTGAAGGACTTTCTGTCCGCCAGAGAAGTCAAACTGTTGGTGAACACTTTCAGAAAGTATGACTCAGGGGATGACAGCAGCAGCAGCAGCGGCAAAGCGACGAAGGAGCCCGCCGGCACCGACGCGGACTCGGGGGTCCATTCCACCTACTGGCCCCAGATGTCAGACACTGAGGTGCCGCCTCTGGACATCGGCTGGCCCAGCGGGGGGTTTTTCAAAGGTGTGACCCGGGTAGCCGTGCACACCCACCCGCCCAAAGAGAATGGACCTCACATCAAGGAGGTGGTGCGCCGCCTGATCCAGGAGGCCGGCAAGGTGGGGAGCGCACCAGGCATGCAGCCAGGGTGTAGTGGTGACTGGAGGAGTGGTGCACTGTAGATTTATCCCCCAAGTTTTTAGTGGCCTTCACATCAAAAGAAAAAGTGCAGTTGTTAATAGTGACAGTCTTACAAATGTAGTTCCCCACGTTGTAAACATTGTCTAATCTCTTCCGGGTGGTGAAGGCCAGAGATGGGCGCAACTAGAAAATGAAAATGATTCGTCAGGGGCAGTTTGAGAAGATTGGTATACTGGTAAATACTGGTACAGAGGCTCAAGTAATAGTAAAGACATTAACCATGAAGCAGAGCATACCTGCGTATACCCGGTATTACACTGCAGTGCACTGTGATGATCTAATAGGAACGGCCTTACGCTATATACCTGGGTATACCCTGGACTACACTACTGCAGTGATAGTGAAAGTATATTTAACCACCGAAGCCACAAACTCAGAACAGTTTATTTTTATTTCAGTTCCACACATCATAATCTGTTCGTAATACCTGACCAAAGAACAACACGCATTCAGTAGTCCTGTTCATGTTCATGTCGACTCTGTTAGTGGTACATTGTCTAAAGTATGTGTACACACGCTGGAACTCCAAGCGCACTCCATGTCTCTTCTTTCCGTCTCTGCTGCTGTGAAGGCATGCCCAGGCAATGTCTATGAGTCTGGCCTTGTGAAAGGTCAACCACCTAACTGCCCTTTACATCAGCGCTTGTGCATGAAGGCAGTGGGCGCTGCTTAGCCCTCACACACACACACACACACACACACACACACACACACAGAGACGTGACTAAACCCCCCCGAGTCCCAGCCAGAGGATTGAACACCACGACTGACTACCTCATGTTTTTACTTTTGAACTATGCAAGCGAGTGCACCCTTACAAGAACTAGATGAGTGCTGTTGCCCACCGTGTCGC
This sequence comes from Microctenopoma stevenorrisi, assembly GCA_032270685.1. Taxonomy (NCBI): domain Eukaryota; kingdom Metazoa; phylum Chordata; class Actinopteri; order Anabantiformes; family Anabantidae; genus Microctenopoma; species Microctenopoma stevenorrisi. The sequence continues at coordinate 2,533,400 of JAUMTR010000001.1, forward strand.
TTTAACTGGAACTAAGAGACAGAGCCCAACCCATGAACAAAACATACATCCATGGTTTTCATGTCGTAATTCTTTCCTGCCTCAGCGTACTACACCGCTGCACAAACTGTGTCTCTGGCTACACTACACTTCTTCCATTTCCATCTCACATAAAGCTGCCTACGGTTCAGGCAGGACGCAACAATGTTTGAGTTAGTAATACGTCCACAGCAACAGGAGGGCGTGCAGCAGCTCCGTGTGCCTCGGCTGAGTCATCTGTTCCGCTCACATTAACACAGTGACTGACTCAGCTCAGCTTGGCTCAGCTCTGGAGAAGACAAAAGGAGCATGTGTGAAGCCTTCAGTAGAGGGTTAGCTTCTTCTTTATCCTTCTGTTGTTTGGTCCTGCTTTTCATTCACTTCTTCTTTCTTATCTGGCTCCAATTTCAGTTTATTGCTTCCTTCTCGACCCTTCCTCCTAGTTTACACCTCCAGTCGTTTCGCAAGTGGTAAACGCTGATCACTGGCCCCTGACCTGTTTTCCCTGTTTGTGTGCATTTACGGATACAGAAAGACATTTACACTCAACAAATTCCACTTTTACCTTTCTTCCTGGTTGTTCTGCCATACAGTTGTTGGCTTGTTGTGAACTCAGCAGGTAATCGCCGCCACCTGAATGTTGTGTTAACTTGCTCACTTTGTCTTTTAATGTAGTTCTTTACCCAGCAACCTAATGGTTCTGTCTTTTTGGAAGATGAGGTGAAGATCGATGTGCATGCGCAGAATGTAGCAAATACGCCAGCTTTGCTGTTTACTCATCAGCGAGGCAGTGACCTATTCAGGAAATAATTAAAAGGCATACAGTCGTGCCTACTTTGCGCAACCAGTTCTCCAGGCTTCACCTTTGCACGCACGTATCCACGTTCTTCTCGCTGGCTGATTTTGGTTTCCCTCATTTGATAATGATGCAGCGTGTAAATTTCACAGTACCAGATATGTTCCACATGTGTCAGCTCGTTCCTCTGCTGTTCCTCAGAGGTTCGTTTAGCATTTTTTCTCAGTGACTCGCTGCATGGAAACAACAGGTCTTCCTCTGCCCGACAGACAAACATTTGTTGCAAATTTAAAAGAGATACTTTTTCAGCGATGCCAGTTTTCAGGGAATAATTAAACATGTGTATTCGTCTTTAGAATCGTTTTATACATAAGATTAAATTTTTGCATTTGTACATTTGAACAGTGTTTTTAAAGCATGTACCCCTTACTAGGGCAGAACTCTTCTGGTAGACACAAAATGCCTGTATGAAGACATACAGTGCTGCACGTTGAGTTGGTTTCACTCGTTTGCCGCTTCCTGCTTATTGTGAATATTTCTTTTTACTATTTGGAGCAGTGACAGAGAAAAGCAAGTACAAACCTCCTGTAATGTCAGCAGTGCAGTGTCAAGTCAGACAGATTAGATCCTAAACCCCTTCACTGATGGTCTTTGCTGTTGTAAAGCTTTATCTCAGCGCCGTGTTACGCTGCCTGCTACACAGCACAGTGTTGTAAGACCAGCAGTTAACACACTTTGATGTGGCCTTACTGTGCCCTCAGGGTGAAAGTATCATTCGGTTGACAGATTAGCTTCATCTCGTTCCTTTGTAAGAAGTCCCGCCTGGAAGAACAGTTTTTTTCTCTCTTATCCGTAGACGAGAACATTATTACTCATTCATGGTGAGTGGCTCATAGCCCTGTAAAAACAAACATGAAGGAGAGCAGTAACCAAGACTGTGGTTTAGATAGAAACATTTTTTGTTTGTACATACATGGCAGTTTAGTACTTTGAGGGTGTTGACGCCAGTGCCCCAAACAAGAATATGAACCATAAACATTAATTTAATGCAATTCATGTTTATTTTTATAGCTTCAAATCTTAACAAAGGTCATTTCAATGCACTTTACATAGCAAATATAAGTGCATAAATAAATACATGTTATGTAGAAAACCCAACAGTCCCACTTGGGCAAGCACTAGGCGAGAGTGGAGAAGTTAGTCTTCCTTCAATGGAAGAAACCTCCAGCAGAAGCAGGCTAGTGGGAGGGTGTCTTCCTACCGAACTTTAACTGCCAGCTGGTTGCACAGGACAGGAGCTTGATAGCAGTTTCTTTCTTTGCAGGTAATAGCAATAGTGATGGACCTGTTGACAGACCTCCAAATCCTGCAGGATCTGATGGATGCAGCCTGGCGCCGCTCTGTGCCCGTTTACATCGTGTTAGACGAGCAAGGTGTCCCACACTTTCTGGATATGTGCCACAGGCTGCAGATTGGCTCTCAGCACCTTCGGGTGAGAATTTTCATTCCACAAATTTCCACAAAGTTCACTAAATGATAAAATATCTTCCATCTACTGGCATCTCTTTACATGAGCTTATGTATATTTAAGTCATCCTGAAACGTCTTCTGTTTTCTTGTTCATTGCAGAATATCAGAGCTAGAACGCTGCAGGGAATCGGCTTTGGCTTGTCCTTCGGCAGACTGCCGGGTACACTGTGTAATAAGTACATGCTGGTAGATGGGGACAAAGCCATGTTTGGCTCTTACAGGTGACTGTAACTGTGTGTGTATGTTTTACAGTTGTTGTTTCCCCCAAAGAGAACGTGTATTTGTACTGCATGTGTGGTTCATAAAACCCAAGTGTTTCTCTAATATATCCTATTTACCTAATAGGATGGTTGGGCTTTATTTTTCCTAAATGAGTAACAAGAAATGCACCTTTCAAGAGTGACTCTACTCAATAATCCTTTGGTGCTGCTTTCTAGTGGTTTCTGCATCCTCCTTCAGATGGGCCAAATAATGGTCAACAACAATACTGGTTGTAAAACAGGTGTCCCCAGATCGTAAACTGGAATTAACATTCAGTCCTTTATGCTTGAAAACAAACACGACCTGCTTTTTGCACTTAATCATAAATGACCTAAACTTACAAACACAATCTGATGATCCCTCTGTTGTTTACCTTTGTGTCAGTTTCTCCTGGTGTACGTCTCGTATGGACCGGAACATGATCACCGTGATGACGGGACAAGTGGTCGACTTCTTTGACCAGGACTTCCGCGAGCTTTACGCTATCTCAGAGAAACTGGACCTCTACAAGGAGTTCCATGTTAGCCCACCTGCTGTTAAGACTGCCACCCTAACCCGTTCCAGATCGGAGTCCAAACGCCCCCCGTTACCAGCAACCACATCCCGCTTCCAAGTTAGCTTGGGGGATTCACACAATGCCAACATCCAGGTGCCTGCTCACAAATACTACAACCCTAAATACTTGTTGGCACTTGGGGACATCCCACGTCCAACAGGGTCTCTGCAGGAGCCAGGACCTAAAAGGGGTTCAGTTCTGGCTGAAGTTATTGATGACATGGATTTGAAAAAGCCACGTCAGGCCAATAGTGAGAAGATGGGCCAGTTGAGTCCGTTGCCCTCAGAAGCCCCGAGTGACATATTCCAGAACCCCAATGGAGTTACACAGGACAAGAAGAAGAGGTCCAAATTGTCCAAATTTTTCAGGGGGAAACCATCAAATAGGCTTTCGGTTAACAGTTTGACAAACAGCACGTGTCCGACACCGACAGAAATCAATCCGAATGATGAGAGTGAGGACAACTTTGAGGTGATCGTGAGGTCTCCATCCAAATTCAGTAAGAAGCTGCCTAAACTGGGTCGGGGGTCAGAGTCTAAGCAATTTGTGGAATCTGCACAGGACAATGAGAGTAAGTAAATGCTGGATCTTTACCACAAATAAACTAGGACTAATGTTTCAACTAATTCTGGTTTATTCAAGATTCAAGATTCAAGATTCAAAACACTTTATTAATCCCAGAGGGAAATTGTTTGCCATGAATACAGC
>JAUMTR010000001.1:2537394-2574370 GCA_032270685.1 Microctenopoma stevenorrisi
CGTGCTCCTCTGTCCAGCCAGGACACTGTGTAGAGGGTGGGAGGGATTGTCCAGAATTGAGAGGAGCTTGGAGAGCGCCCTCCTCTCTTAGTGAAAAGAAACTAATATTCAGCACATGCGTGTAAATAAATCACATTGTAGGTTTAACATGGGAGTAAAGTTACTCCAAACCAGGAAAGGAGTGTAGTGACAGCTTTGACACAAGCTTTTGTTTCACTTTAAGAACACCAGGAGCAAGTAGGGCGACAAGGAAATAACTACTTTTAAAAAGCAGTCTCCAGGTGCATCAGTTGCTCTGATGATGTCACAGGTCTACGCAGAAAGACAGACTTTATTTGCACTTTAGGGATCACAGCATGTTCTGTATGGATCACGTAATGTCTTTCACCATTATCAGCCTATTGTAAAATAATACATTGTCTCTCCTTTTCATGCAGGTTTTCAGAGTAGACGTCGAGGAAAACAACCATGTAAAGTATCGTGATGTGAATCGGACAGTTTCTGGACAACAAAGTGACTTTGCTTATGATTGTGTAGTGTTGCTGAGTATTATGCAAAAGAAAGACTAGACGAATATACAGTCCTACTGATGGAGTTACTTTTCATGTCTGGTGCCAAATGTGTAATCATAACGTATTGTGGATTCAGAAACAGTAATAATTTTCACCTTCTGTGTTGTCAACCTTCTTGGGGTTTCGGGGATATAGTGTGACTGCTCCTCTAATGAACACTAAGCAATTGGGAGATGGACTGTTTTATCCTGAGGAGAAAATTTAAATGTAAGGGCCTCCACCAAACCCTAACCTTCATCAGGGCATTGTCAAACTGCTGTCCACTTTTTAAATAGGAGAGTAAGGTAGTGTGGTGGGCGGTTGTGTGTGTACTGCATTGTACCCATTATGTTCTCCTACATGTATGTATATTTGTCTCAACATTGTCAGAAACTCATGTTAATGTCCGACAAGCTAAGGTTGTGGACCTTATGTACATTGTGCTTATTAAATTGTTTCATATAAACCCTGAAGGTGCCAGAAACGTTTTGAAATGCTTGTACTGTATAGTTCAGCGTGTAGTTATGTATAGGTTTATTATCTTTCATTACTATATGACAACATGACATTTTTAGATTACCAGATAACTGTGTAAAGTGACTGGAGAAGAGGTGGTGAAATCTTACAGTATGTAACCTGCTTCCATCAAACAGGGGGTGTCACACTGCACCACCTAGTGGAAATACACAGCGGTGCACCAACATAAAAGATTGAAAACTCTTGCACTTCACAAACTGACCACTAGCTGCCCCTCTAGTCCTCCTGTTTTGTTTTGTCTGGGCGTAGACCATATAGGAACTTAGGGTTGAGTTTAAGGTGGGCAGCAGCGGTGGAGGGGGTTGCGAGTGGGATGTGGTGCAACACTGAAACAGGAAGTTTGAGCTACAGCAGGAAGAGGCGTTCTCACGCTAATTCATAGAATAGCTTTACTTACATGCTACATACATAAAATGTGATTTCCTGTGACACTTTCATGAAACTAAAACATACAGGTTTGCCTGTATCAAAGTCTAACTGATTCATTCAAATAGTTCAAATTAGATGGTTTCTAAACCTGTATATGTGATGGTGGTTAACATCTAGGAGCTTCACGCTTCAAGGAGCACACACAAGCAATGCATTTGAACTGAGCATATCCACATACATATACACAAAGTTAATATGAGGAAGTGAGGTGTGGTCTGTTGGTGTCAGCGTGCAATCAACTGAAACACAGCTGTCACATTTGCTCTTTAAATCACAAACAGGATTCAGTGTTACATGTTGAAAGACATCTGAATACTTTTTATTAAATAATTACTTAAAAAAACATTTTTACAGCGACACGCACTATAAGGTAAAGTGTACAGTCATTACAGTTACTAAAACAGTGCATTTTTTGCATTTATATAAAGAAATCAAACAAATATATTACACGTATTGCACTATGCTTTAAATAGAATTTTAATGGTTAGACATCCTAACCCCTGCATTTCAAGGTAAATCCTGTGTCACCGTATAAAGTATCACAAACTATACAATAATAATAAGACATTTACCTTATTTTTGTACAATTAAAGCATTAAAGAAAGGAATCTCTTTTCAGATGACACAAGGTTTTGCGTGTGACCTTTACCATGCCCCACTGGACAAAAGCATACTTTGTTACTTGTAGTAAAGCCAAGTTCTAAGACTTGTGACAACTGGTAGGAAGCTTAGAATGAAGTAGTTCTCTTTTACAATGAAGTCATGCTTGATTTGTCCCCCGCTCCTTCAAAAGCCCAAATCAAGGTGCCACACTTGTCTCACGGCAGGAGATGTAAAACAGGCAGTAAATACACAGACACTGTGTATCTGTAAACCAGAAATACAAAATCCACAACATGTATCTGCAAAGATTTTTCATTACGGTCATCTTGCAGACAAGTCCTCTGTGGCTGATCACACTCATAATGACACTAACAAAAAGGTTTGTCACCTTTGACACCATTAGCTAGGCCTGAAAAACAAGAAGTGGAAAAAGAAGTCCTTCTGTTTTAGCCTGAACAGCCACTATCAGTGTCTTTCTGTCTGGCCTCCTGTACCCTCAGTTGTGTTGCACAGTGTTAAAACTGACAGAACGGGGTTCAGTCCTGAGAAGCATGACTTATCACTTTCTTCTTACGCACAGAGACCAAGTCGTAGAATGGATCTTTGGTGATACTTGCTCTGTTTAAAGTAGAGAACACTGAAGATTATGAACAGGCGAACGTGGAAATGTTAATGTGTGTGTGTGTGTGTTTGCATTGCTATCTTTGTGAGGACCAACTTCAGATGTAAATCGCTGTAGAGTGAGGACATTTTGGTCAGTATGATTGGTCACATTTTTTGTTACTCACTGCTTTATGTCCAGAACTGACAGGGAACCGTTTTCTAAAAAAACATTCTACAAAAGAAAACCACAGTGTGATGTCTGTCCACCAACAAACAAACACACGGGCAATATTTCTGGTGCATTAAGCAGCTAGAGGCAGATGGCACCCCCTAGACCAGAGTGTTGAAGGAAGTCAAGTTTACATTTACAACACTGACCATTCTTGTGGTGATTTATAGGTGTTGCCAATTTTGCTGAATACCCCGCCATTTCCAGTAATGTGTGCAATGTTGCAAATGAATGCAGTTTTAATGAGGATGCCATGGTTCTTAAAGAAAGATCTAATTAAAACCATGTATATCCACGACCTAAGTCATAGCTAGACTTGTAAAAATGCATGTATTTTGAAAAAACACAGTTATTACTTTAAATAGTTACTACATCCAACACAATCTGGCTGGTAAACACATCCTGTGGAGCACAGCACCCTATACTACATTGTAATACATCTGATCACATGTGGATGTGGTCTCGAGTAGAACAAACCACACCTTACTTCATCCAGCTGTGATGCTGGGTGTGGACAGATGTTTACAACTTATACAGATCAAGTCACAAAGGGTGAGAGCTGCAGTGGTTCTCCACACAGGTTGGATGTAAAGATTTAAATAAACCTAATAAATAACTGTCCTCACAAGAATAGTAATGTAAACAATTAGGACTACAAGTGGACATGTGAGTGCATTTTCACGTGTGTCTGCATCTGCTATAGATGTGAGCTCATGTTGTTTGTGTTGATCACATATTTGTGTATATATGTCTGTGAGTGTGCACGTTGTCTAACCTGATGGCCTCGATCCAAGAGTCTCGCTCTTCAGCGCTGGATGCACAGATGGTGTATGACTGGTGCTTCCCCTCCACCACTCTGCCATCCGTCTCTGTTTTACAGGCTTTGATCTTTTGGCCTCGACTGTTGGGATTGTATAGCTCCAGACAGTACTAGATGACACCAGTCAACCACAATCAGGCTATAAATCCATATTTTGATCTATACATCTATCAGCATAATGCTTGGCCACACAGAATGCCAACATTTGGCTTTTTAAACCTGTCATTTCTCAAGTAAAACAAATATTAGTGTTTCCTACCGGTTTGCGAGGATATGGCACTTCTCTCACACACAGATTCTCCAGAGGGATGATTCCTCTGGGCTCCTTGTCCTGCAGATGGACGGTAAAGAGACAGACAGAGTTAGGTGATATTCAGGAGGGCGACAGGGGAAAATTAAAAGTGCAAATGGCATTGATAAAATAAGGGAAGATGTATGACCCTTTATACCCTAAATAAAAATAATCGTTTGCACACATATGAACATCACGTATCATCATGTGATACGTGATGTTTAAGAAATTTTAGATTTTTTTAGATTTTACTTTCCATCTGCATGGTGCAGTTATTGTGAGAAAAAATGAGATTAAGACTTTCGATATATCAGATGGCGAAACAAATTTGAAATAGCAGTTTGTGAACCTTACAGTGGTGAACTCAAAGTAGTAAAGGCAGTTGTCAGTCAGGATGAACCATCGCCTTTTCCACGTCTTCACTCTGCCTCCTAAAATAGACAGCATAAAAATTCAGATTTTGAGTCAAACAGTTCTCAGTGGAAACTGATAATTGTTCAAAAGTTGCTTAACTTCCAAAAAGCTAACCGTAACACAGATGTTAAAGGTGATTTGAGTGAAGTTCAACTCCTGCATAACCTATCAGTGATCTTCTGTGGTTTGCATGCACATGCATAGAGTATAATCCAATATTGGGTCATTTGTCTCAGTGCTTCCTCTTTACTTTCCTGTGTTACCCTATTTAGCACATGGAATGGCAAGACACGTTTCTTTTCTATACAGTTTTTCTGCCTTTCTAAGTTTCCACTTTGTGAATTTATTGGAAGACACTGTACAATATTATGTTTTACAGCCCAAATTGTTGATTGTTATTCATTTTCAGAGAGAGATTTTACCGAGTTTGAGAAGCCAGCCTTCTCTGTCAGGGTTGAAGAAAGTATGTGTCAGATCATTTCCATCATCCTCCGGAATTTTGAAAGGCTCATTATGAATACTCTCATACAGTTTCTGGGTAGAAAGGAATAATATAGGTTAAAAAAACAAATACAAGTGGAAACCTGGAGAACAACGTGGACATGGATTAATATGGCTTTCTCTTCCAAATGAAGTGGTGGGTTATTTTCTCAAGCAACATCTGAGACCCTACACAAAGTATATGTGTACAATCAAATCTCGTTTTGTCATCTGTTTTACTATTTAGAAAAAGAACTTCCTCCTCCCAGAATATTTCGAAAAGAATATTTCTGACACTGACAATAAGGTATTTAAATCTAGCAGAATGATTCACTGAATAAACATAAAATATGGAAACACCCTGCACACTGCAAAGGACTCAGTCAACTCCATCCATATTGAGCTAAAATCTTCATGAAAAAGAAATAAATAGATACATAAGATAAAGAATAGAATAAAACAATCTTACAGGCTTGAAGAGGCTACAACGCCAGTGTTTCCATCAGAAACATTTGTTTTGTTTGCACAAAAACAAATGAGAGAGTGACTAGAGTGACAGCGTACATTTTCTAACATTATTCAGACGATTATGGACCCTGGTTGTTGTGATGTACTGTACCGAGTTGGTACCACTCGCTAGGTTCTAACTTTGGGCTGTTTAGTTTGGTCAATGCAACTGGCGGGAAGTTCTCACCGAGAGCAAGTCACTGGGTAGATCCTCTCCATTGTTGATACCTCTGTTCATGGAGATGAAACGCTCCAGAGTGGTCTTGTCCTTCACATTAGGGTTGTGAAGACTGGTGTTCAGCATGATGATGGCAAAAGACAGGATGTAGCATGTGTCTGTTGTTATAGAAAAACACGTGAGCAAGTAAAAAGTGGAAGTAGAATTTATATAAATAGAGATTTGGTAAAAAATCAAAAGAAAGAGAAACTCAGCAAGAAATCAAGTGGTCAGTTCACTATTACGCATGCAAACACACATTTTCCACGCAGCTCTGAGCTACCAGGAGGAAGACACTTAAATTAAGCTCACCCGTCGACTGGAAGACATGAGTGTTGCAGTCACAGTAGCGTGTGGCGAAGGCCTCCATCATGCGGTCGATCTTCTGGGCTTCACCAGGCAAACGGAAACTCCACAGGAACTGTCTATCACATAGCCCACCACAATTACACACAGTGCTGTGAAAAAGTATTTGACCCCTGACTGTTTTTACATTTTTGTCACACCAATAACAAACAAAAACGGAGGCTAGATTTCATAAATCCACGGCATCTTGCATTTAGCATTTCTTTCATCAACACTATGATATTTATTGTTTCTGAAGGTAACTTTCCATACGAAGATAAAAGCTTTGTGATTTTAACAAAGTTAAGCAACAATTAAAAACCACAATACACACGAAGAAACTGCAAGTGGTATTATATAGAACAAGAAAAAACAATTACCCTTCGGCATTAATAGTGTTTTGAATCTCAAATATGAATAATTACCACATGACATACTTTTTAAAAAGGCAGGCTGGGTTTTTAACATAAATGGGACTTTGAATGAGGTTTTCCAGCCTCTATGTCATGGGGGTCACCATTTTATTGTTGATTTTAGGGAACTTCTTTTAGTTTAGTAATTTTAGCGAATGCCTTTTACTAATTAATTTCTGTATATTTTAATGGATATATGGATGTGCCCCATGAGCGAGTATTCCAGGGTGTGACACACAAGGCGTCACAGACAGGACACAGACCTAGAGGTATACAGGTGTCACCGACTGGAGAGAGACCTACACAGGAAACCCAAGTCACCCTGTGAAGTGGAGAAGGACACCTTAGAGCTGTGAGGGAGCCCACAGTAAGATGAGGAAGCCAAGAAGAACGTGTGCGGGTCAGTCATGATCGTGTCCCAGAATACTGAAGGCTGTGTTTCTGTTGCAGAGGACAATGCTGGCTGGATAGCCCTTCTAGGAGTTGGGAGTCTGAATGGAAGGGAGGAAGTGACCCCGGTACCATATCCAGGCATTGAATTAGACTGTTCCTCCTGAAGCATTTAGTGTCAGCATGGCCGACCACATGGCCCAGCTGGAGGCCAAAGCTATGATGAGGAGGTGATGAGGTTAAAACATCAGGAGATGGTGGGCAGGGTCCAGGCCTTGGATTAAAGTTGATGATTTGTTCTTTCTCCCCTGCTCTCCTCTGGTAAATATCTAAAACTACTCAAAAATACAGTCTACCTCCGCTGCCAACCACTGAGCAAGGTACCAAGTGAAAAGCACCGTGAAATTCCAGTGTCATCTTTTTTTCTGTATGGAAGTCAAGCTTCCTGTTAAATGTTAAAGTGACAGAAGTTGAAAAGAAGAGAACTCACCTGAGGGCCTGGACAAGGTTGAGGTCGACAAACTCGTGCAGATCCACAAAGGCCTTCAAAGTTTGAAGATGGAGATTCTCTCTGATGGGAAGTGGAGAAGAAGAATTGTGAAACCAGAGGAATCCTTCAACCCCCTTCTTTCATTATTTATATTGTTTTTCCCCTTTCTTCTTCCTTCACCCACTATTTATTTTTCCCTGCATGTGTCTCCTGATTCCCATCTTCACCCTCTCCTTATTATAAAAGAATAAATAATATTGAATAATGTCAACCCCCCCTTCTGCATCTGCTATTTTTTTCTTCTCTCTCTCTCTTTCTTCTTACTACCTGAAATTGAATTGCTTTTCCTTTCCTCCTGCTCCCATCTTTTGCCTCACTTCTTCTATCACTTTACCTTTTTGAAACCCCCATCATCAAAAACTCATCTTCCCTAATCCTCACCTTTCTCCAAGAAATTCACCAATGGCCGTCTTGTTGAGTCCCTCCTCCTTGTAGAGAAACTCAGCGATGGACTCAGGACCTCCATCCAGCAGTTTATTCTCCACCAAGTAAGCGATACCCTGAAATCAACACACCAACGCATGTCAGGTTTACTGCCACTTGCACTTTGTCCCCAGTTCCCATTGCACTGCAATGCTATTAACATTTTTAACTTATAACATAGTATTGTGTTGTGGTTAAATGTGCTCAGTTTCATAATGATCTCATCTCTGCTTGGTAAGTCTGAGCTATCTTGCAGCTTCTGTTATCCTAATTCCTTAAAACCAGTTTCTCTTCCTTTTTCTCCACTTTGGCACTGATTAAAGAGGAAAAGGGTGATTAAAAATATATTTGCTATGAAAGAATCAACAAATATATAGGTCAGAGCACACTTATTTTTCCTGTAAGCAAAACTGTAGGCTTTACTTTGTTTTCGTCATTGCAAATATTCACAGCAGTGACCTGCCACTGAAACCACTGAAACTGTGGGCCTGTGTCAGTCATTTCACATACGCTGTGGTTGAGTGAGAGGAAGTCCACATGCGGTGACGAGCCTGAGCTGCTAGCTGAGAATGCTCACTTGAAAAAGCTCATAGGCACAGCGCAATGTAGGTTTCCTTATTACCAAACCCTTCAAGAAAATACCTAGGCGTTATTTCATATCATGTTTTATAATATGCTGATTAAGATAGGTTCACCGTATGCTGCTTCGCATTTAAAAAAAACATGCATGACCTTACCTTTTTGGGGTCCATATTGAATTTCTTCTTCCCATTTGAAAATCGTTTGCTTCTCTCTATTGTCTTGCTGAAAAGTAACAAATAACAATATATACACCATCACTCAAGTTTTGGTTAAATACAGAACATCTTGCTAAAGCTATTGCAATACAATATGGACAGTATGCATTGACAGTAGTATGTAATGCTGTTAAACAGTCTCCAACTGAGGGGTACTTCTGCTTTTTGGCAAATTAGAAACTATACCACTGGCTTCAACCACACTGTATTTTCTCATAAAAGGGTTTTCTTTACCAGCCTAAAAAATATTTTAATATAGTACAGCGGTTTGCTCTCAATTCTACTGTGATTAAATATATCATTATTATTTTAACCTAGATGGAAAAAAAAAAAAAACAATTATGGCTAAAGGAGCTGTAGTAAGTTAGCTTTAATAACTTAACCAAAAATCTGTTTCTTAAAACTTACTTATAATTAAATGTACTAGATTGTAATAAGATAAGAACAAGTACTAATTTCAAGGGTTAGTTTAAGATATGGTCTGATGATAGAGCATCTGGGAAGCCAATATGTTTTGGGAAGCAAAATGTACTGGTGCATAAGCTAAGCTAAAATTATTAGAGAGTCAATATGAAACTGTAGCATACAGTAGGTGTGAGCAGTAAGTAAGATCATACAGTGAGCATAAGAAAGTTAGTTTGGGGGGTTGGCGTTTCTCAGAGTTGAACTTACTTTTCCTCTGTAGATTCAAAGTTGAGTATTTCTGCCATTACATTGTCTATCTCCATCTTTAACTTCTGTACAGGACAATGACAGAGAGAAAACCTTCAAGGTTAGTCTGATCAAAAAGTGAAGCAGGACCACTGTAAATTTCAAAAATAAATTAAAATAACATTAATGTTAATATTGACATAAGGTGTATGGGTGTATGCACCTGAATATCATCCAGAAGGTCCTCCTTATATGTCTTGATGCTCTCAATCTCCATCTTTTCCGCAGAAGTGAAATCTGATGAAACTGGTAAGAAAATGGAATAATGTTGAACACATTTTATGTTACGACGTTCATAAATGTCAAAGTCTTAATATTAATAATGAGATTAGGTACAGGCGTAGTGTTATGGTGGTAGTGCCTATGTACCAAATAACACAATTTGACTAAATGCATCCACGCACTGTCAAAGTATTGATAGTGAAAGTGTATTTAAGGAAAAACAACTGCACCAAGAAGAAAGGCTTCACTGGAAGCTGTGCGAGACAGGTGTTGTGGTTTTTTACTGCTTGTGGTCCACAATAGTACCTTGAATACATTTCTAGAAAAACACACATTTAGATATGAGCATGCAAATATATGTGTGTGTGTGTGTGAGTGTGTGTGTATGTGTGTATTTATAGGCCCTGTTATATTCCACCTATGTCAACTACAAGAGACAACAGAGACATTCACAGACACACAGTCTGTGTCTAAGTACAGTAATGTATGAATCATCACAAAGAGCCACACTAAGAAAAGCCACTGCTCACTCAAGAAGTTAAGAAGAATTGCTAGGTTAGCCAATATTACACATACAGGATGCTGCAGTTGCATCTCCACAACAACATAATAACATCTTTCATAAACAGCCATTCACGCTTCATTATTTGACGTGGACTTTTAATTGTCATCACCTTTTACACATGCAACCCACTACACTGACGGACAGTGGATTACTAGACACAGTTCTGAGATGATGTTAGGCTTGCTGGAACTGGAAATCCTACCAAGCATTGTTCTCTGGTTTCTTTCATTTGTGTTTTCTATAAGTTGTAACAAAGGCTACAAATTGTGTAATCTGGGAGCTGTTTTGTGTTAATGATCTGACCACAGCATTTCCACCTCTCTTCTCTTCCTTTTTCAAACAGGGTGACAACATTAACTAATACTGTCACATGCCAGACATGATAAAGTGTTAAACCACTTCATTTGTCTCATCAAATACATCAAGTTCTGTTTTTATGCAATGACGTTGATAAGTTCGGAGTTTCTGTACCTGTTCCCTATGCCTATGTTGACAGTGGGAGACTTGTGGATTGTTTTACCACACTGCGCAGATGGTGATAAGCAGTATCCTAAAAACTCTTAACCAAAGATGTAACTAACTCAGCAGCTGGACACATGGTGTACTGACAGATGACACCAAGAAGGACTTTTCTACATATTTTTATATTACTATTTCAAAATTCTAAAATGTACATTAGATTTGAGGAAATAGGAAATGTTTTACTGTGTCTGATCGAGCCAGTGGGCTGATAACCACAAATTAGGACCCTACTATTAGAATCGTCAAGCAGATCAAACATCATATTGATCAGATTAAAATATCATACGTGTTTAGTAGACAACAAAATACTGATGTTTTATGAATGTGTGAGCTTACATAAGATAACTGATAGATATAAAATATGAAAACAGCTATGAAAGGACAAGAGGATAGCAAAACAAGTCTTACCCATTTGGCAATCAGTCATTTATATCCAGGAAAATGTGAGAAAAAAGTAACGACAGCAAAGCAATTAAATACAGCTACTTTGCCAACATATGCAAACGGACTCAGCACATAATGCAGTGACACTTCAATGCACTAGAAAGTGGATGTCTTCTTTCAACCCCACCTCTTCCCTATCTATCACAATGTCAAGCTTACATCACCCTGAAGTCAGAAAACCTGACAGACTCCTACAAAATAAAGTCTTTGTTGACTAACGTGTAGAAAAGAAAAGTGACATACATAAATAAAAAATAAAAGCTTATAATTAGTATTTTGATGCTACTAATTAGTTTTTTTTTTTTTTGTAGATTTCTTGCAACACTGAGAATGCGTCATCAATTGTTAATGTCCTAAAATTTTGAAAGTGAGGTGACAGAGGGTTTTGAAATAAGCTTGAACAATTAATGTGGGCTTGCAAAACACAACACAAACCAGGAAGCATGTTTTGAAAGCCAAACACTGCATCAGATGGTGAAGTAAGCACTGAACTTCTCACACCTAATAACACATCTGTTACACGTGATGTAAATGTCTTGGTCTTTTTTTTTTTGCTACATTTTAAAAGATGGACTCCAAACTGCGAATTACATACTTTTATTTTGAAGATGAGATCACCTTCCTTCTTGTTTTACAACCTTAAGCTGCTTTAAAAACAACTGATAGAGGTTAAAAGTGTGGTTTTGCATGCAGCATTCTGACCAATATCAAGTTGTGAATTTGGTAGTGATAAATTTGAGTGGTTATTGAAATTGACATGTAATACCTACTAAATAACTAAAATACAAACACAGACATACTGAAGATAAATATAAGTAACTGTAACTATATTACTATATATACAATTAAAACATTTCCGTAATGCAGCAATATTTAGAAAGAATGACATAACATACAGAGTAAGTTCTTAGGAAGTAATGTGGGCAGATTCTCAGTCATCCAGGTCTGTAGTATTTATTTTGAAGTACCATAGACATACTGGAATAGGATTGGCTTCCCGTGATTGATCTGACCAATAGTTGCCTAAGGGCTGGAACACAACTATGAAAATAGGAAATGCAGAAAAATAGGAAACAAATGTGAACAAATTAAGATGAAGAACCGGTTTCTCTGCTGTCCTGGATTGAATTTGGGAGATAATTATCAATCAAAAATGAAGCTGAACTGCCACCTGGTGGTAAACATTAACATAACAGATACCGCCATTTAAGTTTGATCTCAGGTGCGTGTGGACGTGTTTGTATTTGTATTGCAGGGTCTCAGTTCTTTATCAACTTACAAATGAAGTCCAGTACATAAAGAGATTGTAAAAATGCATGTCAGTAGCTCATGTTCCGGCTCCAGTAAATACAGATACACATCTGTTTGTATAGTTTTACAGGTGTGCATGTGATTGTGGGTGTGCACACGCATGGGTGTGTATACACAAAATCTATTTAGTGTCATCATTCATTTCAGGAACCATATGAAGTGATAAAAGCAGCTACAAAAAATCAACTATCATAAGCATAACAACAGCTTTGCAATCACACACACACACACACAATGAATTTAATGTATAGGAACTTTTAAAAAAGTATGTTATCGTTAGTGCAACACCTTTCCCCTTTCAAACCCCTTTACATCTGTCATGCAGCTCTTATCTGTATCTTACACCATTTGCACTATTGCTTATTTAAAAGAAGAAGAAAAAAAAAGAACTCAACAAAACAGGAAGAAGAAACGTGTGCAAAATGAAGGAAGGGAGAAGCTGAGAAAGAGAGAAGGGGCAGCAGAGGGAGGAGAGTGAGGGAGGTGTAAAACAATTTCCTGTAGCTGCATGCTGATCAGCGCCTCTGCACCTTCCTCTGCGAGTCTGTTTTTGTCAGAGTGAAGAGCACAGACGAAGTCGAGCGGAACAGGATGCAGGCTATCAAATGTGTGGTCGTGGGAGATGGGTACGCTATTACTTTACTCTATCAATGTTTCTTACAACTTAAGCTACCTTCAGCATTTAATCAGGAAGTGTTATTTCAACTATTGCACATTTAGCTCATAATTTAGGGTAATTTGACAGACATTTCAGATTTTTTTACATGCCCAGAAGAATGGTTTAAGAAACTTCCGCAGTTATGTGGCTTTATGACACATGGCTCACTAGTAGCTTTTAAGATACGTTTTTGGTTTCATTTGTTAAAAAAACTCAGTTTGTCCAGTTTCATGTGCGGAGTTTTAGATGTCTGACGTTTGACAGGGCTGATTCAGAGTGAGGGTGCTGCTTGAGTGGAGCAGGCCTTGACATGCAGGAAAATGCATTGCCGCAAGCGCAGAATATAAACTCTTTGCTATAGATGAACCTAGAAATCTAAAAGAAATAGCTCATGAAATAAAGAAAGACAGAGAAGAACACAAGAAAAGAAATGTAAAAGGACAAACAGATTTTTGTGTAGTTTGGAGGTTGGTGTTCAATTATGCCCCAAAAATGTTTTTTCATTTTGTACAAAATGTCTCTTGCAACAACTTTGAACAATTTGTTATTGAACCGATGAGAGAAAACCTTTGGGCAAAAGAGCCAGTTGTCATAAAGGAGGAAATTGCAAAGCGGAAGAGCTGCAGATGTTGGTGTATGAGACCTGTAGCGCTCACTTACTGAAAATGTTAGATTTACAGGTATCCACCTTCCTGTATTGTGATGAATGCGGGTGGAGGTATAGTGAGATTAAATGACACTGATATAACCCTACAAAGTCTACAGAGGGGAAGAGGCTGTGTTGTGTGCATGTAGACCACAACTTAGACCACTCTTTGTAATTGCCATAGCATTGTTGGTTTCCTAACCATAATGAAGGGTTTGTCAACAAAGATGTTCCTATGTCTTAAATTTCTTGATTGTCAAGCTTGACTTCTTATTTTAAAAAACAAAGCCCTCTGGGTTCTGTTTAGTCACATTGTCTTGGCTAATGTCCAAAATCTGACCCAGATTTCAGTCACACTCCTCCCATTTTTTCCTGTAACCCCTCATCACAACTGGCGTAGCACAGTGTGGAATGCCACAGTGAAGACAGTAATGTGAAGAATGTAAAGAAAGGAATTTGAGCTTGGAGATCTGCCCAGCTTCTCACCTGTGCACACCTGGCCAATCGCTGTAGAAAGTACAGGTTTGCCTGTTTGAATGGAAATACCCTGTTGTCATGTGTAGACGGAACTTTGCTGTTCCAGCAGGACCTTTGAGCAGGGGAGCTGTCAGTTAGAGCTAGCACAGTTATGACTAATTTCAGCCATGATTTCGCATTTTTTCACTCACTCTGGTCGGAGTCAGTGAGGCGTCATACTGCCTGGTCTGCATGCTGTTGAGTCTGTGGCTTCACAGTTTGAACCCTGGGCTGGAGACAGTTCGGGCTTTTAAAAGAAACGGCATTGTTTGAGTGATGTGTGAACACGTGTGTTTATCTTCGTGACCGGGTGTGAAAACCTGATTTATCCATCAACAGAGAGCAAAGGAAGTTGGTTTCAACTTGCGGGGAAATTGTTGTCTCTCGGACACTCTCCTTCAGAATTTTATGGAGGGACGGTTGGCCGAGCCCTGAAGCTTTCCAGATTTGTATATTTCAGAATGATGCGACTCTTATTTGAACAGTGTGTTTTACTTTGTCAGAGCTTCTATTTAAGTGACTTATTTTTTCTACAGGTCTGACAGGAATCAAGTGTAAAATTGAAATCAGCATTTCAGAATATTTGATGTTAAGACACATTGCACCGGATATTGTGACATAAATTAACACATCAGAGACAAAACGACAACAGCTGCTGAATATTGAGTCTAGAAGAAGCAAAGGAAAAGTGTTTCAAGCAAAGGTATTCTCTCTCACAGAGAGACCGAGAGTTGTGAAGTGTCCAACTTACATCAACAGAGACGGAAACAGAGAAAAACAGTGGAGGAGAGAGTGGTTAATGAAATGCCAAACGAAGAAAAGAAGAGTAGCATATAGAAACAGAGAGGGTTAATCTCCTGAATCTCACACAATGTGGGATCGTGTCAGCGGGGGACAGAAAATTGGATGCAAAAAATCAGATAAGAAAAAGCAGTAAGGTGGAAGTCCTTTTATTTCTTTATAGCTCAGTGTGGCTGGTTCCTGTTTTGAGTGTTAGCTAATTCTGAAACAGAGCACTTCCTTTTTGAGTCACACATACATACACCACAACACACACATACATATACGTTTGTGAGCCCTCACTGACAATATCCATCCCCTAACCCAACACCCTAACTAGCAGAACTGCATACCTACAACCCAACCTATAGACTTTACAGAAACCTTATTCTGAGTGCAACCATAAAACTAAAAACTATAAATCATCAAGCGACCTTAGAGGAAGTGACAAAATGCTATTGAGCCCGACATAACTAACTCGAAAGATGAAAATGCTTCGTTGTCAGCTGTGCTGCTCATATCACTGTGGAGTCATCCAGCCTCTGGCCTGTTAAGAATTGTGCCCCCCCCCCATTCTGGATCAGTCCTTAAACAGATTTATTTCTCTGAATCAAAAAAATAGAACAATCTTATAATTATTCTGACTTCTCTATGTTACAGATGGTTTGCTGTGCCCATTATGTTCAGTCGCGTTCACAGCCATGCAGTGAATCTAGTTTTATTCCCCAATCATTTCCAAGTTACTATTCTCAACATAACGTACCCTCGATCATTCATCAACGGACAGTCTTCAAACAAAACTGGTTCACAGTCCATTTTTACAACTAACAGATGTCAATCACTATATCGTGTTACTTTTTAAAAACATGTGGACTCACTTTTCATGTCACAGAGGAGGGGAATTTTAGGTAAATTACTCTATGTAGTTCTAGAAACCTACACTGAGCAAGTTTCACTTGCCGTGCACATGAACACTGGTAAATAAAACTGAAACTGTCTGCATGGCTAAATACCAGAATGCATAGTTGGTGCCTGTAATTTCTGTGAACTGACACCGACAGAAAGCAGGTGAAGCCCCAACTTGTTACACTATACTTCAGTCATACCGATACTGATTAATACTGTTTATGTCTTGTTTAGAACATTTTTCATAGTGCTGAAGAGATCTACCGACTTTACGCAGATTATTTATTTGTTAAGGTCGATTATGTTGTTAATGTGTGCAGCTATGACTCACTGTAGCAGGCTGAATGAGGAAATGTGCTCTCAGACTCCTAATAAGCCAGTGTTGTGGAAGAAATGATGTTGTGTGATTAGCTTATAGGCTCTTGGCATATTGGGCACAGTCTGGATTTGCTTAGGCATGCCCTAACCCCAACCCTATATACAGCCATCATGTGTGCAAGAGATAATTGTGGATAATTGGTAAACCATAAATAATACCAAGAAGCGGAGTTGAAAAATAATGGACAAATTATAGCTTCAGTTTATTGTGGATTCAGGTATGTGAGCTGGGTGGGCTTTCTCCACCCTGGAGAATGTCTGTTTAATGAAAGCAGCCAAGCAGCAAGCGGCTTCTAATACCTCGCAAACAATCAGATTTATCCAGCGTCTTACCTGCTCTGTGCACGACTTCCTGGATAAAACCAGGGCACGTGTTTCAGTGTTGTTGTTGAAACACTGACAGCAACGCTCTGGAACGAAATCTAAGCAGAGCTAGTTAGCACTTGTCTGGTCGCCTCCTGCTTGAGGCCAGGCAATTTCGTCACTGTGGATGCTGAGACAGGCTGCTCACTCTACTTCTGTAATGAACAAGTTGGGTCCAATGTTTGCGTCTTAATTTAATGAGGCAGTAGAAGAACAAATACTGAGTAGATTTTTTTTCCTTTTTTGAAAATGTGCATATTTTAGCCCAAATGTATACACTAAAATATATATAGTTACTTTAGATTTTCTCCAGGAACAGAGCATGTCTTCACAATGGAAAACAACTGTGAACAAAATGCTGCATATTTGTACATGGGACATTGTGGTTGACTTTTTAGAATACCGTGTTTTTTCTGCCTTTTACATTTACAGCGTGACTGATGCCTGTCACTATATTTATTGCATCATTTCCTTTTAGGAAGATAACAACCGTCTATACCAAACCCACAAAAACACTGGTCTATATTACACAACTAAGCCAAAGATAATGTCTGCTGATTAAGATGAGCGCATATAATTATATTTTATTTCAGATTATATTGCCTTAAACTTGTGTTAACTGTGCATATTTTTACTTGTGTCATTCAGAGCTGTGGGAAAAACATGTCTTCTCATCAGCTACACAACCAACGCCTTCCCAGGAGAGTACATCCCCACTGTGTAAGTATGACAACAACAGTTACCTGTACAAGTAATCAAACATGTATTTGCACATTATATATACGAACATGCATGTGTTCCATCACACGGTTTTCTGCCTGCACAGAAACAAACTGCCTTTAGCTGATGTTTTTACAAAATGACTGAAGGCATGAGATGACTAAATATGTGCAAATGCATGACACTAAAGCAGGATGTTGCTTAGACGCGTGTGTGTTCATCAAGGTTGCTTAAGGGAAATAATGAGACAGGCCAAGCTGAAAAACAATGATTGTTCCTTATATGGGCTTTTTTATTTAAATGTAATGTCTTTTGTGTAACAATAACTTCATATAGCATTGGTCCAAATGACAGTTCAACATATAAATAGTAGTGTTTCAGTGTGGCCACATAGGGGCAGCGCTGCTTAACCTAGAACAATGCCGTGGTTCAGTGCGTCACAACAGAGGCATGCCTACAGTAGCTGTAATCATTAAACATCAAACTGTTTGGATTTTAATACTGACAAATAAAGAAGGTATTTGTATCAATAATATTCCAATGATTTAATGTGCCTTATTTAATTATCCATTCTGTAGCCTTAGCAATAGAAAGCGTTTCCCTCAGATCTTAGGGTAACGTCTAACTGTGATACCTTTACTTGATGCATTTTTATGGCACTTGTAAAACAAATGACTCACTGACTGACTTATTGATTGACTGCTGACCTCCTGTGCTTCTCCCCACAGATTTGACAACTACTCTGCTAATGTAATGGTGGACAGCAAACCAGTCAACCTGGGCCTGTGGGATACAGCTGGACAGGAAGACTATGACAGGCTTCGCCCACTGTCCTATCCACAGACGGTATAAAATCAATTGCACACACATAATTAAGGAAGCTTTGTTTCCCAATGTTGGCCGTAGAGAGAGTCTAGACCGTACTGCAATTGCCAGATTCCTACTATACTGTGTTACATCTCATACAATTAAAAGACTTAGAAATGCATGCTTTACAGTGTCATACTGGTTTGTAATTGTGAACAGAAATGACCAATTCTGAGCTTGGTAGGTATTTAATTTGAGTAATAGAAATGTTTATGTCACCATGTGTGTCCATCCAGGATGTTTTCCTCATCTGTTTCTCCTTGGTGAGCCCAGCGTCCTATGAAAATGTCAGAGCTAAGGTAAATCTCGTCTAAGCGTTACATTATTATTTGGTCTTTTTTTATTGGTTACAGGTCATCCTTTGCATATTCTTTATTATTAAAAGTCCTGTAGATCATTCAGTCGTTCACCCATGTGACCTCATCTCTCTTCATTTTGTTTTTTTCACATTAAGTCGAGAGCTGAGACTGCTTTGAAACACTGAACAAATTCAAAGGGCAATTATGTCAGATAGTTGTAATAGAATTGCTGTTCACTCAGAATCTTTAAAAATAAACTGCAGTGTGGCCATTTGACCACATTAAAAATAAAGACCACGTGGTGGAGTTAATGCAAAACTTCAATAGTGGATAAAAGGCTTGCGTTAAGACACGGCAAGAAACCAAAACTTTATTTTGCCCACAATACAAAAAATGTCAGACAACTCTGAATCTTCTAAAATCTGTATTGGCTTCAAGCAAACATGTTTTTCTTCCCTCACATTCTCTGCCTCAACAGCTCTTCTGTGTCCGTGTGTTCATGTGACTTCATGTAACTATTGACAGCAGGACACCTGAGATAAATGTCAAGCAAATCAAAGCATAATGACACAATGGATCATCCTGTTCATTCCTTTTTTATCCGTCATTAATCAGATGGTATTACAAGACATTAGCATCAACTCGTCAATATGAGAGAAAGGGCAGGAAGGCTTCTGGCAAGGTTAATAAACCTTGTGCAACTTTCTGTTTATTACACATTGAAGGGTTACTATTAGTGATTAGTAATTAAGATAATGGAAGGCTCTGACAGCATTTTAGCCATTTTTTCTTGTTCTAGGATGGATTCAAACAAGTCATAATTTAAATTCTTTTTTAACGCTCTGTTGCGCTGTGCGCTAAACATGCTCAAATATTTTTATGTGTTAAGGAAGTTTAATAATGATGCTGCTCCCAGGCACCACAGTAAATTGTTAGTGCATATTTATTTAGGAAGGATTTTAGGTTGCATGCCCTTCCTGACTTCACCAGGCCTACAACTGGTATCTAGGGAAGGACCCGGACATGACAGTTCACAATTGCCAGCTGCGCTGACAAAAATCAATTTAAGTTGACTCTAATTAAACCTCAGACACAGAAAGGGACTGAAGGACTTCATGAATTTGCATCACGCTGTGGTTTAAATTGTCAGCTGTATAGAAAAGACATTTGCAAAGAACTGACTTAAAGGAGCAGGTGTATGATTCATCAGGTAATACCCATAATCCCCACATGCCAATCAGGTGTCTTGTGAGCAGACTACTCCACTAAGCATGTTGGAAATGCCAATCTACAACTGTCACTGGCCTGTGGGTACTGACAAAATGTACTTAATTGTTTTCCGAGATAGGATCTCTTATTACCTCATGAAAGAATTGAGAGAGAGAGAGAGAGAGGATAATAAGCCAAAGTGTGGAGTGACAGAGCAAACAACAAGGCAAGGGGGAGATATGAGGCAACAAAGGTTAAGCTAAGGTGAGATCAGAGCAAAAGGAATTACAAAGAGTAGAAAATAGTCTCTTGTCCACTGAGTAACACTTTTGGAAATAAATTGTTGAAGTGGGTAGAGGTGGTAGAAAGTGGTTTTCAGCAAAGGACTCTAAATTAAAACCTCACGTAAACATATTTTTGTCAAGTTAGAGTTGAAATATGGATTGCAGGCCTACATATATTCCAATCACGTCAGCATGTCGTCTACGTTTAATACTTATTTCACAAAAATTTAAGGGGGCTCCATCTACCTTTATGTACCTGCTGGCCTCCAACGTTTTCCTCTCGTGTTGGTACAAGCCATTTTCTGTGAGCCTTCCACTCTCTCCCTTCTGACTTTGCTTTTAATCCATCTGTCAGTGGTACCCAGAAGTTCGTCATCACTGCCCCTCCACACCCATTATCCTGGTAGGCACCAAGTTGGATCTGAGGGACGAGAAGGAGACCATTGAGAAGCTGAAGGAGAAGAAGCTGGCACCAATCACCTACCCTCAGGGCCTTGCTCTGGCTAAGGAGATAGGTTAGTCACACTCATTGGCATTCTGTCAGCCTTTCTGGTTAGTTAAAAAAGGTGTAGTAAACAACTGTCTGAGTAATAAATGCATAAAAATCTATCTAATTTACTGGGTTTGCCAATACCACTGGTTGATTGATATGTTTCCTAATGTTACTATGTTTATATGAAGTTCATTGACAGCAAAAATCTTTTCTGAAACATGAAGGTAGCATTTGTGGTGTCATTCGCTAGTGATCACAACAAAAAAATCTCTTTTGATGAAATTAATGGAATTATTAATTATTAATTCTAATAGAATAACTGACTCCATCTTATGCATGTTATCTCTCATACTTAAAACCCCTCAGAGAATTATGACCCGAGTAGCTGGCAAGCAGCTGGCAACAGCTAGCAAATTGTTAGGCAGCTAAACCTTCAGATATATTTTTATCTTGATGGTGGAGATCAATCCAGAGCTAAAAGCTTAATATTGCAATTGCTCATTGAAACTTTGTTTATTTTAAGTGGTCATGTGACTAACTATAGCCTAAAAGAGAATTATGTGTGTGTCCCTTAATGAATACTACCTCTTTATATTTCTGGTTATAGCTTTATTGATATGTATTATTCTGTGTGTCCTTGCCTGCACATATAGATGCAGTGAAGTACCTGGAGTGCTCGGCTTTGACTCAGCGTGGTCTGAAGACTGTGTTCGACGAGGCCATTCGTGCCGTGCTCTGCCCACAGCCCACCAAAGTCAAAAAGAAGCCCTGCTCCCTGCTGTAAATGGTGAGAATGATGTAAACGTGGAGGCAGAAGAGAAAAAGAGACAGAGTGAGAAGATAGAGTTCAGTGTGAGTGTGTGTGAGTAAAAGTGTGTAAGGTAGTAATTTGCTATTCATAGATCTTGAGTTTGAACGCATCCTACACAACTTGTGAAAAATCATAATCACATACTGTGCAGCAAAATGTGACTTATTACTAATGGATGATTCATGAGCTTTTCTTTACCAAACAAAGTTTTGATGAGTGGAGAAAGAGGAGAACAATTGGTTTTAATAAGGTGATTACGTTATTGTCACACTTGAGATTTGAAATAAATGCTTCTGTTACATCTTGCATATTTTTTTTTTCAAAGCAGGACGACATACATATAATACAGCAATAATTTGACAGTCAGCGATGCAGGACTTTTCTCCACATGAGATACGTTAGCAACTGAAAAACAAAAGCTGCTGCCTTTTTAAAATTACTAGAATAATTGCAGATGATAATTGTGTCCAGCTGACATTTTAATATGTGCAAAGGTACAGAGATTTAAAAGCATTAGAAAACTGCATTTGGATAGACAGAGAACCCTCTTTGTTTTTAAGGTGAAATAAGTACCATTTATTTGACATATTAGATGCCCATGTCACCATGTGTGAATGTTAATGAAGCTGTTACAGACTTGTATGTTTTTTATTGTTCTAGATTTTTGCAAGACCTGGAAGAAGAAAGAAAGAAATACAAATGCCTGATTTTTTTTATTTCCAACAAGAAACTACACCCACATGTTTACTAGTCTACCTAAATGCTTTTACGTATATGATTGAATAGTAACCGTTTTCCTAGCCTTTCTGTACAGCATATTCTGAGAATTAATTTTTATTTGCGTTATAGAAGCTGAGCCCAGCAGGATTTCTCTGTAAATACACCATTTTATCAGAATGAAATCACTGGAGTGGAGACTGCACTAGGTCTTACACTGTAGATTTACCGTATTGTTTTACGTACATGCAAGACCAAGAGCTCCATCCTAGCTACAATCAATGCACATATCTCACTGCCCTTTAGAGCCAAAAATATATCAAAGGTGTCTTGGACAGCTTCAAGTAACATAAATAACTATTATAATAACAACAGTTGCTGAATGCAAACATAATCTGGATTATATTCAGCATACATTTTGACTTCTTGTCTTGATAGTGATGAACAATGATTATCATAAAGATCTTTTTTTTCCCAATGTATTACCATATGAGCGGTGAGCTGAATAGTGTTATATTGCAATAAAGTTTATTGACAACTGTAATATTTGTTTTAATATTGCAATAAAATACATTTTAAATACCTTCTTCTGAGTACAATTTTGCTTGAATGATGATTATAGCTGTGGTTTTTAAGTCACTACATAACCCAACAGCCTAATTTTCCCACATGGTCGATGAGCAGTACAAAGAATGAGCACAGTGTGGAGAGTTCGTCAAAGGTAATGCTGATGTATTGTATTGCGTTTCTACCACCTGTTACAAGCATCATCGGTCTTACTTTGTTTTCCTAGAGGGCATGCACCACCAGAGTGATTAAGACAGATACAGATCAATCTGACTTCTTTGTTTGCACTGATTACCAGTGGCTAACACTGTTTGAACGTGTGTGTGTGTGTGTGAATGTGTGCTGTACCCCAGTCATCCTCTCATGAAAGATATGTGCATTTTCTTTCCTTATGAATTCCATGACTGTTTACATTAATGTGATGTATAATGGAGCCATTGCTAGACGTGCAAAAACCACACAAAAGCCTTTTCTTCCATATCGACTTACTAACAGTTATTCTCAGTTTAATCAACTGTTTTAAATGTCATTTTGTGTAATCAGTTCTTCAGTACATTATGTCAACCTGTTGTGATGCTGATAAATTATATTATTTGCACCAGTCCATGACAGCACAGTTTTTGGGCACAGTACATGATTCTACATTAAATGAAATGCCTTTTAACCCTAAACCCACTACAGAGGCTTAGCTATTTGTCAAACAGTAGGCCTTTTCAAACCAGATTATGGACCTGATGATGGTTGAGAACCTGCATATTCTAACACAGATACACACTGTAACCACAATAATTAAAAGATTCAAGGCTTTTGATTTGTCACATGCATAATTATTAAGTACAACATGCACTGAAATGCAGATGCTTCTTTTTGATACTGTAAAAGTAATGAACTGAGTTCAAAATAAAAATTAAAAATATAATTTCAGGACACAAATCCAAATTAAGTAAAAATAAGTACAGCTTATCTGATGAAAAAGGAGCATGAAAAAATCTCTGCTATGGTCAGAGAGTGTGTTTCCAAATGAATCTGATTCCTACACCATTTTTACAGAAAAGCTTTCGACTAGTTGTGGCACTTAACAACTGCAACTCTATTCCACGGATCAAAATCTTTGCTTGTAAAAAAAACATTTCTTTCACTTTATATTTTCTATTGCCTCACATGCTTACTCTTCCACGTTTGGTCAGTGGCTTAATAGACGCACCAAAAGAGAAAAAACCCTGAAAAAAAACTCACTCCTCAATAAAGAAAATCACTGTTGGCAGTCCTAAAAGTCAAAATTACTCATTTGCATAATTTACATAATGCATGCTGTGCAAAAATAACGAGAGGAAAGGAGCGAGGAATAGTGAGTAAAAAAGCACCCTAGACACTCTGGTTAAGTGGATTATTTATTAACTAGTTAAATAACTTTTTCTTTAGTTTCTTATGTGTGGTTTGTGAGACCACCACCAGCTGCTCTGATAGGGAGGGACTGCTGCACAACAACTGTGACTGAAGTTAAATTAGTATTTTTAGTAAAATAAAGTTCCATTACAAGAATGAGTTTGCATGCTAGGTTATGATTTAAACTTTTAAGGTCACTTTAAGAGCTTTTACTGCTGTTTCTAACATAAAGAGCTAGCCAACATTAGCAGCTAGTTAGCTGTAACCAATGACTGTTTAAAAGTATAAGCATTAAAAACTTTTTTAAATGTGCCATTAATTTACTGAATACTAAAATAAATCCACAAATACTTAATAAATACTTAATATTATACTTATCTAATAATTTAATTTACAAAAACCATAAAAAAGTGGGTCCAAATATGTTTCCACTTCAGGCCTTAAGTGAGTCAGTACCAGTGTCTCCAGGACTTTCATCAAATGTGAGTTGAGAGTGACTCCATTTCTGTTCCTCCCATAGTTGAATAATTTTGACAGTAAGGTTATAGGACTGATACTAAACAGTGAATGTGGAATTTCATGAATGTGACACTGTCACTGTAACCGGCATGTTCTTCCTGTACAGTAAACTGTCACGATCCCGGGCGGGATCGTGACAGAGCGATTCGTTACGAGCGATTATTAGTTTATCACTGTTTTTCCTCCTCTGTACGAGTGATTTTTAGTTTCTCAGTTTATGCCGTTTGATCTAGTTTTTAGATCTGGCCTTAAGTGTTCTGGTTAATTTTGCATTTACGGTTTACACTCTCCCTCCTTTGGAGTAGTTTTGGGTTTAATAGTGCTTGTATGCCCGTGTCTGATCATTTTCTGGTATTAAGCTCTCTTTAACTGCTACAACCTTGAGTGCCTTTTTGGGTCCACCAACTCGGTTTCCTGACATAAACACCCCCTAACCACCCTAAACAAACCTCTTTCCAAATCTCTGCGTTCACAAATATGTTTTAGTTCACCATGACAATGACGTTCTACGAAAACTTGTATTTCTCTACTTCCGAACCTAATTTTCAGCAGACAGGGTTAAAAATAAAAGCACTTAAACATTTAATTGTTGCAATCAGAGTTTTATTTTTTTACATAATTGTTATACAAACAGTAACTACAGTTTATGATACTATAGGTTAAGCAGTGTTGATTCACATTTGCTAATTTACCATTTAATATGAACCACTTAATTGTTGATTCATCACTGTAAATTTAGAGCAACAAAATCTTGCCTGTTGCCTGTTGAATGATATGACATTACCCACACCACTGACATTTTTTTGAACCAGCAATAGTTCTTTTGATCCACTGCAAATATGGCTCATGACAGATGTCCATAAATCCACCTGCTTCACTACAGGCATACTCAGAATCACCGACGATAGAAATGACACCATAAATTCTTTTCCTGTACACCACTCCTCCACCAGAGTCACCCTGTAGTAGAAAAATATTATTGCTCTTTATAGATATTTGCTTTATTATGTTCTAAATTGTCAAAATATTATTATATACAGTAAAAGTAGAAGCTCTGTCAACTTACTGGGCATGTATCCACGCTTTGACTTTGGTAACAGCGCCAGCTTTGATAGTTCAATGCTCCTAACTGTGAATTCTTAACAATGTGTTGGAGCCGCTGACAGTCAACAATTTCAATGTTCACACACTGAAGAGTGTTGGATGTTCCATGTACTATATAGCAATAGAAACAAGATTTGGTTTAGTGTAAGAAAAGTATAAAACTAATAATAATAACAAAATGAATGTGTCTCACTTCTTTTATTATTTAGTCCTGCAGCGGTCACACCAAAACCTGCAACTTGGACTTTTTTACCTCTGGGGAAAAATAATGTATAGTAATTAAAAGTTGACAGTCAAGTGGAGACACTTTTCATTTAGAGTTTAAAAACTCACATTCTTGGACGTTTTTTACAGTGAGGAAGGCGCACGGGTCGTATTTTAGTTGGGGAAGGCAGCTTCAGTAACATGATGTCATGGGTTTTGTAGTTGTTGTTGTTGTCTTTGTCCTTAAAGATCACGGCTTGGTCTATTATTTGCACCACACGTCCATGTCCTGGATGCACACCTAAAACTGCATAACTACAGAAACACAAATACATCACACACACCCAGCAATAATTTGACTCACTTATTCACGCCACTATATATTAAAAAGCTATAAAATGTCTCTGACATTGTTGGCTCGAAACAGTGAGCTGCAGTTAGAATCCATTGCTTGGATATCAGGGAGCCACCACACAGGAGGGAAGATCCAGCAGGATCAGTTGTTAGTTTGACGTGATAGCGACGCTCTTTTGGATGACATTTCTGACCTCCGATGATTCTCTTGTGCAGATTCACCACTGTGCACAGTGTGGCTCCTGAAAGAGACAGTGATGTTAAGTTGCTCTCAGTGAAATAGAGACTGTTTACTGTACATTTAATAGAAAATTATCTCACCAATCCCCAGCAGCAAGAGAAGAAACAGACGAGCCATCTTTTTCACACTCTCAATGCTGAACTGGTCCAACAGTGGTGGCTTTTTATGGACTGGTCACTTCATGGTAGCATTTCAAAACATCAGTGTTGTGAAACTTTGATAAGCAATTATTTGTTGCAATGAGAGAGTTACGCAACAACAACACCCCCCTGCATTTTTACTTTAAGTTCAAGAGGTTTTTTGTCGCGTACACAGTTATACCCGTAAAACTTGCAATGAAATGTGTCCCTGGCTCTGCAGCAAAAGACGGGACAAAACAATAGTGCAAACTACTCTGAGCCTCTCCCGGATGACTGAACTTCTCACCCTATCCCTGAGGGGGAATCCAGCCACCCTGCAAAAAAAAATCGTTTTGATCGCTTTTATCCGTGATCTTGCTCTTTCGGTCACTACCCAACTTTTACAATTTACCCGACTGGTAAATTGAAAGCCCTGTCCTTTTTATGACTGCGCCGATTCGAACCTCTCGCTGCATTTGGCCCTCACTCCTAAACAAGACCATGAGATAGGGCAGGGCAGCACCCTGTCCCCAACCAGGAGGGAACATTCCACCCTTTTCCGGCTGAGAACCATGGTCTTGGATTTAGAGGTGCTGACTCTCATCCTGCCGCTTCGCACTCGACTGTGAGCTGGAGGTCGCTGCTGGATGAAGCCAACAAAACCACATCATCTGCAGGAGGCAGCGAAGAAGATATCTTGAATTCTCCGATCACTAGATTAATGGGTTGACTGAGCACTGCACTATTTAAAGTATAATTGATTTTTTTCAATTATGGTATTTGTTTGCCTTTTTATGATATTGTGATAATGTATATGATTGGTTGGGCTTTGGATTTTTTTTACTATTGTTTTATTGGATGAAACTGAAGAACATTCTGTAGCTTGTTGCTTAGCATAGAAAAATGACTTTTTGTTTAATGTTATATTCAGGACCTGGCACAATTAGGTCAATCACAATTTGAGTTGTAGACCAAAATTAAGAATTTGTTCATTATACTTTTACTGTTTGTATTTGTTCACACATATACATCTTCCAGCAACTGTTAGCAGCACTTCAAATGAGCTATTGCTCAAAGGGGCACAATTGTTGTTCCTCATTCTGTTTTTGCACATTGTGACTTTATAGTTTTTTCTCAACATTTTAAAACAATTGTTATCATGTGTGAACACATTTTTTCTCAGAGTACAAGTACCAGTATCTCAAGTACAGATACTTGTGTGAAAAACTACTAAAAGTACAGATTGAAATCCTTTACTTAAGTAAAACTACAAAAGTACAGGTTTTGAAATGTAGCTAAGTACAAAAAGTAAAAATGTATGTTCACCTTAAATGATGCAAAACTATTTTTGATGATAAATGTTCTAAACATGACTTTTCCTCTTTTGTTCACAATCTGCACTGTGTTGGTTTAGATAGGTAATTCCGATACTGTCAAGTTTTTCTTTAAACCAAATTTCAAACATGATAATATAAATTAAAGTATGGATGTGCCGATGAGGCGATTCCGATACGATCACCAATGAGTGCCGATCACTGATATCGATCGTTTGATTATACATTTTCTACTGATTATAGATAAAGATTGGTGAGTTATGTGTGCTATTAAATTATACTGCTCCAGAATGAGACCTGGCTGAGTGAGATCATCTATGTTTGTTGCTTCTAACTACCAGTGTTTCCCCTACCATACAAGGAGGGGTGCCCCACCCCCCACGCAGTGTGTAATCAGTGTGTGAATACACCCTCACCCCATCCCAAGAAGTCAGGTAAATTTATTTAATTAGACTTTTTGTAGAGGCCAGATCACATTAGAAGACACCGCAGTCAGGACACCTGTATGACGTAAAATATGTGCTACAGCTGATCAGCTTTTAAAGGAAATGAAAGGCGGTGATCAGAGATCACACACTTTGTCACGGTAATCGTCCGATACTGATCGATGGACAATCAATCAGAACATAACTAGATTGACGTGATTACAGCTCGTGTATGAGCAGCAGTAAACATTTTTTACGTGAATATGTTTCTCTTTACGGTCGCTGAAGCTGATTAATAATAACGAGCCATTTTCGAAAATGTAAGGCGTAGAAAGTACAGATATTTCTCTAGAAATGTGGAGAGTAGAAGTAAAAAGTCGTCAGAAAAATATATACTCAAGTTAAGTACCGATACTTAAAAAAATCTACTCATGTACAGTAACAAAGTAGATGTACTTCGTTACTTGACACCTGTGGAAATAAAAATGCGTGACATTAAAGAGTTTGGGTCATAAGAGGTTAATATTAATTTAGTCAGTAAAAGCTCTAAGAACAAATGTTCTTACAAATATGCTTTTGGTGTTAATTCTTAAAAGATTATAAAGTGATTAGGTTTGACCTTCCTCTTTGCACCTTCGCACATGAAAACCAACAAAAAAACAGCTACTCGGGTCAATAGAAGATACATGACGAAGCGTTTTGACTACATAAAAAAGTTTTTTGTCATTCTCATGTAATTTTGTAATTACTTTACAGCTTACTCAATGTGGGTGTGAACACTTTTAAACACAGTCAGTACTTAACTTCTGTATATTCAAAGGATTGCAGCATTTCAATAACGTGTAATTTTCTTAAAATGTTGATAAAAGTATGTTGAAGTTGTTGAAATTAAAGGAACAGCACTATGTTGGTTTAAATCAGATTCCAATTTGTTAATATTAAAGAGTCTCCCAGCAGCATATTCATTAATAAAACAAACATAAAACATTACTCTGCTCTAACAAATTATAAATATAATAAATATAAAGAGGGTTTTACCTGTTTCTGCACGTTTAAAACAATACTAAAAATCAATTAAGATCACCAAAACAGAACAGCCGTTTTTAAACTTAAAAACTAAATTACATACAGGTGATCTCAATATAAATGACTGAACTGAATTTTTGTTGAAGGGTAAATGTACACAAGACATAGATACTGTATATAATTCAATTCAAGATTCAAAGATTTGAAAACTGTATTCAGAGAGAAATTGTTTATATAGATATATAATTTGTGCTGTCTTGGTCCATATTGTTTACATAGAGTCAATTTAAGTACGTTTTTAGACTTACTTAGTGAGGCTGCACTGGTTTAACTATTCATACTGACTTGCAGCTCAAACTGAAGATAAACAAAAAACAAAACAAATCCACCTTACTCAACCTCACAGCGTAAGTGACAAAGGGGAAGCGGTTAAAGATTAAGATAAAATATTTCTTCATATGTAATTTCTAAATTCTCAGTCATCCAGGTCAATGTTATATTGGGGTGGTGTGAGTAGCAGGTTCATTTAACGAGGGTCGTTTAATCTTTCAGTAAACTGCTTCTTTCACACCTCGTTTAACCAATCAGCTTCACGGTCTAGGATTTTGACTTGTCTTCAAACGAGTGGCCAATGTCTTTGAGGTGTAGATAAACAGCTGAGTCCTGTCCTGATGTGGTGGCTCTTCTGTGTTGAGCCATGCGTTTGCCTGCTGTTTGAGAGTCAAACAGCAGGTACTGATCTGTGTGTGTAGGTTTCCTGTACACTCCGATGTTAAAGCTGTCCTTCTCAATTTGTACCGCGCAGTCCAAGAAGGCCAGGCTGTTGCCTGTGACATCCTTACGGGTCATTTTTTATGTTAATGTCCTCAGCGTTGATGTGTTTGGTGAAATTCTCCATTTTCCGTGTTTTAATCTTGACCCAGTTGTCATCCACATACCTGAACCAGTGGCTGGGTGTAATCCCTGGGAACGAACTCAGGGCTCTGCTCTCTTCTTCTTCCATGTAGAGATTGGCCACAATAGGGGACACAGCCATGTTTTTGTCTGTAAAAACGGTCATTGTATTTGAATTAGTGGTGGTGAGGCACAGGTCCATGAGGGTACATATGTTATTTGGGCTGAAGCTGGTTCTGTCAGAGAGTGTGCTGTTTTGTAGCAGGCGTTTCATCACAGTCTGGACTGCTTCAGTTGTAGTGATGCAGGTGAAGAGAGAGGTGACATCATACCATAGTTTCATCGGTGTCCAGTGTAAGGTTTTGGACCTTGTTGACAAAGGCCTGTGAGTTGTTGACGTGATGAATGTGCAAGTAGTTATAATAATTAAATGCTACTCCACTACCATGTTCCCTTCAGTAGTGGATTTCTATGGGCATAGGCATGAGCATGTGCGCACACCTGTAAAACATACCATACGTCCATCCCCGTTATAGAGTCTGACAGCCATCAGGATGAATGGTCTGCAGAAGCGCTCCTTCCTGCAGCGAGGGTGTATCAGTCTCTGACTGAAGGAGCTGCTTAGCTCACCCACAGACTCATGCAGAGGGTGGTGAGGATTGTTCATGATCGATGTCAGCTTAGCTAACATCCTCCTCTCACCCACCTCTGCCACACTCTCCAGAGGACACCCCGGCACAGAGCTAGACCTCCACACCAGCTTGTCAATCCTGCTTCTGTCCCTGTCCATGCATCCACTCCCCCAGCAGGTTACTGCATAGAAAAGGGCGGAGGCTACCACAGAGTCATAAAAATTCTGTAACCTTTGAAGGACCTCAGCCGTCTCAGCAGCGGGAGTCGACTCTGGCCCTTCTTATACAGGACGTCTGTATTTGTACTTCAGTCCAGAGTCTGCACTTTAAAAATTTCATAATGATATTTTGTTGGCCAGAGATGCTGGAGATTCTGTTTTGTAAGTATTTTTAGATCTCACAGCTGCTTTTGACACAGTAGATCATGAGATTCTGCTGTGTTGCTTTGAGCATCTTGTGGGTATCCGAGGCACTGCACTTGACTGGTTCAGGTCATACCTCACTGACAGAAGTTCAACATTGGTGCCTGTTCCTCTCCTACACTTCCTCTTTCCTGTGGTGTCCCTTAAGGGTCTGTCCTCGGTCCACTCTTGTTCTCACTATATATGCTCCCATTGGGGTCAATTTTAAAGAAACCTGGTTTTTCCTTCCATTGCTATGCAGACGATATTCAGATATATCTACCTCTGGCAGCTCTGGGGTTCATGTCTCTTCACCCTTTGTTTGACTGTCCAACTGACTTAAGAAATTGGCTGGCGGTTAACTTCCTACACCTTATTGAAAACAAAATGTGTGTGAGTGTGTGTTGTTTGGAGACCCAACAATTTTAACTACCTTGGATCAAGGCCTTGGCCCATGTCCCCTCACCTGAAGAGGACTGTGAAAAATCTAGTCTTTTTTGATAGTGATCTCAAATTTGACAAGCAGATCAATTCAGTTGTTAAGTCCAGCTTCCTCCAGTTCAAGACTTGACTACTGTAACACTCTGTACTCAGGTGTTAATCAGTCTTCTCTGTCCTGCCTTCACATGGTCCAAAATTCTGCTGCCCGTCTCCTAACAAGTACAAGAAAACGTGATCATATAACCCCAGTCCTGGCCTCTCTCCACTGGCTTCCAGTTCGCTTTTGAATTGATTTTAAGTTGTTGATTTTTGTTTTTAAAGCCATAAACGAGTTGGCTCCATCTTATTTAAGTTAACTGTTGCACTTCCAAAAACCATCCAGATTACTCAGATCATCTGCACAGCTTTTGTTAATGGTACCTAGGGCTAAATACAAACTTTGGGGTAATCGGGCATTTGCTGTATTTGCCCCAAAGTTCTGCAAGAGTTTGCCTCTGAATGTTAGAACAGCCCCAGACATGAATGCTTTTAAATCCCAGCTTAAAACAAATTTTTATTCTTTGGCTTTTACTAAACAGTAGAGTTTGATTCTTAACCACCCCCATGTTTTATTGATCTCTCCATTTTAATCGGTTTTATTTATTTTTTTATTCATCTCCTTGTGATTAATTCTTAATTATATTCTTTTAAATCTGCTCAATTTGTTTTAACTCTTCCTCTTATCTCTCTTCTTTTATATTTTATGTTAAGTACTTTGGTCAACAGGATGTTGTATTTAAAGTGCTATATAAATAAATTTGATTTGATTTGATTTGATACCACCGACTGGGCCATGTTCAAGCAGGCTGCTACTTACAACCAACACACTGACATCTAGGAGCACGCAGAAACTGTAACTGCCTACATTGCAAATGCATCAACGATGTGACTGTAACCAAGACCTTTACCACTCGTGCAAATCAGAAGCCATGGCTGAGGGGAGAGGTTCATAAACTACTAAGAATCAGGTATGCTGCATTCAGCAACGGTGATCTGCTGAACTGAGATCAGCCAGAGCCAACCTTTGTGGCATCAGAGTAGCAAAGAAACAATACACAGAAAAGATTTGTCACCAGTTCAGAGACAGCAGAGACACGCACAGCCTGTGGCAGAGTATCCAGACCATCACGGATTATAAACGTCCGCCACAGTCCTGTGTCGATCCTTCTCTGCTGATCCAACTAAATGACTTCTTTGCATGTTTTGAAGCAGTAAACAACATGCCAGCACAGAAGACTCAACCCCCCCATCAGTAACCAGGTCCTGCATTTATCCCCAGCAAGCGTGAAGAAATCACTCACCATGATTAACCCGCGCAAAACCGCTGGCCCAGACAATATACCTGGTTGAGTCTTGAAAGATTGTGCTGATGAACACAGACATCTTAAATATACCCTAAGTCAGGCTGTGGTGCCTACCTGCTTCAAAACTGCCATGATCCTGCCGATGCCAAAGAAAACACATCCATCTGGCTTAAATGTCTACCGCCCTGTTGCACTGACCTCCACCATCGTGATGTGCTTTAAGAGACTATTCATGGGCCACATTAAATCCAAACTTCCATCCACACTAGATCCCTTCCAGTTCGACTATCGGACAAACCAGTCCACTGAGGATGCCATCTCCCCTGCACTTTACCCTGCTCTCACCCACCTAGAAACCAAGAGCTCTTATGTGAGAAAGATGTTCATTGACTTTAGTTCAGCATTTTATACCATAATCCCCCAACAACTGATAGAGAATCTGGTGTTGCAGGGGTTTAACACCTCAATGTGACATTTGGATTTTGAACTCTCTCACAGGGAGAGCACAGTCGGTTAGGACTGGAAACCAGACATTGAGCATCACAACACTAAACACAGGAGCCCTGCAAGGCTGAGTGCTCCATGAGTGTGGTCCATGAGCCAGGTCTCAGTGACCAGCAGGAGGCTGCTCTGCTGGTACTCCCATTGCAGTCTGGTTAGCACCATTAGCTCCTCCATCTTGTTGGATAGAGATCTTACATTACCCATGAGAATGGATGGAATTCTCAGTTTGTACCGTCTCCTTCTCTCCCAGTACTTCGCTCCAGCCCTGCATCCCCTCCTCCAATGCCGTAATTCCTTCAGAATCTCTGGTCACTCCTCCGGGAGTACCCTTCTGTTGCACAGTGCTAACAGCTGTTCCCTGCTGTAAACGATGGAGTGCATTCCAGTTTCTCCAAATGCCGCAGTAAGAAGTCCCAACAGGAGTTGAAGGCATGCCTCTACTTTCATGAAACTATGTGGGTCGCGGTACAGTCCGGGTTAGAGTCCAAAACAAACACGACCAGTCCCAGTCGGGAAGAAAAACTTAAAAACACATTAAATAACAAGAAAGGTAAAAACTGTTGGGAGCTGAGGTACCAAGCCGCCTACCGTGACGCCATCTTGTTGTTGCGTACTAAGTAATATTAGGTGATCTGATTGAACTATATAAATGACCCCCAGGACAGTCTGCAAATAATAACTTGTACAGTGGGGCAAACTGTGTGTGTTCGGGTACTGATGTCAAGCGATAGCTAGTTTGTCCATATTAGAAATGGTTGAAATGTTTTAACTGCTTTGTGGAAGTATATATATCACACATACAGCAGTTGAAATTTTTATTTTATTAAACAGCAATTTCTCAACATACATAAAAGAGGGAGACAAATCAGATTATTGCCATGAATCTGATCTCTGATCAGTACAATCCTGGAGTGCTTCATATGGGTGAGAAAGATGATACTACAATTTTTTTGATTACACTGATAAATGTGTGTTAATTTATGCACAGGTAGTTAACTAGCTAGCAAATTAAACAGCAGGACTGCTTATTTAAAAAAGTTATTTTTTATTGTTTGTTTTTGGAAAAATTTTACAATTGGAAAAGCTTTTTAATTCACTGTATTTTAGTTTATTGATTGAAAGCCTGGCCTTTGGTGTTAGAATACAGATTCAACAAGAATATCTTAAAATACACTAAATCATACATGCTTTTGTCTAGAGGCAAAGTCAAGTAAATCATTATTTGAGATTTTTCTCAATCCAGAGTTTTATAAGCTCAACTGATTCAGCACAGTCTGAAGCAACAGAAGGAATGACACCATAAAGCTTGTTCCCGTACACCACTCCTCCACCAGAGTCATCCTGAAAGAGAAAATATAAATATTCTTTAAAACTCACAATCTCTTTTCTGGTTCATTTATTTTGGTCATTCCACATTGAAACATACCCACACACACCTAGAAGCCAATTAATCTGGACTCTTACACCTGTTTCAATGTCACCCATTAACTTTCACTGTATAATCTGTCTGGTTCACACTTCTTTCCTCTGGATCCTGCATTTGTCTCATGAATCTGTTGTTCTCTTGTTTTCCCTACCAGTATCTCTAAGTTACAATGAAAATCTAAAATAGTTGAAACAAACAAATGACAATCTTCCGTTAGCATTCTACCATTTTACAGATATAAAATACATACAAACAATTTTAAAGTAATGGTTATTTAATTGATTAACTCTTTAAAGTATAATAAAAAACACACAAAAATTAATGAAGATGATCTCACCGTCATGAGAGCCTTACCTACGTCATTTCTAAAAAAGACAGATAGATATTTATTTTTTATACAAAGCTTAAAAGTATTAAAATTTTACTTGAGACAGTAACATTTTACATATTTAGTCATATTTGACAACAAATCTTAACTTTTGTTTTATTATTTTTAAGATGAAAAAGTCAACTGAGCTTAAAAGAAAATTAATTTAACACCTATGTCACTGTTACCAGTTGTTTATCATCATGGATTGACCCTTAACAAAAACATCACAACTCACTGCTTTGGCTGAGTTTTACAGTCATGAAGATGTGCAGGATCATTGTGAGTGGAATCACTCGGTGTCAGCAACATGATGTCTTCCTTGTTGTCTTTATAGAAGACAGGTTTGTCTTTGATCTCAAATGTTTTTCCACCTACAACTGCACTCATGGTCCTTCAAGCAAAGAGACAAACACATTGCACCACTCAGCAGTTTTGGTATTAATGAGGCATTGCATCACCAAATGAAAATTGTTATTCGTATTAAATGCAGAAATAACTGTGGTTTCAAGCTAAATTACATATTGAGATATAAATAGTGATTAATAAAACTTTCTCACCATCCGTCCCGCCAGCAGGGACCTATAGTCAGATTCTTATTGTTACCAATTATAGAGCCACCACAGTAAAACTTGTCTTTATAAAACTTTATCTTTTTTAATAATCAATTCAACATGATGTGACTGCTTGTCACCATGGCACTGTGACACCTGAAAAAGAAAGTCATCTTTTACTTGACTGAGAGTTAGAACAGTTGTTTGTCTTTAGCAAATGATCAAGACAGAAAAGTGTTAAGAAGAAAGTGCTGGAGCAGTAGAAGTGAATTTAAAGGTATTTAAATTAATCACAACCAAAGTAGAATACTCTTAAGAAATATTCTTTTTTTTTCTAGAAATATTCTGAATACAGAAATAAAGTCAAGTGACTGATAGATGACCACTCACAGCCCCACAGCAAAAGCAGTGAAAGCGCCAGATGAGCCATTGCTGTCCTTCAGTGACACAGGCAGCAGTGGCAGCTTCTTAAATCTCTAATGATTTGTTGGCCCCACCCCAATGTCCGTACAAGTCTGCATATTTATCAATTTTTGATTACTTATCTGTACCTGCCTCCGCTGTCCTCAAAGAACAACTATACTGTTACGCAGTGGAGGAAAACATGTTTGTTTTTTTGAAGATTTTGAAAAGGCTACAGCTCATTTAGACTGATGCAGTCCTTACACAAATATGAACATGTTATTGCAGTTTTTAAATCACTATGTGCTGCCAGCACTACAGAAAACTGTGTAGTGTCGTTTAAAACCTTCCGTTTTCACACATATTTTGGGCAGTTTCTCTTGGACTATAAGAAGCCTGGGAAGACAGAGGCACTTTGAACCAAAAGGAAATACGAAAAGAAACCCAAGATCCCCCCCTCTCTCAGCACCTCAACATTCGGGACCCTCTGTATGATTTGTCAGTTTGCTTTTTTGCTCACAGGAATCATCTTGAATTGTGAATTAAAACTATTGTCAGTGGCATTCCTCTTCTTCCCCTGTCATTTTTCTTCTTTCTTCTTGATACTAACACACTGAGCTCTTCTCATCTTTTGCTCTCTCTCTCTCTCTCTCTCAGGTGTCCTCGACCTTGGAGCTGTGGTTGCTGGTCCTACCAACCTGCCGGTGCTTC
>JAUMTR010000001.1:2574470-2586177 GCA_032270685.1 Microctenopoma stevenorrisi
CCACTAACCCCAACCGGTCGAGGCAGATGGCCGCCCACCCTGAGCCTGGTTCTGCTGGAGGTTTCTTCCGTTAAAGGAAGATTTTCTTCTTTACTGTCGCCTAGTGCTGCTCAAGTGGGACGCAAAAACAGAAAGACAGTAAATACCTATTTATAGTACTGTATAATGACTCTGACTTAATACCTTTCCCAAAGTTTGTGTGTGTGTGTGTGTGAGTGAGTGAGTATATCTTGGTTAAATGTTCACGGATATCATATCAGCACCATGTCCCAGTCAAATGTCCTCTCTTCTCATGCTACAAACACATGAGCTGAACCGCAGTAGTCCGTTATACAGCCTGAATTTCAATCAGCCTTTGTCATCATATCACTTCATGTAAATTATGTATCTTTAGTCTACACAATGTAACTGCAATAGTGCAGTAGTTTTAAATTTCTCATTACAGTACACACCATGACCTGTGTGAGCTATTTTGTTCTTCCATTACACGTATAGTGCTTTTAAAAAACTTGACTTGACTTTTGTTTCTTAACAATCTCACGGAAATAAGCAGTTTGTTATAATATGACAATATTAAGAAACTGTCACCATGTTTCCAACACTTTATCCTTCTGATGAAAATAAATGTTGAGCAGAGATTAGAGGTGTTGAGAAAATCCCACCTGTATGTTTAACTTTGGGTGTCTGCTTATGACAAATATGTAAATAACAATGTAAATCAGGACACGGCACTGTAACTATAAGACTGCATTTCACCAGCAGCCATTTCTGCATGTTTGCAGTGCACCTACTCACCGTACATCTGGTTTCACATGCATAAAATGCTTGGTCTTGATCCTAGCGGATTATCTACGGTTCACTATTCAGAGTCACACAAACAAGGCAGTACAGCACAATCCATCGATCCACAGTGGGACAGTCTATTTTCATGAATGGTTTTGGCTTAAGTGGAAAGACACAACTCTTAGAAGGTTTTGTTTGTTACTTTTAAAATAACCCATAACAAAATGCTGATACCTCAACAGCAACAAATTCTACTTTAATTACCTAAACTTTAGTTACCCTAAGTCCACACGGCAAAGTAGAATTTAGAGCCTGCAGCTTTCAGCCACTTTTACCTCAGTAAAGAAATAAAGGGTATATAAACTTTTACTTGTATTTATTTAGTAGTAGTTTATTTTTTTATAATTTTGGTGACTTCTCTTAATTAATACCGTAACATTTACCTGTATTTATTAATCCGAATCATGTTTAGTCAGTTGCTATGGACAACTGAACAAACGATTGACCAGAAAGAGCTCATTGGATCTCAAACTAGCCTGTAAAGTCACAGATTACTTTTTATGTTGGGGCCTGGTAGCTTAAGGCAGAGGGCTGGGATGCAGAGCACCCAAAACGCTGCCTGTTGCTGTTCACTGCTGTCCCCAAGGAGGGATAGGTCAAATGCAGAGAATATGTTTTTAATGGCAGTGGTCTGAGTAATGTTCGATTTATAGTTTAATCAGAACTTTGGCATGAGACAGCGTTTCTTCACAACTATGATAGACGAATGTTACCGTCTTGTCACTCTTGCTACTCCTAAATTTCTATCTTGTTCAAAGATATTTGATATTTGTGTTAAAAGTATAATGTGGTTCTATGTAATAAAAAGTGAACTGTTGCTATTTCTTCAGATCATGTGACGTGTACTCTGTACTTGATCTCCAGATGCAGCTGTAATAATAAATGAGTGTGTTCTGACTTTTACCTCGGGCCCATCACTGACTAGTCCAGGGGTGTCCAAACTCGGAAAACCAGCAGGGCTGCGGCCCTCGAGGACCGAGTTTGGACACCCCTGGACTAGATGAATCCCAGATCTGAGATCCACGCGCGACCTGGCCCTCCCCACCCTTCAAAGACTAATTGCGCCTCTGCCGCGCATGCGCGTGCCGAAGCGGAGCTGGTAGGACCAGGTCTCAGTGCGCGGAGCTGAACGAGACAATTAACTGGTCAAATTCAGTGTAAGCTTTGATGGAAAAAAACAGCCCAGCGAGCAGCATGTTGTGACCAGAGGACTGTGCAAAGTGGTGAGTCTTTTCTAAAACT
This sequence comes from Microctenopoma stevenorrisi, assembly GCA_032270685.1. NCBI lineage: Eukaryota > Metazoa > Chordata > Actinopteri > Anabantiformes > Anabantidae > Microctenopoma > Microctenopoma stevenorrisi. The sequence continues at coordinate 2,576,556 of JAUMTR010000001.1, forward strand.
TGCTAATGTTTCTGTCTATTGATAAAATGTCTTCACCGAAATGATATCAGTAACCTGTCTTAGTCAAATGTTTTTCCTTGTAATGTCAGCAGGAAAAGGCGATAGTCTGTTAACATTTGCATATTTGCATTTCTGACATCGCTCCGTGATAAATAATGTTTCTAGTGATTGTGGGTCAATTCATGTAAATGATGGATTGAGAGCAACATCTTTGCAGTTCATTTACATGGAAAGTAAAATGTGTGTGTGTGTGGGGGGGGGGGGGGGGGGTTGTCAGTGAGAGTTAAGAGAAAAGAAAAGAAAATAAAAAAATAGAGAATTAGATTCAGAGAGGAGACCATAGAGGAGCTGTGCTGTTTGAAGGCGTGACTAATGGAAAGCTTCTCCTCTGAGGCTACAAACTATGTTGAAGGACTGATAACGATTCGTGGCTCCATAGAATGGGAGTGAAAAAATCTGTCTGGGGAAAAACACTCACACTTACGCACGACACACACATGGGCTTTTGGTCTAATTGGTAAACATCCACTCTAATGTAGCTTTTAAGGCTTTCTCTTCTCGTCTGCTCATCTGGCTGATTCGGCCTGTAATTACACACATTTGCAGGGACTGCACGCAGCCTGCGCTCTGTGTGGGAGGAGAAGGTAATCGTTGTATGTAGAACAGCTGTGAGCATCACACGTCAACACGACTTCAACACACTCCAAACACAGCGCCTACCTTTATTCTCCCCCAAAATCCACCTTATCCAATTTTCTCTTTGTGTCTGATCTCCACACATTGGAACCTGTGTGTGATCACATCTGTTTGTTGGTCAAATATGTGTGTTTGTGTGTTTACATTTGAGTTATTGTTTAAACTCAGGTTAAATGTGAGCCTTTGTGATAATAAATGTGGAAGCAGCAATGTGTGTGGCTACAGACTAGCTTCAACCTTTCCATACCTCTACAAATCCATTCATTGAACAGTGGCCGAGGAAGCTGACCACCTCGGGCAATAAGACTGATGGATTGCCAATTAGCTGATGTGCATTTCTCCAGTGGAGTTGTTGCTGTCAGCTATATAAGTAGTTGGTCCATCTGAAATATGCTTCTGTGTGATGGCCCTTTGGTGTAGCTGCTCATCCAGTCGTATCACAAATAAAGTAACTCAGTGCAGAGAGAAGAATGGTCCCTTAGCGTGGTAACTTTTAACACAGCTGTTTGGTAGGAGTATTACAAAGGCTGTCCAAGAGTTAATAAACGTCCTCTCGAGGGCAATGCCATGCCACGGATGTAGTGGATTCATGTGTAGCCACATCAGATGCAGTAGATCAGGTGTGTCTGTGTATGACGCTACCACTGTGTAAAACAGGTGAATTTATGTAATTCAGTTCTTCAAAGCTCAGGAATAATGGCAGCTCTGTATATTTAACAAGGATCGATCAGAACATTCACTGGCTACAAAGTGCTCAGACCCACTCATATACCAAACCATATTTTTATGAATGGACATTGGAGAAATTATTCTGAATTTAGTAAACGGAGTTAATAAATGAGTGATATTTAGTCACCTTGAGTTCTCTCCATCAGCTGGCAGTTTGTCCTTAGCTGTGGTTTGAATAATTCTGAGGTAATTACACATGAATCCACAGAGTTTTCAGTGAGGGGGAGGCAGCTCTTCACCCCAGCACCAACCATTAAATCATAAAAAGCCAGAGTCAACAGCACTGTCAATAGAACAGTGCCGAGTGCTTTCAGACAGTTCAGCTGTTGAAATGTATTCAAAGGCTGTGTGGTTGGTGGTGAAAGCTGCATTTGCATGTGTTTGACACCTCTGTACAGATACGTCTTTATCTGTGAGAGAGGTAGTGGAAACGTGACCTGCTAAAACGCCGCTTAACACAAACGATGAGTGAATGTAAAAGTGAAATTAGAACCACTCCACTCAAAATGAACACTTTAGGCGTCAAATATTGAATCTCTGGAGGCTCTAAAGGACGAGATCTGTAGCCAGTGTGCATACATTAGCTCTGGAGTTGTGACTGAGCCGTAAGGTGACATGGAGCGTAGAGTTCAGCGTAGAGTAACAGTGGTGGAGAAATGGTTTATACTGCAGGAGTCGCAGCTCTGAACCGCAGCCTTTTATTCTGTGTGAATTTCTATTTGCATTTTTCTTAGTTCAGGTTTCTAGTTTAGGTAAATTTAGGTAAGTCTATAAAATTCAGAGTGTATAAAAGGCTGCGGCAACATCTCTACAATTAAACATTAAATGTATGATGCTTTTGAATGTATCTGTTTTTTTTAAATACAATCATAAGATTGTTCATTATGTTATTAATGTAAGTCTGGCGTATTAATTTATGACCTCACATGTACAGTATTATAGCTGCAAGTCTTTTTTCATGCACGCGTACAGCATGAGTTTTCCCTCCTGGCCCGTCTGCAGTCTTGCAGGCGTTGGAGAAATGATTCGCCACTACACCACTGAAATACAGAGATGGATGTGGAGGATACAAGAGGTGATGAGAGGCGCATCAGTGATGCTAACAGCATATGGACAAAACACAATTGGCTTTATATACAGTGAGTGCGACTGCTTTTTTTGAGGCAGGTGCCAGTGAACAGCCTGGTTTGCTGTTATGCTCTGTTGGGACTAAAGTAGTTTTCATCAGGCTCCACTCACTTTTTCAACAACTGTGTTTTTTCTAAGAATTTTTTTATTAGATATTAAATCTAATAAAAATAGCAACACAACATAACAGAGTTAAAAAGAGATGCTAACTAGTTTATGTAAGAAACTCTCTAAGTGATCACTGATGTTAACAATTGCACTAATCAGCAAGAAATTCAGTATCTCCCAATGTGTCGTCTTTTTTTCTAGTGTAGTTTTGTTAAAGAACAATATCTGTAGTTCTTTTGTTGTAAGAGAGTTCTGTCTATAAGATTCACTAAAGGTTATATAAGACCTCAGGATCACAAGGCAGTCGGTCTCCTTTATAACTTTTAAAGTTCCTGTTCCAACATGACTATGACCTAAAACGTTCAGCATTTGTTTATTGTTCATCAACAGCAAAAGGGACAAGCCTTTAAAAATCACAGCATTACACTGATACCTCTAAAGCTGCAGGCTCTGCAGATGTGCTGAGGACACATATCACACACTAGTCTGCTTATTCTCTGTGGATCTAAAGGTTAATTTTGTCTCTTTTTGTATCTATCTCCTCTGTTCTGTACACAGACTTCTGGGCCTTGTTTTGACTCTCCATCGCCATGGCAATATCTCCCAGGAAGTTGTTCTTTGAGCCAGTCGCACAATAGCAGACAAATAAGGTGATGCCTTCTGGGCAGAAAGATTGTCTATCTGCTCTCATTGTGCGTGTGCCAGAGATTAGAATGGGACGTTGTTGGGAGGGTGAAGTCGGCATGAAGGGAGGAGAGCAGGAGACTTGTTATTTCTATAGAGCGGTTGATTTGGAGATTAAGATGTTTTATTATATTAATAACTATCTGTACATGTTTAACTGTGTTTTGTGTAAAAGCTCTTTAGTATTCTTGTCATCACAAACACACACACTTGTATCTCCATGTTAACCGTTCATTATTTCCTTTCCAGATCATATCAACTCATATTTGGGATTTTAAAAAGCACACACTTACACACGCCCACTGGCCACTTCATTATTGTAAACTATGACAGAGTTCAATGCAGCAGTCTACTTTTACAAAGTTATCATTTATCCTGAAACACTCAAGTGCATCACGTTTTGGCCATCATTATTCCTTTATTCATTAGCAACAGCACTTCCTGCTGCACTCTGAGGCGTTAGTAATGCTGCAGGAAGACAAAGAGGGAGAAACAACTGGACAGAGAGCAGGGAAAATGAACGCACATACATGGATAAAACAAATCAAGCATCAAGGAAGGTCAAATAACCTCCGAGAAATGTGTTTGCTGTCATGTGAAATGAATGAAAAGCCTCTCCAAACACTTTGACAGGACACATCGTAGAGCGTTTCCTTTCCTTCCTGTATTCTGCAGCACTGTAAATGAGTGGTCCTTCCTTTCCATCACCTCTGCATTGATGCAGCGGCGTCAAGGTTGTAAGTTAATGCATTTTGTTCCTAACAGGACACCAATTACTAGCCATCGCTGTGAGGGATGAGGGTGTGCCTGCGTGGGGCCTGGTGGTTATTAAGAAGCCAGGGTGGCTTCATAAACAAGTCCAGTACTAATAGGAGTGAATACGTTATGTTTTTGTTCCGGCGCAGGCTTGTTTTTGTTGTGACGGAAAGAGGATGGTTAAGTTGATTAGTAGTTTATTATTCTACGAGAAACTAGGCTGAGACAGGACCAACTTTTCCAACTTGTCGCCATCAGCAGTGAAGCAGCACATTGCCTGCATAATGATGTGTCCCTTTAATTTCTTCTCATTTCACTTTGGGTGGTCCTGTAATGACCTTTTTATGTGGAGAGTAATATGCAGATATGAATACCGTTGTCATGTTTGTGCTAATATGATTCGGTTAGCCTATAGAGGTGACACTGGTTACGTGACTAATATTACAGAGAATCCAGAACATCTTATAGGCACGAATTAACTTAGATTAGTTTTATAACTAACAATACCATAAAGTGGCTCTTCTTCTTCTGTGCTACATTAACAACCTTCTCTTTGCCTTGTAGAGCTGTTGACTGGTCACTGATGGGAACTCGCTGACTTCTGTGGTCTCATATCCCTTAACGTCTCCATGGAGATCATCCAGGCCACCCAGGTTTCCTTGCTGCCCCGGGAAGCCCCTACCGATACCTGGAACGACAACGCTTTCCACCCTCACTCGCATTTCATGGTTCTCTCGACTCCCTCTGAACAGCTGTTTGCTTTCACTCCAACCAATGACTCTTTCCTCAACACCACCTGTCAGAACTGCACCAGGCCAGGACCTGTATTTCATCCTGGCTTGGCTGGAGTCTTCATTGCCCTTGTCTATGGGATAGTGTTTATTGTTGGCCTGGTTGGAAACACTCTGGTAATTCATGTCATTGTCAACTATACCAAGAACGAGTCAGTCACCAATATCTACATTCTCAACTTAGCCATTGCAGACGAGCTCTTCATGCTGGGTCTGCCTTTCCTGGCCGTGCAGAATGCCCTGCTGTCTTGGCCCTTCGGTTCTCTAATGTGTCGTGTAGTCATGACAGTGGATGCTATCAACCAGTTCACCAGCATCTTCTGTCTGACTGTGATGTCAGTGGACCGCTACCTGGCCGTAGTTCATCCCATCCGCGCCTGCTTGTGGCGGCGCCCTCATGTGGCCAAGGCCATCAGTGCCACGGTCTGGGCTGGGTCCTTCGTGGTGGTGCTGCCGGTGGTGGTGTTTGCAAATGTGCTGGAGGATGATGGGAACTGCAGCATTGTGTGGCCTGAGCCGGCAGAGGTGTGGAAGACGACTTTCATTGTGTACACATGCACCGTGGGCTTCTTCTGCCCGCTGCTGGTCATCTGCTTGTGCTACCTGCTGATCGTCGTCAAGGTGCAGCATTTCAAGACACCAACATATTTGCATTTGTGTCCTAGAAATCAGGTTTCACCTTCAGTTTGGCAAAGTAAATACCTCAAAGTATTACAGTAAGAAGTATGTGGTTTGTGAGGTTTTGTCTAGACTCTGTTCAAAATAAAGCCGTAACGGTTAGACAGCCTTTAATGCATTTGCAGATTTAACAAAAAAGAAACTGCTCAAACATGCTGGTACACATTAATATCCTTTATAATTGGACCATCCTCTGTTGATTTCTCTAATGATTTTCCCCGGGCAATATTTGCACAGAAATAATTGAGAGGCACACTGTGTTACAGTTAATATCCTACGGTTCTGAGGAGAATCTGGAAAAACATCCACTAGAGTATTAGATGATAAAGTCTCAATTCATTTTCAAGCAATGAAATTACATCATTAGTTTTTTACCCTGGACACAGACACAGAGTGTTTATTGTTTCTGATCAAGTTTTGTTCATCTTTGTACCACCATTAGAATCAAAATGCTAAAATACAAGATACTTCAATACAATACCTGACATATGTTATGTTGCCCTTTTTAAATAATGTCACTCAAGCCGATGTGTGTTTCAAAATGTATTTTTAAACTAACTACTCTCTTTTCTTTCTTACAAAGGTGCGAAGTGTTGGAAAACGGGCACAGGCCACATCGTCTCGCCGCAGGAAGTCGGAGCGGAAAATCACCAGGATGGTGGTTGTCGTGGTGGCTGTGTTCGTCTTCTGCTGGCTGCCGTTCTATGTCCTGAACATCGTTAACCTGTTGGTGCTCCTGCCTGGGGACTTCAGAGGGCTCTACGTTTCTGTAGTTCTGCTGTCTTATGCAAACAGCTGTGCCAATCCTATACTGTACGGATTTCTGTCCGACAACTTCAAGAGGGGCTTCAGGAAGGCCCTGTGCCGCACTTCGCGTAGGGTGAAGAACAACGACAGGGCCGGCACGGAGGCACAGCGACCCACGGATGACTGGGGCGCCATCGTATACCAAAGGCAAAAAGGTAACAGAGTCTTTAATGTGCAGGAAGAAAACTGTGGTGAAAAAGATGTAGGAGAGGAGGAAAACAGTGGAGGAGACGGCTCAATACAGATGAGTGACATGTGCAAAATGTCTCAAAATGGAAACAGCAGTGGACCAACAGAGGGTGCAAGAACATTAGTGAGGCAGAGGGGTAAGTCTGAGCTGGAGAACTCGGGTCACAGTGCCAAACATGGAGAGCTGACTGGGAAAGGCCCAGGCTCTGATCCAGCTGAAGCGGGGTCCAACGTGTCTGGTAAACATTCAGACAGAAGGTCACAACCTGAAGAACTCCTGGACAAAACCTCTGTGCTGGAAATCAGCTGTCTGTAACAGATGTGTGCATGTTTCCATGTGTGTCACAGATAGTTTGGATTGTGTTTGAATAGAATGTGCTTATCTTAGAAGTTGGGGCCTGTATATCTAGTATAGCTGTCTCAGATTTTCATTTTATTAATGTAACAGTCAACACAGATTAGAAGTGACACGAGAATGTATAAATAATACGTTGGCAAGTGACAAGACATGATGGATGTAGACCAAAGGAAACCTGAAACCTTCTAGGAAGAAATAACTTATAGTAACTTATATATATAACATCTGAAATAACTATAAGTATTAAACTTAAACTATTAGGTATAAGTAACAGTTATTGATAAAAACAGGTGTGACAGTTTATTCTTCTTGGACAGTTTCTGCCTTCTTGCTCCTGATCGTCAAAGTTATACTGTTATGAAAGATTTAGCCAACAGCCTGATGGAGCTTCAGTTGTTCTGCTAAACGTTCACCTACATCAAAAAACCATTATTGTGTTTATTTCAGTCACATTGAAGGCGACTCTTGTAACATCTCGTACTGACGTGACTAATGCACTAAATGAATCACAACACAACTAATGGTCCGACGCAGATCAAAATGTCAGCTGTCTATTGATTTTTTACTTTAACTGTTCTTACTTTTGAGCACAGACAAAAAAAAAGAAACTGCTGCACAAGTCTTTGTGTAACTACACACATACAAGTCTGCAGCATGAGTATCTTAAATTAGAATCTCTTTTGTATTACGTGGAGAAGTTACTATTGTATATTATGAATAATTCCAGATTAATATTTTATACTGGGGCCCCATGCACTAATAATTACTGAAATAATGTTTTCATCTTCTGGTGTTATACTTGTTACTATTACTACCCTGTTTAATGAATACACAACATCACAACAGTTAAAATACACAGAAGCATATTATGGCTTCTTTAAACCTTCAAATACTGAATAGAAGAAAACTCATTTACAGTCTTTCTGGCAAAGATTCTCTGCATTATGCTCAGAGACACTCTGTGATACACAGAATGGGAACAAACTGTTTAGTAGGGGCATGTTCTGTTGTGTATTGTATTATTTTAGACACATAGATTGACATTTGCCTCTTTCTGAGTTTGTGCCCATGATCACAAAAAAGTAACGTTTAGAAGTAGCTTTATCACTGCTGCTGTGTCATGTGATGGGAGTGAGCTAAATAAACGTTTTCATTAAAACTTGGTGCTCTGGGTCTTTGTGCCACTTGTACTACTGCACGTTGCATGTGCACATGTCTGTAACTGTGCAACTCCCTTCATTGATGATTTAAGTGTATGTTTCTCACCAAGAAAGACCCAAAGCCCAGTGAAAAACAACCCTCCACTTTATGACATATTACTTAATTACTTTTCCTAAACAATCAGAGATTTAACCCCTGTCTGTTCATGTTAAAAGCTGATGGAGGCTTCACACAGGTCACACGTGAAGTGCAGTATGTTTTGCATTTGGTTTACTTTGAATGTGAAGAGTAATGCTGCCCTCTAGAGGTAGAAACAAACGTACAAGCCTGAAATTATTGTTGGAACAAAGCTAAATGAGGAAAGGACAAACACAGTGTTACTATTAACATTTTCACCCAATCAGTGACTTAGTGTTATGCAGCCAACAAAAGCAAAAACATCACAGATTTGGGAGGGATTGAAGCTGTGTGTTTACAACCATCCATCCTTTATTCTACCACCCATCCATCAGTCCACTCTTATTCAGGTACAATGTCTCCTATCCATTTGAGGTAGGGCGGGTTGCCCTGGTCGATAGGCAGGCTGATGACCTCGGCCACCTCGTAAGGATGATTAGAGCTGGAGAGGAGAACGAGCGGTAATGAGTCATCTGAGTGCACAGAGCAGGACACAGAGCATGCAGACAGCTGCAGTTGAAGCCATGCTGTTGGTCTGGGTGAGTCGGGCCAGATAATGGAGCAAAATGATCAACACTTCTGTTCTAAGATTAAACTCAAACATACCGGACATATTCAGCAAGAGCAGGCACCTTGGAGCTTCTGGTTTTAATCATCTAAATTGGTGGAAACAGGAGAGGAATAGAAATGAAGGATCACTCATCCGAAGGTATCAGAGCACTGACTTTAACTTCAGCCCCAGAAAGAACATTACTGACTTCATTCAGAGAATTACCCTAATAAAATAAAGGTAAACGCTGCTCAGAAAAAGTTTTGTAATGCAGAATTGTAATGCATTTGATAGTAAGTAGAGAAGCAGCAGTAATACACGCGTTACAGGTAGAGTTGTACCAACAACAGGGATCATTTTTCCTGAGTTTAGCCACATTTAGAGTAAAATATTACACAAACATATTAAAGACATATTTAGGACTCACCAGCAGCACTTCACTGTCTTCCTCGATCTTCCCCTGCCACTCATATCTGAAGAAACCAAGTAAACAAAGGCAGTCATCCTATCTGTTAGTTTCATTTCTTGTTCATTTACTGTGTGTGTGTGTGTGTGTGTGTGTGTGTGTGTGTGTCGGCAAAAACACTCTACTGAAAAACACAGACTTCTCAGACCAGCAGGACATGGACAAGCAGTTGTCTCTTGTCCTTGGACACTGATACCGTGTAGTAGAGCAGACACAGGTCTAGCAGCTGTGCAAACATCAATTTCCCCAAGGGGTTGAATAAAGTATTTATTATTATTAAACTTACACAGATTTAATTGCTGGGACAATGTTGACGCACGCCGCCAGCTTCTTCTCCACAATCC
>JAUMTR010000001.1:2591513-2648988 GCA_032270685.1 Microctenopoma stevenorrisi
TGATTTCATTTTTACGTACCATGAATGATGGTGTTGTTTGAGGTTTTCTCTAACTGTTGGGTCTTTTGTTATTAGTGGAGATGAGAAAGACATTTCAGAAAGGATCATCAAAGTGCCTAGCAGACGTTTGTTTCTCCTCGCTCATTTATGGATCTACTCAGCATGGTCTCATTCACATGATGTGAGGCGGAAGGCAGAATGGGAAACTCCCATAATTGCGGAATTTGCTGAGTGACGGTTAAATGTATTGATTAAAATAAATATTTTCTACAAACGTTTGGTGTTGATGGTTTGATTATGACGTTCACTTGGTATTGCCTAACACATATTACATTATGTCTTCATTGACTCCTGTGGTACTAGATTTCTCCACAGGGAGCACCATGATCATCTTTTCCTCTTATGCTCACGAGGCAAATGAAGGCGTTGTGAATCGTTACAGACACATTATGTCCAAATCACTTTTTATAATTCTGTAAATTGATTCTTTCATTATCCTTGTGGGGAATGTCTGCAGAAGAATTCCACACTGTTCACAGGTGAGCTGGTGATCAGCGAGCCACCAGCTGGCAGACACGAGGACTCAAACCTAAGTTGTCTGGTTGGTTCAGAGACTTTATATGAATAAGACAAATAACTAAATTAAAACACATCCCACATTTAATTTCTACCGTAACATATTCTCCTTTTGAAACCTTCTCTTTGGGAAAACTGTATCTAAACGTGTTACATCTTTTAACAAGTTGCTGATGAGGCGAAGCTCCTACTCTTAGTCATCTATCATCGTCTATGCAAATAAATTAGCTGAATAATTCAAAACAATCATTTTCTTCCAAAAACAAGGGAGCCCAAAATAATGGAGACTGAATAAACGAATGAGTTCACTTCCTCTGACTAATCGTGCTATACTTGCACAGCCAGTACATAATAACAAACTGGAGCAAACTGGCAGAACGAATCTCCACCAGGAATCAGAAAAGAAGTGAAACTTGAAGAAAGTTAAAGAAATCTGGACTGAGCTCCTGTTTTTACAGTCCTCCGTCGTCCTCTGACCCCATTAACGCCGGTTCTTGATGAAGGGAGGACACAACCTTCTTCATTCAGCCCAGGAGACAAGAGAAGGGAAGTTGACTCTGTAACAGAAAGGTCTGGGAGACCGTTCCTTAGAGGACTAAAAATCCACAGCAATTAGTCAGTCTGCCTTTGCCTTCATCGCACTCATCCCTTCACTTCTGTGCTTGCTTGAAGCCTACTTGTGGGTTAAGTAGAAGAAGAATCCATTTTATTGTCATTCATACAGTTTTTCACATTACCTTCTCTGCATTTGATCCATCCCCCCTTGGGGCGGCGCTCGGGGAGCTAGCGCTGGGTGTCTCGCTCAGGGACACACCTGGTATGGGGGGTGGGCTGGGTGCCTCAGCTGGGAATCGATCCCGGGATTCCTGCTTCCCAGCCCTCTGCCTTAACCACTCTGTTGTGGTGTTAAACTCTTTGACCTGCAGCCTCGACCTTGAACATGAGGCCTCTTACTAGTCTGTCATGTAAATATCGATTGAACAGTAACACAATGTTGAATAACTACTAATCAGATCCTGTGTGTGTTTCTGGCCTGAGGTGAACTAAATAGCTCATGTTTAGCGCCTGAGGTATTGGGCTTTGTTATAAAGATGAGTTTCCTGCTAACTCCTCCTCAGTCGTCTCCAGTTTCTCTCTCTGTTGAAATGCTTTGATCTGTAACATTGAAGTCCACTGCAGAAAAACACTGAGCAACAACACGGGAATGTGGCAGTGAATCGCGTGACAAAGAGCACGAGCGCACACCGGCTCAACGCATTCACACAGAAATGGGCTGTTTGGTTTATGCTTTTAAGTAAGAATTCAGAATTGTTCAACAAATACTGGGGATGGTCTACCTTAAGACATCCCTTCTGAAAGTACACACATTCCTGCAGGTACCACTACAATACCATTTCCCAAATGAGTGTGGTTTGAGTGAAATTGTCCTTTAAAAATTTTGATAAAAGATCAGAGTTGTTGTGTAGCATCCTTTAAAAACATCCTATTTCTAATACTCTCTTTTTGGTGACAGCTTCTGAACTCAGGGAAACTTATTCTGACCGCGGTCAGCTAACGTGAAGATGGAATAAACTAGAAGTTAATATAAAGAAGTAAAAATAACTATTCTGATGTCGTGCTGAACAGGAATGAAGCGAGTTCAACATGAGCTTTGACCTGTTTGAAGGCAGTGCTGTGGGTGATTTCATATCTGAAAATGAACATGACTTAATGACCTATTTATTTGATTCCACTTTATTATGTTTCAACTTTCAGAGAGAAAGAGAAACAGCTGGACACACAGATGTGGCTGCATCCATTCTAATGGACCTCGTTGTCTGGATTGTCTTCAGCAACAGGTCAAATCTGTGCAAATCCAGAAACAAGCTTGAAGCTCTGCCCTGCTGGGAATTGTTCCATTGTTCTCCCACTGGAAACAATGAATAATTTGAGTCCTGCTACAGTGTGAATGCTGCATTGGAGCGCTTTCAAAAATAATTTCAGAGCCCCACACTTTTCTTCTCTGCTATCTGCTCTCGTCCTCTCTCCGCATTCCTAATTCACCAGCCCACCACCTCTCCCCCGCCTGGCGCTGACTTTGCTGGTGGCGCTGGAGCAGAGCAGAGGAGGAACTTTCGAAGTAGGCCAGGTTTCAGCAGGTAACAGTCAGAGTCATTCATGCAGACTGGAAGCTCGCAATAAGAGCAAGAGGATCAGGACACCCTGGCTCATCCTCGGGCAAGACGGCAGCGTGGAAGAAGACAGGCGGAGGACAGGAAACGAGAGTCTTAATTAGACATAGACATAGATCTGTCGTCAATTTGTGCATTAAATGGTTATGATAGAGAACAAAGTACCGTACAGTGCATTTATCAAACAGCTGCCCCAGAGGACGATCTGTGAGAGCGTTGATGTCCAAATCATTTGGCCCAGATGTTCCAAAGAGACCAGAGAAAACAGCTGTCGTGTAACTCGAGACAATGTCTGGACCTGATTCTCCAAAACATTGTCCCCAGGAACTCAGAAATGTTTCTGTGCTCAGCATGTCATGTGTAGTTGTCAGGTATAACAGTGAACCACAAAGCGACAACATTTCTCATAAAAGTGATGGATAATAAACAATAACTTGGTCTTTGTGTCCAACCTCCAACACCAGGTTCTGGTCGTAAAACCAGGCTGATCTGAGTCAATCTTCCTAATTACAGAGGTTGGGACTTTTTATTTATTTATTTATGAGATACTGAATTGTGCTGCACTGAAAACGTTACCTGACAGAGTGGTTTTGAACAGAAGGGAAAAAGTGCGCGTGGCACGTTTGGCCTGTGCAGGACATGAGAGTCCAGGAGATGCAGCACAATGCAGCAACAAGCTCGCGCGGGTCATGATTAAGGGCTTTTCTGTGCCTCTCCCCTCGTCTCTGGTCATCAGTAACCAGAGTGCAGCAGGGACTTGAGGCTGTGGCTAGATGAGAGGAGAAGAGGAGGAGTAGAGTAGAATGTTAAACATGTCCTCTAGACCCCAGCGGAGGAGGAGGGAGGGCGGCCAACATGGCAGACTGCTCTGTCTCCTCCTCTCTGTTCTTCTCCGTGGCTCTGTCTTCATCCCGCTCTATCTTTTTCTCTCACTTTCGTCCTCCCACTCTTGCTGCTGCAGCTTCTCCTCCTCTTTGGAGACCTCTTTCTTTTTTCTGCTTCATTTGGAGACGCTTCACGTTTGTCATCCTCAGATTTAGTTTCGTCCACTGTGATTGTAATTCACTCGGTGTATGAAATGTTATTACTCTGAAGGATTTGCGTCACTCAGTGAGGTAATGCTTATTTGAAAGATGCGATATTTGCTCTTTCAGTATGATTGATAGTGCAATATCATAATACCTAAATGTACTTTCTATATTATTGAAGGGACTCAGACACTCTCCCATAAGAAATCACCACAGTTTATACACACTGTGTCATCATACGTTATATCATTAGCTTTGTCGTAGCTTTCGAGAATGACTGGTGGCAGCGTTACCTGATGAGACATACAGTCCTTACACCTCATCTCCTCCCTAATTAGCCTTTTTGGTCAGGTCTGTGCGCTCATTGGCTGTGGTGAGGCCGTTATCTTAGCAGCCAAGAGGTTGATGAAGATCAGTTTCCATTAAATAATGCACATAAAACACATGTATGTGCTGCAATACCAGCGAAGACGAACGCTGTGCATTCACATGTGTGTGTGTGACAATAATAACTGAACGAATGACTGTGCAGCATCACCCACAGCTACAGGCTGATCAGGGACTGCACAGAGCTTCCCTCATAACAACCAGATCACACTACGCTGCTGCTGCGGCGGTTGTGGCCTTTCAAAGTCTGACGTTCTGACATTTAATTACAGCATCCCCAACAGGCAATTTGAAGTCATTTTAAAAGGAACAAGGCCAGAATGCAGTGTTCCAAGTTCCGACAGCAGACATGTTGCCCGGATATCTGGACAAACTGACGCTGGTCCAGCTGCTGCACTTTAGTCTGGTGACTTACTCTTAAGCGGCAGGGAGGAACTTTGTCTACCAGAGGATGTAGAAGGCAGCAGGAAATCTGAACCTTGGAAGCTAGAAGTCCTGAAACGCGCTGCTTCTCTGCGAGGTGCCCTGTGCACTGTATGCTGCTGCTGCTCCTGCTGTTTGTGTAGGCTGTGAGCTCCATGCATCTCAAAATGTATATCATCAGGGAGATTGGTGTCCGAGTGCCAGTGTGTTCACTCCAGCATTTTTAACATGCACATAGACAGGGTGCTTAGAGGTAAATAATTTAGAGAGTGAGTTTTCTCTGCACATCGAAGGAGGCTGATTTATAACAATGTTGATGTTTGCTATTTCATTTGAAGGTTTCATATTATTCTGAGGCCACGTACTGCAGGAGAAAAACATTTAGAGACTGAGAAGCAGTTTGTCCAATCACCGATCAGCTGTACAGAGATCGTCTGTGGCTGTGCACGTGTGCATCTGTGTCCGCGTTCCTGGCAATCCCCATGAAGACACCATGTGGCTGCAGAGAGCTGCCGGGCCTCTGGATGCAGTGAGGGAGCTGTCCATTTCAGCACCATGTAACCATGGCGCACTGTGACCATGAGCAGTGTGAACAAACAAAAACACTACGCTTCACACAAACGTCCGAGCTGAAGCGAGAAACGCAGTGAATCAGTCACAGGAACAAACAGCACCACAGTTCGCTGAGCTCTTCAACCTCTCCTACTGTATCTGTTCCTGCTGAAGCCCTCGGTCAGGAGCGCCACGCTCACAGTCCTTCCCTCTCAGCGTGTGCGTCTCACACCTTCACCTCCACAGGAAATGAAAACACACGCCAGTCTCTAGGAAACTACTGACACGCTGATGATAATAATGTGACACTTTATTGATTCCTGTCAGAATATTGTCTATTTTTTCTTGCCCCACTCCAAAGAGGAGGTCAGAGGTCAGAGGTCGTCCACAGAGCAGCACTCCAGGGGCTGGTGGGAGTTAATGGAGTGGTGCCGTGCCGCAGGACGCTTCAGCAGCAGGGAAGAGGTTCAGAGGGAGAAAGGGGACTTTTTCTCTGGCTTATTACGTTTCAGAATGTGTCCACCTCAAAAGTAACGTCCCTCCATTAGTGAACAGGCCGACTGGGCTCAGGCGCAGGGGCCAGAGGGGTCAGCAGCGGAGTGAAGCGACTGTCGATGTGTGATGTTTAACAGTAACAAAGCTCAGCTAAACCACGCAGCTGATCACCGTCTGATTTATCCCAGTTTATGGCTCTTACAGGAGGAATTTCTCTTTTCATTTTCAGCATTTAATTAGACACTAAAACACTTTAGTCTCAGTCATTTGTGAGGAGCGGCATTCAGAAAACAGCTTGTTGCTGGTTCCACTTGTGTTTATTTGGAAAAAAAATGAGATGAAGAAATAAAACTTTCTTCGTGGTTTCAAACCCTGTTGTTTCATCCCATCACCAGCTGTAGCTGCTTTCGTTTTTTATGACAGTACAGATGCTTTGTCTTCAACCCATTTTAAAGAAATCAGGCAAAAACGACTAAAGGAGAGAGAGAGAGAAAACAAATCTTCAAGCGAGTTGATGAATTAACACGTCCTGCTCTGGGGCTCAGAAAGAACCTCTGACATCCAGCAGTGTTTGGATGAACTGACGTTTTTTCCAGTGCGCTTGTTTCTGTGTAAACGCTGCTGTTGCGCACGGAACATCCCCCCCCCCCCACTCTCTCTCTCTCTCTCTCTCCCTCGCTCTCCGCTTGTGTCGGTTTTTTTCATCCACTGCTTCTAACCATCATCCTCCCCCTCCTCCTCCTCTTCTCTCTCCACTTCTATCTCAGCTCTGCGCGGAGGAAAAACGAGGAAACCAAGGACTGGTGTGTTGCTCGACCTGATTTTTGCCCATGAATCCTCACGCCTGAAGCCTCATCAGAAAAGAGAAACCACTGCTTTTGGTGTGATGACAGTAAACGGCTCTGCGCGTGTGCGTGTGCGTGTGCGTGCGTTGCGCTCCGCCTGGCCGTGATATTACCGTCTAGGATCGTTTGGATGCTGGAGGACAAGCCTCAGACGCCTCGGGAAGCTCCGTCCAACCCTCCGCGTCCTCCACGTTCCTGCGAGCGGCTGCATGCCCGGTGATGCTCGGCCTCTCCGCCTGGATGCGCCCCTCTGTCCGCGGTGTGCCGTCGGTACCGCTGCCCGCGTCCCCAAGTAGCCGATTTCCTCTGTCTCCGGAGAAAGGTCCAGGGACCACATATGGAAACTGGGGACCAGAATTTTAGGAAAAAGGAAAAATAAGCAGGCTGTCGCTTGATTTGCGTTACTTAATATTTGTCCTCTTCTTTTTGTCTTGCTTTTTTGTTTGCTTATTCACAGAGGGGTCGATCGTCCCTGGTTGGCTTATTTTCCTTCATGTCTGAGGGAATGGCTGGTTTTCATGGCAGTCGTTGTGCCTGCTGATCATTTGGTATTATTTCTCATTCTGTCCTTGATTTGTAAAGAACGCTGTGTTCGGCTGCTTTGAAGATTTTCTCCTTTTTGTAATTTCAGCACAGCCAGTCCTTTCTCTTCCTGCATATCCTCAGCCCTGCCTGTCTGTCCTACCTGTCTCCCATCATTCCTCACCACAGAATACTTGAGCTTTCTCAGATTTACCAGACATGATCCAGTGAGCTGCATCAACATAGTCACATCTCTTCCTGAACTGTGTCAGAATTTGTTGGAGGCTTCTGCTTTTGCCTCTTTCTTCTGTTTCTCAGAGCCATTTTGATCAAAACCAGGCAGCCAACTGTGTCAGCGATAACCACCTTCCATCCCCACACCCACATGTTTCTCCATCCCTCTTCAGTACGAATTAATTCACACTGCATGCATGTCTGTGCTGGTTCGTGTACAGGTGTGTGCGGGCGAAAGTTGGGCTCTGTGAGCGAGTCTGCGTGCGTGTGCCTCTGTGTGAGCAGGAGAATGACAGCGTAGGCTGCATGTGACGGCCTCTGTGGGAGAAATCAAGCGCTGCCGCACGCACATCATTCCACACACCGCCGTTGACGCTGTGAGGATTAGAATTCATGTAACTGCTTTAGTCAGCTCAGAAAGCCAAATTCAAGCTTGAGAAAACAAGCAAAGTCCTCCATCTTATTATCTGGGCCTGTCTTCAGAGTTTGACGTCTAGAGGCCTTCCAACTTCCAACAAAGTAGGCCTAGATCCCAGACCAGGTCTCCTGTGGGATCCGGCTGTGTTTTTAGGTTAAGACTGTTTTCCAGAGCAGGGCAAGTTACTGCCACTTGAGCACTAGAATTTAGAAACCTTTCAAGCGGAGGATAGTGTCTGTTTGACCCGTTTGTTGGGCCAAACAACCACCAATCCACCCCCCACACCTTCACCCTTATCTTCATTTTCACCTTTTGCTGTCTCACCCAAAACCAACCATACGATTTCCCCCGAGCTCCCCTAACTCCCCCGCCCCCCCAGCGGTCCCCCGCTACCGTCGTCCACCCGACGCCGCCCACCCCCCGTTTTCCGAGCTGGCGTGGCGACGCAAACTCACAAATATTTACTTCCTATACATCAAGAGGAAAGGGGGCCCCCCTTTCGTGGAATGCGGCAACATGGGCGTGTTTGACCGCGGAGTTCAGATGCTGCTGACCACGGTGGGGGCCTTCGCTGCTTTCAGCCTCATGACCATTGCCGTGGGGACAGACTACTGGCTGTACTCACGTGGCGTCTGCAAGATCAAGAGCACCAACGAGAACGAGACCAGCAAGAAGAACGAGGAAGTGATGACGCACTCGGGCCTCTGGAGGACATGCTGCCTTGAAGGTGAGCTGGAGATGTACTGAAGAAGCCATATGTAAATGCACTGATGCACCATCAACACCTCGCTCAGGCACACGGGCAGATCGATTGCCTACATGCCCACACACACACACACACACACACACACACACAGTTCTGCATTTTCATTCACATGCCTACACATACGCTCACATGTCCACACTGTTCTGTAACTGCTGTGCTATGTATGTTTACTATCTCTAACTTACACACACCTCTGATCTACCTACCCGTCTATCTATCCATCCATCCATCTATCTATCCATCTATCTATCTATCCATCCATCTATCTATCTATCTATCTATCCATCCATCTATCTATCCATCCATCTATCTATCCATCCATCTATCTATCTGTCTATCTATCTATCCATCCATCTATCTATCTATCTATCTATCTATCCATCCATCTATCTATCCATCCATCTATCTATCTGTCTATCTATCTATCCATCCATCTATCTATCTATCTATCTATCTATCTATCTATATATCTATCTATCTATCTATCTATCTATCTATCTATCTATCCATCCATCTATCTATCTATCTATCTATCTATCTATCTATCTATATATCTATCCATCTATCTATCTGTCTATCTATCTATCTATCTATCTATCTATCTATCTATCTATCTACCTATCTATCTATCTATCTATCTATCTATCTATCTATCTATCTATCTATCTATTTGTCTATCTGAACACCTTTATGCTTCTGCCTGCACCGTCGGATGTCATACCCCCCTTTTTCCCCAAGTCTCACGAATCCATTGACTTTCTGCACAAACCTCTGCTCTGCACCTCTCACGTAGAAAAACCAAATATTCTTCACCCGATTCCCTTTTGTAGTAAAGTGTAGGAAGACTTAATCCAGTGGAGAAATGTTAAGCAAGGACTGCAGCTGCCTCTAAAAGGCTGTGATATGGACAACTCTCTGGTCTTCTTGGTTTGGTTTTTCATTCATGTCCAGGGTTTGGTTTAATCACGTTGGTGTTTCATGGCCAGTGCAAACATTGTGTCTTTTTTAATTGTCCCAGCACAGAGAGGCTCAACTCACTCACTTAGCAAACAGTCAAACCAATTCCCACAGGACCCACCAGCTCGAGCCAGGCATACAGCTGACTGTAGCTGCTGGTGCAGAGAGAGGCTGGTGGGTTCCAGATGTTTAACCTCTGAAGCTCCCCGCTAGTCCTGTAGAACCAAAGAAGTCTTTCTAGTTGCCACCAAACAGCATTTTTGACTGGTTGCTGCATTCACACATATGGATACAAAGCAGCTGACTGTAGCTTGGCTTTCGTCAATCTGTAGGTCTAGGTGTTGTGTTGTGTTGAGCACATAAATGGCTTAGTGTGCTGCGATTGGACGGTTGTTTTCTGACATTTTGACATGGTCAGCGACGAGACTGGTTTTCGTGTTATAGAAGTTATGCTAAAGCAGGGTGTAGTGTTCACACTGCATCAGAAGATATTTGCAACTAGTTGTTTTTTGTAACTTTTGAAACATTCCACTGTGAGTAGCCGTTGATGTCTGTGAGCTGAATGTGGACCTTTATCACCCACGTGTGATGGGTTTACAGATAAAAATCTGTATGTTCCAGAAAAACAAACTTAGACAATCAAACTATCTCCAAGTCTGAACTTTTAGCTATTGCATGACACACACTCAGTCATACCGTACTTAAACCATGACTGCATGATCCATCTTCATCCTGAATCACATAATACCCTGCCCCAGATTCAGCTGATTCACAGAACAAAGCCATGTTCTGATGACATAGATTTAGAGGTTTGGGAGGATTCTCAGGTGGTTCACTTGGTGTTACTTTACTGGCTGCCACAGTCAGAGTCACATCTTACCAGAAATGTGGGTTCATATGAGAGGAAATGAAAAGAAATTTTACATAACCTACACTCAGCCATTGCTTTCAAACTAGTTGTTACTATGTGCTGATATTGTTACTTACACTTATTTGTTCATCGTGGGACTGTTTGGGTAATTATGACACGGAGTGTCTGTCTCGCGCTGTCTCGACACGTAATGAGCACCTACCTATGGTACCATACGCGTAATGGTTGTTTTTTATAATCGTGCACACTCACGCGTACGTATTTATAATGTGCACACCGTGACCTCACGTTGTGAGTTTGGTTGAGCCAGACAGCCTGATCCTGTCACACACACATCAATATGTTCTGTAGTACAAACTGCAGTGAACGTCTTCTACTTCTAGGTATCTTTATGCTACACAAACCTCCAGATATGGCATCATTGAAAAATTAGCAAAAGATGGATTTAAAGTTTGGATCACGACTTTCTATCTTCCTTATCTTAATGCCTAAAACTAATTTCTGTTATTTAGTTGCTCCAGTACCAATCTTGTGTCTTGTCTTCGTCAGCTGTTTCAACAACTGCTTTCATCACTTTACATTATGATCTGAAAAGAATCCTCTTTGAAGGGTTGGCCACCTGTTCTCCAGCTTTATCCAGCTGTGGTTCGATTCTATACACGTTTAGTTTATGTATTATTCATTGGTGTGTAGTTCATCGCGGTGAAACTATTCCTGGATCGGAGTCTTTTTAAGCTCTAATAGGTGATATTGTGCTGCTAACAAGGCAGGTGTCGCAGCACGCAAAGTGCAGGTGAAGCTCAAACATTACAAAAGACACGGATGTTGCACTGAATTGAATGTCTGCTTTCAGTAACCCTTCACTGGCCCAGAAAAGATACGTTCTCTCTGCCTTAGCAAGGAATAAACCTTCCTTTGCTGCTACAGTAGGTGACACCCTAGTTAAGATAGGGCTACGACTTTTATTCATAGAGAAATTTATGTGTGGAAATTTATGACATATTCACCTTGTCCTGCAAAATCTGCAGGAATCCTCAAACACATTACATCGTGTACTGTATAGTTATTTTAACAGATTTACTCAAACACATGACAGTTTGTTTTAGCACATACACTTTAATCTGAGTTTTTCTCCTTCTGTAAATCTCATCGTTTGATTCTATGCTATGCTATCTTAATGCTGTGCTAAAACCCTTGACCAGGAGTATAAAAAGCAGAGCTACTACACCTGATTGTGTTTGTTTTTTGTCAATTTTATGGCTGAGATTAGATTTTTATTGATCTTCCCACGTTCTGTCAAGGTCTTGCCCCTGGCTACATCTGACACCTACGGATGTTTTATGGGGTGAAAAGGTCAGGCCTCTGGCTCTTAAAGCTGAGATAGGGATGTCATGTATATTGCATTGTGAGTGCTTGAGCCAAAAAGCATATAAACAACAAACAATACAAAAGAGTGTCCAGGTCATGTCACCATGACACTGAGAAAAACCCTCAGGTATCACCTACAAGTTAAACCTAGTGCTGTTTATCCACCTAAACACTCGAACCATCTAAGATGCTCTAAGTTCAGTGTGACTTAACTTAACTTAATGAATTGTTGCTTGTTTTTCAGTGTAGCTTCCCCTTTATTTTACTTTACTCTGCACTGCATGTTTGTCAGTGAAAAACATGCCTGAAATATCTTGACGCCCAAAATAAAAACCGGCTACTAAGCTGCCGGAGGATGAAAATGTTGCTATAACTGATTATGGGACTGCTGGCACTGCCTTTGAAATGCTAGATAATTCCTGTGCACCTGTGACCTCTTCAAAGACATGAAACACAGACAGTAGCTGGGTATCAGAGAACATTCAAACCATTAACTGTCAATGTTTTGTTTAGCTCTTTAAAATGAGCAAGGATGTTCGTGTTCATTTTACCTCACCGTGAACTTTCTCATCTCAGGCAATTTGTTCGAAGGAAAAACACAAGCGAGTGCTTCAGAGTTGGTGCAGGTGTGATCAAAGCTCCCATTGACCAACCGTGTGATTATGTAATCGTATTAAAGATACCGTGTGAATACATTAGCTCTTGGAACAAGCTACATGCTGCTTGTGAGTTTGAGGACTAAATTTGTTCTTTTTTTTTTCTTTTTTAACATAAAATCTTGGCCGAGGTTGTAAAGTTGTGTCAAATCACCAACACAATTGTTGATGTGAACGCGGCCACGCCTACTCACTGCATGTGATACGCTTATTTTCCCCCGCTAAGTGGCTTTACTTTTCACACTCCACTTAAGCTCGCTCAGTGTCCTTGGCACCGGAGATTTTAAATGGTTAAGAGCAGAGAAGAATCTGAGAGAGATCCAGCTCACCCCTTGTGCTGTGCCTTCAGTGCTACAGTTGCTTTATAGCTGCACGATGCAGGGCGGAGAAAGAGGAAGGAGAGATATTGGGAGGTGTTGAGAAAGGGAAAAAAAAAAAAAACAAGAGAGAGCAGGCAGCCCTGGTTCGCTGTCACACCCCCTCAGGCATCCTGTGCTATCTTTAACACACCGGCCTACGTTCTATCTAACCTATCTTTCCCCAGCTTTTAACATAACACGTCACAGTGTAGGCCTTTGTTTTAATGCTCAATACACTGTGTACATGATGTGCAGACAGCTGAACGTCAAAGGCCGCACAAGACATTTTCATGTTGAGCCTTGAATTCCATGCAGTCGCTCTGATTTCTGATTCTACTCCTGTATACAAGTGTGCCTGTGTTGGACTGTGTGTGTGTGTGTGTGTAAGAGGCAGGCTCTCTCAGAATTGGAGTGCACTACGGCGACGACATTAATTACATTAACAGCCATCAGCTCCGTTAGTTTTAGCCGTGCTGATCATCAGCAGAGCCTCTCCACGCTGTCTTTATCTGGAGCCCCGGCTCGTGACATGCCAGGATATGGAGTAACTAATTACACGGAATCAGATTACAAAAATAATCTCCTTACACAAAAAAATACAGACCACCTCCGTAAGTGGACAGGGAGCACTGACGACGTGTAATCTGATTAGTGACGTAATCTGGTTAGGAAAGAAATCACACGATGTTTCATATCAATCACATAACAGTCAGACTTACTGAGTGTAGAAAAGGTCTGCAACAAAAACAGACTGGTTCTTTAACTGATGGGCTCAGATACTTAATGTGCTTTGGGAAGTGATGATTACAAGCAGATTTACTGAGAAGTCGTCCGATAACGGGTGATCTGGGATCCGCAGGCTGCCAGAACATCGTGGTGAAGTTAAGAGTTTCTTAAATTATCACACTGCTCAAATTACTGTCTCACATATTCATTTTGTACCATTCAGATGGATTTATGCTCATATAACCACCACGAGTTAGAAAAGTCTTGTTTTAGGGGAATATGGGATGGTTTTTCTGTGCCTCGCTGAAGTGCAAGCTCATATAATGGTAATGGCTCATATATATGTTGAGTGTACATGGGTAAGACATGAGACATCTATCAGGTTGTCCAGGTCTCTTCTGACTGAATACACAGATTATATCCAGTCAGTAGCGCCTGTATTCTTCTACAACAAGAGCAAGTTGGATTTAAGCTACAGTTGCTTCAGACCAGCCAGAGACTGGTTTTAACTGTGATCTGCAACCATGACGTGTTTGTAACGAGACGATGTTGTAGTTCTTATATGAGAATAGTAACATTTTTACATAACAGAAATACGGATTAATGAGGATTTGGAGGTAATTCACATTTTGACTTCCAGGTATTTACTGAGAGAGAGAAAATGATTTCATACATTTCTAACATCACAAATATTTTGCAGTAAAGGTCAAAGGCGTGTAGCCTTAATAGAAACGCTATCTATTAATAAGGCATACTAGAGGAGAGCTGTGTAAGAGAATAGGAGCCATTGTTCTGCCTCTTCACTGAGGCTGGCAAACAGTCAGCATCCAGCAGCGCTCTGTGGGCGGGCTGTTGTTGATACTGTAATAGAAGTGACTGACAGGTCACGGCAGCTGTCAAAGCTCAGCCATCAGCGTGCTGCAACCACCCAACTCACGGAGACTTGTCTTAAGATAGAAACATATATGAAATCATTTTTAGGTTAATACTTGATTCAATTGTACAGTTTACTTTTCATATAAAGCCAAAAAGTTCACCTTTGTTTTTAGTAACGACACTGGCTGTGTCCTGGATTTCATAGATTTGGCTGTGGCGTAGTTTGCTATGATTCGTTGGCTGTTGTTTTTCTCACATGCCACCATGAAACCCACTAATGTAGTAATTACAGTATTGTAGTCACAGCGCGCAGTAATAAATAAAATACATACAATTGAAAAAATAGCCTCTGTTGAGCAGCGGCTTTCTGACTAACGGCAGTCAAATGGCACATTTGAAAACGTCGACTGTCTGTACACTCCCAGCGTGGTTGAAGTGTACAGTTTAAAATGAGTCTGACACCTCAGAACGTCGCCGATGTTACAGATACGCTGTTGGTGCAGTGGCAAACGTAAACAGAAGAGACAGTGCACGGCGTGAGTCATATATAGTACAAAGCCACGACATGTTCACAACTCGAACATCCCATCTTTATAATGCACACATGCATGCACAGGCATAGCCTCACACTTCCCCCACACCCCCACGCTTCTCCATCCAGCAGCTTTCAAGTCTGCGCCAGTTGGATTCTCTCAGGGTACCTGTCATACTGGACGGATGGCAGCGTGCTGGTGGTCCAGCTGTGGAGGCTGGCTCCACAGATCCACACTGATGGATCTTGCCCCTGGACAGTCTCTCGTTCCTAGGCACAGACTGCAGCTGCCCTGAGGGCCTCAACCTTGACAGGTGGAGCTCAGCGGGCTCTAAATGCTTCTATTAATCTCCATCACGGCAGGTTTGAAAGCAAGCGAGGTGTGTGTGACAGGCGATATGTTTCTGGGAATGAGGTGTGAGTGTCTGAGAGCCTGGGCTCTTTGTGTATGTGTTTGTACCAGCATTCAGTTGGAGCTTTATGATCACACCTGCGCTGGTGTTTACTTCATACCCGGTACCGAGTAGAAACCAGGTTTAAACTCTGAACGCTGTGTTTGCACACGGATGAGAAACGGACCTATGTCAAAAAAATCCTGGAAATGGTTTGTTACAGTTCAGCAATTGCTGCAGAGTTTGCAGATGTTTCATTTATAATACAGGCATGCATAACACATGCATTTCCCAAAAACACCAAACAAAGAGGAGTGAGCGAGAGTGAGGAAGATGAGCCTTTTCTCACCCCACGCTGGAGACTTTTCAGTATAACATCAGTGGCTTGTGACCCAGGTGG
The DNA here is from genome assembly GCA_032270685.1 of Microctenopoma stevenorrisi. NCBI lineage: Eukaryota > Metazoa > Chordata > Actinopteri > Anabantiformes > Anabantidae > Microctenopoma > Microctenopoma stevenorrisi. The sequence goes on from JAUMTR010000001.1 coordinate 2,607,068, forward strand.
GAATGAAACCCACAACCCTCAGGCCACTGGGCGATTAAAAGATGACGGGGTCTTTGGCTTTATGTTCACAGTCTGAGAGAGAAGACACGACAGTCGAAACCCTGTAACAGTGAACCCATAAAAACAATTCCGCGGTTAAATTACATAAACATACTACAGATGGTAAAATGCCTCACGACTGTTTGCTCATTAACTAATTGACGCAGTCGTTCCGCCGTCTATTTGCAGCAGCTCTCCTCGTCGTCGCTCCTGACAGTGCTGTGTGTCTGCGGCGAAATGACGCTGCGTAACTATGGCAATGCGGCGCTCGGCTGGCAGCACAAGGCCACTTGTCAAACGGACCTCATGACCTCTCAATCAAGGAGATGTTTACGAGCGCTCTCACACCACCTGGGACTGACACACACTCAGCTCTGCACCATAGGAGGGCGCGCACACACACACACACACACACACACACAGACAACGCATTGGCGTTGACCGTGCACGTGCAGAGGTACAGGTGCAGGTGTCCAAAGGCGTAGATTTAGAGACATGTCCTTACTTACATGTGCATTTTTGGTACAACAAAAAGCTGCATTTATAAAGCATTCTGACTTAACTGTAAAATCAAATATTTGCTAGTTACTAAATCTTTCTAATATTTCTCCTATGATTTATGTAATGTAATAGTAATTTGCGATGTTATGTGAGAAAAGCCACCAGTGCTGTTCAAATCGCTTCTCAAACCTGCAGGGATGTGTCCGATGGGCCCGCTCTGCTGCAGATGCTGAAGTGTTTCACTAACAGGGTTATGCAACAGGACAGAGCTGTTAGTAGTCTGTGGTGCGACAGGAGGCGAGCGCGCCAGAGCAGCGTCGCATGTAGCAGTAACCGTGCAGTGACTACAGCTGATTTACAGTGTGACCAGTCTCAATGGCTTCTAAGGAAAAAAGTCATACATCCAGAGAGCAAGACCAATCCCATCATAGTGTCAGTCAGTTGTGTTTTGGCCCACATATCTACAACGTCTATGCAGAAGATAATCAGTGAGGACGTTTAAGTTAACTTAAGAAACAGCGTCTCCAGTCCTACTGTCAGTTCAGTCAGCGGACCAGCGGGACAACTCTGGGTGAGATAAGCTCGTCCACTTCCTTATCAGCACCATTGTTGTGCCCTCGATCAAGACCCTTAACCCTCACTGCTCCAGATGAGCTGCCCAGTGGCTGCAGATCAGACTGTGGTGGTACTCAGCAGCTTCCAGATGGAATTGTGATAAGTTACTGACAGGAGAGAGGCGTAAAAAAAATAAACGTAGCAATAATATATTAGGAAAGAAAAGTGGTCAGAGACTAATACACAATGTAGTTTTTCTCTAATTGTCTCGTGGGTTTCTTTACGGTTACAATAACAGCATCATGTGTTGTGTTCTCCCAGCGCTTCACAGAAGTAACACTATGTCACGTTCTTGGTTTTACACTATAGTAAGTTGAGTGCGGTGTGGGAGAGAGCTGTTGGCACCTCCACACTGTCTGTTTAACGCCTGGTGGGAGAGGTGCTGAAAGGCCGACTGCTCCCTAATCCTACAGGCATCAGGAGCCAAGGGGAATGACCAAGGATGTGCGTGTGTGTGTGTGTGTGTGTGTGTGTGTGCGTGTGTGTGTGGGAACAATATGTATATTTCTCGTTCCGCACACACTAGTGACTCTCGGGCTGTTAGCGATTCATGACGCGACTCCATTTCCTAAAAATGAGGTTCGCATGCAACTAAAGCGCCGCTGCGATTATGTTTCTGTACGAATGCAATCATCAGGTGGTAAAACATTTCTCTGAATGAATCAAGGGCTACATTTATCACCAGAGGGCAGTTGGTCCGATGCCAGGTGTAGAAAAGACTCAGAGTTAGAGAAAGATCGTGTTTTAGTTTTAATGTAACGAACTTTAAAAATGTAGAAAGGCTTAAGATGAAGAAGCACATACGTCAGCCATATTTGTTTACTGGGGCTATTTGCTAATTAAACAGATAGATGTCATCAGAGCCCGTGACCCCCACCCACCATCAGTCACTGCACAGTGACAAATCGACTGAGCCACTCTCAGCGCGAACACGGGGTAAAGCCACTGCTGCTCCATTATGGAGTTCGTGTTAGTGGGAACATATGTTCAAACTGAGTAACAATGCTGTCATCTGTACGCACCATGACTCATTAACATAGTGTGTGTGTGTGTGTGTGCGTCTCCAGTCACACTTGCATGTATATAACACACACCACCCTATTGATTCATTGATATGCACTAGAGGGTGAGTTAAATAAGCAGAACCCAAACCGCAGAGCAGTGAGAGATGAAATCATAATTATTACCTTTCTATTTATTTTGGAGTCCACCTTTGGAATAATTATGCAAATTCATAAAAGAGGTTTAATCATCTTGTCAGAGGTAATTAATATGAAAACACAGGAGTAAAATCTGACACTTTGAGGTTATAGGATATAATAATTACACCGTAGTATTACACTGAAACCCACACAGGTTAAGAAAGGCACCGATAGCGAGACGGATAGAGGCAAAGAAAAGAAAAACATCTCACCAACAGGTGGTGGTAGTGTGATGGTCTGGGGCTGCGTTACAGCTTCAGGACCTCAATGACGTGTCGGATTTTATGGAACCATGAATTCTGTGCTCTACCAGAGATGATCCTGAAGGACAGAGTCCGGCCATTAGCTCCTCCACACAGGCTCAGGTGTGTTGTCATGTTCACCTCTTAATGGGTCCTGGAGTAGCTCCGTTTGTTCAGAGATGCTGTGACGTGACCTTAAACAGGTCATTCATGCTTAAAAACCAGTGTGGCTCAGTTAAAGCAACCCTGCAACGAACCAAACGTTATAGCAAACACCTGTGTGATGTTTTTTGCCTCTAAGGGTGGACATAGGTTTTACTTGTTCAGATTTGTGCCAACACACAGACTTTGCTAAACAGCTCTGGTTTTTGTGTTGATCAAACCGCCCAGACCACACTCTACTGTCAGCTCTACATGCACATATATGTCGGTGCCGCGGTGTGTTCCAGCTGCTGTCTCTGCTGAAGATGAAGTGAATAATCTGGTTACTGGCGTGTGAGAGTCGCCCAGATGTCAAAGCTCCCATTTCCCTGACACACATTTTGCCATGACCCCACTTCTTCAAGGGCTCTTTGAAGATGAACATCTTAGAGTCTGATAACCTATTTTCTCAGTCTCTTATTATGAATTAATAATTATTATAGCTTTGTTACTTCTGAGGGATTTCTGCATTTGTACGAGTGTACTCAGGTTGTGGCATTAATTGGTGTGGAATAGTGGGTGGGGTTTGGGGTGTCAGTCAAATCCCCCACGCAGCCCTGATGAATGGTGACGGAGGTATTTAATATGACTATCATCGTTTGACTGCATGTGTAAAACCTTTGGTGGCTCCAGGTGTGCAGTTAGGACCTAGGCAGTCTGCCCTTCTCTTCCGCTTTGCCACACAAGCCGCTAGAAACGTAACACACCAGACTGTGGGACGGCACCATCACTAGCAGAGTGCTTAGGTTTCAACAGAGACGAAGAATGTGTGAAATAAAAGAGACAATATCGCTGCATTGATGCTGATCCTTTTTTTTATTGTCCTTGTCCAGTGTCGTGGCAGCGCAGTGTTAGATCAGAGTAGCGCTCTTTAATTGAGATAAATATTAAACGTGCAAATGGGATCAGAACCTGTGAAGCTCACCACAAAACCAAATAAGTCGTCACTTAAAAAAGCAAACCACATTTACAAAATGCATTCAGTGGGATATTGAGATTCTATTGAGAACATCACAGGCAGGCGTAGAGGTTCACAAAGTTCACATTATTCGTGGGGAAATGTTTTGAGAGCGCGCCTGCATTTCAGACGCGATTAGACTTTCAAATGAGACTGGGTATAAACGTGGTGAACTACTTAGGGAGGAGTTATGGGGCTCCTAGCTTCACATTTAAGGCTCACAGGTCATAGAAACATGCTGTTTGTCAGTGACTGTCCAGACAAGCATCTTCAAATTATTAAATGACTTTGACGTTTCAATTTGTGTCTCCCTCCAAACAGATTCTAACTGACACTTATTCCACACGTACTGTGGCTACAGAAGGACGGGTCTGACAGCACCGAGCCGCTCATTTGATGTTATTTTTATCAGGAAAACATTTTCTTACATGTTGTTCCACAGGGAGTAAGTGTCAGATTGAAGTGAGGGTATTCTAAATCTATAGAAGCAGGCTTTGGATGCAGAACTGCTATCGTGCGCTATCATGCTGTCAATGGCAGAAAACAGCTTCATGTCCCTGCTGTAACAGCGCACAGCAGATATTATGTTTCCCTGTTAATACTTTGTGGTCCAGGTACTCACTGCCTCACCTCTCAGCAGGCTGAAGCCACCCGTGTTAAGCCCTCAACACTATGAATAGCAAGTAGGCGCGGACGACTATAATTCTCAGGAGAGTGTTTTCCTGATATTGTACTCGTCCTCCAGCATTTCTGATTCCAGCAGAACTGTCAAAAGTGTACGAGGATGAAACGGTATAGCTAGAGAAAATAAAGCCTGCTGAGATTAAAATAGAACATTATTCAAATGTTGTAATGAATTTGCTTTAGGCTTCCTCGAAGCGTTTGCCTTGACTTAGCCTTTTGGGCGTGTGCAGTGATCTCAGCTGTAGCTCTGTCTCCTACAGCACTTGTATAACCAGAACAATGACGGAACGGTAGAAAGGAACGTCTTGTTTGTGTGACCTGTGTGGAGGAATGTGTCTGAATAGTTATAGTTAAAGTTATGGATTCAATGAAAACGAATTCTAAGTACAAAGATGGAAAGGATTTGCAGGAAAGTGGCTGCAGAATAGATCAGCGTGATGCTTCTATTTTTACAGTAACAGAGACAGAAACAGGTTTAAAAATACTTTCATTCATTCTTTGATTCCATTTGCCTTAAATAACCACTTGTTGCAGTTGTAGTGAATGAATGAACACACTTTTTTCTTCATTTCGATTCCAAACACCCAGTGACTCTCAATAAAATGGGCCCAGGAGCACATACAACGTATAAATACACATTCACAAACATACTTTCACTCTGTTGGACCTGAATGAAAAGTTTCCCTGCAGCTTCAAAGGACAGGAAACCAAATCTCAACTGGCCACAAATAGACAGTTAAATTGATCTTTATTAAATAAAACAAAGACAAGAACTTTTTTTAAATAATGCTTGATACCTTTCACCAGTTAAATATTTTGCAGGAGGACTGGTTTTATTTTGAGAAGACAGTAGATTTCCATCAAGTTCAGGAAACGTCACCTACTATTAAATTTAAAGTCACATTGACATGTGGAAATCAGATTCTAGATCCAGGAGAAGGAGGAAAAGAATAAATGATGAACTAGATTTTAGCGTCTCACTGGACACAAGGTGTAGTTTGCTTGACTGGAGTCCTGGTCAACATAATGTGATTGTGATGTGGGAGCTGGATGTACTTTACCCGTGCAAACAGCTGACGACGTGGTCAGGAGCCGCGCACCTGCTGCGGCTCCTTCCCCTGCAGCAGGGGCTGTGGAGACAGGACGAAGCGAAGCCATTCCGTCCCTCCCTGAGGTCTCCCGGGGTCCGGGTCACGGCAGCGACAGCAGCATGTGGACACAAAATGGCCTCCGGCCAGCCTCGTTGTTCTGCTGTTTTGTAACTCGGCTCGGATGTGCTGACAGACAGGTGACACACGCAGAAGCATCTCCACTTATTATGTGCGTGTGTAGGGAATTTAAGCGGCTCTGTGTATATGAGCGTTATTTTCCAGCCTCATTGTGAATGGAACACATCCCGCCGGCCATCTGCTGACTGTACAGTCCAGTGTCACGTGTTTCTGTGTGTGTTTATGAAGCTCCAGATTGTTTGCCGTCCTCTCTTTGTCATCAAAGCGCTTTTTCAAACACATGCCAGACGACTTCTGGTGGGATCAGCACATTCAAACACAGGACGAATGGAATACAGTGCGGAAAAGAAACGTGCGTGTTCCCAAAGCAGCCATAGGAATCTGATTCCAATATTTACCAGACTGCTTGTATTTGAATACTGCAACATAAAAAACATCAACATTTCCTCTGTTATATCAGGAAATATCGGATTTCCAGGTCCACAACTTCCAAGCAGCAACAAACAAAAAGATCAGCTCAGAATGTAATTGAACATCTACACTTCATCTACAACGTGTACCAGTTTATAACAGTTTACAAAGTTCATGCTGCAGATACATCGGCAAAACGTTGCTGTTTTATGCTTTCATGATAAATTAGACTTTTCTTTACGATATTTCTAAGTGAATAGTTTGTGAACATTTGTGTTTTCATTTTCTCTCTCTGATCTCGGTTCCTTCCTGCTCGTTGTGAGAGACTGAGGCATTTGTTGAATATTCACAGACAAGTTAGACAGAGTACATGAGGAGGAGGAGGGAAGGAGAAGGAAGAAAAAAGGGAGAGGAACAGCAGAGGAGGCGGATGAGAGAGAAGGTGGGGTGGGTGGTGGCTGGATGAATGGAGGTGATTTGGTGGATCCAAACTCTACAACCATAACTACATTAATCTACAACTTAAATGAAGCACAGGAGGCGAGAGCTGCAGCGAGGCGCTGTTTAGAATACTGGATGCTCCCCCCTCCTCTGCTCTCCTCTGCTCTCCTCTCCTCTCCTCTGCTCTCCTCTCCTCTGCTCTCCTCTCCTCTGCTCTCCTCTCCTCTCCTCTGCTCTCCTCTGCTCTCCTCTCCTCTCCTCTCTGCTCTGCTCTCCTCTCCTCTCCTCTCCTCTCCTCTCCTCTCCTCTCCCCTCCTCTCTGCTCTGCTCTCCTCTCCTCTCCTCTCCTCTGCTCTCCTCTGCTCTCCTCTGCTCTCCTCTCCTCTCCTCTCCTCTCCTCTCCTCTCCTCTCCTCTCCTCTCTGCTCTGCTCTCCTCTCCTCTCCTCTCCCCTCCTCTCTGCTCTGCTCTCCTCTCCTCTGCTCTCCTCTGCTCTCCTCTGCTCTCCTCTCCTCTCCTCTCCTCTCCTCTCCTCTGCTCTCCTCTTCTCTCCTCTGCTCTGCTCTCCTCTGCTCTGTTCTGCTCCCCTCTCCTCTCCTCTCCTTCTCTGCTCTTCTCTTCTCTCATTTCCTCTGCTCTTCTCTTCTCTCCTCTCCTCTCCTCCTCTCCTCTCCCCTCCTCTGCTCTCCTATCTCACTTTCAATCCCTCCCACATTTTTCAGGAATCAATAGTCGCAAATTAATCATTCTACCCAGAGCACTGAGAGAGAGCAGATAGAGAGAAGGAGGAGAGACAGGGAGAAGGAATGAGAGAGGAAGAGAGAGAGGGAGAGAGTGAGAGGGAGAGAGAGAGAGAGAGAGACGGTGTGTATAAAGATAGTGGAGCAGCAGCACTGTGCATAATCACACCTTCAGTGTTTTGAGCCTGATTAGATGTTATTCATTGTTGTTTCACTTGTTTAGGGATGAGTAATCATTGTTGTCATGGCGATTGTTGGGGCGCCCCCGTTAGACACTCTTTATATAATTTCAGGAAGGAAATATCTATCTCCTGCTGTGAAACTCCACCAGACAAAGATTTATGAACACTGTGAAAATGCGTACTCTGCTCTAAAATAAGAAAAAAAAAGTAAGAGTTGTTGTTTCAATGTTTTATTTGTTTTTAGAAGGGAGAGAAACACTTTTTGATTTATGACAATTAAAAGATAATACACTGTAAATACATTTGGATTAGCGCAGAACACTCTAGGTCATCTGAATGGATCGGTTGACATAACACCGGACTTCTACATTACCTGTTTAAAGTGAATGATCATTACAACCCTAAACACCTGTAACCTTGACGACGAAAGCTCTCTGATGACAATGAAGATCCTCACTGCTCAGAACAAAACTAAATTCACTTCCATTCATCATCTGTTCCCCTCTAGTCTTCAGCGTGTGTGTGTTTTGTTTAGGTTCAGCTATATTTTCCTTTTTCATAGATTATCTCTGATGTCTCTAAACGTAGTGCTCTGAGGTGTGGCCAAGGTTAATAAATTAGTAGAAAACATTATCATTTGCCACAGCAAACATCTGTGTGCAGATGCTGCGTTTACTTGTTTAGCCCCAGGCAGCAAAGCCCTTATTACACAGAAAAGATCTATATGACGTTTCACTACACTGATGTAGGGCTGTAGTTCTGAGGTAGCAGCGCTCTGGCTATCCTTCGTCCTATAAAAGTTACTCCCCCATTGCAAAGCGGCTTTCTGCATCGGGAGTCTCACATTCACAGTGTGTTTACAGTGTCTAGCAGAAGATAATTATAGGCACGTAAGAACTGTAATACTGAAAACATCATCTCTGTACTATGGTGGAGGGATGGAAGGTCTCTGCACACACCTGCTATAATCCCACTCCATGCTCCAGGCCTAAGCCTTAAACTCAAATGTTCGGGTAAAGCTTTCATGGAGCAGTTCTAAGAAAACGCTCTGGCTTCACTCAAAACTCAATCTGAAATCTATTTGATTTGTTGACTGATTGATTTCATTTCACTGCGGTGCATTGACTATATATATTTCTAATCTTTGGAAGTATTCCTCCATGGTGGCTGCAGTCGGGTGTTTTTGTGTTTTGACATACATACATTCATGCAAAATGAAAAGAAATGTTAGAAAAAGGAAGAGCCAACAGGAAATGATCTCAACACTAAAATCAAGACGTAGGGAACCCATGTAGTCTTTTACTAACTAACTCAGACACACATCTGCGACCCAGCTCGCGTGACAGCACGTGTTACTGTCTTCATCGAGGCTGCGAGCGTGAAACTGTGACCTGACCCCACCCTCAGCCCAAAACAACAAGTGCTTCTTTTGCCCCAAGGCTCGTTTGTCTTTCGTCATCACTGCAGGAGATTTCATCCTTGTTCAGAAAACATCTGGGTAAGGCGGACGCACTGGGCGAGGACTGAAGAAATGTATAGGAGGAAAAGATAGAAAGGAATGGGCGGGTGGGTGTAGAGGGGAAAGAAAACTGGGAGAAAGCAGATGGAGAGACTAAAAGAGGCGAAGGTGTAATGAGAGAGGAGGGAAGGTGGCACGGAGGAAGAGGGGGACAGGTAGACGTGTGCCAAACAACAGCTGCGGAGGAGGGAGACGGCAGAGGCTGCGAGCTGCAGATGTGTACGGGGGAGAGCTTCCCAAACAACATCTGTAACGACGGCAACATCTGTAACGAGAGGAAGGGAGGAGAGGTGAGGTGAGAGCAAGGGAAGAGGGCGCTGAGGTGACGACTGACGCTGCTGTGACTGACTCTTAGTTACGGCTGATGTTGTTGACACAGCAAGCGCGCTGAAAAATCCTGACACTGGAAGCTCGTTTGTTTTATTACAAACAGAAACGTCATCTTATGGTGACCAACAACACTTTCATCTCGTTTCCTGCTTTGCTGATGTTGGAGAAAACTTTCCGGGAAACATCATTCATCACCAGCTCTGGTGTTTATCTTATCTATCACTATCAAGACTACTGGTATTTCACTGAGCTGGAAGCGACAACAGGTTTCATCACACACTGTTTCTACACGTATAACAGTTCAGAACCATTTCTTTCATTGCTCCCAGACAATATTTGTTCTCAGCCAAAATCAATCCTGTCGTTGTTTTTATAATATGGTTTAACTTAGCAAGCATGAGAATCCACCGACGTTAGAAATAATAAGAAAAGAAAAGAAACTGCTCATAAAGTTACTAATCAAGCTGAAAAGAATTCTCTGACTGGTTGATTGTTATTTTAACTCAAAGCGTAACCGTACTCACCTCTAGAACCAAACTCAAGTCAGTGGTGTCATTTGCCCAGATTCTGTTCCATTCATTCATAAAATGTAAAATTCTAACCACAGCTGCAGGTCAGTTTCACAGGAACACTACTATTTGAAACAGAATCTTGTGTCTAAAAAGCCTGAAACAGGCGAGATGAAGGAGGAGAACAGGAATCACAGGAAGGTGTTGAATACTCAGGTGCTTCTAAACTACGTGTCCCGCAGGTGGACGCCAGTCAAGCTCCAAACACATCTCCAGGGTAACTAGCCCAGGACGCACCTTTGCCCTGAGCCACGACAAATGCTTTAAAAATGTTCTGTTTCTTCAATTAAATTTGCTCCCCGCTGATTTCTTTTTCTGACAGTGTATAAGCTTTAGCACAGCTGTTGCTATGCAGGCAGAGAAAGAGGCAGCGAGAGAGGCCCATGCAGTGGATGACTCATAGACCCCCTCCCCTCACATTCATACCCCCTGCTTTCCTTCCACTGACTCAATGGGAGCTCATACAGACACACACACACACACACACGCATGTGTAAGAACAAACACAGAACTCCTGACGGTGTCTAACCAACCCTCTCAGCAGTAGCCAAACCTGTTATAATGTTTTCCCTGTGGATAACTGCTAATAGCTCACATTCAGATGCACACACACACACACACACACACGCGCGGATGTGCAAATACATAGCCACACACATGGACGCATGTTTGCTGATGCACAGTTGCATGGCGCACATACGTGTGCACACACATCTGTACATGCATTAACGCACATATGTATGCAAACAAACAACGTTTCTTGTTCAAACACACACACACCCTTCAACACACTCTCCCCTCAACAGCCACTGCTGAGGAGTTCTCTGAGGGAAGCACTTGCTTGTTGAAGGACTGTGGCTGAACTTTGAGGCTGGCAGGTGTGAATGTGTGCAACTGAATGAGCAGATGGGTGACGGCTCGTAAGTGCTCAGTCAGCTCCAGCCTTCAGAGATTGATAAGAGGGTGTCTTTTTATCAGTTGCGCTTCTGCTTAAGCCTGGAAATGCCAGACGAAAATGCCTGTACTGACATTTTTATTGTAATATAACAGATGAATCACAAAAGCTTATTAAAACCATTCATCATCAGTCATGGAAGTCTCAGGTATTTACCTAAATACAGGCTTCTACTTCCTCCAAAAAAAAATCCCCTGATGTCAACTTCTAGTTAATTTACGGGCCAGAAGATTTGCTCAGCGATTGCTCAGATAGGCTAATAAACATGTTGCCTAAAGGTAGTTCATGACTCTTTATTGTGACCGAGCAGCCGTTTAATCATCATCCAGATTATGGGCTGATGTACACTACCAGTCAAATAGAAGTATGGAGAAATGACTTTGTTTTTGAAGTAGAAGCAGCTCTTTAAACATCAAATTCTAATCTGAAATACACTGTGGACATTTTAAAGTTTTAAAGGACTATTTACATAAAGATACAGAGGCCTATAAAACCACATTATGTTTGCCAGTTTATTAACCATCTGATGATTATAAAACCATTTTGCACAGATGGTAACACAGCTGAAGACACACATCTTTTTATGGAGAAGCCTTTTATGTAAAAAGATAAAAGTAAAGCTCATATTGAAGACGTGGAATCATCAGTTCACACTAATTCTTATTTTGATTTATGTGCATTGTGGTGTTCAATGTAAAAAAAACGTATTTTTATTTTTTAATTACAATTAGTGCTGGGCAATGATTCAATTATTTCATTGGGATAATTCGCCTGATTTTGTCTAATTAATCGGCAAAATTAAATAATGCAAAAGTTTTTTTTACATTTGTGATATGAGCAAATCGTTTTTGTCTCTACATCGTCGCACCGAGTTGCTGCATCAACCGTGTGTATTGTTTTTAAGTGATACGACTCCAAATGTTTCTTTGCAGTGGTATGGTATGGTTCCATCAAATTAATATGAAAATGTCTTTGTCAAAGCTTCAGTTCTTTTTTGTTGCAGAAAGCTGCAGCAGTCTTAGGTCCTCCTCCAAATACTCTCATTGCTTGAGACACATAACGACGCCAGTCAGAAAGCCAGTAGTGATCAACATCACACGGCTTTTATCGTCATAATGACAAACGCGTGATAAAATAATTATCTGTGTCAATTAATAATAACACGTTAAAGTTCCCAGCCATAGAAACAATACAACAAAATGAATGCAAATGGAAATATCAGCAGACAATTTGTGTGTTCAATGTAAAACAAAACATTTTTTCTTAGGTTAGTAATGTAATAAATGCTCAAACAGCAGAAATTAATTTCAGGGAGATGTTGGGCTTCCAATACATGGATGATATACATTCTATACTGTCCTTGAACGCCTCACACACAGATTTGTTCCCCAGTGGGATTAATAACAAATCTATTATTACTTTTATTATTAACATTACAAATACAAAAACTACTTATTTGAGACTTTCTAAAAATAAAACTGTAGAATCATGCAGAAAACCAAATTGTCACACCTTCAACAGTGAGGAAGGAAAACCTCCAGCAGAAGCAGGCGTCTGCCTGCACCGGTTTCTTCCCACCAACGTATCTGTGCATTGATTGTTGGGATGAATACCCAAGTATTGTGCTATGCTTATATTATCAGTCAGACCTGTTAAAGCATCACATGCATGGGAGAAATGCTGGAGCAGTATTTGCATGTGTGGAGGAAGCAGGGATGCTAGAACGATGGGGCGAGATGAAGAGAAGGCCAGTGTTGCTGCTAGTATCTTGGTTATTTATAGTTTAAATGTCCTGGCTCTTTTTGCCTGAATTCATTGTCTGCCCCTCTCTGTCTCTTCCCTCCTCTCCCCCTCGAGCCTCTCTCCCTCTTTCTCTCTCTGTCTTTCCCCTCTCGTTCTCCTCCCTCGCTCCTTCTCTCCTCTGCCTCCGCTCTCCTCATGTCTCGTGTCTCGCCTGGGCTTCACCTCTGCCCTCCTCTCGATCCCTCATAGTAGCCTTCCTCTTCGTTTTGTTTCTCTTTCATTAGATATTGGGTCAGCTACCCTCCTCTTCAACCCCCCTGCCCCCACTGATGCTGCTCACTGGCGTGGTGTTTCTTTAGTAATGTTACGCAACAGCCATCACAGACAGACCATGGGGCATGGGAGGGAGGGAGGCAGGGTGAGGAAGTAGAAAGAGAGAGCTGAACAGTGAGGAAAGGATGAAAGATATGAAGATGCAGAGGGAGAGAGAGAGAGAGAGAGATTGCATTCATTGCTTGTTGACCAATTCTTTTCCTCATGGTCCACTCAGTCACATCTCGACCTCCGTGAGTTCTAACGGCTGATCCTGTCAGCGCGTTGTAACGTGGTCTAGTGTGTTTCATTCAGCTTTCTATTCCTTAAATCGGTGCAGTATTTCAGCATTATAAATATACAGATATCGTATCTGAGTGTGTTCTTATTTATGCTGTATTACCTGTGTTTTTCATTCACTACAGCAGATGGGAGTCAGATCAATAGGCCACTGTGTTTGTTAGACTTTTGTTTTCTTAAGCAACAAAATGTTCTAGGATGCATGATGGGCTTTATGTAAACAATCTCAAAAGACTCGGGACTTTCAATTTATCCTGTTGGGTTAATTATTGGCCCAAAAAACAGGTTCTACATCTGATCAGTAAATTACAAATGTAACGCATAGTGCCGTTTAAAATATTTATTTTAAAAGCAGTATTCTATTCACACAGTAGCAGTTAAATATTTCTTTTAAACTTGAACTTAAACATTAATGTAATCAAATAGAAACACCTCGATAACCACCGGCGTGTAACCACAGGTCTGCAGCTTTTTCTTTTACTTAACTAAACAGACTCATCTTATGTCACTTCTGTCTCGACATCGTCACGCTGATTTCTTGCATCAACCGTGTGTATTGCGTTTAAGTGATACGTCAGGCTCCAAGTTCTCTGTTGTAGCTCTAGTTAATTTCTGTTGCAGAGAGCTGCAGCAGTCTTAGGCCCTCCCCCAAAGGCTCTTATTGGTTGAGACACACAACAACGCCAATCTGAAAGCCAGTACTGATCAACATCACACTGTTTTCATCGTCATAATGATAAACGCCTGATAAAACAATTATCTGCTTAATGAGTAATAACACGTTTAAGTGCCCAATACAACAAAATAAATGTGCAGCGATAATCAGCACAGTGAGTGGTAGGTAACGGGCTCCGAATGTTTTGTAGCTTTGCACAAAGCTGCCAAAATGATGGTACAGTCATATAAACCGTGAGCTGAGGCTCTGAGGCCCAAAGTGATGAAGCGGAGAGGATGTTGGGCAGATGTAATGTGGAACTGCAGAATGAGGGCAGGTAGCTGCTCCACATGCAGCAGCCTGGTGCCATTTTATTCACCACCAAACATCTGTTGCGTCACTGATCAGTGATTTGTGCTAAGGCACCATCAGAGTCTCGCACAATTGTTTTCTTCTCTCCCCATGTCTGCCCCCTCTCCTCTTTCTCATCTCTCCCTCTTTTCATTGCTTCTCCCTACTCTTCCTCTCTCTATCGCTGTGCCAAATTACTTCATCAGAGAGGGAGGGGGAGGAAAACATAGCAAAAAGTTTTACGAAACAAAACTAGAATAGAGCAGGGGAGGGAGAGAGAGAGAGAGCTGAGGGACTTCTCAAAAGGGGGACAGCATGTTTGTTTGCAGGTGGTTGCTGTTACTTCCCAGAAAGTAAGAAGTAAATATCAGCTTTACCACTGTGGCGCCCTATGTGAGAGCAAACAACCCAGCTCTGCTACAGAGGGTCTGAGTCCCGCATGGTTTAACAGTCATGTCATGAGCTGAGGGGTTGATGTTGAGCGACCCAAGCGGGGTAAACTATTGTTGGGTTTAATAGCTCCATCTATTTCTGCTGGACTTTTTAAGTGTGAACTGCTGTTCAGGTATTACAGCAGTGACCCTGTTTTCACCACACAGTGGTTGCATGATTCATCTGTGTTACGATTCGGGAGGAAAAATACTTCAGTCCGTTTGCTGTAAATGTAACTGCGGAACAGTAAGGCGGTTTAATGTTGCCTCAGAACCCACACCCACTCTCCAAGGCTATTATGCCCTTACTAAGTCGTAACACTCTTGTCCTGGGAGTGCTACATGGCACAGACACCGTACGAGACCTACTTTCAACAGCTGAACTAAAGCTGGTCTGTCCCAAAAAAAAGTGATGCTGTTTATTCGGCTATGAAAAAAATAAAGGAAAGCTTTTTTGTGTGTACACTGCTAGAGCAGACTGAGCTGCTGTGAGACGGAAACACCAAAAAAGAGCTGTTGAGGACCTGATGAAAAATGCACCGTAGCACAATATCACAGAATAACGTGTACATGTCACTGCATGGAGCAAACATGGTGTTTCTACCTAGCTGCTTTTGCAGGGATAAACATTTGTAGATTTGTTTGGTTGAATAAATAGTTTTACATATTGGAGACTCTCACATCTGTAGAGTAAACATGTAGCTACAGCCGGCAGCCCATTGGCAGCTGGTCTGGTTCCTGCGCCAGCCCTTTACTGGAATTTAACATCATTGCTTGTTAAAAGAAAAGTTCACTCCAGTTCCAATGGATTCACTGCAAACTAAATGATACTGGTAGGCAAACACAACGACTATGTGACAATTAATGTGCCCAACATTACCATAAAACATTCATTCTGGGCAGAGAAAGGCAAGAATGCAAATGTTTTTTCACCTCAACCTGAAAACTAACACAACCCTGAAACTCTGGTGTACAGTTTGAAACCATCCACCTCCACCAGCTCTTTGCAACCAGTTTTACAAACCAAGCATCGTTCATTCCAGCAGAGCTTAAACGTAATAAGATTACACTGACGGAGTGCAGTTGAACAGACAGTGTAGCTCCTGTGTGTGAACATCTGGTTGTGGGATGGTCTCTGACCACCTGGTCTCTGTGGTGCCCTCTACTGCACTGCTCATGTCTTAACAAATTACAATTAACCAGCCATTTTCTGTTTAGTAGTACGTGACGATGCACTGCTCCATTTCCCTGTCTCAAAAAAAAAAATCTAAGACATGATGGCGTCTTTTTTTTCAGGAGCAAGCCCCAGTGGTTTTCTTTCCCTGTCACAACTACACATCAAACTAATTTATGTGTTGTGTGTGCACAGTGGAAGGAAAAGCAATTGCTTACTCTAAATTAGTTAGAGCAAATAGGCTGAGAATCTAATTCCACATTTATTACAATTATCTTTAATAGGTCTCTCCATTATGAAATGTGTTGGGAAATGGTGCAGAAATGAATTGGGTTGTCCGGGTTAAATAATTAAAATGAAATACATCTCACAATAAAGTCACTCTTTTTATGAAAGCTTTTTCAGCCCACTCTGTTCTCTGCTTTTTGAAAAGGAACACACACAGTTTTATTTTGAAATATTCAGCATGAGAATTTTGTTAGGTTTAATAAAATCTATAAAAATATTCATACTCTCAACACTTTTAATAACAGAGAGAGGTCCAGGTTTAAACTATCACAGCATCTTTACCTCGATGGACGCGGGATGAACTGATTTGATCTAGAGATTGATACCCAGGTCAAAATGCTAAAGAGGAACATTTACACATCGCTTTTAAAAGGTTGCATAATGCATACACGCATGTGTGGCGTACTCTTAGGTGTTCGATGATGCAGTGGACAGTGGACAACATGGACACATAACGCCAGTACGTCAAAGGTTCATGCACTCACAGCACTTAGTTAAGTTCAGCAGATAATAAAAGAGAAGTCTGCATTCAGCTTTCACAGACACACCTTACATGTCTAAAGCCAACCTGATACAGGACGGCGTATGTGCGACCTCACACACACCTTTGTCTTCATTTCATTCAGAAGATACTAATGTTCACTACTGAACAGCAGTGAGTACGTTTTCTGTTTAGTTGCATTAGGAATGTATATAAAAGTATCTATGAAAACTAAGAGCAACCGAGCTGCAGCCACAAGCGCAGCGGCAGCAGTTGCTTTTTACCAATTACAGAATAAAGTAGCAAGGTGAAGTTTAGGATTCTTGTGTTCAGTACACACGGGAAGGCTAAAGAACACCAGGAGAACCGATGGTGAGAAAACTCTCTCCTGGATGATTTCACATTATTAAGTTGAGAAAAGGCAGGAGCTTAAACCCACTAAAGTGAGCCGATAGCCACCACTGCTGTGCATCATGTCTGCTCTCAGGTCTCTGATGTTCATCCACGTTTGCAGCTGAGAGATTCCTTTAACGGCATTTCAGCATACAGGCAGAATGAGCCGTAATTAGCATAAAGAATAAATGTGCCAAGTATTTACATAACACACAGCACGGGTTGGGAGGATGGAGTTTGTACTTCACACACACACACACACTTTCTGCAGCACCTCAGTGAGTGTGTTAGGAGGTTAATACTTCATAAAAGCATGTCTGAAGGTTGTATCATACTACATTAACATCTCCTTAACAGCCATGAGGTCAGGCGACA
The DNA here is from genome assembly GCA_032270685.1 of Microctenopoma stevenorrisi. Lineage (NCBI taxonomy): Eukaryota > Metazoa > Chordata > Actinopteri > Anabantiformes > Anabantidae > Microctenopoma > Microctenopoma stevenorrisi. The sequence goes on from JAUMTR010000001.1 coordinate 2,624,388, forward strand.
AGCAGTCCTCTGACTGGTTTCTGACAGCAGGGGGGGGGGGGTCACCGGGGTCTCTTCTAATTGGCATAAATCATACAGAGTCATAAGAGCCCCTCTTGCTGTGAGGATGAGTGGGTGACGGGAGCCGTCCTGACCCTGGAGGTACAGGTTGGTCTAAGAATAACAGTGTCTGTTCCATGTTTAAGCAGTATGTATAATTTAACAGGGGCAATTTGGTAGAGCGACACCTCATTATGACAACTGTGGAGAGAGAGAGAGAGAGAGAGATAGAGAGAGAGAGCAAGCTTTTCAGATGGGGCTTTCATACAGTGTCAGATACTTTTGTTTGCTTCTGGGTGAACAAAAGATTGGATCTAATCACTGCAGATTAGCAAATAAGCATTTGATAGTGGTATAGTAAGTTAATCAAATTTGCCTGCACAGATTTGTCTTCAACAAATTCACAATGAAACAACTTCCAGTAATTAGTCTGCAAACGGTTGTGAATTATGCACTAATTGGTTTGTTGTTCAGAATAAATTAGTCCTAATTCTCTATTCCTATTTTCAACAACGAGTCAATATCGACGTGCTGTTCAACATCTTTGGGGGAGTGTCAGCGGCACCTTCATCCACACGCAGTTTGATTCCAGATCCATTATTTGTCCCTCAAGTATGAATTCTAATCGAACCACATTTCCATGAAGAAAAAGTGAAGGCATTGACACAGTTGCTGCTTTTAATGGGGCTCAGATTTAGACAAATGCTTTTGCTGTTTAAGTTTTGCATGTGTTTATTTCATGTTGAACTTTAGGCTCATTTTGACCAGAGGTTGCTAACCTCCGTTTATAATCTAGCTGATTGTGCCTCCTCTAATCTATCAGTGAAACCTATTACCATCTACAATCATGCAGATTTAACGTTGTGTCTCATACAGAGCATTAAAATAAAGCTTTTCCTTTACGACAGGCAATCAAAAAAAAATCTTTGAGATCTATTTGATTCGTGTAGCTTTATGTTTACTGTACTTTGTTTTTTACTTTCTCCCCCTTTTTTAAAACAGTCTCACATTTTTTAACAGCCTACATGTTGAGGTTGTGTTCATTAAAACATGCAGCAATAATATCCATCGATGCATTTAATAATAATAAATGCAATATACATAATAGCTATATGTAAGATGTATAGATGAATAGCTCATTTCTTCTTGCTCTGTGTCTTTTCAAATGAAGTTAGTTATGTCTGCCTAACACTGATGTTTCTCTCTGCTACCGAAGACAGAAGAAACTGTTATTGTCTGGTGCAATGATTAGTTTATTCACTCATAAGTGATTATAACCACCGCATTATGCAGCACTGACATTCTGTCAACAGACATATGCACTTATTTGTTGCATATGTCTTTTAACTGTCACAATTATCATTTTAGATGTCACTGTAACCAAATCTAATCTAATATGCTGTTAATGAAGTCCTGTCTCGGCCAGGAGCTCACCCTCTACCCGCTGAGCTAACAGATGCGTGTGCGTAGGTCTGGGATGGACCAAGATCCCACTGCTGATTTATTTTATTCTTATTTATGTTGAGGTTACATTAGTAAAGTTTAGCAACAAACTGTTACTGACACTTGCTCACGGTCTTCTTTCTGTTGAACTGTGCATAAACTCACTTCCTCCTTGTCCCTATGGCAACTTAAACAGCCCGTAATAATTCTAATTAAATAGCGATAGCTAGACTTATTATTAATATTAACTTTCTTCTATTTGTTAAGCGCATACCTGCGTTCAGTTAGATCTGGTACGATAATCATATATTTTATACATTGTACATTTTGGGAGCTTGGAATCACTTCGTAAATGCTGTAATGGACGTTAATGCATCCTGGTTTCCATTAATGTCCATCGGAAGAGTGAATCTCACATGATGACGTAATCCTCTGCTCAGGCTGCACAGGTTCCTTCTACAGCTGAGGCAATAAAGTGCAGAAAAAACAAAAAAAGAAAAAGAGGTGGAGAGGAGGTCTGATCTGCCAGCTCGAATGGGAATCTGATTCTCAGGGTACGTGCACATGAACTATGTGAGAGACTGATAGGCGAGAGAGAGAGAGAGAGAGAGAGAGAGGGCAAAATGCAATTCCAGATTACATGTGCTTGTGCTGCAGCGTGGGTGGGCATGTGTTGGAGGGGAGCTCGGGAGAGAGAGAGAGAGGGAGAGTGTGGAGATGATGGACTTTTTGCCTGGCACCGAGTGTATGTGAATCGATGCGTTTGACATAATGTGGGAGACTCACATGGCGACACCAGCGCTCAGAACAATAAATTAAAACTAGAAAGCAAACACGGACACCGAGACATTTCATTATTAAAGTTGAGGGAGTGATGCTGCAACAGTGTCTTTGCTGTGTCTTCTATTTCTGTACATCTCCTAGCAACTGCAGCGGACACCGTTTTAAATGTTTTATAATGTTGTAGATACGTGTGTGTGTGTGTGTGTGTGTGTGTTGGCATATGGGAATGTTAGCGTTAGGGTGCGAGCAGTAAAGACAAACAGGAAGAACTGGGAGTATCCTGATTACATCACCTCGAGCCAATAAGATCTATGAGTAGAAAAATGATGATAGTGATACTGATGAGTCAGCCTTTTAGAAAAGGCTGAGGCCTCACTCATGTCGACTCATCAATACTATATTCCCATGCCTCGCACAGCATGTTTGCGCAACAAACAGAGACGATAAGGGGTCTTCTTCCTCTCCACAGACCCCTCAAGACGCAGCTCTGCACCCACAAAAGGAATTGTGGGATGATGAAAGCATTGGGAGCAAGCTGAAGGGTTTCCTGGTGAAATATCTTTACTGTATCGATCAAAGCCTACCTGGTGAAAAACACTGTCGCTGCGCCGCTCGTGTTGTTCAGAGGTGTATTAAAGAAATGTAAATATGAAACAGGCTTCCTTTCTAATTTCACTTTTATGTGTCGAGCTTCGCTTTAAAAGTATTCCTTCCTCTCCGTGGCCACGGTGACGATGCTAAACAGCTGAACCGTAGCTGTGTGATGTGCGAGGCAAACGGTGAGCGGGGCTCCTGACAGCGGGGCTCCTGACAGCGGGGCTGATGCTACAGCATGTGAGTGTGAATGTGTGTGTGTAACTGACGCTTGATTTGAATGCTGGGCACTAGTCTTTTGTCCTTCAATTGCCAATTAACAAGGGCCTATTTAATTGCAGTAGTTTGGGGGGGCATGCAATTACCACTGGAGCTGAACCAAGCTAAACACACACACACACACTCCCTCTTAATGAGCAGCACTATCAGCTCTCCTTCTCTCCCATTTGCATTTTGTTTCCTTTCTCTTCTTCGCCCCCCCGCCTGCACTGTTGAAGGTGTTCAGATTAAACTCCTCCCGTCTTCCTCTCCTGTCAGTTTGTGTCCTGTGATATGTTTCCTTCAAAGCTACAGATGTCTTTTTGCATGCAGCCTCTACCTCCTTTTTCCGTCTCCTCGTCCCATTCTCATTTCCCTGTCCCTCTTTTTTCCGTCCTCCTCCTGCCTTTTCTGATTCACTTTCTTCTTCTTTCTTCTTTTACTGTCATGAAAGTAACTGGCGCAAAGGCAAAGAACTGTGAAAAGCACATAATAAAACACACATTTACATATAAAATACTGCTTTCATTTATTTTTACATTGAAGTTACAGTGAAAATGAAACAGCTTTGACTTCTCTTTGTTTTCTTCCTTTGCTCTCACACAGGTTCTTTTAAAGGCATGTGTAAGCAGATAGATCACTTCCCTGAGGATGCTGACTATGAGGCAGACGCTTCTGAGTACTTCTTACGTGAGTCTTCCCGTCCTTCCTTCCTTCCTTCCTTTTTTCCTTCCATCCACAATCCCAGTCCTTGTTGTATGATTGTGTTACAGTATGTTTAGTAGTTTGTGTTGGAAATGTAACTTTTCGATGACTACATCAAACTTGATTAGGGCAGCGCAGTGCTGCCACCAAGAAAGGAAGGAAAAACTAATTCTCTTAATCTCATTATAACATGATACCTTTCTCCTTAAATCTAGTTTTACTAGTTTTACGTTATAACGAGATACGAGATTTCATTTTACAACATGATACTTAAGTTTTACGTTTTTTTGTGATACTGTAGTTTTACGTTATAGTTTTACGTTATAACGTGATTCTGTAGTTTTACGTTTTTATGTGATCCTGAAGTTTTACGTGATTTGTACAAGTAGTTCATGTGGTTTTATTCCTTTTTTTTCCATGCTTGGATTGAGATAAAGTTGGTCACTTTGAATGGTACAGATTAAAAAAACGCATTAACTACTCATTGTCAGTGTTAAATATTATCACTAGATGGCACTAATGGGCTCTACGTTTGTAAAAGTCTACACTGAGTGTGTACGATGAAGAACACCCTGTCTTCAGCCTGTTGCAGTATCTTTAATGATCTGACCCTATAAATAAAGACAGAATAATGAAATATGTGAACATCCTGCGTCTAACGTCGTACATCTAAGTTTCTCAGTTCTCTCTCGGCGATCACTGTATCAACATCTTAATAACATAACACTACAGCGTAAAACTAGAGTATCATGTTATAACATTGAATGTAATGTATAAAACAGTTTTTTTACGCGCTGCCATACTCGACACAGAATTTAAGCATGTTTTTGTGGTGTGGAGCTAATTCAGAACTTCTAGATCTAGATCTTCTAGATATTCAGAGGTTTCCAGTAAGAAGAGTTGGATCTAAATTACAGATAAGTGTGTGTTTAAGTGACGTTTTGTTCCACACATAGTGCAAGAGAGATATGATTGATATGGAACAACAGGGGAAAGAAGCTTGCCCAATAAAGAGACAAAAAATGGAGAAAAAGGGAAAAAACAGGACAGCGGAGACTTGAAAACTGGAGGTCACACATTAAGAGCTGAGCTGAGAAAGTAAAGCTAAAGCGGAGAGACTCAAAAGAGGAGGAGGAGCAAGAGGTGGAAGTCAAGGGATGAGGGTGAAGATGTGAAGGAGGTCGAGAGAAGGAGGACATTATAGGTGGAGTAGGGTACAAGTGGTGCAGAAGACAAAAGGAGGTGGCAGAAGGTGGTGGGAGACAAGGAGAAGGGAAGGTTGGGGAGGTGAAGGACAAGGAGTAGGGTACCAGTGCAGCGCTGTCGTGCTCCCAGCGGCTTGCCAATTAGGACACTTTCTTCTATAAATACTCGAGGCTCTGCTATGTGGGTCACGCCTCACCCTCTCCTCCTTCCTTCCTTCCATCCCTTGCCTCCTTCCTCTTGCTTTCCATCTGTCCGTCCATCTCCACTGAGGCCTGTATGCACGTCTGACAGCTGGTGAATAGGAGGCCGTGGGGTTGAGCGGCGAAGGTGATGGAGACAGGAAAGGGAGGGAACTGAGTCGGCATCGACTCTGCTCAAAATGTTTTTCCAAAGTTTTTTGGGTTTTTTTCCCAAAAGTTTTAAGCTAGCTTGGCAAGAAGAAGAAGATAAAGATCAGCAGACGTGAAAAGTGTGTGTTAGTTTTAGACGTTGGTATGTTGTGTTAAGTGAGGTGTGAGAATTTTGTAGGTGTCATAAGGGATGGTAGTGGTGCCTCAGTATATTATTTGGCAGCTATCTCAAAAATGTACCCAGTCAGAGAAACGATCCCCATCACAGATGAAACATCTGTGCCCTTAGAAACTGAAGCCACCAAGTTTAGACTTTTTACTTGCATTCGTTTTACTATATTTTTGGACCAATCTTGCATTTCTTCTGCGCATTGCCATGGCAACAAACTATGCGTGCCCCTGCCTGTTTATATGTAACTGTGTGAGTTTTTGCTAATATATAAACAGATTGAGGCAGACACATTTTGAACTAAGTAAACATCATCTCCTAATGGTTTGGACAACGAACTGAATGGAAACATGCAGCACATAAACCAGTTACTTCTCTTTGCATACTTTTTTATTTTGCAGCTTTCTCGTTAGGTACATGAGCGACTATAGATCAGCTAGTAGGGAAATCGTGCTCCTAGCCACATGTTGAAGTGTCCATGGATGAAACACTGAAGCTTTGTAGTAACGCCGCCATATATGTGCAGCTGTGCAACAACAATCTCCCTATGAGGATCAATTTTATTATTATTACACACCGAATAACTCTGTTACCATTGTAGGTAATTTGACGTTGTACATTGCTGTGTCAGGTCCTTAATGCAACGTGCACCATCTGTTCTTATTCTTTGTTGAGTTCTGTCTTAGGGTTTTGTTTTAACACATTGTAGGATTACACAATTATTGTAAATGCACGTAATGCACTGACTCTTGCACTCTCTGCTCTTGCTTTTCTGTGATGTTCAGTGATATGGTAATCAAAGCCTATGCTGCTGTTATACTCACTGTAAGTCAGCCTGAGTAGCAGTGTCAACTAAATTACTGGAATGACAATGTAAAGTGTGGAGGATGACACATTCTGACAGATGCTGCAACATTTGTTTATAGAGGCATCTCTCTGGTTCCCATCCACATTATCATACACATTGCCACCTGGAATCTTCCCAATACAGCTACAGTCTGTCACTGGTGGTCAATGAGCAGCTGTGCGGGAGTAGCGCAAGGGTACATCAGCAAAAAAACTAAAAGAGGGGAGACAACTGCTATTCCCTTTCCTCCTGTAAGCCTGAACAGTGGCTCCTTATACTTCTGTCCAGCCTGTAGGAGTCTGCCAGCGGGTTCCTGAGTGAGAATCCACCTCAAACATCACTTATTACAGGAAAACACCACCCTGAAGCATGTATCTGTGATGTCACAGAAGATGTTTAGCGTTAATAACAAAAGGAAAAAGTTTCAGTACAAAAACATTATTGGGAACTCAGTTATTAGCAGACAGGTTCAGATGGTCCTCAGTGGCATTATCACATTGTGTATTTATAATAACTCCCCACTCGCCCTCCGTGTTCGCAGTCATAGGCATCAGCTCTACTACAGGGTGCTGGTGTCTTGTCCAAGGACACCTCGACTTGTAGTTTCAGGGGGACTGAGAATCGAACTGCCGACCCTTGGGTTGGAAGACGACTGCTCTACCCTCTATCAGGCCGCCATCTCTCCTCCCTCCTTTAACGTTGAGATCCTCGCTGTGATAAGCTAGGAAATGTTTAGTCATGGAAGTTAACTTGGAAGCATTTGTTGACATTTAACAGTGAAGGTTGGGCTCAGCCATTTTCCTGGAGCGCAGACGGTGAGTGAGTGTACAATATACTGTACGTATGTGTTGCACGCACACATGTGGCTAACGTAGATTCATGTTCCTGATCTGAGGGTCATCGTAGCACTAAGATTAGAATTGCTTTGTGCTCCAATGAGCCAGAACACGTTGTAGAAGTTTTCCAACCAACGGATGAGGTGGCAACAAAAAAGAAAAGCGACATCTTTTTGTCATGATTTATTTAAGATGCTGCTTCGGGACTCACTGTAAATGCAACAGTGGACAACACCTGACTGGGATCTGTCCACAGACAAAGCTAAAACAGCAGACCCACATTTTACAGCTGACAGGAATCGTCATTTATTTTGGATTTCCGTCTATTGTCCCTCTCATTCCAGGGGGCGGGTGGGGGGGGGGCTTTTCGATCTCTCTCCCTCAGTTTCTCGCTCTCTGAGCCATTTCACCCCACCGCCCCCATCCTCCTCTCTCTGAGTGAGTTTGTACATGTGGTTATGTAAGGGCGAGCAGCCTTTCCTCCTGCAGCAGTTGTATTATCAGCCGCAGCCACAGAGAGAGAGAGAGAGAGAGGACAACGCCACCACCCCAATCCTTTACTACAGCATAATATAGAGGGCAGAACTCACAGCGCACTCATCCGAACCTGAGATCATCATCTGAAATCTGAATGCTTCATTTAGAAATAAGGCCAAATTCATATCAATGACGTAAATGAATGCTAACGAACTAGTTTTAAAGCATTAGCATTCATTCATACGTTAAAGTGACCACTACATGCGGGTCAACAGTTTGTTGGGACCATTCATTTCAGGGACACGGTGAGGATAAGTCACAAGTTCTTCTGAAAACAAAAGTGATATGAGGAGCGCTGAGGCTTTTAGATGAGATGTGATCCTACGGTTCCACATGCTGTCTATCATCCGTCCATCTCCTGCATCTCCTGTGTGCTGATATTAAACTCCTGGTATCCGTGAAACCAGAGCTGATGTTTGTATCGCGTATATAGACGGCAGCTTGTCTAATCGCTGTTAAAACAAATAAATGATGAAGTCTATGTGGACTTGTTGTGTGGTTTTCCACCAGAGGAGACGTGAAGCACACACCACGGCTGTATCTCACTGTGTGGCCGTGTGGAGCTTCAACGATGAGAAACCTTTCTGTATCGGAATACATTTCGAGAGCCACATCTTTGTCTGAAGCTTTGGAAAGGGCATGAAGTACATTTCTCACAAAGTGTGTGTTTTTGTATGTGGAAATGTGTGCGTGCAGTTGTGTGAGCGAGTGTGAGGTGTCTGTGTGTGTTGTATCATGCATGGAGCTATTGGATGGGATTAGATATGGCCAACAGCTCAGCTCAGGCCCTAAATGGCACACACACACACTCACTCTTATTTTTGAGGAAGTAGTTGTAGTACATTGTGGTGTTTTTCAGGTGCTACTTTATGGTCAAAGGGAAATAAGTGGAATGTGTGCAGCACACATTAAGGAAGCCCCATCGTACAGAATTCTGGCTTTATGTTTTTATTCAGAAGATATAGCCTTGAGACAGTACATCTGTCACCTTTTATCTGTAGTTTATTTAGCTTCTGTCTTATTGTGGTCTCCCTCATTGTGATCCCACTGTGTTCTGACGGTCCAGTCTGCAGATTGCCACTGGAACAAGTGGGATAAAAGAGGATAAAACAATGGAGATCCACTTACAGACTGATAGTGATAGAGGTATTCTATCACCGAGTAGAAGCATAAACTACTCAAAGTTTAGACAAAATGAGTCAAATCTAGTGTTTGAGTCAATGCATTTAGTGCCTTTAAACTTAAACCAACGCGATTCTAAATTCACAAAACGGATTTTGAACAAGTGAGGATTGGACACAATGTCCTCAGTTCACAGAAATGTCCTCACTCTACGTGCAGTGTGGTCCTCACAAAGATACAAAATGGAGACACACACAGGCAGAGAGTCCTGATTTGCTCTGAACACGCTGGAGTGGAAGCACTGCACAGGCTGTTGCTATAATTAGAGCATTGGATCCTAGTATATAATGCTAATACTCCACATCAGGATGCTAGGAAACACGTGATGTCACCCACTGATGACGTCAACCTGCTGATGTCACTGCAGCTATTTTCGGGAGCAGAGTTGTGACATAGAGGCACTGCATGATGCATAACACGGCACGACGATGGGGCTGTGTGCGCACAACAGCAACCATCCAGCGTGTGTTTGTGTGTGGATGCTGTCCGTACCCACGCAGGCACGTTCAAGCACATCTGCCTGGTGGTTTGTGCGTGTTCCTGCTTATTTGCACACACAGTCAGCTATTCCCCTGTAGCTGTTGTGCAGAGTTCCCACTAACACATGTTCCTTGGCGCTGAGCTCCATGGACTCCCTATCATTACCCACCTGCCAACAGAGACATCTCTGAGGTCTACTGTTGGCTGCAACACAATCTTTACTACATGTCCCAAGTCCCTCTGATGAAGTTTCTTTAATTTTAGTCAATACGGCACCTGTGAGGTTGGTTGGGGGTTAAAATTCAAAAAGCTTTATTGAAAATATATAAGACAATAACCTCGAAAGTAAATAACGTACTGAAAATGTGCCATGGATTCTTCATAGTGTGTGTGAGTGTGTGTGTGTGTGTGAGGGGGTGGGGTGGGGGTGAGGGGTTTAAACAGCAGGTACTGGTCTGAATGCACGTAAATGGGTTAGGTGGGTTAGGGTTTAACGTGTAGGTTGACACAGGTCCATACAGATGCTTTGTGACCGACGGAGAAGCAGCTTGGTTCTCATTCATGACCAAGATATGGACATTTCAACCAAAAATACCTTTACACTTGCAAAACAAAACACTAAATCCAGTCCAGGTGGTGGCATTATTGCACTTGTTTTCAATATGTGTCTGTTAATCCGAGGTTAGATCAGGTGAGATGTAACTATTCAGTGTTGGAAATGCGTTGGTTCACCTCTGGGTGAATGGTTTTGTGGTCTCAGGCTGTGTTCAGAGTCCAGGAAGACCAGTCTGTTGTTCTTGGTATGATCTCTGATAAATCCATGTTTGCTTGTAAAGGCCTGTGTGTGTTTGGAAGTGTTGTATGCACGACGGTTATCACCAATGATACTGTCTAACAGCGTAACACAGGAAACGCTAGAAGCTCATTTACCACCCAGGTCAATGTGCTGACTTTTGCTCACTTGGGTTTGAATTTCCAGACTATCAAGAAACCCTCTAAGGAACAGCATGTCTGTGGGCCCAGGTGTGTGTGCGTGTGTTAGAGAGAGAGAGAGAGAGAGAGAGAGAGAGAGGAGATTGGTCTTAGTACAGTGTGTATGGGAAACACCCCTCTCTGGAGCGGGAGAGAGTGAGTGGGTGAGAAGCTGATCGATGAGTGTGTTCACTCTGTTGCTTGTTGAGCTCGTGTGTGTGTGTGTGTGTGTGTGTAGGTGTGATTGTGTGTGTGTGGGAACCCAGGTAGATCCCATGGCGATGTCCACCCCCGCCTCTATAATTCTGCCACAATTACAGAGCTCTCCTCTGCTGCAGCTAATGAAACCATAAGTCAGCCCAAGGCACACACACACACACACACACAAACACACACCACTGCAGCAGAACCAAGCAGTGGGAGAACTGAAGGGAAGATTAAAGTGTTTGAGACTGCTCTGCCTTCTGTCTGTGTGTTGTATCAGAAATTGTTGATTTGCACGGAGACTCAACAAATAGATGTGAATAAACAGAATAAATGTGATTCTGGGGGTTGACATGCATGAACACTGGGAAATATGACAAAGGCAAAGCCAGTGGAGAGTGTTATGGAAGCTGCAGAGGGTGGCAGAGAGGCTTCCCAGGTTTCAGCAATGCATTATGCAGGCCTGCATGTCAAGCAACGTGATTGATGGTTCCAACTCCTTTAGGGAGGGTCTGAGACACAAACAATAATTATACAGGCTGCACACACAACAGCACCACTGCGCCGATCGTAGGCCAGTCGGCAGTAGTCTAAGAACCACAGCGTTCGTGCTTTGCTTCCCGGTCCCCCTGATTTCTGGCCACATGTCAAATGGGCTGTTGTTGAGATGCCAAGCATAGACCGGCTTTTCCTTCTCCCATGACAAAAGCTCTGACCCACTGTTTGCACGGCTTTTGGCACACACTACTCAACACAACTCAAGTTTTCTTTTCTTCCTACCTTGCTTAGTCTTAACTTTGCCTTTTGATCTGATTGTTACTAAGCTGCTTCCCGTACCACCATGTCTTCATCATTTTGTTATCCACCTGGTACTAAAGTATTGGCTTTTGTGCACCTCTGTGTGCGTTGATAAGTGTCCTGGAATTCATAGCATTTTTTTACTGCTAATATTGACAATAGGCTCTGAACATGTAATGTCTCTGAAGTGAGTACAAAATAGTTTTGCTTGGTTTAGACACTCAGTAATTTCGCATTGATTTCTCCACGTCCACAAACTCCTTCCCTTTAAACTCCCTGCGTCCTGCACAAAGCACAAGCGCAGGGAGGTAAAGAGGTAGCGAGTGAGAGTGCAGACAGAGATTGCTCGAGGCAGAGCAACTTTACAGAGAGCTGAAGGGCTGCAATCTTCTCTCCTCTACCCTTTCCATTCTTCCCCTGCTCCCATTTTTCTTTTCCCCCTTCATCCCAGCATACCTGTTGTAATTTACCAAATTCAATTTTCCAACTCACCTCCCTAAGTTATTAGACTGTGTTTGATCTCTTCTGCCAGGTTCCTAACATCCAGGTTTGTCACCGTTCAATCACCTAACTGTCATCTCTCATTCACTCTTTGTCTGTTGTAGTCTACATTTTAATGGCTCCTTTTGACAGCCTGCATGTTTTCTCTTCCCCTCTTTCAGATCCAAACTGGAGAAGAAGCACTTTTACAAATGCTTCTTATATTTTATTTGAATGTCAAAAAACCATATTGGTAATGAATACCTATGCTGTACTGATATCAGTAACTTGGTTTCTCCTATCCATGATCCACATCGCTCCCCTTTCACCGTGCTCCGGCACAGTTAGCCTGACAATACTGCATATAACAACTATATGATTTATATTTAAACCTTTAGCCAGAATCCATATTGTCTGAAGGTTTCAGCCAACAGTACTGTTATACGTTAACAACAGCTGTCAACAGAGGTTTGGAGGTTGTTCAGAAACCGTGGTTGTCTGTTTGGGTGTCTCTTAATATGATAAAGCATCTCAGCCGGCAGTGTGCCCATGCTCGCTCATCTTAGTGAGTGATAAATCAAGTGTAGTACAGGTGTTTGTGCGTGTGTACATGTGTGTGGCAGCAGGCAATTCTGCTTATTCTAGTAAAAACAAGTGTGTGTCTGTGTGTTTGTGTGCGCATACAGTATGTGGCCCTTACGAGGTGCTTTCCACCTTGAAGACGATTTGCCCTGACAGCACATGACAGTGAAGGAGAGGAGATGGGGGTTAAAATAAAAAGGATGGAGGCGGAGGAGGGGAGATTTGGGGCAGAGCCAACTCTGAGGTCACCTTAATATTTGATCTGCTTCAGTGAATGGAACCATCACGGACGAGCAGAGAGAGATTAAAAGGAGGAAACAACATATGAAGGAGAGAAGCATTGTTTGAGTAACAGCGACGAGGACAAGCTCAGTGTTCTTCTTTCAGCAGCCATTTCTAGGAGCACACCGACAGTGACGATTTCACTGTCAGCTGTTATTTCTTGCCTTGCCAGATATCAGATGTTGATGTGTTCTCACATCTCAGCAACTAAATGAGAATATGGCACGAAGTGGTACTGACCACAGTCAAACCCAAAGTGCACAAATACATTACTCCACTGAATGGACTGAATGCACGGCTTTAGTTTCACACAGCACTATTGGCTAAATCACGTTGCCATACTTCTATACATATGTAAAGAAAAGAGAAAAAAATATGGACCAATAGAAGCGGAATTATGCAAGAACCTTTATCGATATGAGAAGCGCCAAAGGTCCTGCGATATTAGCCGCCTCAGAAACCAGGTCAGTGGCCAAGGGTGCACCACAACACCCCTGTGGCCAATCAGCAAATCAGCCACGCAGAGGGCAAACAGACACACATCTGATGGACAGGCTGATAGTGGAGGGAACAAGGGCAGAGACAGATGGAGATGTAGAGAGACGGTGCGATAGAGTGACAGAGAGGGGTCCGGTAGAGAGAGAGAGGAGAGGAGAGGTACTGCAAAAAGTTACACTTTTCTTATCCTTACAGCATAGCTCATGGCCGCAACACTCGTTGGTATCTGAACAAGTTTCCAGAATCGACTGCTCTTTCTTAAGGACAATAACAGTTTATTCAGCAGACTAAGCCTCTGCTTTGATGGATTTTTTCTGTTGTTGCATGGTGATTTCGTGCTGGATATATTTTTTAAAGTACTTATTCTACTGGTAATTCAACTGCAAATAACAAGTTATTTAAAGATTATAATGAATGGTCTTGCTTGGCATGTTGTTAGTAACCAGAAACATTATTTGACCTATTAGCTCTCATGCCATCATCCATTTATTTTTCCTGTGCATGTGCAGGTGCAGTGCGAGCCTCCAGTATCTTCCCAATCCTGAGTGTGATCCTGCTCTTCATGGGGGGGCTGTGCATTGCCGCCAGTGAGTTTTACAAGTCACGGCACAACATCATCCTCAGTGCTGGCATCCTCTTCGTCTCCGCAGGTGAATGAAGAAAATTCTGTCGTTGTTGTCGTCTGATGGGTTTTTACCATTAACAATATAAAATGAAACAAAAAGACAAAGGATACTGAGGCCAAGCTGTAAAGTAGAACAAATAAGGACAATTGTCCTCACAGTGAAGCAGCTGAAATTGGAAAAGTCACTGGACTGATCAGTCAAGGTGGTGGTCGAGGCGTAGCACTCTTCAGGATGAAGCTGGGCATGGTCCAGGTCCAGGTTCTAGTCCATTTCAGCAGGACTTTTTCATGTTTTGTACGTGCATATATGCATGTGTTTGTGCTCTTGTTCTAGGCCATGGCCTACTGCGCTGCACTAGATAACTAGTTCCCCTAGAAGTGTGAGAGAGTCAGAAGTGAGAGATGCCGTTCTCTCAGTTTCTCTCTCACTGTCTGTGTCTGTCTCTCTCACCCTGTTGCCAGGCTAAGAGAAGGCCACTGGGATTACACTCTAAAAATAAGGTGTCCCTGATACTCTTCTGTTCTGATCCAGCCCACTCAGACCCTCACACCTCACTCTGCTTTTCTGTGTCTTTAAACAGAATTGTTTTCACCATTTATCTGCATATTTATGCATTTTTCTGTCTGCCTGTCCGTCCTTGAGTCTATTTCTGGCTACAAACAGCCAGAGTGATGATGTGTGACAAGAACAGCTGATGATCAAAACAGAGGGGGGGGAGTGAAAAGGTGAGACAGATGAGATTGACAGAGGATGAGAATTTGAACATAGCTGGAGTGAGAAACAGCTGAGGAGGGAGAAGTAAAACAAAGCAGCGAATGCTATTCAAATAAAATAGAAGAAACATTTGTAAAAGTGCTTCCAGTTTGGATCTGAAAGAGGGGATAAGAGAAAACATGCAGGTTGTCAAAAGGAGCCATTAAAATGTCGACTTTTTCTGCCAAATACAACAGATTCTGTTCACTTTGATGCTGGTGACACCAAAGTTACCAATTTATTTGAACCATGTTTTGGTAAATAACAGTTACTGTATTCGACGGCTCGCCTCGGTGGGCACGATAACTGTAAACAAATGTAAAAGTCAGGAACATTTTACATTGATACTGATTATTGTCTAGGAATAAACACAATTCACTTTTCTTTTAATTAATATCAACATCACAACATGGCAGGTGTCTTCTAAGGAGCCTTCTGTGCTAACTCTAAATTGCCATTTGCAGTGTTTATTCAATATCAATGGGAACTGGAGAAGATTTGGTTTCCTAGACTTAAACAAGGAAAAAAAACTTCAAAGATCTAGTTGTTATTTTTGGGTTCTACCTTTGTGACCAGTTCTTTTTTGTGAAAGTAAAAGCTATGCTTCTTTCCCTGTCCTAGGCCTGAGCAACATTATAGGAATCATTGTATACATATCAGCCAACGCTGGGGACCCTTCCAAAAGTGACTCCAAGAAAAACAGCTACTCCTATGGTTGGTCCTTCTACTTTGGTGCCCTCTCCTTCATCATGGCAGAAATGGTGGGTGTACTGGCTGTGCACATGTTCATCGACCGCCATCGGGAGCTGCGCGTGGGAGCACGAGCCGCCGACTACCTTCAAGGTGCGGCCATCACGCGCATCCCCAGCTACCGTTATCGTTATCGACGCCGCTCGCGCTCTTCGTCCCGCTCCACAGATCCCTCACACTCCCGAGAGGCATCGCCTGTGGGCCTGAAAGCCTTTGGGACGCTGCCTTCAACTGAGCTGTCCATGTACACCCTGCCCAAGGGTCAAACAGGCACCCCAACAGCCACTTATAACTCCACAGAGAGGGACCACAACTTCCTGCAGGTCCACAACTGCATCCAGAAAGACCTGAAAGACTCAGGTGGCCACAGCAACACCGCCAACCGGCGCACCACCCCTGTATGAAACTGATAGCAGGACCTCAGACACTAAAAGAATCAGATAGAATGTGGGGGGAGGCGGCAAAAGACAGATCACAGTGTAAGGCCACTGAACAAAGACGAGGGCTAAAATGAATAGATGGACTGGGGAGTATCCGAAATCCTGAGTGCTCCTGAGCATCTCAGGCGATCACTGAGTTTCTGTTCTAAAAAAAAAGGAAACAGAGAAAAAATGCATAAAAAAAGAAACATGCATGATTTCCCATCTACCATTTTTTATCAAGTTTTGAACATGTTTGTAAAGATTTGAGGGGGAGGATGGGGAAAGAGGAGTTGAGCGGGGAAGGGAGAGGGGTGGCTGAAGGTTGCCTGTCTCGGGGGCTTTAGCACTGTGGAGTGGTGGGCTGGGAGGGCTGCCTGTTCAAAGGCGAACTTATATTTTTTACTCTTCCTCAGTCTGATGAAAAGGTGGCATAGTTTGCCCCACCTGGCCCTGCCTATGATCCCGCCCTCACGCTACCATCCCACAAGCCCCCCCAGAACACACCCTAACCTCCCTTAACCCCCACTCCTTTCTTTAGTTGCTATATCTTCTTGATTTCATTCTTTATTCGCATCAATACTGTGAACCGTTGCGGTGTGGGATTTTAGCAGGGAGCAATTCAGACCGCAAAAAAAGAAAAAAAAAATCATAAGTTAATATATGTATTGATTATATATATAAATATATGAATATATATGTTAATAAATCATATCTAGACTTCCCTGGCGCAAAAAATATCAGCAAGGAAAAAAAAGAAAACAAGTGAAACTAAATCAAGTCGTCATGGAAACTAAACCAAGAGGATTCATCATGACTGGCTCATTTGATGGGCAAAGGCTTCAGCCTACTTGATAAACTGATATTGGTTAGTATTAGACACATTATCACATTCTTTTACAATAACAAAAAAAATCTTTTGGCCTTCCGCCACAACTTTGGCAGCCATCTTTGTTCAGGGTCAACTAAAAGGGAAGTTAGTTGGCCACACTTTTTCTTTTTTTGCTCGGTGAGGGGAGGAGAGAAGACAAAACTCTGGCTAATGGAGGATCTCTCAGCAAACCTGAAGAAGACTATAGACAATGAAACATCACTACTGCCAAAGACACAAAGCAGTGCGTGAGAGAACATGGCTGCCAGCGAGGTGAAGCTAAGTGACTCCAAAAATTAAGAATTTACATGCATGCTGATCAAAATCATCCAATCTGCTTTTAAGGAACTTATGTTTCGAACAGCTGAACTATGATACCACGTAAGGGCAGTGGAAGTGACAACATAGGAATTAATGTTACAGTTGTGTGTCAGCTTTTAATTTCTTTTTTTAAGTGGGGATATGGGGTGGGTCTTCATTACGCTTGAAACTAAAAGAACGTATCAAGGTTTCTTTTTTAGAAAAGAAAAACTTATCTTGCCTTTTGACTTAATTTTATGTTCTTGGTTCTTCTTTGAACTCTCACACAGCCTTAGTCTCTTTCTTTATCTCATCTTTCTTGTTTCTTGGTTTTGCGTTGTGTTGTTGTAAATGAGAATTTTAAAAAACGCGTAATGTCTTTCAAGGTGCCAAAACTGAATGATTCTGAACTTGGATGCATCAAGTCCTGATGACAAATAAAATTGAAACCCCCCATAGGGAACAGAATGAGTCCTTGTTGTATCATGTTTGCTCTAAATACACACTGTTTACATCCAGACATTTCGGAGAAGAACCAGCAATGTGGATCTTCAGGTAATGTGAGAATCAGCAATGGAAAAATCTAAGCTGAACAATTCTGACTTCATGTGAATGTGTGAGTTTGCTTTCAAGGTAGCTAGTTTAGTTGAATACAACCGAAGGCAGGTTTTAGGACTGGGAGCTTTTTTTCTCTTTTTTCAGGTGTTGCCTGGAGCTCTGTGGACCGTACTGAAGTGTATGTCCCTCCTCTCCATGATTGCAAAAAGCAAAAATCAATAATAATCATAATGACATACTTCATTGATTTTAAATTTGTGGTTTTTGCCACCGGACAGTACATGTCAGCATTCGTTCGGGGTTTCGGTGTCTTAGGAACCACTGCCACTGCTCCTGGGGTTTGTAGATGACTGCTCCATCAACTGAACGTGCCACCACATGTACTGATTGGCACAATTGGTCTTTGGCATTGGTATTGCTTATTACTCTCCACCTACTGAACCTTGACGTGCTCAAGGAGACAAACGGGAAGTGGATAGAAGGATGTTGCTAGTCAAATATCTTTACCTCCCCTGCTTATGAGGGACATACACACAGCTGACATTGATTTGGCAAAGCTAGATAGCTTTTAGCACAATGGACAAACACACTACCCATGTCTGGTCATTACCTGGACGAGGAGCTGCTGCGAGATAAAAGGCATCATTTTTCACATCTCTTATAGTTTGAGAAACAATGTGATCCTTTTTTTTGAGTATAAAGCCATTTTGTGTCTGAAATCACTATTAATCTTTTCTAACAGGGTTAGTAACGAATGCTGTACTTGTAAGATTAGATAACACTTTTTTATTTGCAGTTTTTCTGAGATAGAAACGTGGTTTTGGGGAATGGATGGACAATGCAGCACAGTGCAACACGGGCAAGACTCCTTCAGGGTTTAAGAATAACACATTTTGGCTCTTTTTCTCACTACTAATAAAGTGCATTGTGGGATTTGGTTCGTCAAAATAAACAGCTGGTTTTCAAGTCGGATGGTATTAAACCATTGCAGTAAGAGGGCACAATGAGATGATGTCATTAAAAGAGCAACAATCAAACCTCAAGCAAAATCAAAACGCAGTAAACATGATGTAAATATGGCATTTGTGCTGATTTCATGTATTCATCTGAGGAAAAGCGAAACTCCTCTTCACTCCACACGTTTGTCTCTGCAGTGGTCGTTTAAGTCACACGCTTCCTGCTTGTCGTGATCGTTTTTTTGCATTTTCACACACAGATTTGTTTTCAGTATCGGGCATTTCCACTGAGGTTGTGTTATGCATTACAGCTAACTTTCATTTTCTCTCGTCTGCACATCCCTGTTCACTCAGTAACTCTCTCATAGCACTCGCTCAGCCCATTCGCTCCTCCTCCTTCTGTCTTTCACTCACTCACTCCTTCAATCTATCCATATCTCACTATTAGCTCTCCATTAGTCAGATTCTTCTAATTCAGCATTGACGACCTGCTGCATGATGCTCTCCCTCTCCTCTGTCTCTCTCCTGCTCTTCCTCTAGTCCTCCTCCTCGCCCTCACTCACTCTCCTCTCTCTCCTCCCCCGATGCGATGATCAAAGTGGCTGGCATGTCTCTCTGCAGTACTGCTGTGATCACTGAGGAGAGGCTAGTGAGGGAGGCATTGTGAGGGAGGGGAGTACGGCAGTTGGTCAACCTGATCGAAACAGCGTCACACTGCCCCCCTGTGGTTTGGAGGTTCGTGTTTCTTTTGAAACTTGTTAACCTCCCCTGTCAGCACTATAAATATAGTGGAGGGTGACGTCAAATAAGTTTCAGATTTTTAGAAAAAGAATGAATTTTATGGTATTACTCTGACCTACATTTGGTACCTGTGGTCTGCTGCTGCTATTAGTCAATACTAACTGTAAAAATATGTTTTGTAAATCTACTTTGAAGTGATTAAGTTAATGTACTTTAATGTAATGGTGTAGCTTACTAACTTTTGATTTGGGTGTGCCATTTTTCTCTAATTAATTCGGTAGTATTTTTTTCTACAAAACACAGAAGTAGCACGGCAGCTGTCCATCAACAATTCTCCAAGGGTTTCAATAAAGAATGCCATTATCATTAATATTATAAACCACCAAGAACTGCATCCTTGGCTCTTCTCCAATACCCATTTAACATATTGTGGCACCATCATAAATTCATTATAAACATATATATTACTACGATGGTTTGGCAGTTTGCAAGTGTACCATATATCTCACATGTCAGAGAAATAATATGAATCAAAACTAGAAGTGCTGAGGATTAGAAACAAAGAAAATAAAGACCGAGAGCCGGTCTGCAGGAAATGTGTATGTGAGAAACAGAGAAACACCAAGTGTAGGTGTAAGATCTAAGCTGGAACTGTTTCAGCCTGAGCTCACGCTGTGCCACGAATGCAAAAGTCTGTGTTAGTGTTTGTTTAGTAGCACTGCGGTGAAACATAGCTGAAATGAAGCCCTGGTGTCCCAACACAAACCTGCATGTTGTACAAATACAATGAGTAGAGAGGCACAGGCAGGTACACCGTGCTAAACTGCAGTTGGAACCACCACACTGGTTTCTTGTGCTTTATAGTTGGTAACATTTGAATTATTTTCTAAAATAAGTGTTAAGTGTAGCTCAGTTAAGTTTGATCCAGATTTAGCAACTGGTGCTCAACTCTGCAAAACAGAGATGTTTAGTGCCAGGTCGCCCACGCTTGAGTCCAGTATATTAAATCAGTATTAATTGATGGCAGTAAATAAGAAATAAATCATAAACGATGCTTCAAAGCTACATGAAGAGGAAACAGTAAGAAGCGGTTTCAGAGGCATATACATGTATAAACCTGCCTCCATCGTCCATCCCTGATGGAGGAAGACTTGGCTGAAAAGATGCCAATTTCCATACAATGCATGCCACTTGTTTGGTGGATCATCCAGTCCAGTTCTGTTACTTTTACTGACGTTTCTGTCACTCTCAATATAAATCGTGGTAATTGAAATGGCATGGTAGCAGTAGAGTAATTCTGTGTCCACTGGGGCAGTGGATCATGAAATGAAAGCACTTACGGTATGCTTCCAATGAAGTCCCCCACCTAATAGCACATGTAAATATTAATATGTAAGCCTTGAAGAGTTTTAATGTTCCCTTTAGTGGCCTGCTGACTACTAGAGAAAAACCCTGAGTTAATGGCTGCACATTAAACAATCATCTTCAGTTCAACGTGACTGTAGGTTTCTGTAGGAATTTAACAAAGCTGTAGTGAAAGAAGAGCATGCGTGTTACTGTTCATCTCACCCTGACACGTGCAGACAGTCCTGTTCTAACCCCCCACTATAGTGGCAGAACATTTTGTTGACCTCTATCACTCACTCACAGACCATAAAGGTGTGCGGCAGTCACCACTTTTGCCCTCTCTTGAGCTTAAAGGTGCGACAGTCACTGAGCTTATATTGCAGAGCCACGACTTGGTTTGACATTTCTGTGATCTCTGTCCACTGTTTCTGCAGAAACTCCCAGAGCAATAAAACCAGTCCACACTCTAACCTGGGCTGTTATTAGGTGATGCTCACGAGGCGTGTTGCTCTATTTCAAATGAACAGATGACAAAAGACTTTGGGATGTGACTGTGTTTCCGCGATAGTCAAAAGCCTGTGTTACACATATACTTGTGGACAATAATAGCTCAAAGACAGAGCTCTGGGAAGTACTGCAGTAAGCAATGCCATGCCAGCTACACACGTTCATACGCGCAAATAAAGTAAACAGTTGAGAAATGTATATGCTGGTGCATAAAACACACATGTGACAGACAATACTGCTGTTGATTCTTTCTCTATTTGCAAAAACCGCAGAATAAATGAATATATGTCGAGAGCCTCACACACACACACACACAATAACAGCGAGGACACAAATAACAAATGACCCTGATTGCTTTAATTATGATCATCCTCTAGTACAAAAACATTCTGTTAATAACAATAACAAGTACAGAAGCTCATTAAGAAACGGGAAAAATGTCCCCTCGTAAATTATTTTCTGTGTTATCCATAAACGCCATGTGTTTGTGTTACAGTCTGTGCTGTCAGATATCAATACGCCATCAATGTTGTCAAAAGTCAGCTGCTACAGAAAACTAGAAGCCAGAGCGACGTAGACTCGTTTCCTAAACAGGACTGTCTCATCATTTTTTTTCATTGCGGAGCATAATGAGATAAAAACCATTGTGTCTACCCTGAACCAGGGCACCCTCGTTTGAATGGTGGCAGCTGGTCTGAGAAGCAGGCAGGAAACAAGGCTGCAGCTTTGACCTGGTTTGAATGGAAAGCTGCTAATTAGAATGGTGATTACTGGTTGTTAGAATGCTGTGAAAGGGCTGCTGCCCGGGAGTCACTATAACAAGAGAGACACATTTGAAAGAGAGCAGACAACCATTGGGAAGCAGCGACTTTTAAAGAAAGCAACAAACCAGACAGAAACTGAACCAGAGAGAAACAGAGAACAGACAAGACCGATGAGGCCAAGGACAGAGTGAAAACAGAAACAAGGAGGAGAGGATGAGGCAGCGGTAAAAGGCCAATGTCAAACCAAAATCAGAAACAGCATCTACGCAGAGGAGAGGAGATACAGGTTCTGCTACTTTTCTTATTGTGGGTTTAGTAATGACCTGACCATCACAGTGGAAGTACCCCCCCCCCTACACACACACACACACTATCTGTGCACAGACAGGGAACAAGCAGATAAGAGAAAACACAGCTAACCACTGATTCTTTATTGAAATACCAAACCATCATTCTCAGCACAGCGCAGGTGGAGGTGCAAAAGAACACCTTCACACGTATCATCCATACAGATTATTAGAGTTTAAAGGTGTGCACGCTTGACTGGGAGGTCTAGCCTGGACTCAAGTTCTGCATGGTCTCCCTCCTTTCTTGGTAGAGCGAGTGAAAGGCCCGGGCTAAACTGAGGAGTGGCGCGTCACAGTTCTTCATCTCTTTCTATGAGAAACACAAACACAGACAGACACATAACAGTCTCTTTGTAATGTGGGAACTCTTCATGGCCACAACCGGCCCACTCCACCAAATATGAAGAGAAAGTAAGTGAACTCTTTGCAACTTCCTGCTTCTGGTGAAATGTGAACTATACAATGTTTCTAAGCTGACAAAGAATCTTGATCCAGTATTGGAGTGTGGAGATGGTTCAGATCGATGGTCCAGATCGATGGCTCCGTCCGCGGCGTGCGGCTGTGGATGTGCCGGTTCAGTGTTTTGATACCTACCTGATACCTCGATTCCAGGTCTGCTAACAACTTATTATTATTATTATTAACTGACTCTTAGTGACATCAGAAGCCCAGTGTGTTTCACTTTCACGTCACAAGTTTTCCACCCTCACTTTTAATGATTAATGATTTTATGACTGTTTGTGTTTAACCCATAGAAATATAAAACATTTTACGAGGAAACGGTAAAAAGTTCACATACTTTTTCTTGCAAGTGTATCCTGTGATGTCTTTGCTGAAATACACTCACAGCTGATGTTTCATGGTAGTCCAATCCCTGGCTGTGGGCCCACTCCTGAGCCATAGGCACCTGCACCTCCCTTCTAGCAGACAGGTCTGACTTGTTGCCCACTAGGACACCTGAAAAACACGAAGAAATGCACATGTTCACATAAAGACAGAATCAAGACGTATATAGATGTAAATGTGAGGGACGAGATATTTCCATGTCCAGAACGTGCACTGCTACTTTAGCACTTCTGCGAATGCCTCAGAAATAAACACATGCTCATACTTATGAGGCAGTGTTGGACGTTTCTCTGATATCTTTACTTTACTTTGCTTGCCAGACGCTTTTATCCAAAGCGACTTACAGGGAGCTAGCGCTGGGTGTCTGGCTCAGGGACACACCTGGTAGGGAATGGATTAGGAGTCAGACCGGGTTCGAACCCACAACCTCCTACATCCCAGTCTGACGCTTAACCCATTGAGCTATGGGCCATATCTCTCAGGAATACTGGCTGTTAATCTCCATTAGACTTAATGGCTCCTGATACGTTAGAACAAAACTCAAAATGCAACGCAGAAATCTTAATGACTGGATATCACATCACTCTTTTGTACCGTCCCCGAAGTCCCTGCACAATGTAGCACATGGAATTCACATTCACATTTTGGGCAGAGTGCAAGTATTGCCCTTTACTGACTTGTACCTGGAACATGGAGACCCTGGCAGTGGGCACGGACTCTCTCTATCCAGTTGCTGCAGTTGGCAAACGTCTGCTCACTGGTCAGGTCAAAAACCAGGCACAGCAATGACGGCTGACCCCACTATGCCGGGGACAGAGATGAGTATCAGGTGGAAAGAGTTTCATGTGTAGGGAAGAGAAGACAGTCAAAGAGAGTTAGTACCTCTCTAGGTTTGTGACAAACTATATAATACTTCACCAGCTCCTTTGTGTTTGTACTGTATGTCAGGATCTGGAACTCGGGATGGTGGATTTCACTAATTTCACACAAGCAGAGAATCTCTCACCTTTTTCTCGCAGGCTTCCACTAATGTCTCCTTCCCTGCAGAGTCTATGATATAGAGCTCCTGGAGGGGAGAGTAGCAAAAGAGATTTTATATGCCGAGACAGTTTTAAACGATTCAGGGGCATTTATGCTCTTCCTGCAGTTCTACCGAATCACACACTGAGTACAGATGAGCAACTAACAATATCAAAGATCTGGGAAAACTTTTTCTAAGCTTCCTTCAGTTGTTTAGCGACTTTTAAAAGACTAGAGAAGATCTAACGGTGGTTTGTTGTCTATTAAAATGCTTACTAGTTACCTGTTCAGCATAATTTCGCTTCTAGGCGAAACAGGAAAAGTAATAAGCAGACGGGATGAAACTAAACTCACCACGCTGTCACTGGTCTCTGGGATGTTCACACACTTAATCAACAGCTCTACTCCAGTTGTCTGTCGAACAAACACAACCAAAATGTTAATTATAAAGTCACTATATGACGGGGAGAGCAGAGGAGAGGGGAGAGGAGGGGAGAGGAGAGGAGAGGAGAGGAGAGGAGAGGAGAGGAGAGGAGAGGAGAGGAGAGCAG
>JAUMTR010000001.1:2661005-2713449 GCA_032270685.1 Microctenopoma stevenorrisi
GAACGGAATTTGTACGACAAAGCGTCTAGGCCGCATTAACGTCCAAAAAACGGGCGGAATAATAAGAAAAAGAAAAAGAAAGAAAAAAGAGGAAATCAATAGTGTGGGAGCATTCCATGCTCCCCCGCTAATAAAGAAAAAAGAGGAAATCAATAGTGTGGGAGCATTCCATGCTCCCCCACTAACTAAAAGATACTGCATACAGCAGCAATCTCAGCAGCATCAAGGTAGAACAAATCAGAGATAATGCTTTCATAATTGTGATTGACATGTTGCTGAATGAAACAAAACAAACAATACCTACGTAAGGAAAAACCTAAACATCTACAGGAAGGAAAAACGTTCCTATTAAGTGCATGAACCTGACAACAGTGCATGCTTCGGTGTCCCAACTCAGTCTAACATTGAGTCAATGTAGAGAAAATGAGGAAGAATACACCATTTGTCTGGCTCGCCTCACTGTTACATTTGGTGACTAATGAAAAAACAAACCATCTGTTTGAGTTATCAAGAAGTACCACGCCTTATGTGCAAGGTGTGTCATGACTGCAGGCTATTTTTAAAGTAGAAAACTCCACCCGCATGACGCATTAAGATCAGTGTTTAAATCTGAGAAAATAATCCCAGTGTCATGTCAAAAAGAGGTGTGGAGCTACTTTAGTGTAGCACCAGGGGAAGGGAAGTGATTTAAATTGTTCAAACTGAATTTATAATGATTTTTTTTACAACCTTCTGTTCGCATTAAAAAACAAAACTGTTAGTTTAACCAAACGTGAGAGCTGCAACAGAATGAACTAAATAGAAGATGGAACAAAACATAGGAACAAAATGAAATTTTTAATTGTGCAGTGCTGCACTTTGCTCGCTCTTTGTGGGAACTCACCTGTGTGTGAGCGTGTGTGTATCTTCAGGTTCTCCAAACGAGAGAAACTCTTGTTACAGGTGGGACAGTGGTGCGGCTTCTCATTGGTGTGTGTGCGGATGTGAATCAACATTTTGTACCTGTGGAAAATAACAAATTCACCTGCACACTCACATACAAACATACTTACAGTCTAACTATCTCAGAGATGACATGTTGCAGGACATCTCAGGTTATCTTCCCAACAAAACCAAATATAATAATAATGAATACTTTATTGATCCCCTTGGGGAAATTGTTGTTTGGACAGCTGCTAGAGCTGTGTCTGTGATACAAGGTATCTGTATCTTGTCCAAGGTCACCACAACATGTGACCCGGTGGGACTAGGAATCAAACTCGCTCACCGCTGGGTTTAAACACGACTGCTCTACCCACTGAGCTATCTTATGTACTTGTATGAGTTTTTGCCTCAGTTAAATCAATGTTGTATCGATTTCAACTCACCTGGCATTAAAGCCTCTTCCGTTTCGAGCACAGCCCTCCCACTGGCAACAGTATCCAAAATCTTTTTCAGGCTTGACATGAAAGTCATTTATGTGATCCACCAAGTCCTGGAGGGAGTCGAACAGCAGGTGGCACTGCAGGACAGAGGTTTATACACTTTAAACATGATTAAATTGATTATCAGTGAATGGCATAAATGCCCAGGATTCATTTTTTTATTTAGTTTTTCGACATATGATAAACATGTTATCAAGAAAACGTATTTATTTGTGTGTGTTTTTATAACAGCCTGAACATTTTACAGGTTTACAACTGTACAAAATATGGTTGACCATTGAAAGTTTGTGGACAAGTGTTTTGTTTATTTTAGCGCCCATATTTACAGCATATCTTTACTTAAAAAAATAATAAGGAATAATTTCTAGGAAAGACAGAGAGAAGTAAAACATGTAAGCTTAGCCACACTTTTGTTAATAAATTTACCCTCATCCAACGACAGGCCAGCTGACCGTCCAGTGAGGGCTCTGGTGAAACTTGCTTTTCTCTGTGTTGACCGATGAACATGGAGGAGGGGAAGCTGTAGCCCTGCGGTGGACTTCCAATCGGCAGGTAAAATGGATAACCCTGTGGTGAAGTACCGGCCTCCACACCTCGATACCGAGCTGCTTCCTGAAAAACAGGTGGGTGGACAAAAAATATGTGAACGTTGATATTAACGTGACCTTGGTGAAGAGTCGGAACCTCATAGCAACATAATAAAAACAAAGCATTTCATATATTTCTAATCATCCAATTACATAATATGATTCACTATACTGCTTAAGCACTACTGTATGTAAGGAACAAATCTGGATGGTGCAATCAAAATGTTTCAAGGAGGGTTTAGATATTTGCATGTGTATTCACTCTGGCCAGCTAAGTCAATTATTTTGGACAACGAGCTGCTGCTTTCTTTTAACCCACCATTTAAATGATTTACTATTCTTTTTTTTGCACTTTCTCTGCATCAGTTCTTTCAACAACTTCATACCTAACATATATCTACAATCAAGCCTTTAATAATTATCCCCCTGGCAAATTTTGACTTACTTACTTTTTTTCACCAGCAAGTTTTTTTTTTGACAGGAATTGAAATAAGTGTCTCCCAAAAGATAATACGACGACGTACAAGAGGCATTATTGAGAAGAAAAAAAAACATTTCTCAGCTTTTATTTACATTTTTCATTTACAAATTATTCATACCTTTCACAAACTGTCACAGTCTCTGGGATAATCCAACGTTCT
This sequence comes from Microctenopoma stevenorrisi, assembly GCA_032270685.1. Classification (NCBI taxonomy): domain Eukaryota; kingdom Metazoa; phylum Chordata; class Actinopteri; order Anabantiformes; family Anabantidae; genus Microctenopoma; species Microctenopoma stevenorrisi. The sequence goes on from JAUMTR010000001.1 coordinate 2,663,658, forward strand.
GTACTATTCCAAATTGTCCAAGCTGTTCTAAAGCATCCTAATTACCCAGATTATATGGGGACAGCTGTTTTAATCAACTCAACAGGTGAAAAATAGCAGCTCTCTGCAGTTGGTTTGTGGACAGTCATGGCTGAGACAAAGGAGCTCAGTGAGGACCTGCGGCTGCTCACAAGTCAGGAAAGGGCTACAAGGCCACATCTAAATGTTTTCAAGTTGAAGTGGCTACAGTGCAAAGTATTATTAAGAAATACAAGATGTTTCGCACTGTGAAAAATCTCAAAAGTGACACCTGTGCTGGCCAGGAGGATAGTGAGAGAGGTGAAAAAGAATCCAAGGATCACCACCAAGGCCATCCTGGTGAATCTGGGCTCTGCTGGTGGCAATGTCTCAAGGCAGACAATCCAACGGACGCTGCACACTGCTGGGTTCCACGTGGCCTTGGGCACCAGTGGACATTTCAGCAGACAATGACCCAAAACACACAGAAGTGGTGAAGAAATGGTTAGCAGACAACAGCATTAAAGTTTTGGGGTGACCCAGCCTGAAAGATCTGGAGCTCATTGCTAAAGATGAATGGGTAAAAATTCCCAGGGAGACATGCAAAATGCTGGTCTGCAACTATAGGAAGCATTTGATTGCTGTAATATCCAACAAAGGCTTTTCTTTTGATTACTTTACTTTACTCTGCTTGGCAGACGCTTTTATCCAAAGCAACTTACAGGGAGCTAGCGCTGGGTGTCTGGCTCAGGGACACACCTGGTAGAGGATGGATTAGGAGTCAGACCCATTGAGCTACCAGGCCGCTGGTATACCCTTCCTTTATTGGGAAGGGTATGAATAATTTTACATATGACACGTTTTGCTCAAATATAAATAAAAGCTGAGAAATAATGCCTCTTGCACATTATCATGTCATTTCTTGTCAAAAAATAACGTGCTGGTTGAATAAAAGTAATTTTAAATCATTTTTAGCTGTCACACTAAATTGCTGAATAGCACAAAGAGGCAAAAACCCAGAAGGACGTTCAGCAAAATAGCTTGAAAAAGAAACAAGGTATTATGCATAAAACTCCCCTGCAGGGCTGTCGGGACATTTTGGGCTGAAGAACCCAGTCAGTCTAAATACATCCTGAACCATTGTCTTTTTATTCAAAGATCCTGGCAGTACCATGAACTACAAGGGTCTGCTTTATTTACTCCCTCTCACAGCCCCATCCTTTTTCTCTTCTCCTGCGCAGCTCTTCTCCATTGTGATCTTTGGCTGCATTGCCAACGAGGGCTACATCAACCGCCCCAATGAAGTGGAGGAGTACTGCATCTTCAATCGCAACCAAAACGCCTGTAATTATGGCGTTTTTATGGGCTCCATGGACTTCCTGTGCTGCTTGGCCTTCCTTGCTCTGGACATCTACTTCCCTCAGATCAGCAGCGTCAAAGATCGCAAGAAAGCTGTGCTGGCTGATATTGGAGTGTCAGGTAAAGACATGCAAAAATGACAGGATTGTGCTAAAGTTTTTTTTACAGATAGATGCAAAAAAAAAGTGCGTGGGACAACTATTACCCTTAGTTGGGTAAAAACAGATTAACAAAGTGCTGAGCAGCCTGTGGGAGAATAACACTTACATCTAATAAAGCAAATAATGAGGCCACAGAGAGCGCATATCTCACTGTAACACACCTTTGCAGAGCAAGAGTAAACTACTGTATGTTCATTTGGTTTAGGAATAGTTGTGAGATAGTTGTGATATGTGAGAGCAATATTCTTATCTCACATGAAAACATTTCGTGCAGTGTTATTGGCTGCATGGAAACTGTATGTGATGTGCATGAACATTGTTCATCATAAGATTGGCTTTTAATGCAGGCCTGTGAAAGTCAGGAAGCATTGTGTTTTATGATGTAATTATGTTTATTCGTCTTACATACTAGCCTTCTGGTTGTCTATTTTTCCACATGGACAAATGCATTATCATCCCTGCCCACCACCTGGCAAAACTTATCAAAAGAGTAGTTAATCAGCTACACAGATTTGTCCAGCAATATGGGGAATTCCAGTGGTTTTATAACTCTGTAATCATCACAGCAAAAACAGATGAGGTATGAGATGGATAATAATTAGAAGAGCAAAATCTCTCCTTTGTTGCACTGTTACTGTACCCAACTCAGAAATGTGTTAATGAGTCCATATAGACAAGATGTTCCTTTCTGTCACTCTCTGTCTGCCTCCATATCTGTGTTGTTACTAAAGCACTAAATGCAGACGTAGTGACAGAACAATGCTTCTAAATATCTCTTTACTTCTTGTCCGAGCCATGTATGTTTATTTTGTGGTGATTCTCACGGCCTTGTTACTGCTAGAGTTCCACAGGGTCCACGATTTTTACTATACTCTAGCAGTTTTACTTTCTTGGTCAGCCTTTCCTTTGTCAGTGTCTTGTCCTATGATGTGGACCTTACAAGGCCACCGTGTCTTGGGACTGGGTACAGTATTACATGGCTAATTTGTACACCAGTCCCAAACTGTTTATTGACCAGGCCAATATGAAGTTTGAGGCGTGTAGCACCAACAGGGACAGCCAAAAAAGACGGAGGGCAAATACTCTCACCCAAAAATGGGAATGAGGAGCGGTGAGAGGACTCACTCTGGGTGAAGGGTTTAGATGGATGCTGGACTCTCAGAAAATACTTTTGCCCCACATGCATCGTAGCCTAAAATAAAAACAGTTTTGGGTTGACCTGTCAGACCACATTATCCAGTATTGCTCAGTGGTATTAAACCATGTTGCTGCACTCTTGGACATAGCAGAAAGAAATGCCTTCATCGTTTTTCTTTTCATTACCTCAAAGCAAAGCAGGTGCAGAAAAGGACTTTGTGGTGGAAATGGTGTGTCAGATTTATGACACGAACAAGACAGGTGTTCCCCAGAGCAGGTGAACTGAGTATTTTCCCTGTGGCACAGTCACAGATGGAGAGAAAAAAATAAACAGAAAAGGTTGCTGGAAATGCAGACGCTGCCTCCAAGTGGAGAATAAGAGGACCGCCACATCATGGACGTGTGAGGCCTGTGGTGTGGACATGTGTGTTTTGATGAAGTGGCACAAATAAAAAACCTGATTTGAGTTTTATTCAGTGTCTGTTTTACATGATACATTTGCACTATGTGGAAAACTCAGCAGTCTGTCAATACAACACATAACCTTGTCTATATGCTACTTTCATAGCAGAGGCAAACAACACCTGAGCCTTGACAATTGACAACTGGGACAATAAACATGTGTGTTGTTTTCACCATAAAAACATTTCCTTCTCAGATTTGATGGTTGTTGTGTTTGGCCACAGATGAAGTTGTGCTGGAAAATGACAATTGGGATATAAAACTATTGTGTAGTGCAGTAGGGATGACTTTTTTTGAAGTATCTTCATCCTGGTTCCCTTGATGAAAAGCCAATGTGGTTTACTATTATTGCAGGAAATAACATTTTCCTTCAACAGTTTCAGTTTTAGCTTTAAATGTTTATTTTCAACAAAGATGTGTAAATTACTGGTTACAACATTTATGTGAAATGTTAGTGGAGCTACCTTCTGACATTTCCATGCTTGTTTCTCCAGCGTTCTGGTCCTTCATGTGGTTTGTGGGATTCTGTTTCCTTGCCAACCAGTGGCAGGTGACCAAGCTTGAGGACAACCCGCTGAGGGAGCGAGGCGACGCTGCCCGGGCAGCCATCACCTTCTCCTTCTTCTCCATCTTCACCTGGGTAAGACCCCTCCACCTCATTGGTCGGCTGCTGGTGTAACACAGCTCTTAGTTCACATTTGTTCCAGAGCTGCGGATGGGTTTCACGTTTCTCCGTCAGTCGCCTGACAGCATAGCCCTCTCTTTTTGGCTCGGGATGTAGATGTGCGTGTGTGAACATCTTCATTTGTCTTTGTGTACTCATAAGAGTGTGAATATTTTTCCAACAGGGTGCCCAGACTCTCGTCTCTATGGAGAAATTAAAGAATGTGTCATTTGAAGAGGAATACACCAAGCTCTTCCCCCTTCAGCCCCACCAGCCTCTTGTCTGACCCTGCCACCCCCCACCCCCCTGACCCTGCCTTGCTCAACTGCTCCTACACACTCCTTGCATGTGGCTGCACTTGTTATAGTAGCAAATACCTTTGTATATTTAAGTACACGTGTAATAGAATCACTGCAACATCACTTTTGCCAGTAAGAAGTAACACATTCAGTTTTATTAGTTTGACATGTAAAAGTGACGTATTGTCTCCAGAAGCATCAGTTAGCATCCAGCTCACTACTCAGCAGTCAGCAGTGCGCTCGGCTGCAGACGTTGTTGCGATCGCTGTTTAAATGTGATGACACATTGTCGGACCAGCCACAGTTCCACCAGCACCTGGAGCTGGTGGAACTAGAATTAGTTTGAGATTGACGTCACAGATTAGGCAGCCTGGGTCAAACTGTTTTATTGTATATTCATTTTATGTTTATGGCTTAAATCTGTGCACGTTATTGAGCCATAAATATGTTTTATTACACAAGTACTAAAATGTTCCACATTCCTAATAACAAAATCAATCTAAAAAAATCAGAGTACAGAGTGTAAACGGTGTAATTGTTATTGTCAAACAAGGACTACAGTAGTTAGATCAGTCAGCCCGATGAATACGATGTATCTAAGTTAGACCTGTCTGCAACGTCAAGCTGAGACACAGCAGTAAATAAAACCTCCTCATGCAACTTCCCAGAACTCAAAGCTTAAACCCCCTTCTCTCCCTTTATGTGGTTTTGTCCCTCTCTGCTCGCTGTTGTCTCTAATTATTGACCGTGGTGAGATGTGTGGTGTTTTACGGTGCAGCTTTCAGCTGTTAAATAATGCACACAGACTCTGTTTAATTGCACTGAGCCTTCGCGCGTGGAGCGGGGTCGAGCTGCTGTTTCGCACTGGAGAGCCGAACTAGAGTTAAATAGGCTTTTTGCACTGTTGCCTGTGGAAGCTGCCTGCTCTGACTGAAATAACTCACAGTATTTATCTAATAAGCTTCATAAACTTTCTGGCGAACTAATCAATGTGTCTTCTCTCTCTCTTTGTCTGTCTGTCTCTCTCCCCCTGTTCTCTCTCTTTTCCCCAAACCTCGGCTCTAACGCTAATCTCTGCTTCACCACTTCTCACCCTTCAATCACCATCAATGCACCTTGTTCCCCTTCCCCTGTGTCTATCCAAGGCGGGTCAGTCCTTCCTGGCTTTTCAGAGGTACAAGCTGGGGGCTGACTCAGCCCTCTTCTCCCAGGAATACATGGACCCCAGCCAGGACGCAGCAGGAGCTCCTTACACCTCCTTCAGTGGGGATGACCTGGAGAGCCCTGGAGGAGGAGGGGGCCAGGCCAACAGCGACGGGGCCTTTGATGGCACTGGAGGTTATCAGCGTCAGGACTACTGAGGACTTGGTGATAGCGAGGGGGGTTGACGTTGCCCACACTTTCTGATTCTGTGTTTTATTGGTACCATCCCACTAAAAATCTTATCCTGTCACACAGTTCTATCTTAACTTTGTCAAATGACAATGGGTTGTTTTGACTCAACGACCTCTTATTTTACCAGAAAACCTAAAGAAACTGACATATTTAATGGTTCAAAACCGGCATTGGTTCAGATCAGTGCAGTATGACGTCAGGTTTGTCCCAGGGATCTTTCCTTTTGTACATGGAACATTTCTTCTTTGCATTCAGTGTCACTTTGAGTGATCAGGGGAGGCATTATCCTGTTAGTTATTGGATTTTTATTTAATCTGTTTCCGTCACTTTAAGTCAGAAATCTTGGGCAACTTTCCAAATCTGGGGAGGCACAGGTAGCAGCTGGGGGAGGGACAAGGAGTCAATCGTGGGCAAATATGCAGCTGAAAGAACAGCAGTGGGTTCAGGAAGTATGTAGGAAAGTGTTGAGGGAGGCAAAGAGACACCTGGTTCAATCGAAGGTGTTATTGTGTATCGAGGTCTTAAGAAACAATTCTTGGGGGGGGGTATGGTTTGCTGAAATGGTCACCCTGTAGCAGATCAATGCTTGTGACCACATTGCCTTCATATTCTGCTGTCAGTCAGCAAAATGACTGTGATCAGTGTTAGTTGGACACACACATGCACAAGCACAGGTTCAGGGCATATTGATTTTGAACAGATACAACACAATTTTCCGCTGACAAAACTCCTTAGAGGTGCATTAGAGGAAATCAGCGTAGACAAAAAAGCAACAGTGGCATAACTGGCAACTAATCCGCTCAGCTGTAAAATAGGAGCGTGTTCGATGGAGTGTGGGTGTGTTGACAGGTCTCCTCTTTGTTTTTCTTTTTGGACATGTGAGAAAATGTGTATTTTAGTTTTCCCTGAGGAATCCACTTTTTCTTTCCACGATTGTTGCCTTAGTGCCAACTGCCAAGCGAAATCCAGCGAACCCGCGACATGCCCCTGACACGCAGAGGATCACAGTCATATGTTGGCATCTTTAGGATGAAAGCTAATGTTGTCTTGTTTTTGTGAAACTCCTGAATACAACCAAGCTTTTGATAGCATTATAGAGAATCCCAAATAACACAAAATGACACCTTTATTGTCAGCAGACCTTCAGACAACTCACTACAATGGCAAACTGCAGGTTGTTTATCTGCTGTGTTTTCCAATTTAGTTCAACAAATTCACAGGTGAGTATTTATGAACATGCTTTGCTCCATTTTTTAGAGGAATTAGGTAAAATCTGTCTCTCTATGAATACATGTAAATCTATAATACAGTATATTAGTGTTAAAACTGATTATGCTCTATTTTAAGGCATTTTGCTAGTTCTGTATAAAAAAAAGAAATAACAAGAATGAACATCTATGGTCTGTTGAGTGTTGTGACAATGCGCGGTGAGGTCCATGCCTCATCCTTTATGTTGCTTTCAGGGCAAGGAGATGTTTTTATTTTGGGATAATAATACTATGTGTGAAAAATACAGCGAGGAAAAAAAATGTGACCAAATTATTATATATATATGCACAGATATACTTTATACTGTACAACCATTTAGACGTAGAAATGTGTTCCTCTGTGAAATGTGTTAGACAAGCAAAATAGTAAGAAAAGAAAAAGATTGTGTACAAATGTATGTTTTTGGTGTGTTTGATTTTAACCAAATAAAATAAAGAAAATAGTGTTAAAATATTTTTTGTCTGTTAATTGTATTTTAATTCTCATTTAAAAGTGGATTGTACATGTGAAACATTGCAAGATTTCTGTTACTGTGCAATGTGCAGAACACTGGAAATATTTCGCATTTACAATCCACAAATCTGCAGTGAGTGGGCTGCAGTTAAAGGTCTTGTCAGTGGTGGAAGACCTTTAGCTGGAACCCACTCGCTGCAGATTTTTAGATTCAGTAAAATTATAACATGCTTGTTACTGTCTTTTACTCAACCAGCCAGAATTATAATAATAAATATAGAATATTATACTCAGAATTCCAGTTTTTACTGTCATTTCAACAATAAGATAGAAGAATATGAAACAGCTCAGTAATCATTGTGACTGGTGAGGTTATATTTTCATTTTTATGCATACAAAAATTTTAAAAAACTGGTTTAATAAAATATTTATTCATGTGTATGATCCAAACAACACGTGAAGCAGCCTGTTGTCATAACCTATAAAACCATACGGTGGCGACAGTGTCCAAGGAAATCTGCTTAACAATCAAGTTAAAATTGTGTTTTTTAAGTAAGTATTAAAAGTTTTGCAAAAGTATTAAGTATTGCTGTACACAGTTTTAACTACATTAATGAGCACGCTGTATATATATTAACAGGGAACTGCATATAAGTCATATAATTTTGCAAATAAAAACATAAAAAGTCTAGTCAAGTTTTGCTGATGTTGCCTTAAAGTGCAGCTGGGAACTTAAAGAACTAAATATCTATTTGCCATCTCACTTTCGTTATTACCATAAGTAACGATAAACTCTGCTGTTTTATACAGTTTATATAACTTTTTTATCGTCAATAAATATAATGTGTGTTAATCGAATCATGTGGAAACTTGGAGAGCGAACCTTACGATGGATTCGTGAACGTAACGGGTCCCGTCCAACATGGCGGCGCAGCGTCGGACTTTAATGCAGAGCGTAAGTAAAACTTAAGTCGGTATTAATCTCACTAATTCAACCTGTAATGTCGCTGTTGAAAAATGTCTGACTGGTGCTTTGGTCTAATTTATCTTTCCCGGTGGTAGCATCTGTTTGACTCTCTATCTAATGTTGTTTCCGACCCTCTGTGATGCTAGTGCTAGCTAATTTAGCTAAGCTTAGTTTTTGCTCTGCTAACAGTTAGCTAGCTAGATACCTTTTAATCTCAGCAAATGTGGTTTGTTAGTATCCATGTATCCAGTGTAATTAATATGACAAAAGCTGGAAGGGTTTGGCTATGTCACCGGTGCAAACTTATATCTTGACTTACGATAATTAGCAAACGCCAAGTAGCGTTAACAGCCCAATGTAAAAAACAGTTTCAACTATTTTGTCTTACACATTTTTACATTGTATATGTGGGCGAACTAAACAATGACGTGCAGAACACATTATTACATTTAAAGTGACAGTGATATCTATGCAGGTTACGTGGACAGTAGAAAATTATTTGTACAAAGTGAAACGTGTAAGAAACACCACAAAGTCTTAACCACAGTAAACAGAGGAATCACATGAAGACCACAGTTACACCAAATGTACCAGAGAGTCTCTAGGTACTCATTTAGTGAATTGTCACATTGTGGCAGTTGCTCTGCAGATAAATACTTTTTATCCTCTGGAATCTGCTGCTGCTTTCAAAAAACTCGTGTATCTTCAAGTCAAATGAAATACAGTTTGTATTGTATTGTGAGTGTTTTAAAGAGAGAAACGAATAGATGACAACATGACAATGGGAATGGACTAGATTAGGGAGTTTGATTTATTTTGACAGCACCAGAGCTGGACAGATGATCTGCCGCTGTGTCAGATGTGTGGGGTTGGCACAGCACCCAACTGTGTGTATGGCCCCGATGGTAAAGGAACTCAGAGTCACCCCAATGAGGATGGACACCTCAGATTCAGGTGTGTGATTGAGGCATTTGCATTAACATACGTGTTACTGCTAGCATTACTTGAGCTAAATACAGCCACACTAAGCTGCAGTGCTGCACAATCACACTTTGCTTTGTTCTGAGAGTTTTAGATGAAACATATTTTGTCTACATTCTTCCTGAAGTAAAAAATATTATTATTAAAATGGAATAATATTAATAAGTATTGGCTGTAAATAAGTATCATATTTGTTGTGCTTTGTCCACCAATCAGAGGTGAGGATGGCTGTTTCCTGTATGGGGTTCTAAATGGTTATGATGGCAGCAGGGTGGCCAATCTTTTCTCAGAGTATCTGCCAGCTGAACTGCTACTAGGACAGCTTAACTCCAATCACACAGACAGCGACGTCCGCAGGATCCTTACACAGGTACGCAGATGTTTACCTTCCATTTTTAAATGGTAATGACTGAAGAAACAACAAATGTATGTATATTCTACCAGGAGGGAGACAAAGAGACTTAATTTCTAGGTTTTAAAACAAACACGTTTTCTCATGTATCTCGCCTCTTTTCATGTGAGAGTGGGAGTGGGAGAGGGGTGTGAACCAAATTTAAAACACTTTAGAGTTGCTCAACATGTGTTTAAATGCACAGAAAAACTCTGCTAAGATTTGTCCTGTTGTCATCTTTGTGCCAAACGATGTCTGTTCAAATACTTCTTTCTCTGTCGACTGCATGTCCAGTGAATAGGAGACAAAAGCTGCAGGTTTTGTTTGTTAGTTTTCACATGAAACAATTAATCAAATTCATACCCTGAGCATCCCTGTTTCACATTCAGCTGGTGGATTCTTACTGCTGTTTTGCATCTTGTAATATGACCTCTGTATTTATATTTGCTCGTGTCAAATCCTTTTGCTCAGAGCAAGAAGTGCAGATCTTTCTCAGTCAATAAAACACTCACAATGCAGTAGTTAATAGGTAAATAAACTTTATGTACTGTATATTTCATTGTCTCGTTGGTTTTATAGCATCCAGTCAGAGCTTGAAATGCTTTACATTAAATACAACCAACCAGAACTCCACAGTGTTTATCGCAGGCGGCGTTCATTATTATTCCCAGCACAAAGGATGCTGGGAATAATAATGCCTCTTTCCAACCTGAAAACAGCATGGTTCCATTAAACAGGTTTGAGTGAAGCTCACCTTCACCTCTCCCTCACATAAATATCTATAATGTTAAAACCCGTTGTTTGCTTTAATGGCGTGATCCACACTCACTGTGTCTTTGTTTTTGTTGTTGTCGCTGCTGCAGGCATTTTATGCGGTGGAGAAAAGCTACTTTGAAACTATAGATGGTTCCCTGGCAGAGAAGGCCCACCTGTCCAATTTCCTGCCACCACACAATGAGGTACACACTGGACAACAAGCATATGAGAAGGATTTAGAGAGCTAACGCTCAGCCGCTGGAGAACGACCTTCTAATGGTCTCATCAGCCTGTGTCGTTAGATAAGCTGGCGTCAATTTTCTCTTCTCTGCATCCACTCATTAGACTGTTAGATAGTTAAAGCTCTTATTTTCACCGCTCCACATACTGCTGTATTCAACTCTGAGGCTGCTGCTGGCGTGGGTGGTTTTCCAAGATGATGCTTTTTTGCAATGAAATGTTTCATTACTATGGTCTAGTCATAATCTCCTTCACTCTGCTTTCATTCTGCTTCTCGCTTATCTGCTTCTCTTATATTCGCTATCCCCTATGCGCTCACTCATTGATTATCCGTCTCACTTCCTGCCTGTTTCCTTGTTTCCATCATGCCCCCCCCCTCGCCTTTCATCTTGTCTCTCGCCTCACTTTGATTTCTCACCCAGTCTTTTATCATTTCTCTGCCTACTCCTACCCACTTCGTGTTACTCACTGCTCCTCTTTTCTCTGTCTTTGTCGTCAGAATGTGTCATTCCACCAACTTTCCTCTCCGAGTCAGAAGGTGCACGAGCGACTGAAGGAGTTGGAGCAGGAGGTGTCGGGTGGTGCTACTGCTGTAGTGGCGCTGATCCTCAACAACAAGCTCTACATTGCCAATGTTGGTACGGACACGCGCGCACACAGACACACACACACACACACACACACACACACACACTCTCTCTCTCACTTAACAGAAGTCATAGGAGAGTTGTTTAGTAGTGTTGGCCAACATTGTTAGCACCAAATGACCAACCAGTGTCAGATAAACGATTAGAAAATGACTTTACACCAGTAGATGTCAGGCTTCAGTCATATTTCAGGTCGGTCACTCTTAGAAAACTACAGACCACAGTATTAAAGGATAAACTGTGCTTGGGCAGGTTTATGATTTCATAGTTTGTCTCAGTACATTATTTGGGTGTGGGGCTAAATCAGTAAATGTAAGGTGCTGTTTTTAGTAGCATGTGAGCTTCAGCTACAGGCAGGACATGTCAGTGCAATGTCCCTGTGTGAGTATTTCAACCCGACGCGTTAAGGTGCAGAACAGGGAAGAAGTGTCTTTCATTAACATTTTACTCCAGAAACCTGCAGACACACGCGCGCACACACCCGGAGGAGCCGCAGTCCTTCTTTAGAAGTATTTCTTTTAGGAATGGTCAACATTAATCGTAAGGCACCTGATTATGCGGCATATTTCTCATAACTCACTATTTCTTATTAGGTTTTTACATTTGTATTCATTCTGCTCGATTGAATCAGTAGTCAGTGGTTTGCTGATGACACTATTGTTGGGGGGCCTCTAAATATAAGCTTTTAGTTGTTTTGATTTCTCTTTGCTTTTATAGAAGGCAAAGACAACGAGAGTGTCTCCTTCATTCGTGGAATTTTTCTTTTCTCCTCAAGGACATGGCGCCATGTAGAAAATGGAATAGTAATTAGTGTTAAGTAGAAAGGAGGCCCGAGCTTCCCACTAGCCCTTGTGTCAGGGTCAAGAGTTCAAAGTTGACAGAACATGAAGGGAGGTTTAAGTAGAAGTGTAAATGCGCACCCAGCTCTGTGTTGATATGAAACACGTTTGACCGTTAAGGTCGCATGACTCACAGTTGATTATGCCGGGGTGTGTGTGTGCGCGTGGTAGACACCATGAACATGTAGGATATATATGGATTCTCTCTCGTCAGCTGAGTGAGCTTCATTTGTGAACATGTCTGTGAGGAACAAGGGTTAATTGCTGGAGATTGCAAGTGACGGTGGCCTTAAAAGTAAGTTTGAGAAGATCCCCAACCACCCAGCGGTTTAATAAGGGATTGGCTTTTCCATAAAATACATTTTTGTTTCATATGTGAGTTCAGACCATCACTTCACAGCTTCTTTTTGTGAATCCTGTTGTTTAATAATGTTTATCTGTGGTTTCAGGTACCAACAGGGCACTATTGTGTAAGTCCAGCAGTGATGGCCAGAACCAGGTTCTCCAGATCTGCCGACCACATAGCACGGACAACGAGGACGAGCTGCAGAGACTGGCTGCACTGGGTGAGACACAAAGACTGGAGTCAAGTTTTGTGTTTGAACGCAAACCTTGCATTTTGAAATATGCGTGCGGCCAAAATAAGACGTTGTTTAAATGGTCATTTAAAGAATATTATGACAAAAAATCTCATAGCAAAGCATAACAACATTCAGACAAACCTTGAAACACGTTACGGATTGACAGAGACTGACGTGAAGACAAACATGTCCATTTATCCACGGTGGACAGCAGAGGTAATGGACCAGTAATGGGGGAGATACATACTTTGTGATTAGCTTAGCAGAAGCACATTACGCTCAGTCTGGCAGCTGTAATAAATATGGTGGGGAATTAGCTGCATTGTTTCCCAGCATTTACACCACACCATCATTAGATGGAAAAACGCAGAGCTCTTTCTCCGTTTGTTCTCTCGCTCCATTTCTCTCTCTCTCTCCCTACACGGAATCATTATGTGGTTTAGGCCCGTCTCTGATTTATTGAAATAACATAGCAGTCATTCACTCAGCTGAAGGTGACCTCTTCCCTCATATTGATATCCACCTCCACACATACGGATGCATCCCTCTCCCACCTTCCTCTACCTCTTCTGTGATTGGTTTATGCGCTCTTGTCCCATGAGAACCTCCCCACACCCCCTGCCTTCCTGAAACACATCCTTTATTCCCCTGTCACTGATGTCTTCCTCTCTCTACTCTAGGTGTGGATACAGCTCGTGTGAAACAGGCGGGGCAGATAGCGGGGCAGAGTAGCACCAGGAGGCTCGGAGACTACAGGATCAAATGCAACTACAGCGAAATCGACTTGCTCAGGTGAAGCCACAGATTACAGACACACAGACTGATACTCATCCCACATTTGGACTTTTGTTCGCTCTTAATCTGTGCGTCAGAAACACTTGAATTTAAAAAAAAGAGGAATTCAAACCTTCACCTGTCAGCCACAACAGTAAAACCACCTAGCTGACAACAGCGTGCAGCCAAAGTAGCTCAGATTTGTCGAGGCATGGAATCTAGCATCAAAGACATCAGCAGCATCACTTTTACGTCCTGTAAGTAACCGAGTCGGGCCCACATTAGTTGAGCACATTCCGTACATGCTCCAGATGTTTGTGGTGCAGTATTTCCATTTTTCCTGCTTCCAGAACTGACTGTTCACTTGTTTTGTTCCCCGACACATGCCATTGCAGCAAGTCAGTCATCCACAAGAAGCTATCTTTACGTTCCTGCCATGTTGTTGCCATGACTGAACTTCACCTGGATTAGTTTGTTTCATCCGAAAAATCATTCAAATATATCAAGAAGTATTTTTTTATTCAAAGGACTTTGAAGAATTTCAAGCTAGTTCAGTTGTCACCTTTTGAGGTAACCACGACCGGGGTCGCTGACAGTCGCATCTTTTGTGCCTGCATTCAGCTACCAGACACTGTCCAACCTGACCCGGTATTAAATATATCTGGGTGTTAATGGATCCATCTGCAACAAAGTCTACTTCACCAAATGTTAATGTTCTGTCAGCGAGCAGCTAGTGAAACGTTGTGCTGCTCTCATCAGTACCTGTACAGTGGAGCCTCTGTCTTTATTATCAGATCTGACCGCGGTCTAGAAATTCCACCTCTCATTTCCTGCATGTGTCTGCTGTTCAGTCTCACGTAGCTTAAGAGATATTTCAGTTATGATTCTCAATAAAACACACAATAGAATCTTTATAGAATTTCCTCCTCCGTGCCGTCAAAGCGAGTGCAGGAAATTTGATGTGGATAAGTGTAAGTGACTTTTCTGGAGGTACAGTAAGAGGTTAGCTAGGTTCAATGTATTTAGGTCAGGTGCACTTCGTCTATGTTCCGCCCTCTTTTCTTTCCGTGTCATCTTTCAGTCTCCTGGTGTCATCACTCACACATCTACATTTCACAGTTCACTGTTTCATTGCTTCCTGCTTCACCTTTATCTAATATCTGTCTATATCTCATAATCTCCTGTCCTCCTACACCGCCAGTGCGGCTAAGACGATGCCAGTCATCGCGGAGCCAGAGATTGACAGCAGCCAGAGCTTGGACGGTGTGACAGGCTTCTTGTTGCTGATGTCAGAAGGTCTTATTGGTGCTCTTGAGTCTGCCCATGGCCCAGAGCAGGCCAATCAGGTTAGTAGATTAATGCTGGCGGTTTACGCCCACAATAACCTCTTTCCTTCCATTATTTTTTTGGGGTGTCTCTGCTCTCTTCATTTGGAAACAGACAACCTGTTCCACATATTTTCTCCTACCTTCCTAACCACGATATCATCCTGTTATTATTTTTACTGTTGTACAAGTCAAGGTCTTTTTTTCTTATCAGTCCGAGTGGTGATTGCTGTCTTCTTTTTCTCGTTTATTCTCTTTCCGTGTCCTTCTATCTCTTCATCTCCCTCATCGACTTTTATTTCTCCAACTACGCAATCCTTCTCTGACTCTCTGTTTCCTCTGCTGTCCATTGCAGGAAATCGTTGCCATGGTAGCAGCAGAGTTGGCCCAGCAGAACAGTCTGGAGGCAGTGGCTCAGTCAGTGGTGGAGCGCGTTAAGCGGCTGCACCATGACGTCTACGTGTCCGGTCGTCAGAGGGCAACTTACTGTTCTCGGCACGAGGACATGACCCTGCTCATCCGCACCATCAACTACGCGCTTGCCGATGGCGCGCTCACTCCTACACAGGGTGAGAAAGGTTGTTCTGGGACTGTTGAATGTTTCTTTTGCAGGGAGCTGACCTCTGAACTCCTAGAATTTTAATTGCAGCACATATCATTCAGATAAATAGAAATAAATACATGTATTAATATATGTGCAAGAATATTCAGCAAACTTCCAACTTTCCTCGCCTGTAACCCAAAGCAAAATCAACCCACACATTGGACTCAGGCTTTACTCTTAATGAAATCATGTCAGAATCAGATAATATCTTTTGTAAGAGTCGTTGCCAAGAATACAGCAGAGAGATCAAATAACTTTGACCAGGCAAAAATAGTTTTTTCATTTTACCTCAGGCTCCCAGCATGCGTTTTATTCATTCTAGTTAAACAGTTTATCTTTATAATTTTACCCATGAAAAGGAAAAAAACAACCTTGTTATACATCATGGTTGTTTAACTAAGCTACAGCTCAAACAGGGAGTCCGTCGGGTTTTTAAAGTATTAAAAGGTAGTAAATCACATAAGAAAAAGTAAGGCCATTAAAATATATGAATCGCCTTGTCCTAACCTGAGATTAGACTCGTTGTCTGTGATGCTAATGTCGCACATCAAACACCGGCTGCTGCTGACGCTCAGAAAACCAAAGAAAGTCGGACAGTTTCTAACTTTTTGAGCAGTATTCATTCTCCAGGCAGATAAACTTAAAGGAATCATTGTGTTCATTTTAATGACTGCAGTCAATAGAACAACTCAAATATTTTAAGGAGGTATTTGACACAGCGCTCTGATCCCTGGTTTGATATTTTCAGGCAGCTGCATCTTTTTCATTATTAGTTTATTGAGAATAAACATCTCTGTACTGACTGACTGAACCTGCGACATAATGCCAGACCAACACAGCGTGGAGATTCGGGTATATCCTCATTCTTTAAAAAACAGCTTGCTGATAGCATTAGTTAAATAAATGCAAGATCATTTCAAATTACAGAGTCTCTAAATCTGTTCATTGACATTTTAAATTGTGTTGTACTGTACTGGAGTGTTTGAATCTAAAATGTCTTTCAAAGATTGAAAGGTTGTTGATTAAAGCAGTGGCAGCTCGATGTCTTTTGGGTTTAAAAAATATTCAGGAGGTATTGAAAAAGGTATTAGAGATATTTAGGATGATGTGATTAAACTGTTTTTTTTCTTATTTTTTCCAGGTGGGCGTATCTACCCTGTGTCTGTGCCCTACTCCAATAGTCAGAGCACCAGTAAAACCAGTGTCACACTGTCACTGGTCATGCCCTCCCAAAATGTCCTCACCAACGGAACCAACACTGCCTCGACCCTGGAGGAAGGCACTCCCACACCAGGGTAAGCGTGGTTGGTCTCTTGTCCCTGCTTGTTGTCTCACTCCTGGGCCTCTCCGCTCTGCTGGGTGGTCTGGTTAAGCTCCATCTGTCCTCCTGCTTTGACATAGTTTGAATCCAGCACTGTTGGGTTTTTGCTTCATTAACGTCATTTTCTCTCCTACACTCTTTCCTCCTTACTGCCAGCTTTATTTTTGAGTGTATATCGGATAAACAAAGATTTCAACTCCCACATCCCTCCCTTGTTATATTTATTTTAGGTAAGCTTGACATACAGTCCCTCTTGTCCGTCCACTGCTGTGCTTATTTATGTGGAAGCATGGCTTCCACTTCGCCATGGGTCGACTGCTGGGTTCTGTGTCTCACACCTGGAAAAATATTTGGACTGTACAACATGTACAATAGTCTAATTTCATATTTACTGAAGTGTAGAGCTGTGATTATGTTTGACAGATGTATGCTTTTCCAGAGACGTAAACAGTTTGCTACTTACATGTTGCAGAAGGTTACCTTCCACCTGTCGTGCTTATTCAACGACAACATGCTTCCCCCCCCACAGCCTGTGAGCACTAAAGGAGAGAGGCACTACACTACCAAATTACATCGCGACCGCGCTCACCAGCACGACAATCTCAACTCCATTTAGCTGCGTCGACGTTTGCTGCTTAGTGGCAGAAACTCTTAAATGAAGCGCAGGCTGATACGACGCCAGTCTCCGTTATCTGATAACGCACCAAAGCTGGATATCACAAGAAGAAAGTGACATCAGTGTCATTAGATTTCTTGGTAATAGCCCGGTATCTTATCTTTGCATTTTTATGGGATGAATTAGGCGCCATGTTGCGATGTTACAGATACAGGTCACGAGACCGGCGTGAATCAGATGAACACGCATAAAGGTTTAAGATATTACATGAATCGTTACCTTCCATTTAGAAGTAATAGTCCAGTTCTGGTGAAGGCACAGGGAGTGAGGTATTTGGAAATCTATTTCTGCCCCAGTGGCAGGCAGATTTCATGTGCTGGCAGCGTTAGCTTTAGCGTTAGCTTTGCTGCCATGTGCACTTGCCACCTGCCTCTCTCGCCCTTCGCTTGGTCGTTTGTTCACAGGCATCTTTTTCGCACGGTCTCGTCTATAACTTCCACTTCCTCGTCATTCAGCTGCTGACTCACGTCTTTATTTCTCTGTCTCATGGACCCGTCTTGCCAATATCCATCCTATGTCCTACACTCTGTCCTTTTCTCTGCTCCTGTAGCACGTTGCACTCCTCTACCTGCCAGACCTCTGTTGACATCCTGCAGCCCATAATTGAACTCCCTCTTTCCCCTTCTTTCCCCCTCTCCCCACTTCCACCCCTCCCCCTCTCCACCTCCCTTTTCTCTCTTTCCACCACCCATTCACCTCCCCATTCTCTCCCCCCCTCCAAATCGCTCGTTTGTCTCTCTACGCACCACATGGACCCCGTCCTCTCCTCCGATGCCCTCACTTCTTCATTCTCTATTCCAACACTCATACCTGTAACGTCCTGCCCCTCCACCCTCCTCAATGACCCACCTCCCCCCTCCTCCTCTCTTCCCAGCAGTCAGAGCCCAACAGCCACCCTCCAGTCTACCAACACGCAGACGCAGAGCTCCAGCTCCAGCTCAGGAGACGGAAGCCTCTTCCGTCAGAGAGCCAGTCAGGCGGCGCAGCCAGATGAGACGGGCAGGGTCCCACCATATGTGGACTTCAGTCAGTTTTACCACCTGTGGGGAGGCGACCACACTGACGGCCAGAGCACCCAGGGAGGACTGGGACCCCAGTGAGGAGGGTGCTGTGTATCAGATTTTTAAGGAAAGGACAAATATTTTAAGAGGTGTTTGGGCTGGCCGTTAAAAAGTTACTGTATATCATAACTAAGAATAAGCGACCTAAAGGTGCATGGGGGACGCATGGAGCAAAGATTAAGATCTGCTCACCAACAGTGTTTAAAGGGGGCAAAGATCAACCCTGGAACAGTGTGGAGGTGATGTCTGCTCTTTTTTAATATATGCTGGTCATGATTGATTGTGAATATATGTAACCCAGATTGTAGCTGTGTCGTCAGATTTGAAAACGTACTGTATGTGCAAACAGGAATCTCTGGAGAATGATTACTTTAACGCCTTAAAGGAATGAATGGACATGTCTGAAAGTACTTTTTTTTATTTGTAATATAAATATATCATCCACAATGATTCATGATCGTTCGAGCGTGTTTTGCACAAAACATTTCTGCTCGAGGTCAGGACTGAAGATTGGCGGTGAACAAATAATTAGCTTTGGTAACATTTTATTTGTGTAGCATTTGTTCTTGTTGAATCTTGTTGAAAATATGAACACACACACACACACACACACACACAGTCTGACAGGATGTTACGTTTAATTCAATTTGTGATGCCTGCACGGTACAAAGTGTAAGTGAGACATTGAAAGTGTTTACACTCATTGACCGCTCTATTAGTCACAGGAGGATGCGATCTGAGGTAGCAGCCTTCGCTTCTCCCCGATTCCGGGCCGCACATCAAAGTGACAATGGACAACACAGGAAGAATTTCCTCAGGGTGGTATTATTATTATTATTATTAGGGAATATTATCAGGGGATAGAGCAGTCGTCTTGCAACACTTCGGCACGCTACACGTCAATGTGTCCCTTATGCACCAGTATGATTAGACTCATCCTTAAAAACATATATGAATGTTTATTTCTTCAGTTATACTTCCCAAGAACACCTCAGTGTGCAAGTGTATCTGAAGTATACAGTTTCTATTGTTTTGGGACTAAATTAGTCCCATTCTTAGTGTATTGAAAGTACACTTTAGGTATGCTATAAATAAACATTTATAGACACTAGACATGTTGACTAGACATGCAATGCAAGTGTACTTAGCTGAGAGCTCCCACAGTGTTTCGTTTACAGATAACTAATATCATCACACCAGTTGTCTGCTGAACAGCATGCTGGGTATTTATGTACATCATTAAGTACAAATATAAACCAAATATACTACTCGTATACCAAACTGGTGATTTCAATACATAAAGCAAGGTTCATAAGGGACATGGGTGAGGGAGGAACTTCAGGCCTTTGGGATTAGTTGGAGCAGACACTACCTAGGCCTCACAAATTCTCTGCTGGAGCAGGTTCCTCTGCACCGTTCATGCTGTCCTTGTGATTTTGTCTTAGGTGGAGTCAGCTACAACATAGTGTATTTAGACTTTTCTGTGTACTTGTCAGTATAGTGCAAGTATACTTGAATTAATTTTGTCTACTCTGAAGTACATCAGATGTAAACTGTAGGTACACGTGATTATTTCTACTGTAAAAGAAATATACCACTTGATGACAACCTTGAATATGTGACTTCACTCTGACTGCCGAGGAGGGATGTGGTAGATTAATGAGCCCTTGATGTCCAGGCTGACTGACTCAGACATTTAATTCATCTCCTCTGGGTAATGTCTAGAGAAGTTCAGGCTTCCGGTGCGTGTTTGAAAACGGTTCTCGGGAGTTGGACACGCTTTTTGCGTTTTACATTATGACTTCCCCTGACCTGTCTTGCACCTCAGCAACACAGCACTGATCGATGGGGAATAAAGGGGACATGAGTGAATGCTGAATGTGTAAACATATAATCGACCCTCATGCGATAGGACGGGATTGTCCACTCAAAGATTGATTGTTTGAGCAAAGTGCACCATCATTTTTAGTTGAATTATGATGTCTAATTGTGATTATAGTAAAGATCTGAAATCCTTACTTGCTACAAATATAGTTTATATGATATATATAATATAACATACTTTGAAATGAAACCTTTTCACTTCACAGCTTCCACGCAAAGTAATTTCCTGTATCTTTGTTTTTTGGGGGGTCTTCTTGAGCTAGGAAGGAAGAAGGAGATTAGCCTGTCCAGAAACATGTCTCACACTCTCACACACACTGCAAAATATGAACTGTTTAGTACAGAACTCTGTATAGTTTCTATTGTATTCCCTGCTTTGGAAATAAAGCGTTTTTTGTTATAACACATGTTTGCATTCTTTGTAAATCGTGTAATTCAATGTTTTCATATAGCACCAATTTACAACAGCGTCATCTCAAGACACTTCACATATTGAGGTCAAGATCTTACAGAGTTCTAGAGAGAGACACCAAACAAACAAATCCCCTCAAGGAGGCATTAGGAGACCGCGGGGAGTGGAATAAAACTATCGCCTGGCCAGTTGTGGTGAGTGGAAAACAGTCATCCTCGAGCATCCCGACTATAACGAAGTCAGAGGAGTTAATTGTTCTTTAAATTAACTTCACACTGTCGTGAAAGCCTGATTGGCTTAAACCGTCAAGAGATTACAAATCAAATCAACAGTTGGAGCTGTAACAGAGAGTGTAGTGTCAAAGCTGACCCAGGGCATGTTGCTAATCATTCATTTTCAGGGGAATTGATGTTTTCCTCCAGCTTAGGCCACAGCTCAACTCTTGCAATCTGGGTTATTATTGATATTACTCCTTTCTAGCAAATGTGGGAGAAATAAAGTCCCTCGGTGAATGATTGGAAGTGGTGGCAACACGATGGTGGCGTCGCAACAGTTATTGGGTGAATGTATTTGTGTTATATATAGTCATGATGTCAAACATCTCTTGGTTCTAGCTCCATACTAAAGGGACTATAGACTTTCAGCTCACTCCCTATGACTACTCTACTAAAAAACCCCTTTGTTCTGATTGGCCAGCCTGTGGAAGTGTTCCAGTGGACCACACCACGCCCCGTTGGGATGGCGCCTGCATCTGTTTTATCTTCACCTTTGGAAACAATGTGCATTTTCAGTCAGAGTTGAAAGAATACTGTAATCAAGCTTTGAGCACTGTCTTTTTAGAAAGGACAGAGAGATGCACCTCCCACCAAACTCCACGGCAGACTTCCCCGTAGTGTTAAAACTGCTGCCGGGTTGTCGCCCCCTCGCAGCTTCCTCTCACCACCGGAACCCTTTTAATGGTGCCTGTTGAATCTCAAAAACGCACAGGATACACTTAATAAAAAACAATTCTAGAACAGGTTGCCCCGAGGGTCAAGTCAATCAGTCCCACACCGAGCGCTCTCAGCATCACACTTATTACAACACTTTCTGTGACACATTCTGACCTCTGACCTCTGCACAAACTAGCTGTGAGCGGAGCCTCAAACAGGTGGCCAGCTATGGACTTCCACACTGCTTGATGTCCACCGAAATAGCATTTTGACCGTCTCGCGAGGAGATACAGGACTGTAGCGAAGTACAGTCCAAGCAGTGGAATGTGAATGTGTTTGATCGCAGAGCCTTCGGGTGCTACCGTGGTGATGAATATTGCCCCTTTGGTTCAGTGGAGATACGTCCGGTGGTCAGACGGGTGCACTTTCATCGCGTTTTCACACATTCATTTGTGTCACTCGTTACCCATGGTTCCCTGGGTTATATTCCGTGTGTGTGGGAATGCAGGCGTGACAGGATATCTGTTTTAACATCTCATGCGTCTTTAAATTCTTGAGTGGTAATGGAGTTTGACTGCTTGTGTCTTCCAGACAGTGAAGATTAAGATGTGTTACTTTCTGCTGCCATGTCAGGGACCGATGTGCGATTTGTGACTTTTTAACCCAGAGATGTGCAGAAATATGTCCAAAAGTTCTTCCTATTTGTTCATTTGTTTGGTCAGTACTTTAAGAAACGTATATTTGCATAAAACAGAGTCATTTTAGATTGATTCTAATCAGTTGGCAGAAGCCACAGTGTCTGTTGATCATGGTAATACCCCGGAAAATGTTTTAAACATACTGACATGAACAAGAAATGTTATCAACCCTGTGTAATGTGTGAATCCAGAGGCTTATTCTGGCTCTCTCTTATTCACCTGTGCCATCAAAACTAATTAAAGACAAATCCATGAGCCCCAGGAAAAATGTGACCAGAGTCTCCAAAGCAACAACCGTAACTCTCAGTCACTGAGATGGATTTCTGCAGGAAAGAGTAGGTAGAAAGTGGTGGTTGTTCCGAGGCTTCTCCTTTTAATAACACACACATTTTACACATTGAGGAGTCACGACACACTGATTTTGAACAACAGTGGAGCTCTGTAGCACAGACCGAATACGGTAAAATCTGGCTCATTCTCTGGGAGAACACAGTGACTTAGTGTGTCTCTAACTCCAGATTACTGACAGTCTGTCGTTCGTGGACTGAGGGGAGACTGGTTTTTGTGCAGATGAAATCTGTTGGAAATCAGACAAACATTTCAGTTTGTCTGGCGTCTTGCACAACCCATCATATCTTCAGTGTCATCTGAGAACATGTTTTTGTGTGTTTTTGTGTGTTTGTGTGTGGGGGGGTAGGGTGGGGGGGCGTCAGGAAGCAGAATGTGTGTCACAGAGTGTGTGAGCTCTGGAGAAAGAACAAAAGTCTTTTTACTCCACACCGTATTCCAGATTTGACCCCGGGTATTACTAAAATGAACTTCATAACCCAGTCTCCTGCTGTCAGGGATGAAAACCTGTGTCACACTGGACGATGCCGACAGGCTGATATCAATATTTGATAAAAGGCGGGAGCAGCATGAGCGGTGGTTCTCTCTGAGCCTCCCTTCAGCGGCTGCTGACTGTTTAGAGCGAGAACAAATGGAGGCTTTGAGGTTGAAGATGTCAGGCTGATGTGCCATATGAAGAATGTTGCACTCCTGGAGACGTTCTGTGCCGCTGTATTTACGGGCGAACTAACAAGCTGAGGCTTTGCCGACTGTGTTGATTTACTGATCCAATTCAGTCATTAAAAAGTATGTAGGCCACAGGCCAATGTAAGTGCTGCTGCTGAATAAACCAACACTTGGACTTGTTGCTCACACGAGTGCACAGCTCCCTCCGGGACCACGTCTGATGAAAAGTGAGCAACCGTTGAAATCAAAGACATTTTAAACCTAGTTTAAACATTACAGTCGTGTGCCAGTCAAGCTTAACTGTGAGTAATCCAAAGTCTATTTACACAAAGCTAGTGCTGCATAACCTCACGGAGCCACTAACTGGAACAGCCAAGTCACGCTATGGCACGCTGGTATTCACAGTATTTCAGTTACTCCAAATTAGAAATGAATACCAGTCATGTAGACATCAATTAATAATTAGCAAATAGTGACGCCTCAAGGCATGCCAACGCTAAAAAGAACTTATCAGTCAATAGTCACTGTCACTATGCCAGTCTAAAAGCATCACTTTAAACATGTTCTTCTGCAAAGTTAAGGTTCGATAACTTGCCCCAACATGCACAGCAGTCTCAAAGGGCCTTTCTGTCTACATGCAGCATAGATGAGGAAGAACATAGATTGGCCTCCGTATTTGTCACTGTATGTGTGTTTGGCCTAGATATCTGTCTCTGTAATGGAAGGCGAGGGTACAAGAAGAATGTATTGTCCATGTTGCTGTTTGCAGACATGTCTGTTCACCGTGTTTTCACCAGGTCATTCTCACCGGCACCTGTCGGACTGTACAAGGCAGGTTAACATGGTCCTCTGACTTATCGCCTGTTTAATTGTCACAGCATCTGTTTTTATTGCAGTTATTCAGTTACAGCTCATTGTATATCTCACCCGGATCATACACACCTCACACACACACACACACACACGTCAGCACAAATCAGGCAACTATCTGTGAAATTCCACTAAGCCAGCAAGTTCCAGCCCTTTCTGTTTGGTAATGGGAATCATCTGACAGCTCTGCTCTGCCTTTTATTAGCTCTGATGTTGTCATGCTGTGCCATAATATCACAAGGTCCGTGTGTGCTGTGTTTAGTGCTGTTATTATCTCTGGCTGTGCAGAGAGAACTACATCCTCAAGAGGGCGCGGGCGCAGACTTCTAGTGGCGACAGTTGTGCAGGACCTGCGCGGCTGTCACGGCACAAATAGCTGCATTAATAATAGCGCTTTACTCCTGCACAAGTTCACTGCCATACCCTCACCCCTCACCCTCATATTCCCTCCAGAATATCCCCCGCAACGGGGAGGAGCTCTCCCTCCTTCCTTCCCTACATTTCTCTTTTGCACTCGTCTCCACTGCCGCCTCCGCCTTGCAGCCTGATCGAGAGAGAGAGAGAGAGAGAGAGAGAGAGAGAGGTGGGGGGGCAGGCAGAGGATGAAAAAGCAGTAAAAACCAAAAAGGAGATATCGAGGGGGGTCGTATTTCCTAGCGGAAAGGCGTCATACTGGCTTCAGAGGCAAGCGGAGCGCGGAAGGGAGCAGGGAGACGCATCGCGGCCGAGGGGAGACAGACAGCGAGCGAGAGAGAGAGACGCGCGGAGGGAGGCGGCTCGTAAACACGACAGGAAGCGGAGGACAGCGACGATCGTCCCCCCGCCGTCGCTCGTCGCTCCACCGACACCCGGGTCCGCGCCGCGCCGCGCCGCGCCGCTCATCCCTCTGCGCACCGAGGAGTCGCCCTTCGCGGGGTAAACACCAGAGGCTGGAGGACGGCCAGAGCCGTCGCCACGACCCGGTCCTGCTCGGGACGGATAGCAGCGCAGGAGGGAGGGAACCGTGGAGCAGCCCTGCTGAGGCAGGGACGCGGAGAGAGTCCACAGCATCCCCGATGCGATGGCATAGCAGCTTCTGCCGCAAACCTGCCGGACTAGACCCAGATCAGCAGGCTTCTCATCCACCATGAACCTCTGAAAGACACCTCACACAGGCACAGATGGGTAAGAGGAGCCGCTCTGCTGGGGGTTCTTGGCGTATGGGGGTTAGGTAGTGGAGGGGTGCAGAGAGGGAGGCTGGTGACGCGAAGCCTGCAACCAGCCTGTGCACGAGATTAGGAGGTGGATGGATGGAGGGGAACAATGCTGAGAGGAATAGCTGGGTTTATAGAGGAGATGCATGTCCTTCACTGCCACTGACCTGCTCTTATGTCGAAGTGGTGGGACGTGTCTGCTCGTTGCCTAATGATGGTCCCTGACCTGCACAGGACAGGAGTTTAGGGCAAGTTCATAAGTGGCAGTCAGAATGGTTTGCTCTTGATGGAAACTGGATGTTGAACTAATGTTGGCAGGGCGTGGAGTCCTATTTTGGCCGCAATGACTCTGTGGTTTTATATATATATAAATAGAAACTGATGCTTCATTAATGCACTTGGGGACATTGTTGTGGGCAGGTAATGCCCTTAAGGTTCAGGGTGCGGGGTCTTGCCCATGGACAGTTCTACGTGTCTCAAGGAACCACAAACCGTTGGGTTTGTATATGCTGGCTAGTGAAAAGTGTTTCTTATTTGTTAGGCTTTTTTCTCATACTTTAATACTGGTTCTAACAGCCTAAACACGGACACCAGTTGACACTGCAGTGGAGGTATTGAGCGCTAAAATAATGATCTGAGAAGCTGTTGTCCGGAGATTCTTTGGTTCTAAAAGCTGTAACATAAACCTGCGAATGCTGATGAGGAGAATAGTAAATGCACGGTCACATGCCGTCGGGTAAAGAAGACAAACATCATTAAGGCTGTTAGCTTAATGAAAGTATAGACGCGTCCTGTAGGAAAGCTAACACAAAATGATTGTGAAACCGTTGTAATTTAGAAAAACACAGTGAATTCTGGTTTTCCTGCCAGCTCTAATGACTGCCCTACCAACTGAGCCACTGGGACGACTCGTAAATGTCCACTAATGTCCTGTTACTGCATTCTCACACCATCACACTTCCCATCAACCCCTGCCGACCCGATGGCCGCATTCACCCTGGTCACTAGTTCATGTTGCAGCCCGGAGGAGGGAGACCTGCTATATGTCACCTCGCAACATCTGGATCATCCTGCCCCAGGTGTTTGTCTTTTGTATGCAGCAATTGCCTCACTGACCAAAAACATTCCCCATCTAGTCAAACTAAGACCAAAACTCAACTGCTGAATCCATTTCTAATTTCCCACAAGAGCGGGCATAGCTCCCTAGTCGCTGCTTAGGGGTCAGGTATTGATCCGTGGCCCCATCTGTGCTTGAGTAATCTAATCCCTGATAGGGAGTTGACTGCAGATTTAGTGCAAATGGTTAAGAGAGAGAGAGAGAGAGAGAGAGAGAGAGAGTGGTACAACCTCCAAAGCCTGGAGGTTGGAGAGACACAGATGAAGGATGTGACTGTGAAGAAACAGACTGGAATAATCTGGCTGCGGACAGTAAACATGCGTCTCGTCCTCTTTTCCCTTGACTTGTTGCCCTTGAGCAAGACAATTAATCAGCAATAACTCCATTAGAGAGGCTCAGTGGTGCAACAGTAGCTGACTCTAGCTGTACCTGGCAGCTCCCAGGTGCGGGTGTGTGAAGCAGGGCATCACTGATGAGCGTGCTCCGTCTGTTCCCTCGGGATGAATGCAGGTTTTTAAAAGACGTTGGGTAACGATAATTATTTTGGAATCTAACGTCGCTCCAGAAGGGATCGTTTTTTCCGCATCTTGGTCCCGCTCTTGGCTCAAAATCTGCCAGGCAG
Source organism: Microctenopoma stevenorrisi (assembly GCA_032270685.1). Classification (NCBI taxonomy): domain Eukaryota; kingdom Metazoa; phylum Chordata; class Actinopteri; order Anabantiformes; family Anabantidae; genus Microctenopoma; species Microctenopoma stevenorrisi. The sequence goes on from JAUMTR010000001.1 coordinate 2,690,759, forward strand.
CAATCAGAGTAGAGAAGGCAGAAATTTGAGCTGGAGATGAGCAGGCCGATGCTTCCAGGTGCTTGAGCGTAGACCGAGGCCTCTGCTGCGGTTTTCTCATCATAGCTTCAAATGCTCAGCGATGCCCCAACCAACATCCCAGATCCCCACGTTTCAGAAAACGCAACACCAACAGAGACCACATCTCAGGGGGGCGCTGGCCCTTTCACTTCCCAGTGATGCTGATGCTGACAGACAGGCCAGCCGGCAGATCTGCGTGAGTGTGTTTACTAAGGTAAAGTGGGACTCACAGAAAACATGGAATACAGTAGGAAATGGAAAACGGTTCTTGGGGATTTGGGGTTTTTGGTGCCACATGGGAAGTAACCACAGCTGCCATGCTTGAATATGTATGCCGTGTGTTAATCAGAGCGACAGAATGAATCATAAGTGAGGTGATTACACAGCCGCAGAGCTCAGGAGCGAAATGTAAAGACGGGAAAATGGATGAATGTGTGCACGAGAAGTGAAAAATGAGAGACGAGGATAGAGAGACTGCGGCTGGAGGGACGGATGACAGGATGTTATCTAGTTGTCTGTCTGAAAGAGCGCGTGCACTCGAGAGATCCACCTGAGCCGTCTTTTGCCAGATTTGATTAATGACACGGTGATTTAATTTCTCCTCGTCTCTCACTCGCCTTCTTTCGGCTTCACTTTGTGTGCCTCTCTAGCAAACACACATAAACACACATAAAACATCTGTGCTGCAAAGTAAGCGGAGGAAAAGGAGATAAAAACAAGAGGGGATGCAGAGCAGGATAAAGACTGGTTAGATAAAAGTCTGTGAAATCTGTTCCCATTAGGGGGAAAAATACATGGTGACATCAAAGTCATTTTTCTTCTCTATTATCTATAGTATGGAAATGAAAGGAGTAGATGTGATTTTGGAAAACACACTTGAGATGTAAAGATACTACTTTTAGGTTTTGTGTCCACCTGGGACGTCCTGGAGTCACTGCCTAGAAATAATTGTTTATCTCCTGTGAAACTTTGGGCCTGATCTGAAATGAGCCGCGGAAAGACGTCCTGAAGCAGATGTGATTGAATCAGTTATTTTAATCACAGGCAGACCCAACTGTAATAAAACCTGATCTGGAATTTAGATATGAGCCGAGGAGATTGAGGGGCATGAGGTTGAGGGACACGCACATCTCTAATAAGAACGCTCTCTAACACCTATCTGAGGGGGACCATCAGCGCTTGCTTGGGTGTTGGACTGTAAAGTCCTGCTTTATACCAGTTCGAAAGGTTGGCACTGATCCAGATGGTCAAGTAAATACGTGGGACAACCTGTGTTTGTGAGAATTTGCAGTGCACGCTGCTCTGCTTCCCATCAGACATTGACACGTACCAACACTTACACAAAACCAAACGCTTGCGGATTCTTTGGACGCTTCTTCTCAACGATCTCGTCGTCCTTTGACCTTTGTGTCTACAAGGCCTTCTTTGGCAGTGCTGTCACTGCTTTAACCTGCCCTCGGGCCTGATGTTCTGCTGTGTGTGGCTGCAGCACCCAGACACGGGTCCTGCTCCCGCTGGCTCATCTGTCTTTGCTGTGTGCCCTGTGTGTCCATCCAACCTGACGCGGTCCAGCCACCTCACACTCCGTTCCAGCTGCACGACTCGTTTGGCGTGGCACTATTCTCATTAGGGATGTGCATTTCAATCTTCAATCTTCAAAGTTGTTCTTTGATATTTGCCGGTACACCCTTCCATTGGTTGTCTGCCAAAGCATGAGGGCAATATTACCTTTCTGCCAACCATGTCTCAACGTTCTATCAAGGAAGTTATTTAGAAACAATTATCTTTATCTTTTTACCGCCCAGCCCCCTGCAAATATTTCCTTCACCTTTGCACGTACTGCAAAGCAGCAACAATTTTGTAAACACACACCTACTGCAAGATATGGCTACTAGTAACATGGTAAACGCATTTTTCCATACTTGGCACACTCATAGTCCTATTAGCGGATGGTCAGTGCAGCTTTACACCTGTCGAGCTGTATCGCCTGCTCACCCATGCTCTCTTTTTCACACAGCGCTCTCATTGTGTTTCTTCCTCTACTTGCCGCCTGTGACTCGGGTTGCACGGCTCAAACAAATGGCTGTCACCTAATATTGCCAGAGGTTGTCTGTCTGGGATTGAAAAATCATCAGCAGCCTCTTCCACTGTATCCTGTTTTCCCTGTAACTCACTTGAAATCAGCCGTATGTTTCTTGGAGGTCAGATGTAAGCAGTGAGTCCCGTTTTGTTTAATGGTAGCACAGTGATTTCAAGTCGCATCAGGACTGTTTGCTGTTTCTACGTAGGCTGGAGAATACGGTCTTTGTAACTCCGCTTTTATTATGTGGAAACGAACTGTTTCAAATCCAAACGGACGCCTTGATCTTTTTCCATGTCGAGCATACTGCACTTTGAAAGAAGTGAGAACATGAGTCGGCAGAAAATGACCACAAACAAGGCTCGCTGCTCCTAGCAGATGGATGCAGGCGTCTCGTGTCCTGCAGTGTGTCAACACCAAGGACAGCAGAGACGTATTTACATAGCTCAAGTGCATTTCTTTATAAAACGTAGGAAAATGACCTGTGAGCTGCTGTAGGCTGGTTGATGTAAATAAATACAAGTCCAACACGCCCAGCTGTTCAGATCAGCTGAATGGTTTTGGACTGGAACACAGAAACACAACAAACGTGTTTGCCGTTATTGTCTGTGACTGCAGGTTGATTCCTACTTTATATTTTAGGAAGCTCCGATCTTCCAACAGATGCTGTTACTACTCTGCTGCCAGCCTTCAGAGTGTGATTCACAGTCATATTTTTGGATTGCCTGCGACGCCACCCGAGCGCCGGGTGAGAAGGGTTCGATGGAAGCTGAATCCCGCTGTAGCAGCCTTTCCCACGGCACTACTGTGCTCTCTGAATGGAGGCGTTCACTACTGACACGGATGTAAAATTGTGTCCATTAGGAGCCGTTTCCTGATCACACTGACGTCTAGGTCACCCATTGTCACAGTACGTAGCATTTGCTCTATTTCCTAATGCTTTCACAGCAGTGTTTAGCATTCGCTGCCTGTGTTACCGTGACCTTGCCCGAGTGCCATCTGCAGGGCGGTAAAGATTGCTGTCGTAGCCGTTTTGGACACCCACAGTTAAACGGGCATCTCGTAAAATCGTGCAGGTACCCACAGCTGGTCAGCATAAAAGCGCAGACTTTGTTTCATATGCTGGATAAAAACAATCTTAATAGAGCAGCAGTGACGTGTTGTGTACCGTGACCTATTGACCTTACTGTGGTCGACATGAAGCAACGACTTTCACTGCGGTGTTAGTCCCACACAGTCAATAACCCCCTCGCACACGTCGCACACACACGTGTCTTTAAGGAACTGTCTTGAGGGGGCAGTAGTTGTGATGATGAAGTATGGATTTCAGCACTGGTAGGTTAAACTGGAGTGTGTGGGGGTGGATGAGGAGCACGGGACGGGACTGACTGTCGAGCGGCATCGCGGCCTTTTCCTTCCCTTGCCACTTGTTCTTTCCCTCCGTTTGCCCTCCCTGCTCTTTTGTACTTCCCTGCAGGCTCTTCAGAGGGTGCTCCCCTTTTCTAAATAAGGCAGTTTCTCCCCCCATGTGCTCACCCACCTCCAGTCGCTCGCAGACACATGCACATGCAGCCACTGTGCCGTGCTCTTGTCAGACAGCCAAGCTGAGTTTACCACCGGACCAAAATAGAAGTCGTCTGTCCTTGAGAATGTCTCTCTCCCTATCTCTATTCCCCTCTCTCTCTCTCTTTTCCCTTTTCCTAGTTTTCTCTCACCCACCCTCCTTTTTCCTTCCCCCTCTTGGCCACCTCAGTGTCACCTTACAGTCGTGTCCTGCCATGGAGACCTCAGGAGAGCCACCTAGCAGGGAGAGAAAATGGACCTGACCTGTATGCGACACAGCATGTGTGTTTATTGAGGCTACAGTGCTGGAACATACCACTGCTGCACGATTTATAGGGGGTGTCTGGTGTTACAGATGAATGTGCAGGATATTTGGTAGCAGCAGAACAAAATCCTCAGGAAGGGAGAGTTGAGAAACGTCGGGTATCTGGGTTAAAAGTCATTACACGAGGTTTATCAGCCTTCAACTGACCTTATTATTATGCTGCACATTCATACCTCTGTCTAATGTGGTCAATTGTGTCTGCTTGGACATCGTGGAAATGATGACGACTTCTGTTTTGTTCTGTTACCTCCCTGCAGTCTTTCCTCTTGTCTCTTTACATTTCTGAAATGGATTCCCAAAGCCCCAGGTTAAGTGCACATTTGACATGGATGTGTTATTGTCTCAGTTTACAACACCCTAAGGAAACGTTTGTTTGCATGTTGCTGGCTGCAAAAAAGCAACGCTTCCTATTGACATAGTTTGTTTCAACATTACCAGGTTCTAGTCATCTATGTGTAGCACGACGATCTCGCTTCACTCTGTCAGTGAATGATTGTGTCTTTAACACAGACATAAAACATATTTTATGGCTGTGTTCCTCACCTTTGTACCGCTGTGTATCTAGTTCAGGCTTTAAATCCTACAGTTGTGTTGGCTTGAGTATCGAGGAGCATAACCCCCCCCCCCCCCCGCAACACACATGGCGATGACGTGATGTTGTCAGATCGGTGCTAAGATGAGCATTTTAAGATAAGATATAATCTGGAATATGATGTGGTGTGGCAGACGGTCATTTTAGCATTTAGCTCCTTAATGTTTATTCAAATGTGTCCAGAAAGAAAAAGCGTGAGCAGAGAAGGAAGCTGCAAAGATCAGCGGACGCCACGGTAAACGCTACAGAACGGAGGACGAAAGCCGAGCTCACGTTCCCGTGACTGATTTGAAATGACAACAAAAACAGCACAGCTGTTCTGTGTACTCAGCGAGAGCGATAATGACGCACAGTCATCGCGTCGCTTTTCTCTTCAGAGAATTCCCTACGTCAACGAGGAGTCTGTCACTGCTGGTGTGCGAGGGTGGCGAGACGTGAGTAAAAGTAGGGGAGTAAGAGTGAGGGCGGCTAGTCGGATGGATGGAGAGAAGAGGCAGACCTTTTCATCAGGATTATCCTGCAGCAAAGAATCTCATCTGGGAAAGTGGCCCAGTGCTTATTGAACACACACGAGCACACGCTGCCTCAGGAGGCTGCCCAGGAAACCCCCCCCCTGCAGAAAGACTCTACTGCTGCTGGACCTTAATATACGGTGTCATGTTGTGAATTGTGTTTGTGTGTGTGTGTGTGTGTGTGTGTGGTCCATCTGTTCTTGTTGTTGAATCTCAGTGGATTTCCTCCCACTTGATTACACTGTTTATTTGCCATGCGTCCCCAAACTCCTGCCCACCCACCACCACGCTGCAGCTTTGAGAGACACCTTAATAACTGTCTGTTTTATTATTTATCTTCCATCTCTGTAGTTGTATGTGGAGACTGTGAAGGTTGAACGTGAATGAAAGATTTAATGTGATGCTGAAACAGTTGGTCTGTACAACAGATGACTGCTCGCTCACTAATTTGATATAAAAAAGTATTATTAATAACATAATTAAATCATAATTTAATAACATGTGTGCTGAAACACACAAGTACATGTATACAAAGTCTGGAGAAGACAGTCAAGACATAAATACAGAGAGCTAGTGTTTCTCCTGCTTAGATACTTTTACAACAGTACGTTTCAGGACTGTTTGACTGGAAGTGAACAGGATATCTTTGTTGGGCGACTGAACCGTGTGACGTGATCTGTAGCCGTAGTAATGGGTGGTGGTCACGCACACGAACCCAACCCGCATGCTGGGCCTCCGTGTTAGACTGAATGTGATCGATGCTGGACTGTTTTTAATTCTCAGAAATCAGCCAATTAAAATCCAAAATACTAACTGTGACATTGTTGATCGTTTTTATCTGTAGTAGAGAGCCTAAATAAAATACATGTATTTATGAGGATGTCACTTTAATATCATTTTGAAAGCAGAAATCATTTGTGACTGATAAAGATAACCACACATTAATAGTGTAACACCAGCTACGAGAAGAGGTGCTCTGTGAATACGTTGTCATAAAAGGTGTGTGATGTTTCCGGCTGCTCTGCTAATTTAGCCTAGCCTGACAGATATAAATAGCGTGGACAAAACACTCTTTCCCACCAGCTAACGCTCTTATTCGAAGCGGCCTAGCGGTGCAGGACAGTAAGTTAATCTTAAATTCTTTCATCAGCAGATGTAACCGTAGCCAGCAGGAATGATTAAATCATACTGAGACGCTGGCGGCCTCACAGCTGACAGCGGATGAGTCGCCAAGGGCAACGTGACGCTCTGCATGGCATGAGTCAGTAGAGGTAGAACCAAATTTAAATTTCAACTCAGACTCATCAGCTCGTGTGAGTGACTGAGTGAAAGAATGATGCATCGAGTTGTGAGGTTGGATGTGGGAATATTTATCAAACGACACCTCCTCACGGTATCATCCCGTCACCAGCACAGTTGTAGATCCTTATGCGTCTGTGTTTTCACTGGTGTCATGTGCCCTTTGGTAAATGAAGAACACACACTGATCCTGTTGTAGAGGTGCCTGGTAGCCTAGTGATTTAACGCACACGTTAATGAGATCGCAGGTTCAGTTCCCAACACGTTCGATACGATCATGCGCAGCACTCTGGGTTCGTAGACCGCCACGACCTCTGACGTCTGCAATGTACAGAGAGGACTAAATAAAAACCTAATCATACTGTGTCTCTGGACAAACACCACTATACATCTGCAGCTGATCAATGAGATCAAAGTTTGTCTGGAGTAGGGGCACAGCAACACTTTGTCCTTGCTGGACTTTTTTCCTTTTTAATTTGATAGTCAGGAGTAAAACATCCAGTTGAGCAGTTGCGTTGCGCTCACTGAACATCTTCCCTCGCTTGCTTTCGATTTCCAGCCACCTTGTGTGTTCCCAGCATAACAATAAGCCCCGTTTAAGAGCGGCACACATCGCTGCCCTCCCTGCGTCATGATCAAACACTGAAGTGTTTCTGCTCGAGTGATTCGTGCCACTGTGGTTCCTTGTTCTGGAAAGGTTTTGCAGGCAGACACCAGTCCCTAAGGTGGCGCACCAGATACCCGTGTGAGCCCTGAATAGGCGCGACTTGACCACAGCTTTTACAAAGGTCAATGTTAGATTAGGTGCATTTTTTAATAGCATTGAGGTCATTTTACACCTGTGCAAACACAAGCCAGCTCACATTTCACTGTTGTATAAGCTTTACACACCTTGTGTTTGTCGGTGACCCCTGATACGGATTTAGGACAAGAAGGCGACTGTGTGTTGTCTGTGTTCACATTAAACGGTGATGCTGTGAGAAAAACTGTGATCATTGTTTCAGATAATGATTTCTTTGTTTGTTAAAAACAGGTATCCAGATAAAACGGGGTTCTTGGAAAGAACTGGGAAAGAAAATGTGCTCATCATACTGATATAAGTAAGAATGCATCTGTTGAACTGCATGGCTAGCACTTTACGTACCTGTGTGGTTTTAGTACCATATATAGTACTATATGCAATTATTGCTGATATATTAACATGTAAGCAGCGTGATGTATGAGCTGTGATGGAGGTGATTCTACATTTTACATCCTGACTGGGTGAACTAGTATGACGTTCATTCATGCTGTGGATATGAGGCAGGAGAGTAAGTGTAGCTGAGCAGAGTGGGAGCGCAGCCTGAGCCCACTTCAACCTTTGCTGTGTAAGGGCTCAGAATTTCTGATCCTACACAACACACTATGCCAAAGAAACTACCAAAGACTGATTTAAGTACCAAAATCTATGTCTACCGGCTGTACGTCCGTTGTGTTGCAATAGGAACATTTGCAAATTAGCACTGAACACGAAGCACAGCAGAACACAGCAGAACATAGTTCACTGGTGTGGTGAACGAGTTCTAGACCAATGTTTCTAATATGGCTTCAGACCTGAAGCTTACTTTAGAAATGTAGTGAATGAACTATAGCTAGTGTCTTAGGTCTGACTGTGAGCGTGCATGGAGAACGGACGGACGGGCTGTAAATGTCTTTGCACATGAACTCAGCCGGCCTTCACTTAGCCTGCACGTCAGCGCAGTCTTTGGAAATGCTGAAATAAACATGGCGATACGGGGGAAACTTAGCAGGTGGGTGCGAATCTATTTGTGTGGGCTGCCAAAACACAATCTGCATGTGAGAACCGCCGGCTGCTCTTACGAAACGGCTGCTTCTGTGGAAGAACACGAGTGTGGCTATAAATCATCTGTAGATGTTTGGGAGCAATCTGTAAGAAATGGAGAGGAACTGTGGACCCGAGAGTTTAGATTCATCTCAGTGTTGGAAATGTACTGATGGTTGACTTGTGTTGCAAACTTTTGGTAACTACTTCTCCTTCCATGCTGATCAGTCACGTGTTGAGGCGTATCGACTGAAATCGTTCTCCCCGCGCGAGTCTGCCACTCAACCTACCTCCGTCTCTGAATCTTATTCTCAGAGAGAGGACTGCACAGCTCCAGCACAAGCGCTAGATGTGTTTCTGTAACTCTGTCGCGCTCTTAATACACGAAAGCGTCGCTGATACATTTTAAGGACCATCAGGTTGCCCCGTCTCTCTTTCGTGAGGACGCAGACATTACATGATGAAGGTCTGTAGTTACTGTAATCCACAAGCTGACACGCGCCCCATCATCACATTCGCTTGCCGTGGTATTACATCAACGTAATGACAATTCAAAGATTGAGGATTAGTGAGTGTGTGTGTGTGACGTAGACACACACCTGCCTCCACCCTATTGGGAGCTGTGTATCTGTGACAGCACTATTCTCGGGACAGGAGGTGAATGGGCCACGCTGTGTTCTAGCAGCACTGTCGAGGAGACGGACAAACACAAACCTCTGTGCCTGACCCCAAGATGCTCTTTCTCCCTTTCTGTCTCTCTCTCACTCACACATATACATGAGAAGCACGGGACTCAACAACAGTCAAGTGCCACATACGAACGCGGTTTGTCCACAGTGGCTTCTGCCTGAATACGAACCTGATGGAGAGTTTTAATCCAGCAGAACGAGGTAGAAATGCAGACTGGTACAAACACACACTCGCTCTGATACGTCTATACATACGTATATACAGTATATCTGTGTCACACACAGACAGGCGCCCTCTTTTCTTTTGTTCCTCTCACACAGTTGAGCACAGCCAGTGGCAATACTGAATGACACACAATAAAACACAAATCTACAGCAGGAGATAAGAGCCTGCAGACAGGTAGCGGAGCTCACGCCGACTCTATTATCAACACGAATCAATGAAACTATCGTCGTGAACACAGTAGCTGTTTTTCTACAGAGAATTGGTCATTTGAAATCTGACGATCTAATGTAATTTCCTTTTTAATCATTGTCTCCCTTCTTTCGTTCTCCTGCACCGTTTAGCATTTTTTTAAATCCTTATTGATCCGTTCACACAAATAAAGATGCTACAGTATGAAATGAAGCTGTAGTTTACTGGCCTTGTATCATGGGTACTTACTTCAACCGCTTCACGTTATCTATTGTGGATTTATATGAATGAAGAGAGCCAACCTTGACTTTTCGTCTTAAAAACAGCCATGACACTACGACTGAGAGGCAGTCAGTCAGAGAGAGTTATTCACAAACACATTTTCAGGGTCAGCCGTGAAGGCTGTGCGTCGGTTGGTGGAGGCGCTTTGCATTGAGAAATCCTAACTGCTATGTTGATTTACGTTATCAAAGTTTCCCCTTTTGTCACCACTCACTTGTCCTTCCTCTTTGGTAACCCGTCGCAGCACTGCTGTGTGTCGGGCGTCGTGCTACGTGACCTCCTGAAGATCGCGGAATGGATCCGAATCCCGCAGAAATGTTTTACTGGGTTATAATATTTTCAACAAATGTAGGAGAAGTGAAACAAGCGCTGGTGGATATAATTAACTGTGCATGTTCATAGGAGGCCTGTTTTAAACGATGAATACCCGTCACTGTCTTACATTGGGCATGTTTCTGAAACGCCAGGTTGTTCGATTGCTGTAAAATACAGTTTGTCCAGCTCGTATTCAGCCCACCACGACGGCCTGCAGTGTTGTGTAGGGGATATGGTGAGCGTTTCCCATCATCTGCCAACTGATCAGATGACTGCCGTCTTTACTGAGACAGGTTTAGATAAGAAAACCGTGTCAACAGTCACTTAAAGCAGCGGTCCCCAACCTTTCCTGCCCCACGGGCCGGTTTAATGTCCGACAATATTTTCAGGACCGGCCTTTAAGGTGTGGTGGATAAATACAGCAAAATAATATGATATGACCTGCATGGAAACTGTGGTATTTCCTAAACATAATAATAAACATGAAATATCACATTAGCAACGTCCTCTCTGCCCGCAACACTTTGTAGTCGCTATGGTAACGTTTAAACATGCCTTCAAAATAAGATACACTGCAAAATAATGTGCATGAAAGATCCGACTCACCACAATGCTGAATCAGTGGGAGCCCTGAGCTGGTTTTCCTGCAACCAGAGGGATGATGCTGGCAGAAAGAGGCACCTGTGCAATCTTTTTAACCGCAAGGTAACCTATCACGTGACCGAGAAGAGCGCCTTGGCCTGCGTCAGTGACATAGACAAATGTAACACAGAATCGGGCAATTTTTCAAAATAAAACATCTTTCAGATTCCGAAATAAATAAAACAGAAGCATTGTAAGTTATTTAATCTTTCTGTGCGGCCGGGTACCAAATGACCCACGGACCGTGGCCCGGGGTTGGGGACTTCTGACTTAAAGGATAAAGTCTACAGAGAATGTCTGCTAGTCACACTACCAGTAATTATTAGTCTTGGTTTTTTTCTTCAGTTTGGTTCAAAGTGATGCTGCTGTGTCGTTGCAGAAAGATTCAGGGATGTGAAATGCACAGCATGTCGAACACTGCTGTTTGTATCAAATGGTTGCATTTACGATGGGGTACGAAGCGTGTGTGTGTGTGTGTGTGTGCGCGCGCACGTTTGACGCATTCATAATTCCGTCTTAAAGACCCATTGACGAGGCATGAAGCTAGAGAAAAGCCCCCGACTGTTCTGTACTCATCACTGTGTCAGGGACATAATGCAGCATTTTTTTTGTCCCTAAAGAGAGAGGCTGCTTGTGTGTCTGAAGGATCCGGACGAGCCGTGTGAACACAGAGCTGCGTTTGTGTTCGGATTGTGCCATTTACCAATTTAACCAGATGGACTGCTTCACCATTGTCGGCGTCGCTCAAGACTTTTATTGTTCTGCTGTGGTTCAAGTCCATCTCTGCCCTTAACGGGAAACTTCATTCGCAGCAAATGAAGCATTTCAACACGCACTCACGCTGCACAGCGCAATATAAATGGATGGGTTAATGGTGGTGCTGAAGCTCCTCAAGTCGCTGTAGGCTAAAAACTCATCACGTTAAGAATAACCTCATGTCAACTCTCTGAATCTTTTATTTTGTACTGCACGCCATGCGCTAATTACTCCCATTAAAGAAGCTCGCCTACCTTCCTCCGCTGTGTTTACTCTAACATCTAACGTGGTCCTTTTCAAGGTCACAGGCTTTGGTTTGGTTCTCTCTGTTGCTGGGGAGTATTTCCCTGCTGCTCCTCCCACAGATGGTTCATTAAATTAGAAGTGATCAAGGACATGAAGTTTATTCTTCTGATGCCCAAAAATGTGAAATGCAAGCAATGCATTGACCGTGCAACCCTTCCCAACTCCACTTTTCCTTGATCGGTTTAGTATATCTGTACTTTATATGCAGAAAACAGCCTCTCCTCGCAAGATAAACCTCCAGGCGTTGAAACAGATGGAATACGAAAACAAATCTCAATATTAAAAAGTCTCAGAATAGTTTGGAATTCAGGAGCAGGTGTTTGGTTTGAGGGGACAGGTATCTCATGCTGAGTGATTGTTTTTCACTGTTTTTAATATAAGACTGGCAAAACAATATCAAAACGCCTATTGATTTCCAGGTTTGAATTATAATTCCTTTCGTAGCGCAGCATAAAGAATGTGCCAGATATTGTTTTTACAGACAGGTTCCCCACCACATAATTTAAGATAATAAACCATGTATAATGTAATAATAATAAAGACAAAAGAGTAGTAGAAAAGTTGAGAAATGCTTTTTCAGTAATTGCCAGACGTGATTCTTCAGGACCCGGCCCCCGGCTGCATGCGTGTAGGCAGAACAAGTGAGAAAGAAGTTTTAATAGTCTTAACAAGTCTCCTGTAATTGCACTGTGTGTGTGTGTGGGGGGGGGGGGGGGGCTGATTGAATGCTGCAAAGTCAAGATGAGGAGGAGCAGACAGATGTTCCTGAATTGCCAGGAACTCAATTAGACCTCACTGCTTTATGGCTGAATGTGTAACTGAACTGTATAAGGACTTAGTTTTCCACAGTGTGAAGGAGCTGCATTAGTAAATTGTGCAGCTTCTGCCCGCCAGTGCTTGTGTATATTTTCAGCACTTGTTTGTTTTTGCATTCCCGTTTCTTTCTGTGTGTCTTTCTGTCTGTCTGTGGGGGTAAGGTGCTGGCTGAGTGTTCCGTATCATTAACAGGTTGTCTTCCAGGTTTTAATGAGCTGCCACTCACCTCTCCCTCTTATATTTCCTTCCAGAAACAGCCAGAGCAGCACAATGTGACAGGTGTTCTTGGCTAATTTTGACATTTTTGTGGGAAAAAATAAAACCCAACTGATATTTGGCTCGGTGTCAGCCCTGGCCTTTATTGACCCCAACAAAAAGGTGGCAGGAATTCATTACAGGGGTCATTATTTATTCCGCCAGGTCTGCAGTGGTTTGGGTGGCTGCAAATGAATCGGACCGCTTATGCCGCCCCTCGCACTCTCTTCAATAATGCACAGAGACCTGAACATTTTGTCCTTTTGGTCATATGTTAGAAAATGAAATATCCTCTTGAGGTTCACGCTCTTCTTCAGACTTAACGGGACGTCAGCGCGACATGTGGCTCAGTGAGACAGTGGTCAGTGGTCAAAGCCTGCCCCTCCTTATTGTTTTTTACAGGGAACATTACACTTTATGTGCGTTTAACCAGCGTGATGAGTGTTGTTGAAGATGTGTTTGCTTTTGTTCTGGGTCATTATCAAACCAAACAAGCTTACAGTGAGCTTTTACTCCACCCGAAACTGGATTCAAGCTTTGCTGGAGGCATTTGCTCAAAATTTGCCTGTGCTGTCACGTATACATACAGCTTGTTCTCCCATATGTGTAACATAACACACTTTGTATATTCTCCTATGTAACCAAAGTAGAGTGTACTGCAAATAAAGTGGTGACCTAAGAGGTGCAAGCAGCTGAACAGCTGGGTCTGTGTTCATCTGTGAATTTAGCTGCTGTATACCGAGTTTATTATGAAAACATGCAAACTTCCTGCACCACTGACACTAAGACTCATTATACAGATATAGTCGTTTGTTGATCTCCGTAAAGCCACTTGCTGCACCTGCCGTTTCATTACCACCCTCTGCTCTTACACTTCATAAAGAAACCTACATGCACATTAAACCACTGTGATCGTGTCTGCACGTGTTTGACTTGGAGAATAAAGAAAAAAGTGGTAGATGTGTCGTCTGTCTTGTTTTTTTTTTCAGGGCATTGTTGTAGTATCATCTTTAGTTTGCACTACCATCGTAGCAATGTTACAGCAATTATTACTGATAACTAGTCCATCGTCTTTTAAGTGTGAAGGTACTTCCTGGTTCATTTTATGGCCCCAACAGAAGGGCACAGATTTATATCTCGGTAGCTGCTCATTTAACTCGTGATCTGTTTATTGGTGTCAAGTTTGCTACTGAACATGTTGAACTCAATTAAATTTTTACATGACAAACGGCGAGCTCCAGCGGTAATCATCCCTTCGAACCGGTCCGGCCTTCAGAATACCTAAATGAATACCTGTGCTCCACCGCCAGCAGCCATTTGTAGTTCTCATCATGTTGTCACCACCAGCAATTTGTCATAAACATGATGAATAATGCATCGTGTTGATGCTCTGTAATGCTTCGCAATGAGCTCTGAGTGTTTGGCTACGCAGAGAGCGAGAAGCTCTGTGTTCAGTCTGAAGCCGCGCTTCAGTGGAAGCGTTAATATGTCATCAATCTCTCTTCCACTGTACAGGCTGAAGAAAAGGTTGAATCCGTTTTTAAGGCAGTGACGATAGAAAAGAATTGGAGCAAGGTCAAGTTTATTTTATTTATTTAATGTGCACGTAGGTTTCTTTATGAAGTGTAAGAGCAGAGGGTGGTAATGAAACGGCAGGTGCAGCAAGTGGCTTTACGGAGATCAACAAACGACTATATCTGTATAATGAGTCTTAGTGTCAGTGGTGCAGGAAGTTTGCATGTTTTCATAATAAACTCGGTGCAGAGCTAGTGAGTGAGGGAATAGGTGTTGTTTGTGTGTATGTGCGTGTCTGTGTGAGGATTAGCGCTTCAAACATCCCAGCGCTATTTACCCAGCTCTCAGAGGGATCTGACATGCTAGCATGCTGCTTCCTCTCTCTAACACACGTTCAGCTGGGAGAGCTCAGGGTGCCCGACATTCTCCTTATCCACCCCCCCCCCTACAGTTTCCCTTTTTCTCTACATTCCTGACCTTTCCACCAAGGTGGAGGAGATGCTTCTCTGTGCCAAAGTCGTGCTGTTGATCTGTCAACAAAACATCCAAATAAGGGTGTGATTGATTTGATATTGGGCAGATAAAGGGCTGTAGGCGCACAGGCTTATTTGAGATACTGTACTGTTGACCCAGGGACTCTAACCCATCACCTCATATGTCAGTATAAGACTGTATTACTTTACTTGGCAGACCCGCCGTTACCATTTGGTTCCGTAAAATCTGAGATACTACAACAAAGGCCTAACTCGTCAAGACAAAGATCGTGCTTAGGATTTGTTCGGTGCTAGACAGGAGCTGTGCAGCCCGTTGGGAGAAAAAGGCCTGATCTTTCTGATGTTGTGGAGAGGAAATCTAAAGGGCCTGGAGGTCGCGGTAACACGCTCATTCAGGCTCAGCTTGTCATCTATCCATACTCCAAGGCTTCTGGCAGACTGTGTAGGTGTTAGTTTTAGCGAACCGATTTGCATTGAAATGTTTTGCTGGGGGGAGTTGCTGCCTGGGAAGATCCAGATCTCTGTTTTTGATAAATTCAATTGGAGGTGTCGCTCAGACATCCAAGCCGATATGTCTGAGAGACGGGCTGAGATTCTTGTTGATACAGTTGACAACAAAACATAGTCTTCAGTTTATTAAGCTAGAATTTGAGCTGTAAATGAAAAGAAAAATACAACTAATGGTTCATTACCATCATGGTAAAGTGATGTTACATGGACTTGCACGGCCAGTGCAGGGAGAGCAGTTAGCAACAGGAGAAAAATAAAGTTGCAGTAGTGCTCTAAGAGATTGCAGTTTTTGCATTGTTCAGTGTGACTAGATTCATAGTGGAATCAGTGGAGAAATGTATTTTATAATCATGAACCGGTCCACTGTCATGGAGGAAATGGAGGAGGCTTCTTAATTCCCTAATTTAAGAGTCTCCAGACTGCAGTTTCTGATCTGGCAGCTCAAACACCTTAGAAGGTGCATCAGTCGGTCTGTCTCTTTCATTCTCCTTCAGTTGTCTTATTACTGTAATGCCACCATCTCGGAGGAGCTCCGATTCCGACAGTGACAGGACGCGACAGACTGCAGCCACCGTGACCTTACTGTCAGCCAGAGCAACGACGGAGTTGCTTCCATCTGAATGTGATCGAGCGCTGTGTTTCCTCCTGTCTTTCTTTCTCCATCCTCCATTGCGTGTCCTCTCTCGTGCATATTTGCATGAAAATGCTTCTACGTAGATGAGAGAACAAGGCTCAAGATACACATGGTACTTAAGGAGATTGGGTTATTACATAACAGTGCTGAGGTCAAGGACAGTAACTTTCATTTTCTTTCAGCACAGTTCCGCAATTACGCAGCACTTCACTGGTGCTCGTCCACTTAAAACCACCGCACACAGGTCGCTTTGGTCATGTGAACGCTACATTGCTACATGCGGCTTATTCCGCAACACGGCAGGAAGCGCGTGAGGAGGAGGTGTGGATCATCGTTTTGAAATGTTGTGTTTTCCCAAACCCTTCTCACCAGGGTCTTTTTCAGCAGCTCCGCTACGACAGTGGCAAAGTGCGATTCTAGAAATCTGCAAAAACTACAAAGGTCAACCTCTGATTCTCCAAAATGAATGGTGTTGCTGCTGGAAGCAACAGAAATTAAGTGATTAAATACACCGAACTCATTCACAGATGGGACAAATAGAGGTTAAAGAAGGATCTGAAGCCACATGCATTGATCATGGAAGAGAGACACGTCTAGATCTAGGAGGTCGTGTTTTCTGGCATTTTTACTGTTTTTATACTGGAACGATATAAAACCTCATTTGCTTTCTGTTGTCTTTGCCTCCCTGCTCTGTGCTGCAGCTAAAATCAACCTCCCAAACGTCAAGTCCGAACTTGGTGGAGGGTGTGGTTCGGCATGCTTGCAGTGTCATGTTGATAACACTAATACAGACAAAGAGCCACAATTTCTTTCGACAGACGTGTGCCTTTTTTTCCCCCCTTACGCATAAATACACACACATTGAGAGCCAACATCTCTGAATTCCCAGCGTGCACCGTGCCTTCTGAACTGCGCATGTAGCAGATAAGTGAGCTGTGCAGCGCAGAGACAGGCCTTGTGATTGCAGTTGGCACCGTACTTGTTGCAGGCCTCGACAACACTCGCTGTGGCCGCAGAAAACCTGCCAGACCCAATCAGACAGCGAAGCTCTCGCATGTGCAAAGACAACTGCTGATCAATCTGTCACACGCTGCAGCCAGCATGCAGAGCAGATCGATCGGCTGCTAGCGGCCGATACAGAGCGAATACAGGCCGACATCTGAATTTGCTCACTCATGCTCGAGCTAAGTGAGACGACGAACCTTCTGAAAAGTAATTTAATGCCCGTTACATAGTGGGTAAATTACTGAGATTATGTGGATTACGGCAGATTAGTAGCATGTGTTTGGGAGGAGTTACAACTTCTTTCTGTATCTTCCAAGGACCTTGGAATTTTTAGAGACGAGGAAGAAGCTAGCTGACAAGTGAACGTTAGCGACAGTATCACGCATGTTTCGCTTTCGTCAGACAAAACTTCTCTTTTACTAACCCACGGCTGTGCCTTGCATTAGGCTATTTTGCAGAAGTGAACATTTAGAACCTGTGACTTTATAGGGAAATGTTGATATAGGCAAATCTTAAAGCCTTCAAATTAAATATAAACTCACCAAAAATATATAACTGTAAATGAAATCTTAGGTCCCTGGAAAAAAGGTAACCAAATAAACCATGAGTTCAGTAATTAAATGTCTGTACTGACTTTTTTTCACTTTTATTCTGGGGAACCGTTTTTCTCATCCACACCAAGAAATCGTCTTTTCTGACAATACAAATTTTTGATTCATTCAGATTTCTTTTCTTAGCAGAGATATTTGTGGATATTTTGTTAACCTTTCTCATGCTTCCCCTTTGCCCAGACCTCTCGCCACTCCTTTTCCCCGTCGTGTAAAAGCGGCATCTGCTGCTGAAACCCCACCACCTGTGATTCCCCAAATAAACAGAACCCTCCTTACAGAAGACAGGAAAGTCGTGCTCGAGAAACATTCTGTCCGTTGATCGTATTTGAACTTTTTACAGCAAAGTTAAGTTCCCAGGTCTCTACACAGCTGACGAGAATCACCTCGTTCGCTCTTGCGTTTTTTCACTTTGTGGTTTTGCATCTCTTTCCAACTTTTCTTATCTAAGGCGCCACTCTGCATCCACTTTTCCTCTGTCGGTCCCTGTGTTTACATGCACTCGAATAATTTGATTAGAGCCACTAGGGTAATATTGCAACTGTCAAATAAACCCCCTTTGGAGTTATCTTACTTGCATTAAGGTTGTAATCGCAGAGGCAGAACTCGTTTACTCCCAGCAGGATTACTCAAATTCCTCTTGGCACCTATACAGCTTAGTGATTTCCTTCTCTGGAAGAAATGTCAGTGCTCGCAGCTATGGCAGAGAAATAGACGTTTTCTTTTTATAGGGGCAAAACAGCTTTAATTTCTAGCATGTAACTGAGCTTGTGCCACGGTGCTGCTCCTTCATCCTGGAAAAGAAGCACTGTAGGAATCCATCCGCTCTGTTGCATCCCTGCTCCTTGTTAGAGTCTTGCGTTCCTCGCAGTCACCTGCTTAGCGAACACAGAGCCGACGTTATTAGCTGATTCTCACAGATAATAATTAAAATTAATTAAAGGAGAGCTGAGAAATGTGAGTTTAAAAAAGCTTCAGTGGAAGGAAAAAGGAGAAGTCTCTTTGATGACAGCTTATGATTATTAGTAGAAATGTGTTTCATGGCCAACCAACATTTCGAACCCCTCACTCAGCAGTTACCGGTTTTCTATCTGCATTCATGGAATATTAGACAGTTGCTTCAGATTTCATTGTCCTTCTCGTCTCCACAGCACTGGATCCGTTTGTGTGCATGTAAACACACCAAGTGTTTAGTCTTTCTGTGAAACGTGTTTGTTGCACGTTCCCTCCCATCTAGCTCCTTCCTCTCTTCTGTGACTCGCTCGCACAAACGGTTTGTCACTCTGTCCCACATCTCAACACACCCCTGTCTGTTTCTGTCTTTCTTTCATTTCCTCGTCCCCCATTCTTGTGTCAGCACTTTTAAACTGCTCTTTTCTGCCTCTTCTTCTTTTGATTTTCCTCTCTCGTCTCTCTGATCACGTTTTCTCCTCGAGTGCCTCCGTCGACCTGTAATTAAAAACACTCGCCGTGGCCAAACGAGCTGCGTTCAGGTGCTGCCTCTGGCTTCTGTTGTCCTGTTCCTCATCGCCGATCTGAGTTGCTGCTGCTGCAGATAATTAACAACCATTAAATTCCCATTTTTGTTGTGGACTGAGAAGAAGCAGGTTAAACTGAGCAACTGTTGGAAAAGCTGAAGATATGATTGTGTTTTTTTATCAACACCTCCATCCGTCTTGTCTCTGAGTATCCTGTTATGCAAAAACACACTGGACCGTCAGGCATGATTTCCTGAGTTCAGCAGTTACCGCCGTTGCATTAGTACTGCCTGCACAAACGCAACGACCATCAGGCTTAACCAGAGCCAACGTGGAAGCTTTCTAATGACTTCCACCGTAGCTTCCGGTAGGCACACAGACGTGTGTGTGTGTGTGTGTGTGCGCGCACTGCGTGATTTACAAATAAGCTATTTTGATTGGAGCCTCAATGATGTGAAGTGGACTGGTTCCATGACTTGCACTTTGACCAGACTGTTCTGGCTGACTGATTTCGTGAAATGTAACGCCAACTGCTTTCATCTTGGGAGGGCGCATCAGATTGAAGTCGGATGGGGGGGACAACGGATAAAAGCATGCAGTGGCGGCAAGCAGGTGCGCTTTTCACAAAGGCTATCTCGCACCGGAATGTGTGCTCACACGGGTAAACAGCCTCGGAGAATCAGCGGTAAACCCACTAGCTGCCCTTTCATTTTCTCCCACGCGGATAGACAGTGAGGCCCGTATCTTCAACAGATAGAGCTCAAACCTCCACAGATCCACTGTCGCCCCTCGAACCCGCTCTCATAGCCTCACACACACCAAAACAAAACTAATGACTTCGATACTTAGAAGCAGTC
Organism: Microctenopoma stevenorrisi; assembly: GCA_032270685.1. Lineage (NCBI taxonomy): Eukaryota > Metazoa > Chordata > Actinopteri > Anabantiformes > Anabantidae > Microctenopoma > Microctenopoma stevenorrisi. Next base: position 2,710,589 of record JAUMTR010000001.1, read on the forward strand.
GAGCTCCCGGCAAACACTTCTCCCTTCAGCTGGCATTCGACGGGAAGAGAGGGAGGACAGAAAGGTGTGGAAAATGCGTGTTTTCATGCCGTCTCGAGAATAATGACATGCCAGGGGAGAGCACTGCAACCAGAAGTGTCTTTATTTACCGTCGAGATGATCTTCAGAGCCCTGTCATTACCACTGATTTTATGACGCGAGGCAGCCTAGTCCGACACACAATCACGATGCAGTCAGCAGTTTGCATTTTAAGAGAGCCGTGTTCATTTGCGGAGCTGCACAGTGATGCACGGCCGTGAAGATGGGCTTTAAAGCCTTTGTAGTAGCGGAGGGCCGTCTCCCCATGGGACACAGATGTATAATTGGCTTGGCTTTTTAATTTAAAGCTCAGTCAACATGGATGGAGACTGACAGCTGAACTGAGATGGGCGATCATATTCTTGCTACTGAAAGATGGAGAGTGAAGCCAGACCAGGATTGCAAAGCGCTGGCGAGAACATGATGAGCCAAACTAGGAATTTCATTATCTGGTGTAACTTGTTCTCTGTGAGCGCAGCGCAGCGCAGCGTCAAATACAGGGTCAGTAACCATTCATCTAACATGACAAAGCCTCACTGGTGAATTATGCCAAGAAGCCCTATTTAATTCTACTCAGCATATTAAATCCAAAACACTGGATTGAAATCAGATTTTGGAAGTTTGTTATTCAAGCTTTAACTTTTAACTTTTTTAACCATTTAGCCTGATCAATTTCTAATTGTTGAGCATGACAGAAACACGGAAATCACTTTAAACAGGAATTGTAGTGAAGCAGAAGAAAGAAAAAAACTCACCAGGTTACTGAAACTACCAGTCATCATAATGATATTATTGTACTAGGTTAGGGTTACAGGAACGTTTGTATGAAGGCGAGTAAGTGAAGCTGTAAGAGGAAGAAAGCAGTAGAAGTGAGCTCCACGTGGAGGAGAGCAAACGTCTTTACTGGGTAAAACAATACCAATAACACAGGAAGCTGAACAGATGTCTCGCGAGAGAAATGGAGAGAAAGAGCTGGGTTAAAAGAGCGGAAGGAAGGAAGCGAAGAAGGAGAACAGTTGATTCAGCCTTGACAGAGGAACAGAGAAAGTTTAGCTGAGGGAGTTATTTACAGTTCCAAAGAGAAAAATGAAATCCAAACTCAAACCAGTGCTGTTCCTGCTGCAATACTAAATGCTTTTCAGTTGGTAGCAGCGCTACCTGATGACTGCTGTTAAGGTGCACCGTGCTGATTTCTACATTTCAGTAAAGTAATAAAATCAACTTAACCGTCACAAGACTCCAAGATAAATGCAGCAGCACTTAACTTATCTCTGGTAGATATTTAACCGGCATTGAAAGCCAGGGGCAGAGATGTTTCTGTTTATTGCTGTATTTTCATCTTTCTCTCTCAAATTGAGGGAGAAAGACTTGCTGAAGTGCTTTATGCACTGTATGACTACAGGAGATCAGCATAAACAGTGAAACAGGCAATAGTTACCTGCACGGGGACGTCTTTGTAATAAAGTGCATCATTCACTCCTGGTTAGGAAATACGATGAGTAATGAGTGGAAAGATCATGGGCAGGAATGGACAACTGTGTGTATTCATATATTTATTTACAGTGATTAAATGATAATATGCAATGATTAAAATTAAAAACACTACATGAAGCACAAGTATTAAAAGGCTTACCTTTAAAAGAATTGAGTATTCTGTATAGAAAAGTGTTTATTTTATTTAAAAAAAATTAAATCTTAAATGATTCCGATCATCAAACTATTTCAACTATTTGACAAATATAAGCATGATTTTATTAATTAAGTGAAAAACGTTGTGCACACCTGCCTGGCCGCAGGTAGTTTATAATTTAAGGCCTAGAAGTGCGAAACCTAAAAGATATGTTTTAATGTCCTTTTAACGCAGGAAAGCGTCTTATCACCTGTTCCTTCACATTCTGTATGTTCACGCCGTCTTCGTTGGGTAAAGTTCAGTGAGCCGCTGCTCGCGGCTGCTCAGCCTCTGGAGAGGTAGCAGTGGATGGGCAGAGACGGGGAAATGTGCCATGGAAGACTTCTGTGCAGAGGGGAAACAGGGGGGAACAAGATAAAGACTTCACGGACCGCAGGAGAGCTGAATTATACATGAGGTCAGAGAAATGGAGGCGCTGCGCCGGTTTCCCCCGTCCTCCGACCGCTCGGTCGTTCCACGGTCGCTCACGTATACAAAAAGTGAAAATCACGCCTACTACACCCTAACAATATTCCCTGCACGCATCAAGTCACTCAGAGGCAGCTCACATTCGCACTGCAGCTCCAGCCCTTCACTTCCCAATATTCATGTACACCGAATCTCCACACATGCACACACACACACACACACACGTTTTCTGAGGCTCTTACCATGCCTGCATTATTGAAAACCACTTAGCACTCTCTGGCTTTCTCCTAACATCTGACTCACCAGACCAGTGACCCATGAGCACAGAGTAGAAGAGCTGAATTCCCTGATTCTACTGCAAAAGGCGCCAGAGAAATGCTGCGCTCTGAGAGCTGCAAGCTGGTTTCAACTTCTACAGACTTGAACTTGGTTTAATACTTGAAAGAGAAATCTTTAGGCACAGTTGTGCATCAGGCTGAAGTTCTCACAGGAAGCTTTAGACCAGTGGAAATGACACGGCATGTTCATTAAGACTTACAGAAGAAACGTCTGTGGTCATGAAATCATTCAAACGTCTCGCCCACCTCAAAAAGTTCACAGACCCTCTTCTGGACCCCCTGCAGTTTGCCTACAGGGCAAACAGGTCTGTGGAGGATGCAGTCAACATGGGTCTTCATTACATCCT
>JAUMTR010000001.1:2713885-2749128 GCA_032270685.1 Microctenopoma stevenorrisi
ACCAACATCAGCTCCCTCCTCAAAAAGGCTCAGCAGAGGATGTACTTCCTGCGGCAGCTGAAGAAGTTTCACCTTCCCCAGGAGCTGCTGATCCAGTTCTACTCTGCTGTCATTGAGTCCATCCTCTGCTCCTCCATCACAGTCTGGTTTGTAGCAGCCACTGCACAGGACAAACACAGACTGCAGAGAAGATCATTGGTACCTCTGCCCTCTCTTCAGGACCTGTACACCTCAAGGGTCAGAAAGCAGGCAGAGAAAATCACCACCGACCCTTCACACCCCGGACACAACATACTTGGCCTGATTCTGATTCTGAAGTATAGCAATTAGAGCAAAAGAATATAAGTGCACCCATGCTAGTTAGTGACTATTTTAAATGAAGTCAAGCTGTTGTTCAGGAGATGCAAAGCTGATAAAGTAAAGGTTGAGTATACAGTCAAGCTTTAGTATGATATTGATGGATGCTTTTACTGTATCTCAAAAATCAATCGCAACAAAAAAAAGGCTCAGGCCTGTAGTTTGTTTGGTGACCAGAGGGTAAGCTCAGTGTCACGTGATGCACTCAGGCCTGAAAAAGGCAACAGCTCAAAGCATCACTTTTATTCAAGAACAGATAATTACAATTTGAACCAATACAGTGGATCCAATATGACTTAAAAGCCACCAGTCAAACATGGCAGCCATCCAGATGGATGTATACAACATACACTCTAATTTACATTTATACACACAGATGCCAAATGGAAATTTTCAGGATGCGCAATCAAATCAACTGCGTTTTATGGGGTACAGATAAATGTCCCTAAAAAAAGGTAACAAGGAAAGGATCTGAGGAGAGATGAAGGTTTGTTTGTCCTCCAAAACCGAGATTACTTTCCAGTGAGCTTGCCCCAGCTTGTAAAGGTTTTTCAGTGCTGCACCTCACTGAACATGTTGAGTTATTTCATGTTGTCAGGAACTGGAACTCCAAGATTTTTGTATGAAAAAAGAATGTATTACCCTAAGAGACAGAAAATAAGATGATACCAGCGAATGAAGTTTTGTGCCTCAGCAGGAGCTGTGGGAAACCATGCGAGTGTACAATGCAGTCGGAACAATGGCTGATGTAGCTGTACACAAAGCGTGGCTGGTAACCTTAGCTGCTTTCCTAAATACCTCAGCAAAGTGTGTATGAACCGCCAGGTGTGGGAAACGAGGGGGGCATGGAAGGAAATCAAAAGAAAGAACTGCAGTCAGTCGTGTTGGGCGAGATTTACTCTCACGCTCTGACAGTGAATGGTGGAAAAACTTCTCGGCTGAAGCTTTTAGCTTTGAATCTCATTCAACTGGATTTTGAGATTTATAAGTCTGTCTATTTTAGTGAAATGCTTACACTGTGACTGAATTGTGTATTAGTCCATTATTATAGCTGAAGGATATTCAGAGAAGACTAAAAGCCTTTGTTGATCCAGAAACCTTTAGTCGGTCCAGCTCTGGAAATGATCTGGACACAGTCCTGAGGATCTCTGGTGCTTCTGCTACTTACAGGCAGAACGATGTTGATGAGTAGCAACACATTTATAGGATTTTCTCTGTTCTTTGTTCATAGACCAGGTCAAGGAATTGGCCATGAATGGGTGATACTTGATCTAATCTCTATGCCAACATCTATGACACATGTTTTACCGTTGTAGTTTTTAAATTTCATACCTCATTCTTCACTGCTGTATGTTGCTGAAAGCTTTCTACTACCTTTCATGTTCTCTTGCCCTCTGTATTTGACATCTCTTGTTATTTTTAAGTTAGAGAATTTCATATTTTTCTTTCAGTGATGAGAGAATTGATTGTCTGGCTAGAAGCCTGACACACACTAACTGATGCTCCTATTTTGCCTTTTTTTTTGCTTCAGTGTCTCCCATAGGTGCTTGTTAGGTGATGTGGGCAGAAACATCTGGTCAGAGATTACCAATGCGCTGGGAGACTCTTTGTAGTCCAGATGAGGCGATACCAAAGCCTCTCCCAAATGAAAAGGTGTTTGTGTGTTTTGTTTGTTGTGAAAGAGAAGAAACAGGGATTTAGATGAGGGGGCTCACTTCTCATACAGCACTGTCGCACACACACACTGTGCAGAGCTTAACTATCTCGAGCTCCTAAACAAAGGCTTTTAAGCACTTTGGAGAGGCAGGGCACCATTTATCATGCCCCTAGTGAAATGTCTGTTGCTGATGTTGCAAAAGTTTTAAAGCTACACAACCACTTTTATTTCAGTTTGGTCAACGGGACTGAATATTTGACTTTTCAAGTGCAGATTTGAATGTCTGTGTAACAGGATGTGAATAGCGGATGCAATTCCACCTGCCATACATCCAGTATGCAGAGCAAGTGGCTCACTGGTGCCCCCTTTCAGTGGGTAAATGTCATCAGACTAAGGTTTAAGGTTGGCTGGGCTCAGGGTGAATACAGTGTGATACCATGGTGACTTATTGAGATGCCACTACACTAACTTTACTTGACCAAATCCAACCAAATTAGCTCGTTGCTGAGCTCGGCTACATCAGCCTTCACTGTATGTGTAAACCCAGGTTACAACATAGTATATAGTACCACAATTTAAAATCGCATGCATAGTTATTCCTTTATGAGGCAACATTTAGATAAATAATTTAGGAAATGAGTGATGATTTAATATTAGGGTTCAGGTCTGGTTAAATGTAATAAACTGAGCATTAGGCCTTTTCAGACTGTGCGTGCACATGCAGCCTCACACAATGCACCACAAAGTTCAATGAAAGATTGGTTCAGCAGGTCACCAGTGGTGCTGCACACATACAGCCACCCTGCCAGACAGAGAGAGAGGGCAGATTTATTTAGGGGGAGTGGCAGGTTGTGAAATCTTCAAGCCTGATAAGACGAGCGAAAGCTGCCAATGCTCTGCTCCCCGTCCCTTCTGACACCAGACTGTTCTCAAGTAGAAGCTTTCTGTTGGAAAAATACAGGAACAGTTTTCTAAAGATTTCCTCTTCCCTCAATTCAGTGCATTCCAGTCTTGGTCACGTGGCCCAGCTCTGATTGGTTGCACAGCCTATTGATGTAAAGATAGCTGTTGGCAAGATATTAGGAGATTTCCTCAAACTGTTTTTAGCAGAATAGGAATGTAACTTTAACTGCTTGGCAGACGCTTTTATCCAAAGCGACTTACAGGGAGCTAGCGCTGGATGTCTGGCTCAGGGACACACCTGCTAGGAGATGGATTAGGAGTCAGACGGGGTTCGAACCGACAACCTCCTACATCCCAGTCTTAACCCATTGAGCTACCAGGCTGCTTAAACAGACGAAACCAGAAACCTGATCTAACTAACAAAATCAGACAGGTATGAAGGTATGACCGCGCTGCCTTCTCAGGTGACGCCTACATAGTTTTGAAATAATCTAATTGCTGTGCACATTACTTTTTCTCTTCTTTGCCCAACTGCTGAAGTGGTGACCACTAAACATCTTTACACATGTACGTCGGTAATTAATGAACGACTGAGGGAGAGCGGTGGTAGGCACTTGTTCTGGCTCTGATGGAGGCTGTTCTCAAATACGCTGGACATGGGGAAATAAATTCATGTGGACACACGAGAGTGTCAGAAAGGTGGGGGGGGGTGGCACAGGGTGTACACCAGCTGGTTGTTTCACCATGGATGGTTGTGGTTTTCAAAGCTTATTTTAGGATTAACCAGGGACAGTTTGGCAAACTTCTGGCAATGATCGAGCCTCTCAATCCATCTGATTGGACAGCCTACAACACTGTTCACTGGAGCAATCCAGCAGCGCAAAAGCAGCAAGCAAAGTGCTGCACTCTCACTGGAAATGGTGACAAAAAGCCATCGGAGGCTGGTAGAAAGCACTCTGTCTGAGCCAGATCCTGGGTGTGTGGGCAGGACCTATCGTTGAGGAACCTCGATCAGATATTTACTAGGTCACCAAATAAGTCAGTGGGTAGTGAGAGCTGTTGGTTAGACTAGTGTAACAAGTCTTCAAAATGGATCATGGGCCATGCAAGGTCAGACAACGTTTTACCAGCCTGTGTTTCCTTTCCGTTTGCTGTATTATTGCTGTACAATAGTCAAGTTTCTTGCTTTTGTCATTTCTGTTTTTTACATTTTATTTTCAATACATTTGCCAAATGAAAAAAGAAATCCAAAAAACGTTGTCCACTCTTGCTTCTATGAAAAGGCCGTTTCTCATCGCTGCACATAAAACCAGCTGAGCCACCCTCATTCCACCTGGGATATGCCTGCCCCAAAACACACCCTTCAGCAGCTCATTGTCCTAAATCTCTGAGTCACAATGGTATGTGTTGTGTTGTCTCAAACCTGACACGCAGCCTTTCTTATCATGCATGAGGGAAATGTCTTTTTTGCTGAAGGAGAAAGGAGAGGCCTTGTCCCCTCTTCTGACGCCGTTTCTTCACTTTCAATCTTTGTGCATTGGGGGAGAACGAGAGATGAGTCTTTTATTCACCCCTTGCTTTGCCCTGTGTGGTGAGCTCTGTGGGAGGCAGAGAACAGCAAAGTGAAGGCGGGAGAGAGTGAACGTGAAGGGGAATTAGAGATGACAGATAATAGTGGGGGATTGAGCGAGTTGCAGAGGGGATGTGGCAGTGGGAGATGAGGTGACGCAGTGCCTCAGTAACACACCAGACACCACCAGCTTCCACCTCATCTCCCATTTTCATTTGTCTTCCTCTTCTCCTTCTTCCCCTCCCATCACCACGTCCCTCCCATCTTTTTTTCTACGCATGATTTGTTTTTATGCCATCTGAGGTGATTATGTGCTTGATTTGAAAAAACGTAGCACCCAGTGATAAGCTGAGGGTTACACAACATGTACACTTCTATTCATATATAGCTGTGTGTGTCAGGCTAAACAAGAGGGGCGCGTGGGACAGATTCCTTCCCACAGCATGAGCTGAAAACAGCATCAATACCTTATTTAGAGCTGCTTAAATTGAAGCTTTTAGCATCTATTTGACTGATTTTATTGATCATAACCCTGATTTATGGTTGATTCAAATACTGTATGTTAGTCAAATTGAGCATTGATGCATATCATCTTTTTCCTGACATTCTCCATAAACACAGTCCCCATCTGATGCTTTCAGGTTAGACAATAACAAACTCTAAGACGTCTGTATGAGAGGCACAGCGGCGTAGTGAAGAATTCACACTGTGTCATGTTCAATTCCAGTGATGTGGGGATTAGCAATTTACAGTGTATTTAAACACTAATTACTAGAGACTTTACTTGATCTGATTTATCATCTGATATAACCAGAGATTAAAGAATAATGTAATGGAAAATACATCAGTGAGAGGACTCTGTTACCCAGACAATACAGGAGATATAATACCAGGGCCGGTACAGTAGGGCTGTGTCATATCGTATCGTCTGCAGTGTAATGCTGTGAAATAGCGTGGCAACCCAACAATGGATCTTTGTATCGTTCTCACAAAAATCTAATTCAGTATCATTATATATCATTAAACAGCAGGGGTTACATGTGGAGGCATGACAACTGATATCGTGATATTATTCGTGTGTGTCTCAGCAACTTGTTAAACCTGAAACACATCCTCTCCAACGACACCGTCTCCCTCCACTCGTCTCGTCTTGTCTCGTCCCCGCTTGCACACTCGCTCCCCAAGGCGTGCGCTCATGCCTCATTCAGTGTTCTCCTCCCTCCACTGGACCAAATCTCTCCATGACACCATCCTAGCCTCTTCCTCCTCCCCCATATCCAGCTGGACCTCTTTACCCATGTACCCTTGTTCACACTTCTCTTCCCTCTTCGTTTCGGATCTGGTAATTGAGACCCTCGGGGGGGCTGCGCTGAATGTGTAGCTTGGAAGTCACCGGCTGAGTTCTCTCGCCTTTCCTCTTACCTCAGCGTTGTGTTTTATTGTCAACTCAGTGTGTTCAGATGTCCAGCAAAGATGGATTTGATTGAGAAATTCATCTTGCTGCATAGTGTATTTGTTCGTTAACTGCTTTGTGTGAAAGAAAGTCCTTCACGAGTAAGTCTGAATAATCATAGTTGTGTTGATTGTTTTTATCCTTTCTTATTCTCTCAGGGGTGTCCAATCCTGGTCCTCGAGGACCACTGTCCTGCTCCTTATCCAACCATCGCTGCACTAACACCGTCTGATTGGCGAGCACACCTGATCCAGGTAATCAACGGTGGGTAGGGCAGAGAGATTTGGAAAAAAAGCAGCACAGTGGCCCTCAAGGACCAGGATTGGACACCCCTGCAGGGTCACATCATTAAATCAGCATGATTATCAACATAAATTATGTACAGCTCACTGGGCAGAGCCAGTGCCACAACAGAAACAGGCCTGTGATTGTCAGTGTGCCTAATTCTGCTTGTAAGAACTCATTCGTTAACACTTTAGATTGAACTTAATTGTGAATAGCACTTTCACAAGCCTTTTTCTGCAGAGGTTTTCTCCATATCTACTGAACAATAAGCATTTTCTTTGGGTAGTTTTAAGCTGCATAATGTATTCTAGTCCTGTGTGAGGTATATCAATATGTCGGTTTAGCTCCTTTGAGAAGTTGGGCTTGTACGGGCCTTTCAACGTCTCCTTTCAGTTTTAATCCATAATCAAATCGAGATAACCTCCTATTTGATGCACAAAGAGCAGGAACCCTAAGGTCCTCTGTATCTTAACAGGTCCATTTACATCTTCACATTAATGAAGAAACAACAGACTGAGCAAAAAAACTGTGAAGGTTTTTGCACTGAAGGGTCATTGCCGCTCTGTATTTAAGGCTAGACCTTCCAACTGTTATTTGGATTGTTGCTCTTACCAAAGGCAACAGGTGGTGTTTTTGTAATGTGATTAGTCGGACTCATGTTTCTCTATTTCTCTCAATCCCCACCCGCCCCCTATGTTTTCTATTTCAGGATGAAAATGCGACGGCACAGGGTGTTCTTGCTGTGCACGGTGGGCCTGTGCGTCATCTCCTTCCTCCACTACTACAAGGCCCTCCACTATGTCTCCCTGCTACGTGAGCTCTCTGCCCCGTACCCCAACATCAAGTCCTTCATCATTGTCAGCGGTTTCTTCTGGAGGGAAAATGGTTTGGCTTCCACCCCACTCAGCCCTGCCTCCCCTGAAGAGGCCCCTCCCCTACCTGGTGTTCGCCAATTTGACAACAAAGCGAGAGACACGGAGGGAAAGATTGAGATTGGCAATGGCATCAGTGATGATAAGCTGGCACCCCCCCACCCCTGGGAAAAACCAAAGGAGAACGAGCGAGGAAACCCTTTGATTGTGGTAATATGGATGAACTATTATGTACATTGAGTGAATTATATTATCTAATACAGCCCAGCAGCCCTTTTCACAGCAATGACTCTTTGGTGAGGTTTCAAATCTGCATGTCCTATTGGGCTTATGTCCACCAAAAACTCACCACGCTGTTATAAGCTTTTTGTTGTGTGCAACACACAACTGCAACATACGCGCTCCAGCTGCTGAATAGAATCTGAAATAGGTTTCAGCTCACAATAAGATCACTGACGTTTCACATGTAGCATTCGTTCGTTCTGGGAGTTTTCAAGAAGCAGAATAAATGGTGGGTTTAAGGTGCTTTGTGCTTATGTAAAATGTTTGTAGGAGAAAAAGAGACACCATGAGGCCCATGAAATAGAAAGGAAGGTTTTTCAGATAGCTTATTATTATTAGTTTGAGGGTCTATAGCACATCAGTTAACATTACTTCATGCATTAATAAACATGTACTAAGAGGTAAGTAAGGTTAAATAATGCATCTATTAATTGTTTATCAATGGTATTTATATGAACTAAGGCCTTAATTTCTACATTAAGTTTGTTTATAACAACCCTTATTAGCCTCACTTAATGTAGAAATAACTACTAATACTCAGTATTTCTGTATGTTTATGTTTGAGGATGTACATGGGCAATTATAAGCATTACATAAGCATTCATAACACGCTATGTTCATTTATCCACCGTTTATTAATGTTATTTAATAACCCAATTAGCTTGTATGACATAAATCTATTTAACAAGAGAAATTCAGCAAATTTACCACTTTTTGCCCCAATAAAAATTTGTGAACTGATATTTACTGTAAACCTGAAATGCAATTGGCTTGTGTTGGGCATGAGTTTAGAACATAGGAAGTATTGTGCCATTCAATGTTACATCTAGGCCTACATACAGTAACTTAAATCCTGGAGATCAAACAGTTGACACACACTGAGTTCTTCGTTGTTACATCTTATCGGTGGTTCTGAGGGTGAACCTGCCTGTTTTGTGCCTCGTGTACTGACCCAGTGAGAATTTAAACTGTCAATCTGGGCCCTGTGGTCCTTCCCCCTGTTCTACTTGTCTGTGCCAAATACAAATGGAATTTATCAGCGTGAAGCCTGTTATTAATATTAATGAAAGTAGGAATAAGAGCAATGCGTAACCCGTTCCCAGTCAGTAATTTGGCTTTTACTTTATTGTACAAATGACACATTGTCATTTCTCATACTCAATGTTTTTGTTTTTCTTAGGAGAAAGATGAAGACCAGTCAAAGTTGCGCAACCAAGCTCAACCTGCTGGGCCTGAACTCTCAAACAGTATATTTGGTGGTAAAGACGTTTGCTTAAAACCTCCGTGCTCAGGCCCCCCAGAATTCATGGGAGATCTCCATACTCGCAAACACCAGCTTCAGGATGACAAAAATTCTTACTTTGTTCGAACCAAAGCTGGAGCTTTTTGCTTTAAGCAGGGGACGGAGATGGCTACCCCAAAGGAGTACTCTGGGAAATCAGGTGGTGCTGCAGCCAATGAAGTGGAAGAAGGAGCTCAAGCTGCAGCTCCTGGGCAACGGATACTTCTGGAGCAGCAGCCCTCAATAGCTCCAAAATCTAAGTCAAGGGTCAGGCGCAATGGGAAGCGGCTGGTCAAGTGTGTGTGCCGACCAGGATGGCACGGACCTTCCTGCGGGGTTCCCACCATGGTGTATCACTCTAATCTGCCCACCAAGGAGCGGCTGACACCGCGAGAGGTCCCGCGGAGAGTGATCAACGCCATCAACATTAACCACGAGTTTGATCTGCTGCATGTGCGGTTTAACGAGCTCGCCAATGCTGTTGATCTGTTCCTCATATGCGAATCCAACTTCACTGCCTATGGAGAGAAGCGTCCACTGAAGTAAGACGCACATTTGTTGAAATAAACATGCCACGCACTTTTAGTCCAGGTTAATTTAAGCAGCATCCTTCACTATCTGATGCAGTTATCAGCAGATACCTCTTTGTGGACGCTCTGCAAACTTTAAACTGCTTCACCAGCCTAGTGTAGATACTGGAAAACCACGATCACGTCATTACAAATGTAGATAAAATAGTTTGGGGCATCATTGAATGCTGGTAATGCTTAATTAAAATGTTCATAAATATTCATCCGTATCAACTTTCAAGCGCTTTCTCAAACTGTGACACTTTGCAGATGCAATGAGTGGTTACTGTTCACAGTCTTTGTTTACAGCCAATCATTATTCTTTTTGTTTATCAGTGTACTGAATAACAATTACAGCGCAAGTTCCTTTGGCAACAGCAGGAAATACCTCAGGAGCAATTTTACAGCAAATTATGACAAGAGCGACATGATTGACTCTGCGTGCAGCCTCGGAGGTTGAGATTGGTGTGTTCAATCATAGGATGTGACACAGCATGAAGGCAGCTACACTCAGTGAACAATCTTTTTTGCTATGCATATCAACAGGTTAATTGAGTTGTTCTTCCACTCGGTTTGGTTTATGGACCATGGGCGTTTTGTACTGAGAGGCACCATTTGTCAAGCAAAGGCCTTTGTTACCTGTCATTCCTTATCACGCACTTACAGCTTCAAATGCATATTACTACACTGTCAATGCAGGTTTCCATTAGGGTCAGAACCTTTGAGACATGCTTGAGCTGTAAATGTTTGTACATGGTGCACAGAATGATCTGCATGATCACCTAATGACAGTTTGCTTTGTCCTTTTTTAAATATTTAGTTCTCTGATTCTCACTGTGATGGAGGGCATCCAGTGGCTACCTTGAATAGGGAAGCTCATAAAAAAACACAAACCTATGCTTCACAACACGCTGTCATTCATCATATATAGAGTACTAGTTTGTTGTTTACAACCTGGAGTGTGGCAGTAAAAGATTGTTCTGATATAACGTAATTTCTGTAATCTTTCCAGTTTCCTGCAGCACCTTCTCAACGGCACGTACGACTACGTACGCCACAAGATCATGTATGTGTTCCTCGACCACTTCCCAGAAGGCGGCCGGCAGGATGGCTGGATTGCTGATGACTACTTGCGCACCTTCTTGACGCGCAACGGCATGTCCAGGGTCATGGGCATCAGGCTGGACGATGTCTTTGTCATCAATGATGCAGACGAAATCCCAGCACAGGAGGGTCTCCTTTTCCTAAAGCTCTTTGATGGCTGGACAGAACCTTTCGCCTTACACATGCGCAAGGTAGAGGAAATATGTTACGCTTGTGTAAGAATGCTTGAATAAGAGAATCTTCGTACTTCTGTTTCTAATTTTTCTCTTTGTTTCCCCCACATCCAGTCACTGTACGGTTTTTTCTGGAAGCAGCTTGGCTCTCTGGAGGTGATAGCAGGCTGTACCTGGGGGATGCTCCACTATGTGTATGATGACGACGGTATCAAACTGCGTCGTCGTGAATACTACACCATGCCAAATTTCCGCAAGTATGAAAACGACACAGGCCACATCCTGGTGCAGTGGTCAATAGGCAGCCCCTTCCATTTTGCTGGATGGCACTGCTCCTGGTGCTTCAAGCCAGAGGGGATCCACTTTAAACTTGTATCTGCACAGAACGGAGACTTCCCGCGTTGGGGTGACTACAGAGAGAAGCGAGACCTCAGCTACATTCGCAATCTGATTGAGACAGGGGGCTGGTTTGATGGCTCGATGCAGGAATATCCTCCTGTGGACCCCAAAGAGCACATGTACGCCCCAAGATACATGCTGAGAGCTGAGAACTTCGACAGGTATCGCTACCTCCTTGAGAACCCTTACAAAAATACATGAAATACTAAAAACTAGCAGAGCCCGACTGAGGTCAGCACTGAGTTTTGGTGGTGGTAACAATACTGAAACACTACATCTCTTATTGAGTGATACTAAACTCCAACCAGGCAGCATTAATGGTGCAGGGATTTAAAATGTCTTGCAAAATAAATCATTATTCGGGGGAGGGAGGGAACACTGCATCACATCTCCCGAAGACTTACTGAAAGAGCATTGAAAGGATCCAACCACTGGATTAAAAAAAAGATATTTCTCATTGCACCTTTTTGAAGGAGGAGCCAAGCCGTCGCTCTCCTCGTCCCTCAGCTCCTGTCCTCTCTTTCTTCACCTGAGCCGATTTGACGCACCTGCTGTCTGAGAGAACGGGGCCGCTTAAGAACGAAGCAAGGAATATTTTGCAGGCATGCGAACCTCGGAAGGGAAGAATTTATTTGTCGTCACTGTTTGTTTGTTTACTTGGGTTTGCAGACTGTCCCGCTTCACATTCAGATGTCTTCCTGTTAAATCTGGTGTCCTCCTTCCAAGAACAGACATACTCTCTGATGTTACACTTCTGTTGGGTTTCAGTGAGAAGGTTTTACGTTCTATTTAAAGTAACTACCATCGAATTAAAAGAAATAGCTCCTCGGAAGTGTTTCCGCTCATTCATGTAGTCACACTAACCCATATGCACCTGAGAGCGTTTTATGTATTTGTAAAATGTGCGTGGGCTTTGTCTTTGTATCATACTGTGAGGTTTTGGGCCATTAAGGTGGGACGAGATCAGTGAGAGGAACCAGAAAACAAAAAAGGAACAGTGGGGGGGTGGGATAGGAAAACAGCATGAGAGGGACAGAAGGCAGGAAAGAATGGAGGATAATGAGGGAGGAAGAGCGCTCTGATGAAAGGGAAGGAAGCTCTCTCGACGCTCCCTTTCCCACAGCTCCTGCTGAAGCCCGAGTGTGTGTGCGTGTGTAGCCCAGCGCTTACAGCCTGCTCTGAATAAATCATGCCCCGTCAATGGCATCGAAGACAGATGAAACTCGCTGTTATTGTTTGTCCGATGAGAACAGCCGAGCAGTTGAGATAAGATCACTCTTCAGTTTCATCTCTCTGTCTCCGGCAGCTGGGAGGACTTTTGTTTTCTTGGAAACTACAGTATGTGAAAAAGGGATACAGAATGGGTGTTGTTAAGATGAGTGGGTGGGTTCATATAAGGCAAGGAGCCGCAGCATTCAGCTGAGGTCAACGCTGACAGTAGGTTCCCCCCCGTTAAATATTCATGTTTATCCTGAGCTGTCAGTCGCCCACTCTCTGAAAGTGACTCTTCTTGATTTCTCCTGCTCTTTTAATGCCACAGAGTGTCTTTTTTTGTCTTTAGTGTTTGTGTGTCTCCTTTTAATCCTCATTTTCAAATGTCTTTAACTCCTCCATGCCCACATACCTACTCTGATTTTCACACTCCATTTTGGCTTTGTATTTATATTCTCTCAGCCTCATTACACTCTCCCCCCTGTTTCTATAGCTTGTTACTATGGCGATACCTTATCCTCTGCCCACAGATCACTATCATCTGATGCCTGTTGCTCTCTCCCTGCTGTACTCTGCTTCTGATGTGGCTAGGTGCCTAAAGAACCACGACAGCTTGTTTAGCATGGTGTGTGCACATGCGCCCTGTGGGCTAAGGTCAACGGGGCGTTGGGGGTCACGTTCTAGAATAAGAAAATCATAGCACCATTATTTCAAATGTAACTGAGGTGTTCTGGGAAGCTAAGCATACAATAACAATCAAATACATTAATTTCTTTCAGTTGTAGCCAACATCTGCATCTTTTACAGACACTGTGTATTTCAGCTTCAGGCTAGACTTCATTTGAAGGTTAGAGGGTTGTCGAGGGGTGTTCATGGTTATGTTAATGTTTGAGACTAAACAGCTCAAAATAGAAAGTCTGGGTTAAGGGAGGGAGTAAGACTTCGAGCCAGCTCCTCATAATGTAGTCCCTCTGTATGATGTCAAAAAACACACTAAATGCATATGTATAATGAAAGTCTCCAGCTGATGACTGCATCACTTTTTTTTGATTTTGTAAAACTAGCATTGGTGTTCCTCGGTCCATCACCATGTTGGCTCGTCCTGGCTGTGAGCTCGTTGTGGGAAAATCAGATTAGCCAACAGGCCGCTGACAGATGTGTCGGGTCTGCACTGCTGCCGCCTCAGAGGCAGCATGATCTGCGGCGGCAGCTGTTAGGGGTTTGGAGTTGGTGTCGAGAGCACAAACTGCCATCCAAACCCAGAGGGGCTGCAGAGAAACGAGCTTTAAATAGGATTTGACACGAGGCGACAGAACAGATGACAATGCCAGATTATGTCATTTCTGCCTTTTGAAAAGCAAACTCCATCCATCCATCCATCGTCTTCCGCTTATCCAAAATCGGGTCACGGTGGGTGCTGGAGCCTATCCCAGCTGCCTTCGGGCGAGAGGCGGGGTCCACCCTGGACGAATCGCCAGTCCAACACAGAGACATACAGACGAACAACCATGCACACTCACATTCACACCTACGGGCAATTTACAGTGACCAATCAACCTAACATGCACGTCTTTGGACGGTGGGAGGAAACCGGAGTACCCGGAGGAAACCCACGCAGGCATGGGGAGAACATGCAAACTCCACACAGAAAGGCACCCGGCTGACCCCGGGACTCGAACCCGGGATCAGCCGACAGTGCTAACCACCACACCACCGTGACGCCCCCAAAAAAAAGCAAACTAAAATAAACAAAAAATAGGTAAGGTCTTGTGGACTTGGTAGGCTTCTCTGCTTCATATAGTACCTCTTTCACATTTTACACACGTGGAATCGTGAGGTCAGACAGTTGGATTTAGCATTAATGACTTGACTTACTCTTTTTTTGCCATTTAGCGTTAAGTGTACAAGAGTCATCCGTCCATGTGCTGGAGCCTATCGCAGCTGTCAACAGGGCGAGAGGCGAGTAACACTGTGCACAGGTCGCCAGGCTGTATCAGGGCTGACATATAGAGACAAACAAACATTTACACCAACTACATGTCTCGTATGGTGGGAGAAGGCCTGAGTGCCTGTCTGTGTGGGGAGCCTCGATGTGAGGAGACAGTGCTGCACCGCAGCACCACCAGCGTACAACATGACACCATAATCTTCTGAAAAATATCAACCAACCCAACGGCGGTTCAGTCCCCTCAAGGTTTGGGTGGGTGTTGTGTTGGAGCTCTGCCAGGATTCACTCAATCAACCGAAGAGTTACAGGTAATCGAGCTGCACATCTGGTCACCAGTGTGTGCCTGTCTGGTATTGGGCTGCTACGGACTTGTAAAGTGAGTTAGCGAGTGACTCATGCCAGATAACTGAAAGAGAAGCCAGGGTTACCTCACTCGGCCTGTTGCCACGTCATTGCCATGACAACGATCCTCTTGATGAATTCTTGAGATCCCTAAGAGCACGAGGTCAGCAATGAATTTAGCAGAGCGATAAGAATAGGATGTAATGAGAAGGAGAGGGAGGGTGACTGGAGAAAGACGTTTATTCAGTTCTTCCTGCACAATCTGACCTAGATGAAATGCAAAACGTGATTGATCACTCACTCTCAACAAATGCTTCAGTACTGCAGACAAAAAGCGCACACCGGTATCCGGCACACACACCTCCTCTTTGTTTAGTTTGTTGTCGTTTCCCTTTGATATGACTGACTCACTGGAAAAAACGGGAATTACACATGAATGTGAATATCATGTGTGCAGAGGCAGGAAAACACGAATTGAAAGAGAGTTCAGTTTCGAACAAAGCCGAGAGGCTCAAATGCAAAAAGAGACATTTCTAAAACAATCGTTCCATTGCCAGTGACAGTTTTATTGGGTGAAGCGTGGCTATGACATGGGGAGGAGGAGGGAGGTAATGAGCTTGACCAAAAGCCTTAGATTTTCCACTTTGATGAGGGGAAAGTCGTTGTGGCAGTGAAATGAAAAGTGCCCAAATGAAGGGAGTGGCTCATCACCCCCGAATCAAAGGAATCTATAAACCAGTGACGGTTTAGGTGTTTAGGTGAACAACGGGAGCTGTGTCCATGCGGCCTCGCTGGGCTTGATATCCTGGTCCCGCAGTTTACAGTATTCATACAAAAAAACAGTGTCACCTTTGTCTGTCTAACTGCAGCACAAAGGCCTTGTGTATTCTGACCTTTTAGTCTGAACCCACAGCACATCCAAACCTCGGGAACCGTAAACCTTATTCAAGGCATTTTCAACGTTCAGACTTGACCGAAGATACAAGTTTTGGTTTTTAATTGATAGAGCTCTCAACAAATGGTGTGCAGTGAACACGGCTTCTTGGTTCGAGTGATTGTAACAGGGAATAAATTAAGTGTAAAGCGTCAAAGTGTAAATGCGGCGGAGAAATGCTGCCGCAGACAAGTTTGGAGTGTTGTTGCTAGGAAACAACTCGGCACCGTCTTTACTTCCTTTCAGTTATAGATATTAGCAACATAGAAAAAAAAGCATTTGGACCCATTTAAATGGGTAATATTTGAAATGGGCTGCTCCAGTGCACCTCAGTGTATCAGACAGTTACTTTGGTTTAATCCAGCTGTATAGCCCTCGCTCTCGCCCTTCCTCGTGCCCTTGTGTGCCAAAAGGCTTACTGTGGCACTTTCTAACATATCTAACGTCTCTCAAATCTGGGGACCCTGTTAGTAACGCGGACGCGTAAGCTGACAAAGAGAGGACATCAAACACAGTCTATTAGTTAGAAAGACTAGGACATGACTGCTACCGCCATATTTACATGACCAGCTTTGACTCTGCCATCATCAGACCAGTTTTGTTTTGTTTGCAGAGTGGCCGCTTGCTTACGGGGCTCACATGCCTTCACAGTTCTGGCCCCTTGGCTGCCCCCATGGCTTCCACCGATTGATCTTTTCCAAGAAACACCAGCAGCATGCAGGCAGCAGAGGAAGGAGGGGGTTGTACTTTCAAAAAAAGCCCTTTACTAGGATGCTTTTTTGGCTTTTCTTTAGTACTGGTTGCTCACTTGTGGGTCTTCAGAGTGGTAAAACTTTTAGAAAGGTATGAATAACTGCCGAACGCACTGCGCTGATGCTTGAACGACTTTTCCGTTGGTTCTCAACCATCATCTCACATTCTCAACTTCATGGATGTAAATATCAATCTCCATGAATGGGACACTGAAGCTACAATTTGCTGAAAGTTCTTGAAGAAACTGTAAGCGTAGGCCTCCTGCCAGACCACAGCAACTGAGAGTTGCTGTTGTTTTCGACTTGGCTGTGAACATGCAGTTATTCCCTCTTTGTAACTGATGTGGAGCATTCACATTCCTCAAGCTGAGAGATTGCATTAACTCCCAACAGCTGCAGCGATGTGTCACTGACTGGAATGTACTGGCTGTTGCACACACGTATTGCCCCCACAAGTGCAGATCTGTAGTTTCTTAGACACCGCCTGGCCACAAGTCACCACCCGGGTTTGACTAAGCAAATAAGCAAGAGCCTTCCTTTGGATAATCACTGCAATGATAAGTATGTTTCAGCTGGCGACACAATGAGATCTGATGACTACCTCAACGGCCACGTTTTGTCTTCTTCCCTGATGGCACAAGCGTTTTCCAAGACGACAATGCTAGGATTCATCGGGCTCAGATTGTGAACGAGTGGCTCAGAGAGCATAAGACATTTTCACCAGTCCAGTCCTTCACCCGACTGAGAATCCTGCATGTGCTCTGTGCTCCCGTCCCGTCAACAATACAGAAAACGAATGCAAATCTAGACGGAAATACACGTGGCGACAGCCTCATCGAGACAATGCCGCAGTGAAGACACGCTGCAATCAAAGCTAAAGGCCCCAGAAATAAAAGCATGTGCCTTTTTTACTTGGCCTGGCAGTGCACTTTTAAAGGGACAGTTCAGCCAAATCAAAGCCGATACTCAGATACTTTCCTGTAGTGCTGCAGAGTCCAATTATGCAGCTCCTGCCCCTTTGAACAACAAAAACAAAATCCCATTGCGAGTATGAGTTCATCTATACTGTGTCAGAATGGAGGCAGAAATCTTATTAGAAAACCGTCTGCATTGATTCATTTCAATACAGGTAGACCTAGAAGGACAGAGCTGAAATTTGAATACCTGCAGTAAAATGACATCTAAGCAAATCTATTCGCTGACGCACACAGATGAAATTGAATGTGTAGAACAGCTTTTTGTTTTGTAACAGACCCGTTGAAGCATTTAAGAGTGCCTGAAGCTTAACGACGCCGATTCTCCTGCTGAGAATTAAAACCTTCATGTTGTTTAAGGGTCTTTTAATGAGTAAATCAGTCGGCTCCCATTCTGTTCTGTTAAGAAACGCCGCCAAGTCGTGTAAATGTTTGAAGGAGAATGAACTGCAGCGCCTTTCCGTATGTGCTATGGCAAAGGGAACATTACTAACAATGACTGGGATGAACCTGTCTGATATTCACAACAGCTGAATAGGAAAGGTGAGCGAGTCTGCGTGTTGATACGGCCGAGTCATGACACATCTCAGCGTGCTCCAGGACAGATTGTTGGCTTCGGTGTGGGACGAGTCCGGTCCAGCAGTCCATATGCTGCGACGCCGCAGATCAAAAAGAGGAAAGTCAGTGTAGCACAGCAGAGACAGATGGGCGCAGTGACACATTCAGGTACATGTGCGAGCAGACAGGCCGGCACCTGGCTGCAGATCAGAAACCATCAGAAACAGGAGGGAGGGATGGATACTGAAATACCCCAGACTATCTGATCAAAAGTATGTGGACACCCCTGACAACTTATTTGTGAGTAATTTGGTGTGTGATTCGTTTGGAAGACCTTTTACAATGTTATGTATTTGTCATTATGTTCTGAAATATATGTACATGCACTACTAAGAATTTAAAGGAGCAGTTCAGCGTTTTGGGAAATACTCCGAAGAACTACTGGCACCAGCTAGAAAATTCGGGTACATAGCTTGAACGGCCTTTGTTTTTATATAGGGTTAGAAAAAGGCAAATGCAGGGGAGGGAATTGTGAGAAGAGGGAGAGAGAGGGAGAGCCTCCAGAGGGGTTTGAATTCCCTTCAATCAGAAACAGATGGAGAGCGAAGGAGGGAGTGACTTCTCACTAGACTTTCCCCATGTTTAACCTTTACCTTCTTTTGTTTTGCACTCGTGCTTTTATGTGAAGTCAATCAATGTGTCTTTTAAAAATAAAAAAAACACATGGTTTAATAATATTTTGGGGGAAGTCTGAGGAGCAGGGACGGAGGGCTGATGAGTGTCCCTGACTTTCTGTTTCTCTATTTAACTTTGTTTTTGTACTTTTTGGGTAACTTCATCCACTTGGCAGCTTGATATTTAATGTCTTTTTATTACATTGTGTGTGTGTGTGTGAGGCTTTTTCTCTGGTTGTGCAGCGAATCTTACTTCAAAATAAGGGCATTTGGATAAGAGGTTATGAAGGGTAAGAGGGTTACAGGTAGTTTAGCTTTAGGGTCATAGCTAAGCTTAAGCATTTAGTTGTGATAGGAAGATGATAGTAGGATCAGAGTGTCCTCACAACTATAGTAAGAACTGTCTCAGCCCACAGCTAGAATAGACGTCCACCTCACTGACCTTTTGCCTTCTTTGATGCTGTAAACATGACTTCGTGATCTTCCTCATAAGCTTAACAGCATCACAGATTTGTAATTGCTCACTTCTTTATGTTTTTATTTTCTTTATTTCAGGGCACACGTCACAGAAAACCTCAGCACTCACACACAGTGCGGCCTCTGTTTTTTACCGTGGCCGGTCGTGTGTTGGTCAAACAGTCAGACTACTGTAGGCGCTTTGTTTGTGTCCTCGCTGTTATGTGATCGCTATGAAGGCTCACCATTGTGCGACCAAAAACCATTTTTGTTGCCTCTCAGCTATTTAGAACACGTTTGGGCTGGCAGCCTGACCCGAGAAGAACCCGGAATAAAGAATCAAAATGCCCGTATGTTTTTGGTTTCTGCTTCTTTTTCCTCTTTTAGAAACTGCCCCCCCCCCTTTCAAATAGACCCAGATATCAGAAACAGGAAAAAGAGGAAGTGGAAAAAGGTTTTTATTTGACTTGCATGCTGACATGCTGCAGATAATACTTTTGCCTGTAAAATATGAATTGCACCTTATTAGAGTTTTTTTATGTATACATAAATACATAAGTGGGATATGTATACAGCTTGTTTCATTTTAAGTTTGATTTAAGATGTAACTGTTAGCTAGTCAGGCAATGTCTTTATCTTAAACAGGGTTATATGTTTGTTTTTGTTTTTACATTTACTGATGGCAGGTTTCATGATAATTGTTCAGCCACTGGTGTTTGTTGTGAGACAGCCTCATGGCGTCAAAGAGACCTTGAAAGTAAGGTTCGGGTTTAAATGAAGGTATCCACCGTGTAAACATTTTTGTCACCAGAGAACGTTGCAGAGAGTACTGCACAAACACACAGGTGGAAAATCTGGTTTGTCCTGGCTAAACTTAACCATTGCTGCTCAGTGAAGCTGAGTCTTCAACATCAAATCTCACAGAGCCACCACTAGGAGGCATTTAGCTCGTCCTCTCACATATCACAAACTCACTGCCTCCTCCGTCCATCTTGTCCTTGAAAAAATGGGCAACTGTCAAAAGGCGCCATGTTGCTCAGACACACATTCGTTTTCACACATGCACACTACAGTACAGCTTTGGCAGATGACTGGCACGAGGCAGGGAGCTGCCACCCGGTCTCATGTCCCCGGGGTAGAGTGTTGTCTGCAGCCAATTAACCAATAGGGCCAGTTGCCAGGTCCATATCCATTTAATCTTCTCCACCCTCCTGCCAGGTTGCCAGATATAGCCCTCTACTCTCACACATATTTAAAAAAGAAGTTTACAGAGTGAAAGAAGTAGTGAAAGAAGGTGAGATCATTCACTTTGGGTGTTTTCTACTGGACAAAACTCCGGTTAAGGAGGGTGGGTTGCAGCACTGTGCCCTGTGTGTGTGTTTTTGATTTTATGTTTGAAATGAGAATGAAAAGATTTCAAGATTCTGGATATATCTGCAATCACACACTAACTGAGTAGTTTTAACACACATTTCTGTCTCACACATCTCCTCGTCAGAGTTTCTTTGGACACAGTGGCCACATATGAGGACAACCTTGTGCATTTTGTGACATTGTACAATAACAACCTGTTTCCATGCCTCCCTCCGTCCCCATGCACTGATAATGATTGTATATGGTTGCATAGTTTTATTTTTTATATCTTAGTTGGGGCTTCAGTCTGTTTTCTGGGATTTTTTTTATTTGTTGCTCATTTTGAAATTCTGATGGGTCTCTAATCATGTGCGGGAGATTGTGTGTTTGTGTGAGACGGCGTGAAAGCATGGTGTATGTGTGCGAGAGAGAGGAGAGATGAGAGAAGGAGCTTGTTTAGCGGCTCAGTGTTCAGCTCCCCAATGCACATCAGTCCTTTGTTCATCATTGTGCCAGCGTGTTCAGGTGTTCCCTCTACATCCGTTCATCCAAAGGAAGGTGAGAACCAGAGAAAGTGGGAGGTGAAGGAGAGGATTTTTCCTTAAGGGGAAACAAAAAAGATGAGGAAAAATACTTTTGAGAAAATATTTTTCTCCTATGTGGGGCACAAAGAAGACTGTAAATTTCTAAGTTAACTGAAAATGATGAATAAAAAAAGCTTATTTGTTCTCTATATGAATGGCTGTATGTTAACCATGAACAAAGTAATGAGTTCTATGACAAAGACATATAATAAATTAATTTAAAAAACTGTGCTGTTTTGTCAAAGTGTTGTTGTGCGTGTGTTTCTGTGGTTGTGCCTCAGAGGTTTTACAAGGCTGCTGTGTGTTAACAACTAGGTTCAGGGTTCAGGTTACAAGTAGGTTCCAGTTTGGTTTAAGGTCTTGATAGGGGGATTGAAACAGTTGATGACTTGTCCTAACAGTGTTAGATGTGTGTATTTGTGTAGATGTTGTGCAGGGTTCCTGGATTTCAGTGATTTGCATCATCCATCCCTCATCTCACTAGAGGGCAGCACTGTAGCACACATCATCAGAGCTCATTAGGCTACCAAACCTTGTAGACTTTGAAATACAAACTGTTACTGGAAAAAGAGGTATTTTAATACACTACAATACCAGCTCTGACTCCACCTGAGCTTTATGCATATGCTGAGCACATCTTGCATTTGCAGAATTAAGTGTGCTTTGCTTTACAGCAACTAAAGGCAGAAATGACATGATGCTCTACTTAAACCACTAGTTTGGCAAGAAACACATTTAGAATACTATTCTTTAAGGAGAAAAACTGGAATGACTTAGATTAGCTAACAAAAGGGCCAAAGTATAGTTTGGATTATGGATTATGTGCCCAGTTCTCCTTTGGCAGACCTTTAGCAGTCACTGCAACTTGCCAAAAATACATGTAATATTTTCCCTGTGAAACCATGATTCACTTTAAACATTAGTGCGACACCTTAGCGATCTTTCAGTGTTGGTTTATTTTTGAACTAACGACCCTTCCCTTCTCTGGAGGAACTGACTGCTGGCTGTGCTTTAATGTTTATCATTCAGACACGACATAAAGTAATATCAAACATATCAAAGAGTTTAAATGCAGGATAACTGTAAGAGTGTGAGAGCCTCCAGGGACACATCTGCACCAAGTCTACAACAGTGCAAAAACCAGATGGTGGAAAATTACTAACCTGCCCTAGAAACCAGGAAGTTATAGCCATTAACTAAAATACACGATAAACCAGTTAAATACCACAAAAACACCACCCCCAGATATCTGACACATCAAGCCATCTTTGGTGGAAATCAAAGGAACAAAAAGTGCCATGTTAGGTCACAACACCACTATTTGGAAGGAGACAGAAACTTTATGTCTAAACATCCAGTTAATGCCCAGTTTAAGTTCCAGATAAACCACAGTGGACCAGGTTGTAACTGCTCCCACCCCGGCCACAAGAACAGGAATGCACGGCGGTTGTTATTCATGAGTCTAAAGTGAAGACAATGAACCATAAACAAAAGCTCTTTAAATATCTGAAGATACTTTTGTGTCGTGCATGAAATATGCACTGATTGAGGCTGGCATGGAGATGCGTCATGTGCCAACACACATAACAAACAGTACACTACAATACAACGTGGATTTTTTCCCATCAGATAAATTGCTTGTATTTGTGTCCCATGAGAGAAAACATGCAGGAGAAACGTGTTGGGAAGGTTTTTTGAAACTTGTTGCAGACATAGCAGCACATTACTGTTATTGGTTATACTGCGGACAGGGCCAACGTTATAACCTTAGTTTGCTATTGCAAAATCATAACTGTGTAAGTAAGAACTCACAGTTGAATTTAAACATGGCTAGAAATGCACAGATGTTGATTTTATTTGTTCACTATTGAATATTCAGCTATACACCAAATTATTAGACTCATGGTCAGAACGAAAACAAATCTGATGCTTTTGATTGATGATTTCACGTTTGTCCTCGACTTTACCCACTGGAAAACACTGCATTCGTTGCTGCTACAATGACTCAATTTCCAGTCAGCATTAATCAGCAAAGTTAATCTCATCACCTTGTAATTTCCTCTTTGTGTTTTTCCTAATTGCAGCTGACTTACACTACTATGCTCAGCAGCTAATGATCATTCAATTAAAAGTTTTCCTTTTCAAAATGACTCTAACAAAGCAGATATGTGGAACAGCAAGAACATTAAATTGAAAATGAATTACAAAGAGGTAAATGGCTCAGAGGCAGTAGAGAAACAAACACAACACGTTCCCTACAGGAAAGATGATGGACTGTCTGCAAGATGAGAAAAGATATTGTTTGCAGAAACTAAATACTCGGAAATGATGGTAATTAGCATAAAGTTAACAACTTTTCTTTTACTGAACTAGATTACTGGCTGTCATGTGCCAGAAATGTTTCTTAGACACCTCACCAAGTAACTGCAGGTAATTCAATATCACGGAAGGAGGGCCTTACACAGTGCATGTAGCAAACAGTGTTAACACAAAGGCACAATTACTGGGAAGACGCAAACAACGGCCAGGTAACAGCCAAATGAGGGAAACTACACTGGGAATAATCAAAGTACACTGATAAAGTGATAAAGAAGGAACACATTTAAAGTACTGTAAACCTACAGTACGGTATGTTTTTAAATAAGCACTGGTAAGATTGGTAATCCCCCCTCCCTACCTACACAAAATCACAGTTCAATCAACCAATCAAGTAAAGTAAAGTAGAAATGCCACAGCAATGAAAATCAGGTGCTGATGACAATCACTTTTATTCACCTGCAGATGGAAAGCTCTGGATTGCTGCAGCAGAGCTGGATGGCAGGGATTAAGAAAGGCCTCAGGCTGAATGGATTTCTGTGTGTGTGTGTGTTTGTTTGAGTGAAGCTGCTTCTCAGAAAAGCACAGGGTAGGGTCAGGCTAAGTAGTGCGAACCGCTCGGTTATTTGCAATCTGGCAATCAAAAAAGAAAAAGAAAGAAAAAGAACCCAGTATTTTGTGTGCAGATGTGTCTTTAGCTCTCTCTGTGTGTGTGTGTGTGTGTGTGTGTGTGTGTGTAGTTCCACTCTATAACAGCACCAGCAGGAGTTTGGGTAGCATACTGTGGCTGCAGTGGTTCTAGGTAGGACAAACTGCACTGCGCCAGTCTAGGAGAGCAGGTCTGACTAATGGGTCGATGAGGCAAAGCTTATGAGTCCCCTGCTTACCTCAAATGTCAACATAAAAAGTTATTCTGTGTGTGTGGCCTTATACTCACACACTTTACGTCCACAATGTGTAATTAGGAAATGAAATCAGTAGGTTCTTGTGTTCAAAAATGTGTGTTGAACCGTGTGACTGCTGTATCCACAGCAGTCACACTTCCTTTAATGAAGCGTACAGTTTGATTGGTTTAGGATTGAATTTGTTAGTTACAGCACACACATTTAGTCAGCACTGTTTTTACACGATTCCTTTCTTGGTATTTAGTATAAATTTATTTCTCTTTGTCTTGTCTTGAGTTCATCTAACAGAGTGGAGCCTAGTTATATACAAAGGACTGAACCAACAGCTCTGAATATTTCTAGTTGTGTGATATTTGATCTAGGTTTTGTAAACGTATAGACCATTGCTTGTGTCTGGTTGTATTAGTTATCCATCCATCCATTTTTCTAACCACTGTAAGAGTTGCCAATCCATTGCATGGCTGACACACAGAGACAAACAACCTACAGACACTTTGGTGTCACCAATTAACCTAACATGCACATCTTCAGCTGGTGGGAGGAAGCCAGAATACCCGCAGAAAGAGAACATGGACACAGAAAGGCACCGAGGCGTCCTGGGACCACACCCTGGTTCTTCTAGATGTGAGGTGACACTGCTAACCATCACTGTATTCATGAATAATGTTTGTTTCTTAATCCCCTCTTCATTTGAAGAGGTCCCGCTCATTGTGCTGTCATGTTGGCTTCAGAAAACCTTTTTGAGGATGCACAGTTTAGCAGAGTCTGTCAGGGTAAAGAACAATGAATCCATTTACACCTAGAAATGTTCTTCCTCAGACATCTCTAATACATGGACACAAAAAAGCTCCAACTTCGCAGCAGTTGACGTGAACATGAGTAGACCAGTAAAGGTTTGAGTTTGGTATGAGCAACCCCTACTTTCTACTTCCTGCTTTCCCCCCCCCCTATGTGCAGACACGAATCTGTTCCACTCATGACTTTCACTGCTAAGATCAAATAAATGCAACAGACTGTGGAGCAGTATCTGGCAGTTCCATGTACGTCCTCCCCTGCCCCGTATCTGACTCACCGCGCAGAACTCTGGCAGCGATCCCCAAAGAGCCATTACACAATTATTAGAGTGTGACTCTCGGGATGGAAACACAGAAGAATGAGCAATGAGAAAGGCACTGTGATGGAGGAATGGAGAAAACCTCAGATTCACCTTGATTAAACTGAGCTGTGTGCATTACAGGCTCTCTGTCTCTTACAATCGCAATAAATTGGACGAATTTCATGCTTGATGCAAAAGACATGCACGTGTTGGCTTCGTGTGTGAAAGAGCCCCCCGTTCATTTTTCTGTCAAAGTCGAGACAGCAGTCCTGATATATTATATTATAGGTGAGACCTACAACAGAAACATTCACAGATCACTTAGAGCACGGCTGCCTTCAGTCACATTGACACACACCAGATTACAACACACAGACTGAGGTGCAGCCATAAATGATAATAACACACTTTGTTGATGACCCTGGGGGGAACTACTGCAGGGTTTTCAGTGACATGTGGCCAGGAGAAACGGGAAGTAAAACCCAGTTGCCCTGGCTTCATACCAACTGAGATTGCGGTATTAGTATGAATAAACACTGCTGAAAAGAACTGCTGTATCTTTTCTTTGGGAGAGCTTCACATCGAAGCACCAACACCCTTATTATTACTGTGATGAGATGCTGGTGATGAATAACAAGAAGCTGCTACCGTGAAACAAACAATGCAACGTGAGCAACCTGTTCCTTTTGATTGTTTTCATACTGACATGACGAAGCCATAATAAGTCTGCATTTCACGTAATGTGAGTAAAAGATATACAGAACAGAGGGGGTTCTAAAATGTTTTCAGATCAACCCCTGGTTCAGACATGACACAAATATACCGAGTGCTTCATCAATCAGGATGAAGATTTGCACAGACAATCACTGCCTCATGAGGATCAGGCATCATTTTGGTATAATGTGGGGAGACTTGAGTCGGGCAGTGACACGGATGAGTGAGGTCAGGGGTCATATCGCTGTAATTAGGAGAGCACTCGGCTTCCTGTGTCTACTCTACGAGAAAACTGGCTTCACTTCCGTCAGCTCTGAAAACAGCTGTTAGCCTCACGCCTTCAAACGCTGCAATATATAAAACTGCTTTTAAACTGTCCTCAGTCACTAAACATCTATTATATCCGTCACAGCTTCCCCTTTATCAGCGTATCACTGCAGAACCATGGCTGATACCAGCTGTATCTGCTGAGTCCTTTTTTTGTGTGTTAATATTCTGTTGTTCAGTTTAGGATCATTTGAATACGAGATCCGATGCTTCTTTTTTCTCATGTACAACGTTTCCTGGGCTGTCTGTTCTCAGCTTGCTTTACTTTGTTTCACAGGTGGCTCTTGTTACTCAGGTCTACTCTCCGACCACTAGTCGACTTTTATCCAGTCAGCACAAAGTCATTGTTTCGCGTGTCAAATGTTAATGTTGTGAGAACTATATAAAAAGAAAATTGATGCAGATGGAGGCCGGTAGAGCAGCGGGCAGAGCAGCTGCCTATGAGCCTGACAGTGGATTGGTACTCAGCAGTTTAGACATTAACCTGTTGAACCCTAGACCATTTTATAGGAAGATGCTTGAAAAAGACGTACCCAAAATGAATTGAATATATCTCAGGAACTATAGGGTTTATTTGAGCTATCTTGGTACCAAAACAAAGGCAAGACTCCAGAGAATGCTCTAAAGTTCTGAAATGTAATATTTATGTCACTGAGTGAGAGTAAATTTATTTGATACACAGCATGACTTTGTAACCGGAAGTCGGAAGTGGACCCAGTACCGAGTCCGTCGGGTTTAACGGGTTAATGACTGTTATTAGGTTAGTTTTTTTGAAGGGACAGGAAATGACAGTGTGATGGTTTAAATATATTTAACAATAGATAAAGTCTCACTGCACACTTTGTACTTGTTGAAACATTTCTGCTGAATGTGTTTATGATACATGAGTTTTTTTTTGTACTTGTGCCTGCGATAAGTCTCTGTCGCAGCCGCAGCTTTAGAGAGGGAAATCATAATGTATTGGCAGTCCCCCAATAAAACATAGGACTTAAAATTTCTGAGCATGCAGCACACGGTTGATTTGATGATAAGGTAGTGCGCATGTTGAGGATTCAGACTACCTCACTGGAAAAATAAACAGAACTGGAAATCAAATCAATTAAAAATAAACTGCATGTAACAATCTCAAAATGGGGAAAATAATTAGTTTACAAGCCAAGACCACAAACTCTGCAATCTGCCATTGACAGATTTCTGCTTGTACATTGGCGGGTGATCCCTGTGGTACAGTGTTAGCGCTGTACTGTCTGAGCACAGAAATTCTTGTGAGAAACATACATGAGCACATTTTGAATGCCATCAGGAAAACACTTTTTTAATGTTAATCTTATTGCTTCTCTTGTGATGAACCTTAACTGGCACATGTGCATTTTTGTTCTCCTCCACTTTAGACCTTGTTGCTGCACTTTGTGCCTAATTATTGTGTAATGATTCAGAACAGTCACCTGTTATATTTGATTTACTCTTCTCCTAAATGAATACTCTGTTTCTGTAGTAAAACTAGGTACAATAAAGGTTAACGCTAACAAAGTCAACCTGTGCTCATTGTAACCAGCATGCATGTTGGAAGAGCTTCCACTAGTTTGGGCTGATGATTGGATACTGTTCAGATGACCCTCTTTGTTTCCCATTAGAGCTTTCAGATCTCCACTCAAGGCTTAAAGTATTTACAATCCTGCAGTCTGCCTGTTCTCTAGCAAAGCCTCTCTAAGGACGGCATTACAGCTAATGGGAGAGATATGGCCGAACAGATGGAGCCGGCATGCTGTGGGGACCTGTCGGCTGTCTCTGAGAGCTGGAGATGGATTGTGGTTTGTTTATTTCAGAGCGTCGATCACTTTCAGGGGTTAAACATCAAACGCCGTTTACGTCATAGGATTGAGCGGCCTGACTGTGAGCAAAATAACGAGTAGTGTGGGTAGTGGAGAAAGTTTCCCTCAGACGTGTGAAAGTGACCGTGTGCAACGTGCACATGCTTTCAACGGGAGACATTTTGAAATTGATACAACTTTTAATTTTCAAGTGTCATCTTGTTCCTGGGTAATACAGAACAAACAGAGACTTGGTTAGTGAGGGAGGAAATATTGTTTACAAATACAAACATACGCATTCCAGCCCAAAAACTAGGAGTGGATTTACAGATTTATGCTATAAAGACATCATCCAGCTATTTACATAAACTGCTCAGCAGCTTGAAGCTTGTTAAAAAGACATATTTAATCATAAAAAATGTAATGCTCCTTTGCATTGATTATAAAACACCTTAGTTGTGTTCATTAATTTGATATGCAGGGATATGTTTGCACCTCACATTGTCTATGCAAAGAGTTTGGGTTTTTATTTGTCAGGTCTGAGCAACTGCATCACTGTATCTGGATGTTGAAGTGTCAGATTCTTCCTTTCACCAGTTCAGAGTTGTTTTTGAAAATACATGTATTTGCAACGACGGGAAGAACCTACAGTCCCCTCCTCAAACCTACAGTCCCAGGTTAGAGGTCTGGAGGTCCACACTGGTCTAAAATGTGGTGCAGAGGTGGAAAACTAGCTCCTGAGGCCAACGTGTATGGATTTTTTTTCACAGTCAGAACAAAGATAAACCAGAAGACATTTAGACATGATCCAAAATGTGGTCCCCAAGAACAGCAGCAAAGCGATGTGCTATCAATTCATAAATAACCACAACTGGAGAAACCTAAGAAGAGGACTAGCACATGTCAGAACTAGGACAAGATATTTACTTTGTACAAAGATGTATTTGTAGTGCAAATGATATAATTCAGCCTGCTTTCCTAGTTCTGTGCTGTGCTACACTTCCTATTACTGTTCCTTTTGACTTAGATTTTTGGGAAGTCCAGATTTCAGAAAGCGCAGTACATTCCTCTCCAGACTGAAAGGCGTGTTTTAAAAGCACCAAACGTTAAGTTTTGTTCTTTTTTTCACTGGATGCTAGGGGCCACCAGGTATCCGTTAAACGTGATGTAAACGTCCACGTCGTCGCTGTAAACGGCGTTCTCCCTCTCCCTCTTGTAAAGTCGGACCCAGACCTCGTCATTCAGAGCTAGATTCAGCATGACACTCTGGCTCTGCATGATGGACCTCTCGCTGGGCTGAGCATAAAGGATCACCTGCTCCTTGTCATTGTGCATCAGGTGTAGGTAGGTTTCCTTAAAGTTCCACGTGTGAATGTTAACGTTGAAGAAGTAGATCCCCGGCACGTAGCAGTAGAACTTTCCCTTGAACATGTTGAAGTGCTCGTAGAGGTTGACGAACACTGTGTCGAACACCAGAGCCTGGTAGTAGTCCACACTGTGCAGGGCCTTGCGGCGTCCCACTGAGAAGGAGGAGTGAGGAATCTTGCAGGCATCTCCCGGGGCACCCGCCTGGCCTTTGCTGCCTTTAGGCCCCATAGGTCCTCGGTAGCCAGGGGATCCCTCCAGACCAGGTTTTCCAGGTGTGCCTTTGTCTCCTTTGTCTCCTTTATCACCTGAGTAGACAAGAAGAAACACTGATGAGTGGTACAGGCAAAAATGTGAGGAGCATAATCTGCACTCTGCGTTCTTTTTCACTGGGGAACAGTTGGATGTTTCTT
This sequence comes from Microctenopoma stevenorrisi, assembly GCA_032270685.1. Classification (NCBI taxonomy): domain Eukaryota; kingdom Metazoa; phylum Chordata; class Actinopteri; order Anabantiformes; family Anabantidae; genus Microctenopoma; species Microctenopoma stevenorrisi. The sequence goes on from JAUMTR010000001.1 coordinate 2,743,526, forward strand.
ACCGATGTAACACAACTGTTTCTCAGCTATCAGCAGAAACAGTCAAGGCGTGTTCAGACCACATGAATTGAACTGTCTGCACAGAGGATTTTCAGAACATACATCATATTTAAAGAGGCAGCCTTAGGACGGAGTAGCTCCTGCAGGGAAACAGACTGGATCTGAACTCTAGTGCATGTCGTCCATTTTGTCAAGCACACAATGCTTTTAAGCTTTGTGGTCTTTCATGTTGGCTACAGAGCAGCAGGCTTCAAATCCTACTTATAAATCAGAAAGACTTTGTGCTTATCTTAGGTTGGAGCTCTTCTTGGACTGTGACAGAGGAAATGTATAAGGCTGGTCTATCTGCAGAATCGGAACTGGGGTTACACGTTTTCTTTTTAGTTTTGAAGGTTTTAAAAGCCACAATTTCAACCTGATGAAACGTAATATCTGACCTTTATTGACCTCTGCTGTAGACTAGCAGGAACTGCAAATAAGTATTTTAATTTTATGTTGCTTTTAATTTTACTCCAGAACAATTCTTCTGTAAATATTGTACTTTTTATTTCAGAGTACTTCTGTACTGTGCCTTTAATTTTTCTTTTCTTTTCTCTATAATACTTAATGTGGTGTAATGTACTGTTCATATGTTTTCCTGGCTTTATGGTTGTTTGTATCGTACTATATGTAATATTTAACTGCCCCCATATTCACATTGTCAGTAGATTTTAAATTTGAATGCAACTAGACAACAAGCTTTGAAAGTTATCTACGAGCTTATGCACATCCTGCTGTCACCAGTAGTAACTGAAAATCATGTCATTGTTTCCAATACACAAAAAATCCTCTGATCATATCACTATAAAGCAGCTGTTATAAAAGGAAGACATCGCTCCCTTGACAATAAATAGAAGCAAATAACTCTCCTATAGGTGGCAGAGGGGAAGATATAAAGATGACACATGCTTTGTACATATTCTGCTAACATATACATGATATTTACATAAACAGGACTATGTTAGAATGGAGCCATAAGGAAGCCTGTATTTTTAAGGTGTTGATTTACCTTGATCCTTAATGCAGTCATGAGTTAAACACTTGTGGGCTGGATAAACCACACAGAAAGCATTAAAGCTGCCCTCACTCCCAGTAATCACAACTTCCTGGAGACCTGAACTAAACACTGCTCATCCTCACACAGCCACAACGATCTGTCCAGCTGTCAACACAAAAAGCTACCTAAGTTACAGGGGTTTCCACAAACAGAAGCTTAGCAGCACCTCTGGTGACCATATATGGGACTGATTCTTCATTCTGAAAGACTTCTGACTTTGCATGGACTTTTCTTTGGATGCTCATCCACTGTTACAAGAAGTTACTTTTCTTATTTACCGTTAACCTCAGTGTGTTAGAACCATATCTAAAGTGGCTTAAACCACACCTAAAGTTTTGGCCCGAAACATAATAAGAAGCAGAAATTCAGGCTCAGTTTACATCCAAAGTCTAGTCGTTATTTCTTACTTATTTTTTCTTTGAAAACAAAGCTTCATATGACTGTAGCTGTTTGTGAAGTCTGTCATGGCAAAATCTTCCTTTGCGGTAATGTAACCAACATGCAAGACTCCAACTTGGCTGCACCAAAAGCCAAGCTCAGATTAATGGCGGCTCAACTTTGCTACAAGATATAAAAGATCTGCTGGTGGATACTTTCAGAATCCAAGCCTCAGCACATCAGAGCTGTTTTGGTAGCAAGCGAAAGATCAACAGCATGTTAGGTTCAGGATGGTTTTTACTCTGCTGGTGCACAATAAATCTGACATATCGTGTACTGTTTGTACACCTGATTATACAAATGATCTTAATTTAAATGTCTGCATGAGAAAATGCGTTTTGTACTCAGGTTCATAGGTCTTTTGACACATCTGACTGCAGACCTCTGAACTGGGCCTGTTGAGACCTCACTGACACTGTATCTCGTTTCTTTGCTCCCCTTTGCACAGAAACAGTGTGAGACACACTGTAGGGCCTGATTGCTTTTCAAACATGGTTATCTTTACTTTACTTTACTTTGCTTGGCAGACGCTTTTATCCAAAGCAACTTACAAGGAGCTAGCGCTGGGTGTCTGGCTCAGAGACACACCTGGTAGGGGATGGATTAGGAGTCAGACGGAGTTCGAACCTGCGACCTTCTACATCCCAGTCTGACGCCTAACCCATTGAGCTACCAGGCCGACAGACCGTTTTCTCAGTTTTTCGTTAACTCCAGATCATGGCTGAGGAAAATTATGTTTTTCAAATGAATAATCTAATTAGATGTACTTATTGTTCTAGATGTGTGTCCACATTCTTGTCAATCAGCTATTTGATTGGATGGACTGTGGTTAGTTTGTGGTCCAGTGGGAAGCAGTGCCTCAGTCATACAGATACATGTTCTTATAAATATGTTCTTATGATGGAAAGGTTCATAAGTTCTTTTGCGGTATAAAAAGCAGGAAAGCATGTGTGTATGTCAGAGAAAAGCGAGAAAGTCTAGTTTGGGGTTTGATTGCAGATCAGAACAAGTTAGGCATGTACAGATCTTAAAGCCCCAGTAGTGATGACACATCGTTTGGACTGGTTGATCAGATATTAGATACACATGTTCTCACAAATCTTTTTCCAGCTGTGCAGTTTGTGGTTATAATCTCCTGCAAAAGCTGGTGGGCCTGATGCGTGCTGCTTAATGGGCGCGCATACCTTTCTTTTTGATTTGGTTTGCTCACTTGTCAGAGAGAAAAATGTGATGATAATTAGATCACAGTGATCATGATACGCACTGAACTGTAGGTAAGTGCTACTTGGCACACGTTGCGTTAAATGATTTACACGCTGGCAGCTACAAAGAGTTTGGGCACATTCACAATCAGCTCATTGATTGCTGTGGACAGAGCACACTCCTCTACAGGAAGGATGCTCCACCCCTCAGGCAGACTATACACAAAATCATTTTTGCATTAATTATATACACACATTTCAAAAAAAACGTAGCTCTCCCTAATTGTTTTACATAATGTTCATATCTTACTATGCACTTTCCATTTTTTTCACAAAATGTTGAACAGAGGTTGACTTTAATCAGTTGAGTGTCTAATCTCCTTATTCAGAGTCTCATTTTTGTCTCAATTCCACTTAACCATGAATGCATGATTACACTCAAGCAGCACCGTTCTTTCATAACATACATGATTACTCTTCTGATTAAGTAGACGCCTTGGCAGACACACAACCATCTGGAAAAGCAGAAGTGCTGATTGAGGAATAGCTTGAAGAAGGATGGAGAGTAATGCATATATATGTTAGGGTGAATTCTTTTCAGTGATTGAAAGTGCAATCTGCAGAAACAACACGTTTGCATACACACAAATGATTACTGCTGCGCTGTCGTGTTAGTTCCTGCAAGAACCAGAAGAGCTTAAAATGGAAAAGGGTGAAGTATCTGCAAAAATCAAGTGCACACAGGTAGAAGTCAGCAATAGCTAACAGGGGCTAATTAAGGCTCCGGTACCTTTGAGGATGGTCATGTTGATGACGGTTCGAACCTCCGGCATCTGATATTGGGCTGTGGCTGCTGCCGGCTCATTGTTGTCGCAGCACCTTCTGCAGGGTCTGGGAGGAGATTTGGAGGGGGAAGGGACACAGCAAACCAGGGGAAGGAGCAAAAGTAGCCTCAAACACACCCCATACATATCTGCTGCAACCTAAGGGAGGACAGAACAGAAAAGGAAGAATGGGACTGCTGTGGAGTAGAGTTAAAAATGTAATAAACTGCACATAAACACAGACACATGTACCATCAGACATTATTTTAATAATAAGAAATTGTTTCTCTCATCTACATAGGAACATTCAACGAGCTACCCTTAAGATAAACACTGAAAACCACAAACCCAAAACCAACATTTTTCAGTTTGTTTTTAGCAGCATACTTTCCACTTTTCAATGGACAAACTTTTTTCAGTTCCACAATTAAAAAAACTACAGCTTGACAGTTGAATACCAGTAGTTTTTCTTGGGATCTGCTGGAAGTCCTCACCACTCATACAGTGAAAATTAGCTGTAAAAGTAGCAGCGATGCAGGTTTCTCTGCACCTACCAGAGTGCAGAACAGCCCAGACATGTTGTCATTTAAATAAAGGCTGCAGCTGAAACCGTGGCAGTTATATTAGACTAGCCAACTATCATCGTGTTCATCCTTGATAAACACAAGTACTTCACATTTATTGTGAAAGGTTCTCACAAAAAAATGCTGTGAAATGTAAGAAATCACTCATTTAATAAAAGGGAGTTACATGACCTGTCAAGAAGGTGGATCCGAAGGCAGGGATCTGATATTATTTCATTTTGACTCCTTAGCATCTCATTATTTTGGTTTTAGAGTCCGCAGCTTTATTAGTTAGTTAATTCTCTTGGCACCCGTCTACAATGCCTCGAGCGGCAGCGAGCAGAGAGAAAGGCTCATCTGGCTTCTAAAGAGCCAGCTCTATTTAGCTTAGCTGCACAAAAGAGCCACAGGGAGATAAGGATACACTTACATTCATCGGGTGGCTAGAAACACAAATCAAAATGAAGGCTAAAGCTGTTTTAGGTCTAACAACCTAATTTCGTATTTGGTTTAGCATTAGCAGGATTTTGTAGCTCCTACATGCATTACCTCTAACCTATCATCTTACAAAGAATTGTCTCTTGTACTATAGCAGTGCTAAAGAGAGGCTTAGTAATGCTTTATTTCTTCTTATGTCGCCCGTGATTTCTTGCCACTCATTCCCATATTTAGTCTCTGAAGTGCTCACACGTAGGAATACTCTGAAAACCAGAAAAACACAAGTGAAAGATGTGGCAGTGAAAACTAAAAATAAATAAGTAGTAGACAGAGGACAGAAAGACTGGAGAGATATCAGCGAGATTCCCAGGAGATTTTACAGTGATGGATGAAAGTTAACAGGATTTGATATGATGGATGGAGTATGACGCGGAGACTATCCACTATCCACAGTAAAATATAACCAGTTTTGTAAGAGTCTGCTTCATTGTCAAAGCTACTAACATGACAGAGAATGCATTTCTACATTTCTTTTTAAATGCTATTTTTTCTCCTGCCAACAATACAATCGACAAAGTGATTTATTTGGGCTGAAGCATGAAAAGGTTTAGGTTAGGTTTAGGCATTATTAAATAAATGTGGAATAGGTTATACTTCAAGGATCTTCTCAATCCCACCAGCATGTCTTCCCTAGTGGAAGTAGAGCCGGGGGATTCTGGGGTGGGCCTGTCCATATCGGGGGCTGAGGTTACCGAGGTAGTTGGGAAACTCCGAGGTGCCGGGCCCCTGGGGTGGACGAGGTCTATCCGGGTTTCCTTAAAGCTCCGGATGTTGTGGGGCTGTCTTAGCTGACACTTCTCTGGAACATTGCATGGACATCGGGGGCAGTTCCCCTGGATTGGCAGACCGGGGTGGTGGTTTCCCTTTTCAAGAAGGGGGACCGGAGGATGTGCTCCAACTACATAGGGATCACACTCCTCAGCCTCCCCGGTAAGGTCTATGCAGGGGTGCTGGAGAAGAGAGTTCGATCGATAGTCGAATC
>JAUMTR010000001.1:2753880-2772173 GCA_032270685.1 Microctenopoma stevenorrisi
ATATTGAGAGCGTCTGTATTCATGGCAAACAATTTCCCTCTGGGATTAATAAAGTGTTTTGAATCTTGAATCTTGAATCTTTAGAAACAACAGCGAGTAAATATTTGGCCCCTTCTTATTTACAAGTCAACTGCGCTCATATCTCTTCTACATCTCCCACAATCTATCTTTGGACCACTTCCACACTCCTCCCTCTCCTCAATCCAGCGATCCATCACCTGTTTCCTCTTGGGAAACTCTTTTTGCTGTGTTCTGCATGTTCATGCTCAGCTCGGTGAGTCAGTCGATGCCAAAGAGGTGCAGGACACACAAAGAACAACAAACGAAGTGAACAAAAGACACGAAGAAGGAACTGGTGTTTTTACAATGAACTGAAACTCCTAAAAAGCTGAACAGATGCAGAAAAACATCCACATGGATCAATTTATTCATTTTTCTCAACTGTCAGAAATGAGTTGTGCTTTGATCGTGGACTGTGGCACATGTGCATTTGTTTACAAGCAGAAGCTGTTTTCGGAGCCAACATTGTGTCACAATCTGTTCCCCCCATTGAAATGTGTTTCCCATTGCAGTAAAACACGGGTTCTCTGAATTACACTCACCATCACTACTCCCTTAGTTTGTTTCTGGAGTACTCCATACTTACATCGCACATTTACACTAATGAAGGCAGCTTGACATTGTGTTTGCTCTTGGTTATGTCTGCAATGATGAATATACAGTGTGTACAATGGCTAGCTTAGCATGTTGCTATTCTGAAATTGCTTTCTTATTAGCTTACTTATTAGCTATGCTGTTACAAACCAAGGTATTGGTCTGATGATGAAGATGTTCAGTAAACTGAACACGTTGCTGGAGATTTAAAAATGTCAGTTTGAGTTTTGTCTTCTGAGGAATTGCTCTCAATTTGTTCATAGAAATCCATTTGCAACTACTTTAGGACAAAAATATAAGCGGGGAAGAACAGTCTTTGCCATTAAAACCTCATATTCATGCCATATTATAGAAACACGGCGGATAATCTAATAGTGAAATTTGAGAGACGTAAGTGAGCCTCAATTTTTGTTCCCACAAGCAGCTCCATATGTCCCACGTATTCACAACTGGTTCTGTCACATTGCTTTCTGTTTTGTGTGTCTTTGTGTCGCCATGCTTGTCTTTACAAGCCTTTCTTTCCCTGGGATTGTATCCTTCAGCTCTGTGTGACACCTTTGGGTCCCATCTTTGGAAACACAGAGGGAGAGACAGATGGTGAGCGATGGAGGGAGGGAGTCAGAGCTGTGTTTGTTAGTGGTTTAGTAAGTTAAGAGAGCTCATCGAGCACATGTGGCACTGCAGTTAGAGGCCTTACCTAAAAACATACAGTAAAGAGTTGTTGGAAAATATTTATCTCTTATGCTTAGCTGAGGGGGAAGAAATGTAATGGAAACAGACTTACCCATGCATACCCAAAGCCTGTAACACAAATAAAGACACGTACAAGAAGCAGTTGTAACTTTCTTCAAGTAAATACCCGATGGTGTGTTTTCTACATTTCTTCGCTTCTTGGGTTTTGATTGTTTCAGTGATCAGTGTTGCTCTGTTTGACTAACCAACTCCCACTGTTTGCATGGAAAATGCATTTATTCACATTTGTGGGCTGAGATTTATGCTACATATGCTTTGTGTGTTTCTCTTTATGTCTTCTTCTGTTACTCCCACTGGGTCTTCTCAATCATAATCTCCCTCCTTCCAGTTACATCAGCCTTGGCTGTAAGAACTGGATTCATAATCTAAAAAAGTTGGCACAAAATGGTTCAGAAACATCACTGAATGTACCTCAGGGTCAAGATTAAGGGTTGAATATATGTCCTGATGCATCTCTACATCTCTTCCCTGAACAGACAGTTTCACAACTTGAAGCACATATCACACATCCAGATGTGGCCCCAGCTGTGTAAGCGTTTGTTTAGTTTACTTCTCTCAGGGACTCTGTCAGTACCACCGTGCCTCTGGCCTAACAAAGTGGAACTAAAAATGTTGTGTTACTTTCTGCCATTTTGTAGCTGAAATGAAGCGGGTTCTGCATGATGGAACAAATCAAACGTTGGGTGCTAAACTGGTTAGGTGTCCCAACAACATGCTGATCATTCTATTGTGTTGTAGAGCTAATGCTTTTGATCAAGGAATGAAATGTAGAATAATGTATTGACACAGGCATGACTTTCGTTTTGTATTGTCAGACATGTTTCTCAGAAGCTTTTAGAAGTGAAGAATATGTATTCAACAATTGTGTTCATTTGGGTATTTTTTATGTTTTTGTTATACAATGGAAAATTCAACTTAAATTACCAGTAAAGAAAATCACAATTTGTGGCTTTTGTTTAGTTTTGTCTTTTCCTAATTTCTATTTCATGTGACATGCTCTGAGTAAAACGGAAAAGGTTTTTTTCTGTCTCTTAAGCTGTATTTCTGAGTTTATTAAGCCCACTGAGGCAGTATAAATAATATTTGATTTGATTAGTCAGACTCATAACCCTTGGATAAGGCTCTGCAGCAACTCGTTTATATCAGCCCACATGTTCTCTTTTTTACTTCAGGTTCACTTGAATAAAACAGTACCCACTGCGTTACAGGTGGCAGAAAACAAGGCTAAAACCATGGATGACATCCAAGACAACCAGTCTCTAAATGAATAAAGCTGAGTTCATTTTAAATGGCCTCCTTCACACATGGTGTTTTCATTATTTACATTACTAAAACTTTAATCATATAATTATTTGTTATTTGCCAGAATAACATGTGACTGAAAATGATTTTCCATTACTTCTCTGTTGCGTCAGTAAATGCTGTCGAGGTAAAGCTTGTTTACTTGGCTGTGGTGTTGAACTGCATCATAAAGACTGCACTGTTTTTTCACTGCTATCATCAGCATTAGGGTTTAAAATACTGTTCCTTGAACACACCTATGTGAGCTTTGCTCACAGAACCTTTTGTGGAAACAGCTGTATTTGAAGCACAAAACACAACCCAACTGAATCTAAACTGCTGTGGCCAACACTGAGACGTGCTATATGTGGCTAACATATACAATATCTGACATATCTCACAATTATCACGTGACACCTCCTCGTTCGACCTCCACCCACCCTTTTCCTTCTCCCATCCCTCACATGTCAGCCTTAAAGTAACCTTTAAGTTCTTTTTATTATACTGACATTGTATGTGTTCTCTCCTTATTTTGTTAAAAATCGTCCCAGATGGAAAACGAGACCCCACCTGGTCCCTATTAACCTGTACATGTATGCAAGCTGTGTCTCATTTCAGTAACTTCTTTCCTCAAGGAAGGAAACTTTGCAGTAGTTTAAAAAAAGTTTCCTCCAAACACTTTTGAGAAAGGAATCTTGCAGGACACAACTAGAATGAAAGTCATTTCATACTAGCCTTGAAATTGGACACTGCTACAGTGTTATGTCACCTAGTAGTTAGAGGTTATTATAGCCGCATAAGAAGAATGTTGGGAAACTAAGCAAAGAGGGTTATTTCACATTTAGATCTCAGCTTAAAAAAAAAAACTTCACATAAAAGGTACGAGTGTGAAAAACTCTGGTAAAACAACACACGGTTACTAGGTATTGGTCTGTTTTTGTAAGGATGCTCACTTAAAGTGGCACAGGTCCAATCAAATGTTTTAAAGTCAAGTTACTATGAAGAATCACAGTGAAAGTAACAACAGTCATAACCTGATATCTCTAAATGAAATAAGCTGCTGAGCTTTTGAACTAAAGCAGACTTCCAGCGTGACACTGGTCAATAAAAGCGTTTACCATCTGCTACTGGAAACCAGAAAATACCTGCTATTGTAGTCTTCACTCCCAACAAAGTTCTCAAGCTCTGGACACATATCGAAGAAAACACAAGCAGCTTAAGGAGAGAAAGTTTTGGTCTTGCAGTCATTGTTTTACCTGCAGTTCTTTGACTGTAGGTTGGTGTCGTGTGCTCGGTGTAGACTGATAAAAGCATTGGGAAATGAAGGTGTTCAGTGAATGTTTCGTGTTCGTCCAATTATGCCGTTGATGTTATAGAAATACGTTACGTTACCAAAGCAAGATGAACTTTGGCTCGTTTTTACTTCAAAGTTCCTTTATTCATCTGCCCGTCTTTAGTAATTGTTCTGTGTCTCCCTCTCTCTCATATTTCCGGCTGGACCTCTGCACACTCTTAACACCCTCCTCCCACATCCTCCCTTTCACCCAGTGTAACCACGAGTCCTAAGATAAATCTCCACCGCAGTGAAAACACACACAGCCGTCAGCTGTATAACCCATCACTGCAAAGACGAAGAGGGAAGAGGGCCCCAGGGGAGCAATGGAGGAGGTGGCGTGAGATGAGAAACGATGCAGAAAATGTTTTCCTCCATGAAAAAGCTGTGTGGATGTTTTGTTTCTTTATAATGGCAGCCCAACATGAAGGAACACATTTTACATCCAGTAAATCTCATGAAATAATAGAGGTTGAAACATTGAAATGTTCGAAGGTGTTTGTATTCAGCACAGTCAGATTTGAGCCATTGGCTTGTTTGTGTTGTGGTAATTGACACACAGCTTGTGTGAGTGATTGATCTAATGTTCAGACAGCGATCTATGAGTGTCCCTGACTGAACTGATGGAAAAAAAAACTGAACAGGGCAGAATAATATTCCAGCTTTGGGATTTCACGGCTGTCAGTTTTACACACCCAGCAGTCCAGACGAATGTGGTGCAGTGAGCTGAACTTGGTCAGGTTGGCTGCATGGATGGCAGCTTCAGGCACTTTTTCCAATGCCTTGTCCAGAGTGTTATATCTACTACAGACACTTCTGAAATGAATCTTAGGACTTTGGTGACTTCCCGACTGTTCACCCCGCACCGACAAGTGGTCAAAATTCATTCGCTTGCAGCTGCTCAGCATTTCTGAAAAATGTCAGATTTGAATGTGATTGATTATTGGTCATGTTGTATCTAGTGCTAAATGCTAATCAGCTAATGCTAAACATTGGCACAAACATGGAGATAACGTATGACTGTATGGGGGGTTCTGGCTTTGCCAGGTTTCTAAACTCAGCGTTAATTAGTTTGTTTAACCATGAAAGTTATTGCTGATTGTTGCTGCCTGAACACTGTTTTGATCAGATGTTGTTGAAGTGGGTGTAGTTCCATGTTACACCGCAAGGAGATGTCACCTAGAAGAATAAGGAGTTGGCCTGTGGCGCCAGCAAACAAAACACTAACATAGCATTTTGCTGGACTCATTGCATCTTTGTGGTGCTGAGTTCAAAGCAATCAATTATTTGGCTTCATATTTTGACTAAAGTGAACTATTCTGTCGAATCTACCCAGAATCTCTCTATTTCCTGGCTGGTGTGGACATTCAAACTGGACTCCACTTAGCTGACATTCTACAGTTTATTCCACGTCCAGGCTGTGTTCAATAGTTTAATCAGTTGCTATGGATATCTGAACAACTTTCCACATGGGTCTCCCTCAGATGGAATCCCTGGACCTACTCCACACCTTCAGAGGTGTGAACCAGTTGAGTCGCTGACCGCCCCCAGACTCGTCCTACTCTGGGGATGAACTGTGTGTAGTCAGCGTGCAACAACCGCACCCTGGGAAGCCGTGGTCAACTGGTTTGCCCCCCCCCCCCCCCCCCACCTCTGGCTGTGTGGAGTAGGACCCAGCGGAACCCAATTCCATCTTCGTAATTAATGTTATCATTATTTAACAATTATATACATTTTTAAACTGAGCACGCGAATAAGGCATTTTTTCAAAGCACTGTCATCACTAAGAGTCCGAAGATGAAAAAAGATGAGCTCCACCCTGAACTCAACCAAAGATGGCCCACACTACAGACACCACTTGTTAGCCTGAATCAGCTGCCACAAATGGGTCGGATATGGCCCACAATATTCTGCCAAATTCATCAGTCAGCCAGATGTGCCACATCTCAACTAGATGTCGGTGCTATCTGGGAAACGTTTCCTGCTGTAGTTTAGTCAAATTTCAGTGTGTTAGTTTAAATAACTTTTTTAAAATCCTGCTACTGTCAAGACAGTTATCACATGGTACAAACTGTTAAACACTTATTAGTTTCATAATGTGATTTTTTTTATGTCTGCCGTCAGCATAAATGAAATATTACTTTAAGCTGTTTCCTTAATATAATCATGTTAGCTTATTAACACAAATCACTGTGTCTTTGTTTTTTGTATGTAAATTACCTGTGAACTCACGTCACACATTTTAACTCCTTACATGTAAATAAGTAGCTTTTAACAACAATGGTTATATCTTGGTGTAATACTGAAACCACCCTCTGCGGTATCAGAAAGTCATTTCTTCAGAAAACTGCACAGCATGCCATCAACATGTTTATCATTCATTTCTTTACGTATCAGGCATTTCCCAAGGAGAAAAGAACTGACACAAAGTGCAAATTACAAAGGCTGATACAATTAATAATTTCTATATAATAATTACAGCCTTTATGTTTTTCACCTTTTTCCTTTTTCTTACAAAGCATGATTTACGTTGGTTAAGGTAGATACAGATATTAGAAATAGCTAATTTACATAATTTAATAGTACAGTGAAAACTACTACTATTCCTCCTACTACTGTGGATTAATTAAATGTTTCGGTAACTGGGGAGAGCAGCGTCTGAGCGGGCGTCCAGTTAATGACCTGCGCCAAACAGAGTAAGGAGACGAGACTGTGTCAGTGCCTACGGGGATAAAGACGATGATGATGGAGAAGAAGTTGGATTTTGGCCTGGCAACATTGATGAAGGAGCTGATCTTGTGACGGGAGGCTGCGACCAATCAGCTCTTGAAAAGCCAATGCTCACTCACACTTATCAGCTCATCATAAATACTGATGCACAGAAACACACACACACAGGGAATTAAAAAGACAATATACTAAAGCCGAAAACCAAATTAGGTCTCAGGTCTGTGAAATCCTTAATACCCAGGGTAATGCCTTTTCAATTGCTCTTTTATTTCATAGAGCTTAGTGAATGTGCACTTTAGTCAGTTTCTCAGTCGCTTGTGGAATTAGTTTTATCTTAACAGCAGCTTCCGTTGAGGCAGTGATGATGATAAATGTATGCATCCTGTCCTGAGTACATGGCACGCGCATACGTGGTTTCTAAATCCTGTTTTGTGCACGGACACTGCTCTCTGTGTTTTCACAGTTCAGTGAGTGCATCAAGATCTAGCAAGTAGACTACTGGATGGAGATTAAGTGGATTGTATGTTGCAGTGGTTTTTACCACACACGCACTCAAGCGCCCACATAAGCTTTAACGGTTACCATTATTATTGTAGATACTGACTAGAATGTGTTCTGTGGACTGACCCCATTTATTAAGAATAATGGGTTGTACAACCTCTAGTGATTTGTTTCCAGATATACAAAAAACTCCTACGCACATCGATCCAGTCAAGGTCAACGCACTGTCTATGCAGCATTTCACACTATTTATTGTACTGTTTATGCAGTGTTTCACAGGGTATGGCTGAATATTTATTAGGAATGTTCATTTATTCAAAAAACCTTTTAAATATTAGTATGCAATTCGCCTCAAATGCTCAAGTGAGTTTGCGTATGTTGGCTTGCAGGTCACAGTTTGTTATAGCTGTTCAGTTGTGCAATTTGAAAAATGCTTCACAGTATGAGAAGTAGTTGGTCAAAGTTTTGAGGTCAGCTGGGCTGTTTAGAATACAGAGTAAACAAACTGTGTCTTTGCAGGGGCCCAGTGGCCTAATGGATAAGGCATCAGCCTCCGGAGCTGGGGATTGTGGGTTTCAAGTCCCACCTGGGTCTTTTAGAAGTGTCTTCATTGAACTTGACATTTGTTCTGTTTCTGATAAAAGGTTTAAAGCCAAGATACAAACAGTGGTAGTCGTGCCAGTACGTTACATCTTCCCTGCCTGCCTCGGTTTCGTAGGTGACTCAGATTACACTATGTTCAATCCACATGTAACTCACCTCATGCCTGTTCATTAACAGCTAAACGACCAAAGAAAACATCTGTTTGTAGTCAGCAGAGTTACAAGACAGAAAAATCTGTCTTCAGCTCTAGCTGGCACTCACTTCTGTGTTTTTTTATTTGTCAAACAACATTAAATAGAAGAGGAGCAGATATCAGCCATACAGCCATAATTATGATTCCTCGTGTATACATTCCTAAGGATATATTTCAGTGGGAATGATGATTGCATGTTAGGTCACACCTAGTGTAAATATTGTGTCTGCAGTCCAACAATACGTGAGTCGAGTAGAGTCATACATTACATGACTGTTGGCTGGACGAAATCGGCTCCATCTGTCTTTCTAACTGTTTTCATGGGCAAAGTAAAACATAAGAGCAGCAAGATGGCTGGTGTCCATAATTTAATCAGCATCCCACGCCAATTCTGCCTGCCTTTTCCTTCTGGCTCTCCACTCACACAATTCTCACACTCACACTCTCCCACTCCTTTTCTAGAAGCACTGGTTTTTAAAAATAAATACATTGATCTTTGGCTGATATACTGTATATAAGGGTAGATAATAGAATTATTTGAATGCAAATGTGCTCACTAAACAGTCAGAGGTAGAGCCAGCAGCAGCTAGATTCACCTCTTCCATCTGGTCAACGCATCCTCTGTCCTGTTATAGGCTGTCGATCCGTGACCTAAAAACCCCACTATGAGGCTGAGTGGGTCAACAGTTTCCCTTCACCTTTGAAATGGAAAATGTAAATAAATTTAAGTAATATGATCAGTAGGTAAACAGACACCAGAACGTTATTTTGAAGACCTCTGGGCATTTGTGTGTGTTGTTGTCTGGAGAGTATTTATTAATTTATTTGCGAGGCTTCAACTTTAGTTCAGAGGCCCAATTTGCTAGATGTGGCATCTCTGAACGAAAGTGCTATTAATTCATGAAGATGAGAGTCACTGGCTTCAGCCTCGGGAGCTGGGGAGAAAGAAAGTCCCACCTGGGTGTAAGGAACGGGACTGAATGAGTGACATCCCAGTGAACGAGAACATCCCTGTCCATTAACTGGCCACTAACGCACTTGCTATAGGTGTTCTTTGGCGCCCTCTGATGGTGGCTGGAATCAATCATTGCTTTAATACATCAAGAAGCAGAAATACAAAGTTAGAAACCAGAAAATCATTATACAAACAAGCAACAGCAAGGAAATACTTTGAACACAGTTAGAGTCAATTTATTATTCACATTTAAAATGTCTTTTAAAGCACACTGCACAGAAAACTGTGAAGGTTATTTAAGCACCGAATGTTACTGTACGAGAAGCTGATATAATCGATGCTTTCTGTGGCCCCAAGGGGCCAGTTTGAGGTCTGGAGTTAGGCTTCATGGAGCAGAGCTGTCATTATAGTTTAATAAAATACTAATGAAACTGAAAATGGGAACTTTCAAATATTGAAACCACCCTCGAGGACTGATGCTCACTTTCACAATGAGAAAGATTATTGGGAGCGAGACGAGAAGAGATGAGACACAGAGAAGAAGAAAGAGAGTGCAGCACTAGGTAGAATGAACAGCTAGCTATGTAGATTTCCTCAGCCTGTCCCTCACTAGAGTCTAATCAGATTTCTGAGAACAAATCCTCTTTGTCCTGGTTTTGTATTTGAATCACGATGACTCATGAGCATCCAGCCGCAGGTAGAGATGCCAAGCTTTGGCACCTGCCCCCAGTTCCTTTGAGAATAATGCTGTAGTGAATAACATCAGCTGAGAATAAAAATAGGCTCTGCACTGATTCATAGACCCTGAAAATTACCACTTAATGTAGACTCTTGGCTTGTGAAAGACAATATTAAACCCTGTGGACCTCAAAACAGTGGTGTGAAATTCGATGCATGCCTCAGAAACAGTACAGAATGCTTTTTACCTACACTGTGCAGCACCTGGGTTTGGCAGTGTGGATGAGTAAGTTGGTCATTTTTAGTGAAAGTGATGGTGACTCACAGACATTTTCAGAGAGACACCAGAACCTTGTTTTTAAGACCGGTGGTAACCACTACATGTGTTGTGGGTACAAACATTTGACTAAGTTTGGAGCCCAAATTAAATGTACGCGAAGTTCTTCTTCACAAATGAACAGAGTGGCAGAGAGGCAAGAGTCAAAGTGTAAAAGGTTTATTGTCAAAAGAAAAGAGCAAAGTAAGGCACCAGGGGGGCAGATACTACATGGTCTTTGAGCTCAACGGTTGCTCTTCCTCTCTGGGGACCTCTGTGCTCTCTCGCTACCCTTAATAACCCCAACCGTTAAAGCACACACAGGTTTTGAAGCCTTTCCTTTGCTCCTTTAGGACACACATTATAGATGCTGTTGTTAACCAGCTTCGTGTTTGTGTTACACGGGCAGGAAAGACTTGTATATTTCAAAGTTTATGGAGCATGGGGCAACATAATACGACAGTAATACAGCAAATTATATGATAAGAAAATACACAACAGTGTGTGGTGAGTTTGTCGTCATGACATTCAGTAAAGATGTTAGGATGAATTGTAAAAACTTTTGTGATTCATTCAACTTTCATCTGATGCTATTTCTGATGCCACAAAACAAAAATTCCAATTTTCCAGTATGTGGTGTAAGCGATAAGATAAAACTTTATTGATCTCACAGCTGGTAAATGTGTGTGTTACCACAGCTCATGGTTAGAGAGCAGAAGAATTAACTGAAAAAAAAAACAAAATCATAAAGAATATCATAAAAATAATGACATTCTGAGCTCAGTGAGTCTTAATTAGTGTTAATTAGCAAATTAGTGAACACGATAAACATCTTTGACTCAATTCAGTTCAATTCATCTTTATTTGTTTGGCACCAAATCATAACGAAAGTCATTTCAGGGCACTCTACATACAAGGTTTAGAACCTTGCAAAAATATGTGTGTATAATTTGATGCACATGTTGACATTATTTTGAACAGCACGCTGATGTTGGCATTAAGCTCAAGGCACCACTGTGCCTACAGCCTTACATCACTGCACATGTGCACACAAACACAGTAAGCTGCAAAACAAACAAACGATGTCTAATCATGGTTAAAATGCTTTAAAGTTAAAGAACAGCCAAAAGACACGAATGTAGTACTGAGCAAAATGATTTTGCTTTCACGTGATTTAAGTTTTGCATGCTGCAAACCCCCCACCAGCACGTTTGATCCTCATGAGGCTTCACTCAGCTTTCGGTGATGCAGCTACTGATGTAAGAAAGATGACGATGTCAGGAATTGTTGATGACCTGCTTGATCCAGTCAGTGAGCCTGGTAATGCGAGTGTAGACGCCATAGTAGTCTGGACGTCCGCAGCCTTTGCCCCAGCTCACGACACCGGCCAAAAACCAGCGACCCGACGGCTCCTGACACACTAAAGGACCACCAGAGTCTCCCTGACAGAGACAGGCAACAATAGCTTAATAGACAACAATAGAAAAAGCTTATGTTTTAACACTTGGTGCTCGAAACACCCAGACAACTGTGATCCACATCCAACATTTGGCAGCATTCTGTGGTTAGACGTGGGATTTTCCTGTTTTTTGCTTTCTGGCAAATATAAATCCAGATACATAAAGAAAGACAACACATATTCTCTGACTGGACGATGTTACAGAGTTCAGTACATTACATAAACAGGATCATATGCAGTTACAGGACCCTTTAATGATTGATAGCTGTATTCATTCGTCACACAAACACTGGGGGGCAGCACACACCCTGGTAGAAATCTCTGGCACATATCTACCAGGTGGAAAACAATGTTTATTAAATCATTTACTAACATAACTTGATACTATGCAGTCAGTTTGTCACTACCAGAGTAACATATAAGACATTCATTCTGTTTTTCCATGTTTGTGTTTCAAAATACCTGACAGGCATCTTTCCCACCGCTGCGATATCCAGCACAAAGCATTCTGGGTGTCACCAGGCTGCCATACGAGCGGACACAGGCTTCCTCGCTGACCAGGCGAACGTCGACCTTCTGAAGCACATTATTGGCTGTGCCTGGATGGGACCAGAGGGAATAGATAAACTAATCAAGGCCAAATCAATCATCCTCTTTATTAATCCCGTAGAACAGTGCAGAAATGTGTTCAAGATAGTCGTTTGGATTCAAACTGTGCAGATAAAGTCAAGGTTTGCACACAGCAAATCATAAGAACGCATTGTTCTTATGTTAAATCTGCCATGTTTAGCATGCCACGATGACCAGCAACATTTCCTGCATGGTTGTAGCTCTTGTAGTCATTGTGTGGACAAGTATGCAGCTGCTCTACAATATACACAGACTCTACCATAGCAGTATCTCACCAAAGTCATTTAATTTCTCATGAATCTTGACGCCGGAAAACGGTTTCCAACGCCTCCTCTCTCAAATGGCCTTAACCTTTATTAGGTTTATCATGATAGCAGAAACCACAACGCGAACACCTCCGCCCACATCACTCACTGTCCTCGTGCGTCTTTCATTTTATATCTGTTTGCTCCGTTGTTATCATAGTGTCCCCACTTTGCAGAAAGATCACAAAAACTCCCCGTGTTGCTTTTAAAGCACCATAGGAGCTATTGGGTTTTTCTTTGTATGCATTATGCTGCAAACTGCAAAAGAATCAATGGAAACATTTCTGCTGCTAAGTCTGTTACAGGAGCAAACCAACTGACAAACCAAAATACTGGGCTGCAGCATCGTTATTTATCAGATATTATTCTCCTGTGCTTCCCCTATAGAGTTAAATGTAAGTTATTACAGTTGCAGGGATACAAAGAATTTAGTTCAAGTGATGTGAGATAGAGGCTACAAACATCTCCAACAACTGATCTGCTTCTGTGGTGACGAGCACCACAGCTCTGCCTCTCCAAGTTTCCCTCCTACCTCCTTCGCTGAGAGCCCCCCAGCCTGTGACCCAGCAGAGCAGGCCTGGCTCCAGCTGATGGGTAGGCGGGGGCAGGCAGGCGGGTCGGGCGTGTCCGGCCAGAACCATGGAGGCAGGCCGGTCCAGCTTAAGCAACGCCAGGTCATAGTCATGGGATTCGTCATCGTAGTACTGATGAAGAATGATCCTCTGAACTCGCGCCACCTCCTCTGTGGAGCTGCTGCGGCTGAGGAGGAGTTTGCCAAAGTAGACTGTCCACAACGATGGGGAATAAAAACTGCGGGAGACACAGGTTTCAGTTAAAGGCTCAATTAATTAGTTTTCCTCGCATAGCGCTTATTAATATAATCTATCATATTTAAGTGATATGAGTTTTTTTGTGCTAAATGTTGCCAACAAACAGTTTATTAATTATTATATATATAAAAAGTAGATTTACATTAAGTTGTGAAATTTAAAGCTTTGAATGTCTCTTTCAGTCTGTGTTTGACACGGTAAACACTGCAGCCTCCTCCCCCTGCACCCTGAACTTACTGGTCATTGTAGAAACAGTGGGCAGCAGATGCCACCCACTGGCTGGAAATCAGTGCCCCCCCACATATATGGTTCCCCTGAACCTGCAGGCTGGCCTGCCATGGCCACTCCCCCTGTGAGGCGTTGGTTCCCCCAACAATACGACTGGTGAACTGCCTCAATCCGCAGTCTGAAGACACACACACACATATGCAGGACAGAGAATACATGTTAAATACTGTGTATAATCGTATTTATAAGAACACAAAATAAAAGAAAAGCACAATGCTTGTGTGCATTCTTCTGTATGGATATTAATATCTCACCACATTGTTTTTCATCGGAGGCGTCTGGGCAGTCGGCGACAGAGTCACACTCTGGGTTTGGCTTCTTCAGACATGTTCCATCAGCGCACGCATAGGTCATATCTGTACACTGCACACCTGGGCACAGGTGCACGAACACATTTATATTTATTGTCTTGGCTTTTCAAGCACACTACCAATTCTTGAAAGTGTGATGGTTCTTTCTGTGTGTGTGTGTGTGTGTGTGTGTGTGTGCGTGTGTGTGCGTGTGTGTGTGTGTGTGTGTGAGACATACCTTTAGTACAATTCATCTCGTCTGTGGCTTCAGGGCAATCTGGGTGTTGGTCACAAACCTTGTAGTAGTCCACACACCGACTGTCCTCTGGACACTGGTACTGAGCCACACACACTAAAGCACGCACAAAAATATGTGTGTCTGTAATCACATCCAGTGGCATGGATTACAATAGGTTGTGTTAGTATTGATGCACGGATAACAGGATGCAGAGCATGTTGAGCCGTCTGATTATCTTCTGTCGTGTCACGTCACCTGTTTAGCAAAGCTTCCCCTTTGATTATAATTATTATACTTTGATAATGTGATGTATCATGGAATAATGACATGCTTCATAGTTAGCTGTGTCTAATTAGTGGGAAATGACTGGCCTACTGAATTAGTGATGATACTGCCGCTCAACAAGATGTCAACATTGTGAACTACTGTCTGGCAGAAAAACAACAGGCCCATCAGGACACTTTCATCCGCTAACATGTTTTTCTGAGCGGTAGCTCATGTCGTCTGTTGGTGGGTCGTGGTTATTTTCACCCCTCAACATGCTGTGTTGGTGCCACTACGTTTCATTCATGTTGAAAGTTCAACATTATTACACAATAGCTGGACATCTGTCCAACATCTTCCTGCAATATGTGCACGGTACCTTTTTCAACAGTAATCATGGAGAACAAAGTATTCATATAATCAGCAACCATATAACATATGTACCGCAGTTCCTCTCGTCAAGTCCGTTGGGACAGTCCTTGAGTCCATCACAGGCAGGAACACACAGGCCATTAATAGTGCACAGAAACTGACCCGGGCAAGCTATAAAAATGCACACAAACAAATATGAAATACTTGTAATACTACTTAACATCAACGTTTCTTATTCTTATCTACTTCTGTTCCGCATCCACTTACGATCTGATAGGTTGAAGACGCCATATTGAAGCTGAAGGCCTGGACCTGTGAGTGACACCTCAGAGGTCATGACAACAGTGGCTGTCATGAAGAGCAGGAAGAGGCGTTCAGTGTATGGCTGCAGACCCCTGGTGCCACACAGTCTGAAAAAAGGACAGAGGCACTGACTTATGTTATATTTACCTGCAGATACAACATGAAGGCTGAGACCCACAGATGGAGACCTGTCCAGATATGGTTTAGAAGAGCCCAATTTTGTCTAAATAGAAAAATACAATGCCTCTATTGAAATAAATGGGATCACAGGATGTTCCTGCTCTCTGCTGTGTGGTACAGAATAAAAGTACAGTATTATAAATCACTATATTATGTTTTTAGTCTTGTCATCAGTATTAATGCGATACAAAAGGTATTATGAAACCCACTGCACATCCTGAGTTGAGTGGAAAAAATAATGACGTGCACCGGTGTTTCCTGTCAAAGAGCAAACCACACACAGGTGGCTTTTAAAAATAGACATTAGGTGCATTCACTGACAAGAAGCACAGCATTGTCTGATCGCTCTAGTTCTTCAGTGCATCAGCTACATCTTTAAAGGTAATTATGCAATTATTAGGATGTCACACAAACGGAATCACGCTCAGTTCCAGAGACCAGCGAGACACATCATGGCTTCCGGTACCTGCGATTCTGGACAATCCACTGTCCCTGGTTACAGGCCTGGTTGTAGCTGGCTCTGCTTAGCTCATAGCCATCAAACTCCAGAGACAGGCCGAACCCTTCACCGGGCAGCTTAGTACAAACACACAAATACAATAACACATTTATTCATCCCTAGTTCTTGAAGCACTTTTGTAATCAATCAGGAAGTGGAACATGATGAACATATGTGTCTTACAACAAAAGTCCAGTTACAGTTGGTGTCAGGGGGGAAGTAGCTGGGGAAGAAAGGCGTCTTAAGTGACCCCTGGATGCCGGATACTGCCTTCAACTGTACGGTGGAGTTACAGTCTGATATATTGAAAGACAAAAATACAGATATTACATTTAACTACATTCAATTTAACTACAAAACATGAAATTAAAAACTCACTAAGGGTTAAAACTATCTTAAGGCCTAGTACTAACAGATTTAGACCCGTAAGTGAGAAGTTGGAGAGTATCTTTGGTCATTTCCTTAAACTTTACACTAGCTCTTAGTCTCTATGTAGAAATGTTCTGTTGACACATTCCTATCAGCCTCAGCTTCACTAATCACTACTAAACAAAGATTTGCACATATTGTTTTATCCTCTTGTTTTGTTTTTGATGATTAGTGCTCATTTATCATTTTAAAATATCATTTTCTATTGTTGCATGTACTGTATTGTTATTCTGTGTGGTATGAATCTTTGTGCCTATCTTGACCGGGCGTCCCTTGCGAAAGATGTTCAGAAACCCAATTAGACATATGTACGTTAAAGAAAATGTACACAGAACAAATTTCTGAAGTTGTAAAATAAAAACTGTATTCAGGTAGTCTTACCCTGGCGGTCCCAGGCTTGGGCAGCAAGAGAGAAGGGATCCTTGTAGTTATAGAGCCCCTGTTTCCAAACCACTGTCATCCACTCGCCTGATGAAAGGACACGCACCACACGCTCCTGCCTGCTGCAGCCGTACACACTGGGAAGAATGAGTGAGGGTAACAAGGGTAAGTTTGATCCATTCTAAATAACACCATGAATGACAGTGTTCAGATTGTGTATTTGCTCTGATATGGAGTAGATTCTGTGATTGAAACTCACGATGTAATGAGGTGAATATCAGCAGGTAAAATAGAGTTATACACCAGGAGTCTGTCTCGGCACTCTGGCAGCAGCCACTCCATGTGGAGCTCCAGCTGGGAGCCATGAGGGCCCTGGAGGTGCCACAGGCAGGAGGAACGCTGTGTGTCAGGCCCACGGAGAGCCACGGGGCTGCTGGACGCCACCTTCTGGTAGCGATAGCAGTCTTGTAAAAGAAGAAAACTAGAGTTAGAGCTGAGCTGGTCAAATGTGTCCGAGTTGATGCTATTACAGCATCACTGAGCGATAATTTTACCATTATTTATTTTTTGCACACATTTATTCAATAGAATTACTACAGAATAACAAAAAATAAAATGTGATACCAAATGAAGCTTTCAAAAGTTCTATAACTTTGGAGTCACTGTCTGTAGAGAGAACAAAAAGACAAGAAAGTCAAACACACACACACACACACACACACACACTATGTTTCTCCTTCTGTCTTTCCTGTTTCTCTCACCACTGACAGACAGTGTGGGGAGGTGGAGGAGGTATTCATCAAAGTTGACTGTCATCTCGTCTTTTGCCTCTCCGTACCGCCTCAGGCCCTCCTGCAGGGTCGTGGTGACCTTTGTCAGTGTGACCCTCCCAACGTGGCTGCTTGGTACAGACATCACTAACCAGAAGTGAGCTACAACACTTCCCTCCCTGCAAAAACAACGCAACCACAATTCCATCCACAACCTTCTAAATGTTCCGTCCATTTGTCTTTTATTGTGCTGTATGTGAAAAGGTTTTATCCATGACATACCCGAATGCAAACACAGTGGTGTAGTTAAAATATCTTGAGAGACTTGATCCCTTCATTATCTTCTCTACCTGAAAGGTAGTAAAAACACAGTATCAACGCTCTGGGGTCACTGAGCAGGTGAACCAAGTTATTCTGGAGTAGCATCGGAGGAATTTGTATTCTGCTCACCATGCTCTGTAGTCCCTTGGCCTCTTTCTTGAATGCGGGACTGTTATGAAAGGACAAATCAGCAGTGAAGTTCCTGTTGAGGATGGCCACGTAGGCTGTGTAATGCTGCTGGACACGAGGCTCCATCATCCAAACCCTGTACTCTGTTAAAGAAGGAGGTATGAAGAGCAACACAGCTCAAAGAAAGATTCCCGATCATCTGGTGGTGTGTAATAACGCCTCTGTTCATTGTTCTTTGTTGCTAAAATTGGACTTGACAGCTTAGAAGGTTGTGTCGGAGTATAAGTACCTTGGAGTGTACTTGGACAATATACTGGACTGGTCCTCCTCTGGGAGGAGAGGAGGTGGAGGTTGTGTCGGAGTATAAGTACCTTGGAGTGTACTTGGACAATATACTGGACTGCTCCTCCTCTGGGAGAAGAGGAGGTGGAGGTTGTGTCGGAGTATAAGTACCTGGGAGTGTACTTGGACAATATACTGGACTGGTCTAAACACACAACTGCTGTATACACAAAGACCCAGAGTCGTCTGTATTTTCTGAGGAGACTCAGGTCTTTTAATGTCTGCAGCACCATGCTGCGGATGTTTTATGAGTCTGTGGTGTCCAG
>JAUMTR010000001.1:2785126-2810418 GCA_032270685.1 Microctenopoma stevenorrisi
CTCGATTTACCAGTCGATCTACATTCCTACCCTCACCTATGGTCACGAGCTCTGGGTAGTGACCGAAAGAACGAGATTGCGGATACAAACGGCCGAAATGAGTTTCCTCGGAAGGGTGGCTGGACTCTCCCTTAGAGATAGGGTGAGAAGTTTAGTCATCTGCTCCTGCGCGTGGAGATGAGTCAGTTGAAGTGTTCGGGGATCTGGTCAGGATGCCCCCTGGACGCCTCCCTCGGGAGGTGTTACAGGCATGCCCCACTGGGAGAAGCCCCCGGGGCAGACCCAGGACACGCTGGAGGGATTACATCTCCTGGCTGGCTTGGGAACACCCTGGGTTTCTCTGCTTAGGCTACTGCCACCACGACCCAACCCCGGATCAAGCGGAAGATAATGGATGGATGGATGGATGGATGGATGGGTGGATGGAGCACGGCGAAATAAGTTCAACCCGGAATCAGTCTTCAGCTAGGCCAGAGATCTCGGTCTGAAGCAGGGTAAGGTAGACTGGGCCCTCAGAACCGTAGTTCAAGGGGCTGAACATGGACATGCCAGAGTGTGATTGCAGTGGCATTTAGTGGAGCACTTTACGCTTGTGAGTGTGACTGAAGGTGCCTTTCAACTCAATCACCACACTGTGGAGTCAAAATATAAAGATAAATTACACTTTATTAACCCCTAGGGGAAATTGTCTTGGACAGCAATGCTGGCTGCTACAATAATAAAAATAAATAAACAGAACCTCAAATGGCAAATATGTCAAAGAGGTTACCAAACCGTGCCAACATGCCATACGTGATAATCCTTTCCAAAACAGCCTGATAAAATAAGAACATTATTTTCTCATTGACACCAAACACCTTAAGAATGCACACAAAGTCTTTGGTTCATGTGAGACCAAAGTTGATCTACATGGAGTTTCCATCTAAAGAGATTATCAAGCTGGATGCAAATATTCCTATAAGACCATGGATGCGCAACATAGCAGAGTGCCCTACTAACTTGCGGTCCAGCACCATGATGTCCATGATGACCATGATGGGGTCTGGATAATCTTTTCTTTTAATCACAGTCTAAGGTGTCATGTTCTGACCCACTACTGAGCCTGCCTTCTTATTTAGCTTGTTCAGTCTCTTAGCATCAGCCACATTCATGCTGCCACCCCAGCACACAACAGTGTAGAAAATGGCACTGGACACCACAGACTCATTTGCAACACAGTATTGAGACTCTAAAGCATCTGAGTCTCCATAGTTAGTACATCCTACTTTGACCTTTCATGTGGGTGTGTTGCCACATGAAAGGTCAAAGTAAGATGTGCTAGGAAGTGCTTAGACCTGTCCAGCCTATTGTCCATGTGGTATTTGTATTCCAGAACACATCCCTCCCTCTGATGGATCCTCTCAGGTCCACTGCCAATTATTTTGTCTTCCTGAAGTTGCTGTAGGTGATTCAGCTCTCACCAGTAAAGAAAACTGTCCACAGTCCCTTTGTATTCCATATGCTTCCCTTGCCTGATATATCCAACTATCGCTGAGTCATCTGAGAATTTCTGCAGGTGAAAGTCCTCAGTGTTGTGTCTAAAGTCAGTTGTGTGAAGATGTATGTGATAAAACTGTCCCTTAAAAAGCTCCGCACTACAGAGACAGAAACTAAACCCAAACCAACTTACATGGGGTGAGGAGAGCAATGACAGGTAGAGGCGCAGAGACCTGGGTACACAGCACTGTTTCAGGCACACTGCGTTGCAGCCTCGTGTACTGTGGCCTGTCAGTGAGACAGTCCATAATTCAAGTGAATAAGAACTTCGCAGAGAGCTTAGTCAACTTTAAAAGACAAAATTTCTGCAACAATCTAACCATTATGAGATCCCTTCCTGGCATGACAACCACAATGTAGAGAGGGGTCAGCTTGACAACAACAAAGACAATGCCCTATGTTAAAATGTGCCCCCAAAAAATCTAAAACATCTGAAAACGCAGCTATACATAAAGTGGATATTTAATGTATCTCAAAAAAGGTTTCTCCAATAGCAACTGGACTTGTTAGGTGTCTTGACGACGTTTTAACCTTCCATTCCAGAGGGCTTTCTCAAATCTAGTCCAGTTGCTATTGGATAAACCTTTTTTGAGATAACCATGATCTGGATGACTGTTCATCCAGGTCATGGTTAGGAAAGAACTTAAGACTTGGTTAGAAAAGAACTTAAGACTTTTTTCCCCATAATTTATAAAGTACAAGTAGTAGAATCATGTAAGGAAGTCGTGGCTTTGCAGCCAGTATGCACAGGAGGAATGATTTAGCTAGCAAATAACTCTTGATTCTTTCATGCACCCAGAGTGAGTATTTTACACTGGTGACAGTACCTTATTATTTCCTTGGTGCCCCCCATTC
The DNA here is from genome assembly GCA_032270685.1 of Microctenopoma stevenorrisi. Taxonomy (NCBI): domain Eukaryota; kingdom Metazoa; phylum Chordata; class Actinopteri; order Anabantiformes; family Anabantidae; genus Microctenopoma; species Microctenopoma stevenorrisi. Next base: position 2,787,518 of record JAUMTR010000001.1, read on the forward strand.
GTAATATAAACACACACTGTGACAATGCACAATGCAAACAGGTGGAAACTAAACCTAACTAATTTGTTTTTGATATTTTATTTTGACACATACATGACACGCGGGTGAATGGGTGAATGACAGTCACATGGTACAGGCACATTGCCAATGCACTTTGTGCCAAAAGACTTTTAACTTCAACAATTAAGTTTCTCTTTTGGCAACAGCATCTCTCTAATCTCTGTGTCAACTCAGTAACACAAAAAACAACAAACATGTATCTAGGCATATCACCTATTAATTAAGGGACATGATTAATATCAAACTTTGACTTCACACAAACTTTTGGTGATTGATGTTGGAACTATTGACATCATAGGAAACATTTCAGATATGGACATTATTAATGTCTGTTTTTATCAGGTTTAAATCTGACCTTTGAAAATACCTTAATGTTCACCGGGGATTTTTATAAGAGCTTAATTTGTTTGGATTTTTTTTAAAGCTGATATAAGAATATATATATAAAGAACTGAAGAGTAAAAATTCATGAAATAGACTTTAGCGTTATACTTTCCCTGTGAGCTACTTTTAACAACTGTGCTAGTGAGATAATAGATATTATTTGTTTATCAGATCAACACACTCACCAGTTTGGGCCAGGACAACATGGCTACTCCCTTAGGCTGGAACAACAGAGATGAAGAATTAGGGTTACTCCTTTTTCTGTTGGTGTACAACACTCGTAAAAGACAGTTGGTTGATCCCAGCACAGAAATGTTTTTTCTCTGTTTAACATATGGCCTTGCCATGCAAAAAGAGGAAGAGAAATTTTAGAATGACCAGTTCCCTTTTGTTTTTGCTCTTTGGAGTAAAGCTGAAGCAGAAAGTAGCTTAGTGGGTAGAGCATTAATTTACGAATCCAAGTCCCTCAAGGCTGAGGTTGTCGTTGGACAAGGAACCACAACCCCTTGTCAGTAGAGGGGCATCAATATTTCATTAATAATTAGTAGCACACTTTGTTCTACAAACACACACCAACCAACGACATTTTCAAAGGTTTGTTTCAAAAGTAGAGATGAAAGGCAATGGCAATGAAGAAGATAAGAGGGGACTTAAGTGTAATGAATCAGAGATGCATGAGAAGTTGATGGTAAAATGATTGCTGACAACAAGGAACAAGAGTTTGATGCATGGTAGAGGATCTGAGATGTGGAAACCGGGCAAACTTGCAGGTGACTGATCTAATGAAAATGGTGGTGAGCCAAAGAATCACAAAAGTGTGCTGGCTGGACAGAGGAGCACGATCAGCTGACCGATCGACATAAAGAGCTCCAGAGAGTGCCACAAAAGATTGTTTTTTTTTCTTGTGGACATTATACTATACAGCTCTTTCCTCCACTGTGGGTAGAAAATGAACTGTCACTAAAACTTACCCAGAAACTTACCCAGGAATGAGTCTTATTTCATTATCACATCCTCAGATCCGGCTGTCAAACATCATCATAATCTTTATGTCATTATTTGTGGAATGATTGATACCAACATATTTCATTTCTCTTTTAGAGTTTTTTGTATTTTTATTTTAGTTCGCAATAGTGTTAGTGTGGTTCTTTCCTTTCCATTTGAACATAAAGTAGCAGTAACAAGGCAAAACCATTTTCCTCTGGAAATAATTTTACGTTTTTAGAATCTTGAAGAGTAGCTGTTAAAGCAGCAAGTTATAAACCAGGCCTTAAAGCTCAAATAACGCTCGGCCGACCTCCGTGATTATTTTTGTGGTGAACTATTTCTAAATCTCTGGTTTTCCCAGCAGCACAGTAATCCTGAAATAGATGAATTTTGTAAATCCCAGTGACTCCTCCTACAGTTGATCATCTAATTTGTTTGGTACCATCTTTGATGTTTACACTGCTTTTTATGCAATGCCGGATTATTATTCTGACTTTAAGAAATGAATCGGGTATTGGGTAAAGGTTAGCAGAATGTTTCATGTTTTCAGTGTATAGTTCTTTCAATGTTCAACGCTTAAAAGGAGAAACCCAACATATTGAGTAATTGTTTTGATTTATGGCCAACATTTAAATTGCTATAGGAAACTTTGGAGGAACAAAACAAAACTGGAAGAACAAATCTGTGGTGAAATGTGATTTTAAAAACATATTGCTGCTACAAACATTTTGTTTCAGTTTATTGATTTTGCTGGACTGTTTCTTTCACTGCTGGACATCTTATTTTGAAAGGCAAAGACACTCCTGAGGCAATGTGTGTATCTAATCAGCATTCTGAACATTCAGCTTTCAGGTACAAAGTTTAAACGTCAAAGTGAACATGACTGCCAAACTAGAGCCTTCTCTCAGGTCAGTTTTATTAGTTTAGTGTTTTCCACCCTAACCATCCATATATACATGCTACCATACATTTCATGAAGACTATGAAATTTCAACAAATCCTGGGTCGATGTGATTCAATATGAAGCTCCATTTTATTTTCAACATAAGCATTTCAGCCCTAAACAAACCAGTTGAATTTAAAAACTGATTAAAAAGTCAAGTTTAGTGATCATGGCTCTTCAGTAGACTCATTCATTATACGTTTGGAAAGAAGCTTTTCCGCAGTGATCAATGTTTGGGTCAACCAGTGTTTTGAGGAACAGTCTGACATTTCGGTAAATCTGCATAGCCTATGGACAGAACCAAGTGTCTCCCGTTTCCAGTCTCTAAACTAAGCCACTGCCTGCTGCAGTCGCATATGCCTCGAGAGCAGTATCAATTCTATGTGCAGAAAGAAAGCAGCAGCTATTTCCAAAATTGTCACCATATACCTTTAAATTTTAGCACCACAGCAAAAAGCTAACATCATTCTTCTTTTCTTGTCATCTCGTCTCAGATACAAACACACCTCCCGTCTTTCCCAGCCAATCAAAAATGTTTCCCTCGTCCTTCAGATATGACGTCTTCGGGCACAGCTCGCGTGTACCACTCCGACCACCCTCCGTCGTACACCGACACCCCCGGGTGGCCACATTCATAGGCCGCTAGCGCCACATGACATGCAATCACACCGGAACCACACATGGCACAAATAGGGCGGTTGAGGTCCACACCAGATTGGTTAAAAAGAGACTGCAGTTGTTCCTTGGGCAGGAAGTGACCCGATGGAGACAGGAAGGAGTGGAAGGGTATGCTGACAGAGCCGTGGATGTGGCCTGGCTCTGTGTCTGTAAATTAGAAAAAGAGAAAATACTAAATAATGAATTCAAGTTATCACTTCTCTACTGTAACAACTCAAAATGTTCACTGGTACAAAACGCCTAGATACTTGCTGCAGACCCCTGACAGAGACTTGTAACAATAAATTCATGCCTACAAACACGCCTACAAGAAGATGTTTGGTTTAAATGAAAGCAGAAATAGCAGTGCTTAAGATGAGGAGTTCATCCACACAAACCAGAGAGACAGGATAGTGTATTACACATTAAACAGAGGAGCCTGTGTGATCATTAACAAAACTTTGAAGCACATAAATGTTAGCTGTTAACAGGATCCAGTCTATAAGCTCTGGGTTACACAAACATGATTACAGTGCTGTGCATTTGATTCATGTTCTTTATGTCATAGTAGATTATGTCAGACAGACTCAGTGTTATTTGACTTTTTTTTTTTATGACCAATATTTGGAAGAAACATCTTTATGTGCAGCTGGGTTAAAGGTCACTGCTGAGACTGCTTTGAACAATGGAGTTTCACCTGTAGAAAGCAGTACACTGTATATTAATGAGTATGTCTGGGAGGAAGATAAAGCACATGCTAGTGTCTTTTTGCTGTATATACAGTAGTTCGTTGTAAATCTTGATAGCAAGAGCGTTTTCGGTTTGATATTTTCATACTATTGCTTTTGTCCACTGACTTTTTGGTAAAGTCTATATTTTTCGTTTTTCACACAGCATTAATCACATATTAATCAAACTCAAACTAGTTCCTGAATGACAGGAAGGGGGAGCTACTGGATTATTCTCCTATCCTGTAAATTGCTTCTTGAATAAACCGAACTGAACTGGAGCCAATGAATGACATTATGCACCAAAATATAAACACCTTGAATAAATGTCAGCTGTGATCATGCACATTTCTTTATACAGAAAGAACCATTTGCTGATTTTCTCTCATGTTTTATTGACAAAACTCATCGTATTGATTTAGACAATCTGGACAGCGCAGGCAATCAGGTTTCCTTTGACATCAAATAATATACTGCTCAACACCTACAGGAGTTGCCTCGGGTGTTACCACATCACATGGCAGCCTTCCTAATTCTCCTCTTTGATCAAAGAGCGTCTGGTCAGTGTATCGGTCTGATCAATGAACGAGCAGTGTCTGATCAGTGATCACATGCAACTTGATTAAAGGATTCATCATCATCTAAGTAAATTAAGCAAATGTAAAAACGATTTAATCTTATATCTGATACCATATGATCATAAGAGCTCACTTTATTGTGAATGGATATGGTTATCATTATCATCACCCTTTGTGCGCTTGCGTCTCTTCCACCAAACGTCATTTTTAGGAGACAGGCAGATCTTTCATAATCCTTATTTTGCGATTCAAAAAAACTAAAGTTGAACATGCATGTTTACATAAACAGGTGTAAGAAGATGCCGGATGTACTCGCTGATCACAGAAACATATATACACACATGCACACATGCAGGATCACCTCCTGTGTTCTGACAGTTTCACTTTGCGGTCTGTTTCACGTTTCTCAGTTCTGCAGTTACCTCAAACAGAACCGCGAACCTGTCATCACGATCACTGCATGGCAGACCACTTACTGTCTCTGGGTTCCGGCTCCACTCCTTTGAACCTGCCCGCTGGCCTGGCGTCCACCACCTGGAACCTTTTGGTGTCGACGTTATCCAGGATGTCCTCGTAGGTCTTGATCCAGGTACGGTCGAGGGATGCCTTGAACTCGGTGGGAGTAGGTCTGACGTACTTGTCGCTGACAGCTAGACCCTCCCGCTGCCAGCCCCTCAGCCCCCCGTCGAGCAACGAGACCGCGCTGTGCCCGAACACCCGGAACATCCACCACACGCGAGGCGCCGAGAACGCGCCGAACTCGCTGGCGTCGTACAACACGACGTGCGTGTCGTTCTCTACTCCCAGCCTGCCCACATAATCTGCAAAAGTCTTCTCTGGCGGCAGCATGTGGTCCAGAGGAGACGTTTTATCGCAGCACTGGTCTATGTCGAAGAAGGCTGCACCTGTTATGTGCTTCTTCTTAAACTCACTCTTTGCGTTGCGGCGCAGTTTGGGCAAATACCAAGTCGTGTCCAAGATGCGCATTTTCCCCTGCGCTCTCAGGGCCTCAGTGAGCCATTTAGAGCTGACCAGAGCTCTAGCTTGGAGCGCCATGGCCAGACTAATTCTGCAGAGGTAGACTGGCTCCAAAGGTTTACTGTAGTTTAACTAGTTCGTCCCGATCGTGTGCCAAAGGTTGAAGGTGGCGGAGTGAGAGACAGGGCAAGCAATCAATACGCCCACAGCTGAGAATACAACAGCTGGAAGTTAATGGAGGCGTGACGCGTTGCATTAATGTGATCATTTTGTACGAAGCAACTATTTTGCCAAACTAGTCAAATCTTCACACTGCATGGGTATTTAGCCGTGTTAATATTTGATAGGTCTCGTCATGTTACATTTAAGCTAAATTCAAATCTATCTGTCAGAAACCTATCAGTAATAGCAAAAGCTATTGTAGTTACTTTCTTTACACCTCTACTATTGTACTTTGGTGCTCAAATATTGCAATAACGTTTTACTTTTATATATAACCTATAATGTGTGTATTTGTTTTAAAGAGACAGTTTTGTTTATTTATGTTTATTCAATTCTTAACAAGAGGCTAATGTGGGTTTTTTTCCCTTAGCCCGTTACTATGCTGCTGGAACATGACAACGTCCCACTATTGTTGAAGTAATCGCTTATTGTGAGCCAGGTAGGAACTTTGCGCATCTTCGACATTTTCCAGTCGGTTGGTTTGAATCTGCGTACACACGAGGAACTCGCCGGATGTTGACGGACTCGCACGTTATCTTACAGCGATAGTTCGTAGCTAATCTTTTTCATGTAACTCATAGAAAGTTAAACGCTGTAAATCAAGCAGTATGTCGGCGTCGTTGATCAGGAGAGGGTTGGAGCTGCTGAGCGATGATATTAAAGGTTAGTTTACCCCCTTAGCATACTCGTTGACCAGCAGCTGGCTAATATTAGCATGAGGTGGAGATGCGTTCATGTTCCCAACAATGTTAGCCTTGTTGGTAAATGGTTGGTATTAAATGATATGCTTCCCATTTGTTATTAGTGTTTTTGCTTTTGTTAAATTAGAACAGTTTGGGGTTTTCAATTAGACCAAACGAGATTACCAAAAGAGAGAAACTCTTTGCTGCGATACCAACATCAACAGGTATTTTACTGCACTGTTGAAATGTGTCAACATTAACAGAACTAACCAGATTTACTCTAATCTTCCTGTCCTGTGCACGCTGCCAGATGTCAGCAAATCAAGGAAGAAGAAGCAACAGACCCCCAGCTCAGCCACCGTAATGGAGCTGGTGAGCACCAAGCGACAGGGGGTCACCAAGCAGGTCAAACGGCTGCAGGGTCGCCTGGGTCCCGGCAAGAGCAAAGCTACTGTCAAAGACAAGAGGATCAAGTGTGCAGTGGGTCAGTGTGTGTATACAGTATATAAATATATAGAATGCTAGTTCAGATTTTGGCTTTAAATAAACACAGGTTGTGTTCACGCCTTAGACTAAAATGTACTAACAGGCCAGACCTCTGAGGTCTGTTGTAAAGCAGTTGGTTTACAGCTAAATGTTCTTGTTGCTTGTGGTGTTCATTGTAGAGGAGTTCAGGAAGAAGCAAGGAAAGAGCCAGTTGAGTGCTAACCTCAAGTACTTTATGGAAACTGGCTACAAAACAACAGATTCTGAAACTCTGAAGGTAAGAATAACAGCCTGCATCTAATAAGCTCACCAGTACTGAAAAACCTTACTTTTTTGTCATATATTGAGTTGCATCAAAGGCCTAACGTTAATCAGAAATGGTGCTCTACCTATTTTATAATACAAAACTGTTAAAACATTATAATGATAATAAGCTTCTGCTTCTCTTCGCTGTCTATTCACCATCTGCGTTATCTCGTTCTACAGTGTTGACTTCCTGTCTTTCTCTTACTTAGATCCTGAGTCACAATACGGGGAGACAATCAAGAAATCGCCCAGAACGACCTCCTAAGAAAGCCAAGCAGCCGCAGTCATTGTTCACAGAGGAGGAGTTCCAGCAGTTCCAGAAGGAATACTTCGGCAGGACTGTTGAGGAGAAGAAATAAAGGGCAGCTAATCACAAAGACACTGTGGCATCAGGGGACACACCAGGACACACCAGGCCCACATTTTGTGCATCAAATTGTATTTGTGGATCAGACTATATTCTGGAAGTTGGTTCTACTTCACATCTCTCAATAATGGAACCAGAAACTTGGGATAATGATTGCCTAGGCTGACATTAGCTTGGTTTGCCTGTCTTATTAAGAACATGCTGTTCTCTTTAGATAGACCTCCTGAAACATGAACTGATGTTCTTACTAATTCAAACCAAACATCTGCTGTCTGGAGATTTTGTTCATACCAGTTACATGCAGCTAGCAGTGAATCCATTATTGAAAGTGGCTTGTTTGTTGTTGTGAAACCTCTCATACGTGCATGTTGCCACATTTTGCTGTTTTGTTGTGACACATTAAAAGTGAAGTGTCGATGCAGAGGGTGATATGTCTTGCAAGGAAAAGTGTGTCAGGCTGTGAAGGATGCTTCATTTTTTTACCTTCACCAAAGTGAAACCATAAAACAACAATATATAGAATTACAGACAAGCAAAACAAGCAGTTTTAACCACCTGACCTAGTATGAAACTGGATTTTCAGTAAGGTTGATGTTCTTGCTGGGTGTAGGACAGGACATCTAAAAACACAGGAGTTGTTGCATAGTGAGACATTTGAAAGTATATAGGCCTGTATCAACTGAGTTTCACAAAACATTAAACCTAAATTAGCTTAATATAGTCACTTTAAACACTGGTTTAAAGTAAAATTGGTTTAGGAGTAGGTTATTCAGCCATAACCACAATTCAATCAATTCTTTCTAAAAAAACAAATGAAATGGATATAAAATGAGCAAAACTAGTTTTTGACCATGAAAATGTCAGACACAAAAATACTGAATGATTTTGAGGATGGATTATGGGAGTGATAATATCAGCTGTCGGTGTTATCTCCAAATTCCTATCAATGTTACAATACAATGTGTTGTGTGTATCTGCCTTTTTTTTGTAAAGGGTTGAAGTGACTATTGATAAGAATAAGTTTCATTCCAACAATAGCAAAGCTTTGACGTCTACAAAAAATATTATGCAAGATGATCATTTCACGTTTAACTGGTTGGGATTTTGAGATCCACTTTCATAAGCTGATGGTTACTGTGAGGGAAGCCAAGGGATGACTGAACACTGCAGGACAAAGTTCCACAATGTCACCGGTAAGAATAAGGAAATTAAATGTCATTCCTTTTGGGGCTGTTTATTTTTTTTATTATGATTTTTTTTTGTCAGTTAAATATAATTTCAAATAAGACATTTTAATTATTTTAAATTGAATAATTACTTTCACTCACAAACCTGGTATCTGTTACCTTTGTGGTATCTAACTATGCTGAGTTTATTTGTATAGAGAAGTTTAATTTAATCATAATGCCTCATAATTTGAAACATGTGAAATCCCAAATCTCAGCATTAAAACATTCTTCTGCATAATGGACACTGCTTCTGGGAATATGAAATGTCACTTTTAATGATTGGCAAATATAATTCATCCGTATTATACTGAGGTGGTAATAGAAAATGTGTGTTAGTAAGTCAAATCAAATATAGGAGGGGGGGCGGGGATTTTAAAAATAGTAACATATAGCTTAGACATAATATGAGACTTTTTAATGGATACATTCATAAAATGACTTCTAATGCTATTATAATATTTGTATAAGTAAAAAAATAAGCAATGTATGTAGAAAGTGAAACCAGCAGACGTGATATATCAGTTGCCAAGATGCAGTCACCTTGGCTGGACTTGTTTGTCAAGTAGCACTTCAGCTGTCTCGAATTCAATGAGACATTGATAATACACCTAATCATACAGCAGAATTAAATTAGCTTTAATTTCAAGTCCAATGTGGTTGTGTACAGAGGAAAAATGCCCAAAAAATCCATCAATTAATCAGTGTTCCAACAGCTTGTATTTAGATGTTTGCAGATATAGACAGTTTTATATACATTTTGTGACTGTGAGTGCTACATCACAACACTGGTACCTCATCTAGTAAATGACTCACTATTTCACCTTTTGCCAGGATCCCGATCAGTTGGATTTGTTGAAGAAAATGAAAGGTAAGAAAACTGTTAGTTTAGTTTAGTAGTGAGAACATTTAAGCGCTCTTTGGTGGTTTTAGGGGGCTGTGAATATTGTTAATAAGCTACAATTTTAATTACAGAACTGCAAGAACTGCGGCAGGACCTCACACTTTGATGTGAAAGTGAAACAAAGTAAATACATTGAATCAGTATCACAGTAAGCATCTTTTTGTGTCTATACACAGCAGTCCTTTGAGCTTACTTGTTACTTGTTAACGCAAAGCAAATTGTAAGGATGGAGGGCACTCACTGTGCAGGGCTGACAATGACCAGACCCATGCTCAAGGTTGTGAGGTCTTTAGCCAAGAAAAGTACTAACCAAAAGCACTTACACACTCCTGTGACGTCTGATCCCAACCTTAAAACACTTCAATACTGCTAAACTCTAATGTCTGGATGATAAAATGTAACAAACAATGGGAACATTTCATTATTACATGCAGTAATATAGTATTTTGCAACTTGTCATTTACGTTACCTGTGGACATAATGATCAATACGTTCTACAAAAACGTAATCAGGTTTGCAGTTCGGCTGCATACAAACAACAGGGCTGTCTAATACATACCCACCTCCAATGACTAGATCGGTTTCACCATGGAAAGATTTTTGCAGTCATCCACTTAAGTTGTCTTGTGGGCCCAGAGTTGGCCCAGCGGTAAACCAACTACGCATCTGCTTAGGGCCCCGGTCACCACTAGGGTGCCCCCAAGAGCAAATAACTTATATGGTTAAAATATTATTGCATTAATGTTTTGTTCATTGCATCCGTGGATGTTTATTAAAATATTATCAGATGTGTTTTATTGAACTGAACACAGTCTGGTGTGAACAGAGCTTTGCTGGGGCTGCTGCTGTTGTTATTCTTAATGATTCAGCTCCTCTGGTTCTGTAACCAGGATGCAGTGAGCATCCAAGGAGCAGGTTGAAGACAAGACAGTTTCATTCATAACAGACCTTTAATGTTACATTAGAGTTAATTTGCTAATAACCTGTATGTTGTTTTTTCCACATTTAATTCAATATCTGATATAATTTAATATAAATATATGTGACAGAAAATCAGACATGTTTTATATTAGACTGGGTGAGTTGGTCTAATTAAAGGTGTATTATGATAATCTGATGAAATGATATAAATTCCAGGATCATTCTTGTTGAAGTTAATATATACAGCAAAGCTGTCAAGATTTACAACAATTTGCTGTCTGGTATTGGAAAGACCTTGAGGGAGCTGCACAGCACCACAGACAACTTAGACAAGGTGATAGGATTTAATATGATAACTATGTGATACTGTCTTCCATACATTCAAAATCTAATCAAATATTAGTTGATCAACAGCACCAGTTCTTTTCCAGATGTTTTATGCATGATTTAGATCAGTTGTGCCAAATAAATCTCTTTTAATCCAAAGGTGTCAAAGGGAACAAAGATAGCTGGCATTACAGGTGGGGCTACTGGCATAGCAGGAGGTGTAGCAGCAGCTGCTGGTATAATATAATTCACAATGGGAGCCTCACTGGCCCTGACTGCAGTAGGGGTAGGTGTGGCCACAGCTGGCGGCTTGACAGCTGCATCAGCGGCCATCGCCCACAAGGTGGTGCATGCTGTTCTTTTTAACTTCTTATATCTTTTTTTTTCTACTATGGTCACCATTGCAGCAACACAAAGAACAAACAATACTGATATGAAACAAATTCATAGATGTTAAATGCTGAAGCTGTGTAAAATTTGTCTTAATATAAAACACAGAGCACATATTTTGCTTAAATCTTAGCTTTCCACTGTGGCAATAAAATATAAAAAACACTGGCAGCTAGGAATGCATGACCTGAACAAGCTAGAAGCAACACATATTACATTCTGCACCAATTTGTTAAATGGCACAGATTTTACAGTAATAGCAATAATCTTTATGGTTCTACTTAAACATTTGATATGTGATAACTATTGTTTCAGGTGAACATGACGCAGGACAAGAAAAAAATTGAAAAGATTTAGCAGAATCATAATCAACACATGGAGGCTATAAAGATTTGCTTGAAATACATCAATAATACCCTGAAGCAGATAAAACAGCATACTCAGTCCACTCTGAAAGAAGCCCGGAGGCAATTATGGAACGATTCCTGGGTGATTGATCTAGCTGCTAAAGGAGGAACAGGTCCAAAAGCCATAGAGGCTAACTGTAAGGTATCTGGCCTGATAGACGGCTTTGCTCTTGGCATGGATTTTTACTTCACTGAAGGAAAGGATGGGCAGCAGAAGGTGAAGAAGGGCCTCGAGTCAGAGCTTGCCAAAAAAATCCGCACACTAGCAGAGGAGCTCCGTAAAGGACTGGATGAGCTTCAACAACTCAAGAGCTTGTTTCAGAAAAACTAGACCTGTTTTATGTTATGTTTGCATGGTTTGCCATATGATGCATGTGGAAAAAGAGGATAAAAACAAATGACAAGTTTAAAAAGTAGCTTCTCTACTGATACTTAAGAACTGACTCCAAAATAGGACATATTGTACGCTGTGAGATCTACTTATTACATTTACAGCTTTAGGTTTTGTTCTTCGTCCTGGAATTTATTCCAACTGGAAATATGCATATATTTAAAATAATGTGAACAGTGTGCACTCCTGCTTTAAATAATTGGCGTTCCTCTTTTGACTTGCCAGGATGCCTTCCTATAAAAACCGATGTATAATGAATAAAAACTTCTTATGGTATCCACTCATTTATTGTATTTTGTTGTCAGAACTGTTGGAGCTTTATGACATTTAAAACTTTAAGACAGTGAAGAATAAATACCTTTAAGCTATCCACCAGGGGGTGTCCAGGCTTAAGTCCTGAACAGTGGATGGATTCATCTGTTTGACCAACAGTCGCTCTCAAGAGACGCCTTTGCTGCTGATGACGAGTCATACAGTATAGGCAACAAATCTGGGAGGAGAAAAGTCGCCACGTATTGAAATTCGTACATGCGGTCGTACATGCTCTAAAATGTACTTTTAGTACGAGAGCTCCACTAAGTTAACAATTAATGTAGACGCTCTTAATAAAACGCAAGCACAATCCAAATTAATTTAACATATTTTCTGCACTAGAATAAAATATGCAGGCAAACTTAATAGGTTACTACTTAAAATTACAATATTACTTTCATTTCTATTATTTGCAATTATAAATGTATTTACCCACAATTTACAATACAATTTGAGTTCAAGAACATGAACGAGATTTTAAAATAAGCTACCTAAGACTTAAAAAAAGGGATAGAATCTAAAACTGACTAAAATTGTAATTATAATGGAACACTAACTTGAAATATGTGTTATGTAATGCTTGTTTGATTTTTGTTAACACATGAGTGTTTACCTTCGTCAGTCGCTGACATTTAAGTATTTCCTCTTTCATTGTTTACATTTTGCATTTGACCTACATTTCACGCGTGTAGAGACGCCTATGGATCTATTTTACGAACAGTATGGACGTGTCAATCCAGCCAATCAAAAGCTAGACTCGAGCGAAACGATAACAGCGTTGCGTTTTTCACATGTACTACTAGTGCCCGGCTGGGAGGGGCTTCCCTCTTACTGCTTGTAAACTTACGGCCCGTAATGGAAGCCCCTCCCACCTGCGCTGCTTGTGTAAGGAAAAACGGACACCTCCGCGGAGTAACATCGCGGAGGAAAACGCTGGGTAGTGCTTTGGCGCCTTATATAAGCGTGTGACACCTCTCGCGTGTTCTTCGATCCTGCATCAGTAAAAGTAAATACCGACCTCATCTGGAAGCTCTCCCGCGCCAAAATGGCAGTGTGAAGGTGTGCGCCGGCGATCCTTGCAGCGGCAACAACCCGGCAGTGCAGCGGCGAATTGCACTGGCTATTTCTGGCAAAATGGCGTAAGTATTTTATTCTTGACATTCCAGTCGCCGTAAAGATTTCTAGCCCGGTGTCAACTCGATATGTGTTGTAGGTTAGTGATAAAGTTCGTAAACCTGAGTTGGAATCGCACATTAGTGTGGTTTACGTTAAAAATCGCATCTGAGATGTCGATTTCCTGGTTCGCAGTTGGGGTGTGTATGTGTGTGTGACTCGGTGTCAAGTTACAGCCAGCTGAGGTAGTCCCAGCCGAGCCGATACAGAGCTTTGTGGTTGGTAGCATTTTAACAGCGAGTCCTCTTTGATTTCTCAATGTATACAACAGTAACACTTGCGCACAGTGAGTAAGGCAAGGTATTCTTCAACATTTGTGTTCTTTGTGTACATTAAACGCTGACAACGTGGCGTGTCCAAAATGGCGCGCACTGCCCTTGTTACTCAGCCATCCTACAAGCGCCTCTGTTGTGTAAATGGCGCTTCTCCGCCCACATCTCCATGGTGACGCACTGGCATGGGCGGAGCTACCTTTCAAAGCATGACCAAATTAGGAAACGTTATCCCCCGGTGGAGGGCGGAGTCTTTCCCATCAACGCAGCTTTTGACGCGCGGGTGGAGAGGATCAGCCAAAATTAGCACACCACACCCCCACCCTTCTGTAGCAGAAAGACCTAAACAGGCCTGGCTAGCCAAGCACGCACCAAGTGTTCAGCTGCATTGTTTGCATATCTGGAGTTGTAACAGGAAGTACAGACACTATGGGGACATTACAAATGTCCAGATTAAATTGGCCTATTTAAGTGTCCAAGTATCCCCCTGGCCTAATATTTTAACATGTTTTTTTGTCTTTTGTTTGTAATGCCAGCTCCCACTATGTTCCCCGTCATATTTACCCCATTAAATCAAGTTGTGTACATGCTTAAATCTTGCCGCATAACATGACTTGCATCTGTCTTTACCCAGGTCTCTCTCGGCAACCACCCTCAGCTTTGCTGCCGTCGACAGCAGTACCGAGCCCCTCGACTTGCTTACATCATCAGACTTGCCTTTGTTTTTGTTCAGTCTTTCACGGCCACCCCTGACCAGCAGCAGCCATGAGTCTCTCCCAGCTGGCCTTGGAGGACGTGGAGGCCCTGTACTTAGGTTGGTGTTGCGATAACACATGTTCTCATGGCACTACTATAAACATTACTGAGAATAGAATACACACCGTTTGATAAAGAAATTGCACAGTTTAGTCTCCTTGACTGTTATGTGATAACAAAATTTTGTAGAGCTTAAACTGGTTTATCAGTTGAATGGTAAGTGACTCTTCTCAGCAGGGGTGTGATTGCAACAGGGATTTAGTTTACTCTGCTCTAAATAAATTGATTACTTAAACTTTTTTTATTAAGAAAATAAGATTGTTACGGGGTATTTGCTCGTCCACAGGGTCCTCGTTTCTGATGGCTGACCCCATGGGGCCCCCTCTGGACCAAGATGAAGAAGAAGCTCTTTCTCCCTCCTCCTCTCTAGAGGGGAAGGCACCAGCTTCGCCCCACCTCTCTTTCTCTTCCTACGCGTCCTGCCTGTCTCCCTGCCAGACCTTGTCTTCTTCTCCACTCTCTTCTTCCTCCCCCCCTCCTTCTCCTCCTCCCACCCATGACTCGTTGTTCCTGGGAACCAAGGCCGGAGCTGACTCACTTCCCTGGTTTGGTGCCAGCGACCTGCTCGACTCTCACATCAGAGCAGACGCTAAGGGTGAGAAAGATGTAAAATGTCTTCGTAATCTCTGAATGGACACGTGTCCTGGGTCTTAAAACGGCGTTGTGCTTTTTCTGAACCTAGCACCAAACTTGCTAGCAAGCAGGCCATTAGAAGGTGTGGTGAGCAGTGACGAGCATTCATAGGCTTAGTGCTTGTGGTTGTCTTTTCACAGTGACTCATCGCTTTGTTGTAATTTCCTTGTTTACTGTTCTGACGTCCGTTGTTGCTCCTGGCACCAGTTCGGTGTAGTATGTGCTGTATTGGTTTTCCTTCTGTTTACATATACGTCACAAAGTCGTAAGTTGTCTTAGTAGTCTTAGTTGGTTTGAGGTCATCACTAAATAACAGTTAATGCTAAAGTTAAATCTGTTCTTTGCTACTGGAAATCAAACTGTTTTTACCAAACTTGACATTGTCTTTTTGCAGACGATGGTTTTGCTGGCATGGATTGGATGTCAGAAAAAATTGACTTGAGTGAATTTGACCTGGACTCCCTCATTGGCTCCTGCTCATCCGATGGTTCTCCCAGCTCCCCTGAAGATCTCCTGGCCTCCCTCGACTCCCACATGGATCTGGATCTCGACTCCTTTGACGCAACCATCCCTGCTCCACACGATAACCTAGAACTGGGTTTGTCACTGCCCACTATTCCCTCTCCCCCCCCGGAGCTCTCAGTTCCTGGGACAACCGAGCCCAAGAAGACGGAGGTGGCTCCTGATCAGGAGGTTATGAAGTCTGAGCCTCTCTCCCCAGCTCCCACTCTGTCCCACCAGCCTCTAGCCTACACATTGGAGCTTGGAAGTGAAGTGGACGTGCTGGATGCAGAAAAAAACACCACGCCCCTTGCCGCTACCATCATTTCAGATCCCAGCGGAAGCATTCAGACTTCCAATCCCATTGTGCTCTCTTTGCCCACTGCAGGTCACATACTGGTGATGCTCACCAACAAGGAGGAGCCCTCTGTTGTACCGCTCTCTGACTCTATTAAAATCTCTCCTCCAACAAGCGACTGTGACAGCGACTCTGGAATCGAGTCAGTTGCCGGCTCACCGCCTCGCCTCAGTTCTTCTCCCACTCCTTCTTCCACGGTCGGTTCATCCCGGACCAAACCCTACTCCAAGCCAGAGTCCACCACTGCTTCCTCCCCCTCAGCCAAGGCCGCCAGGGTCAAATCAGCATCTGGTACTACTAAGGTGGTGGAGAAGAAACTGAAGAAGATGGAGCAGAATAAAACAGCAGCCACTCGCTATCGGCAGAAGAAGAGGGTTGAGCACGAGACGCTGCAGACAGAGTGTGACGAGCTGGAGAAGAGGAACAACGAGCTGACGGAGAAGGCGGAGTCCATCAGCCGAGAGATCCAGTATCTCAAAGACCTGATGGAGGAAGTTCGTAAGCGCCGTGGCAGGATGAGCTCAGTGGCTTAATATCAGAATGTCCATGTGCTACCGTTTTGTTATAGTGACGACGCTTTTCAGAAAAGTTCTTCTGGAAGTGAATGAGATGATTGGTGTAGAGCAGGGGGCTGGGAGAGTGAGGTGGAGCATATGTACATGCTCGTCTCTCAGTCCTGTCTTGAGGAGTGCTTACAGTCAGGGTGTATATTTGACTTTGTAGACTAGGCATGCAAAACGTGAGTCTCCATAGCTCCCAGTAGTGTTCGTAACCCTTTGTTTCCTCACACTCCCAGCATAAGTTATTAGCCAGATTTCAGCTCACCCTCAAAACAAGTCATACCAGTTCTACCTAGTTACCCTATTGCTGTCAACCCACTTCGACCTTCTTCCTAACAGCTTAAAGTCCAGAAGGGGCCTCGGCCTATTTAAGAATTCTTTGTTACACTGTCAACTTCCTTTTTTTTCCTTTTTTTTTTTGTACATGGTTCTTTGCTTGTGATTGTGGATTTATTATTTAACGCTGGATAAAACTTGATCCTCCTTCACTAGCTCAGTCTAATGTTTGGCTTGTAAAAATGCACTGGCCTTTGTTTTTCTAATAAATATCTGTCCATTCTCAAGAAATATGTAGTGCATTTTTTTCCCCCAATAAAGCAACTACTATATGCTGTTGCTAATTATGAACAAGCCATATCTGAATTTAAATTCCATGATTTTAAATGGCTTTGCTTCCTAATGCACAATTATCTCATACGTCTGGGTTGTAAAGCATAATTAAGTCGACAAAATTTGCACATTGATAACGTGAACAAAGTACAGATAATTTTCTCTTGGAGAAGTCTTATGGGTATGCCTCAGGATTTAGGAAACTGCTTTAAGAGGAATGCTCCACATACCTGGTCCTGGTATTTACATGCCCTGTATGAGTCATAAACTTGACTAAAGAGTTCTGCCCTCTGTGTTTAGACAAACTGCTCTCAGGAAAAAGGTGTGAGCAAGGCAAATATTTTAGCTGCAGAGAAACAAAGCAGTTTAACTTCTGTTGAGTACCTTTGTGAGCACCAATATATTTTTTTGACTTGATCTGCTTGGAGCTGAAACTTTCAGTGAGGAAATGAGAAGTGAGGATAAAGAAAGCAACAAACGACTCGGCAGATGTCTTATGGGAAGGTCTTGGTAATTGTGAAACCAGACGACTACTCCCCAAACTCTCACATGGTCGTTTCCACAGGTGGGTTACAGAGAGGCAGGAGTGGAGGACTCAAAACAGCTGTCTCTGTGCAGTTTAGAATGTGTGTCTTCCCTTTTAGACAGACCGTGTAACTGCTCCCAAGAACTGGTACGTTTCTGTCCTAACTGGCTGACGGTGTTTTGAGCGATGTGCCCTGATACTGAATTAACTAGTAACTAGTATCCCAGAAAGTGATACTTGTGTGTTAACATGCACCAAGCAGCTGTGTAAATTTAGTCTTGGCAGTAAAACAACTTATGCACACACACACATGCAAAACACCACTCCTCCCTGATAGATTCCACAGCAGCGAGGCCTTGCCCTCCTGGGAAGACACAGATAAAAAGGACACACTGAGATAAGGGACTAGAGCAACAGATAATAAAGCCTCTTTTATTATTCTAACATATATATGAGTTTCATTCACTGATCGATAATTATCATTATGTCATGGTGAAATAAAATACTAGGTCATCATAGTAGAAGTCATCTGTTATGTTAAGACACACTATAAAATGGTAGTGTTAATGCTGTGGTGAACATGGGTGTGCAGCCTCATGCACTGTGTTCTGACACATTATGCTTGCTCGAGTAGGACTGTTGGGTTTTCTCAATGTCGCTGTATATATTAATAATGTGTAAGGCCTTGAGATGACTTATGTTGTAAATTGGTGCTTTATAAATAAAGTTGAATTGAATTGAAGTACTTTATTTCCTGGGTGTGTTAGTCGACACTTTAAACTGCATTCAAAGCTACGGCAAACAATAAAAAAGGTCACGAAAGCACCACTCGAAGTGAGAAAATAGTTGGACGTAAAAGAAAAGTTCTGTCTCACATGCGTAGGTCATGGGTGTGGTGGCTCCCAGCAAAGCAGCCCAGATTATTCTTGTCTCTTCACATTCCTCTGCGGTCCGCAGTAATGAAGATCACAGCACTTTCATTCAGTCCATTCATTCACAGCACAGTGCCGATGTGTCCTTTTGCCGTTTCATATAGAGTTTGGGTGAAAACAACTCAACAAGGTTAATACAGGTGAATGGACCCATGAAAAGTTCAGAAAGCTAATTTTTCCAACACAAACGTCATGAATCATCTGTTCATCTTTGCTCTGACATAAGTCAGTATTTATTAGTAAGTCTTTAACTAACTCTAAGTGCTAGTAGTGGTCTACACAGCTTGGCAGGCCACTGGAACTACTGGAATTATTTCCTGTTCGTTTGGAGTGTGTGGTCATTCTGCAGGCTGCAGTTTGTGGTGCCGGTGAGTTATATTCATTCAGATCCACGTGTTATAATGCACTGAGAGACCATCCACTCTTTCTCTTGTGAGTGTACAAACTGACTTTCATCCTTTAACAGCCTGTTGCGACAAATATCGACTACATACAAGTCATGATGACATTTGGCTCAACATTGTGGTGAAACCTAGCACGGCTGTAAGACTATTCATAGCCAGTCTACTGTAAGTCAGTGATGGCTGGGCTATCTGACACGTTCTGGCTTTGGGTAGCTCATGAGTCTATTCCTAGCTGTATGAAGTCCACGTGTGAACGTCCTGCTATACTAGAAGAAAGTGGAAATTTAGCTCTTATGGAGACAATTGATGTATGTCTGGATTATTCAGGATGGATGGATTAATCAGTGAATCAAAATCAATCATTAACAAGCTGGACTGCAGCTGGTTACCATGTAAGATCTGCTCAGTCCACTGTTTCCACATTTTAATGTGAGAGTCTTGACGATGGACTGGTTCATTTTATGGTAAATAAAGTTGTTTGCCCTGCTGGTGTGTGACGGACCCGCTCACTGACTATAGTGACTCTGTTCCTTATCTGATTTGAGGGTCATTGTGGAGCAGATTGTAAAGCCTTCTGAAATTCACCTTTTACATTCTGTGATGTTTCTTTTGTTGCTATTTACTTTACTTTACTTTACTTTGCTTGGCAGACGCTTTTATCCAAAGCGACTTACAAGGAGCTATGCTTTTGTTAATCAAGTTTCACAAATGGCTTTTTTTGCTGATGTGAAGCACCTTGATTGTTAGTTTACAATATGTTTAAAGTGTAGAGAACTGCTGAAATCTGAGGGAAGGGGAACTAAAGCAGGCTGGCTGTCTGCTTTTGCCAGTAACATTGTGACTATAGTAAAGAATATAAATATAAATAATAGGTGAAATCAAGCCGTCAAATATGGACATTTAACAACCCAAAGCCACGATCACAATCAAACTATGGTGGACAGAGCAAGAGAACAGAGAAGACCAGAATTTCCTCATTTTCTAACCCTCACATGAATCCAGAGGATCCAGGAGGGTCTGGAGCCATTAAATACCATTTTTAGAAAGTTGATATAAGTCTTGATTTCTCTTGACAGACATCTGGACTGAACTGTGTTGCATCATATCCTCGGAAAAATGTTTTTTTTTTCGTCACTTGTTTTCTACTTCACACCTCGTGTTTGCATCAGTTAAACACGCTAAAACTAGACATGTGCGAGACAGCCAGTTTCACTCAATCAGCTGTTATTTGAATGTTCCAGTTCTCGAGGAGCTTTTCACCTAATGGTGTGCTTTTACTTCTCTGCACCAGAACTCACTGAGGAACTAAATATAGCAGGTTTTTACCAGAAGCTTCACCTTTATTCCACTGGTTTGAAAAAATGATAGTGCTTCTATGTATTTACATAAAAACAAAAGCAACACTATCTGAGGAGCAACAAATGCTGTTAAACTGGCTTTTATACTAAAGGGGCTTTTTAACCTCTTGAACCCCAGACCATTTTATAGGAAGTTGCTTGAAAAATACGTACCCAAAATGAATTGAATATATCTCAGGAACTGTATTGTTTATTTGAGCTATCTTGGTACCAAAACAAAGGCAAGACTCCAGAGAATGCTCTAAAGTTCTGAAATGTAATATTTATGTCACTGAGTGAGAGTAAATGACTTCGGAACACAGAATGACTTTGTAACCGGAAGTCGGAAGGGGACCCGGCACCGGGTCCGTCGGGTTTAACAGGTTAATTTAGGGGGTATAGCTCAGTGGTAGAGCATTTCACAAGAGGTCCCCAGTTCAAACCTGGGTGCCCCCTTCTTCTCTAGTTTTGCTGTTTTAATTTACAATTGAAAATACCTGTTAGCATAAATCTCATATTTTATTTACACTTTAAAGTTCCCCTGCTTACATGATCACATCTTTATCATCTTTTAAAATAAAGCTGTTGTACTCGATTGCAGAATTTCACCTCTGCCCGTGTGTCTGAGGGAATCACTGTCCTGCGCTTCAGTGGAGGACCTCTTAGTAGATGAGCTCATTACTGGGGTCGTGAGCTGCAGATTAGGAAGAAGGATTTACTCCAAGCAAGCGGGTCAACACGTCTGTTTACTTCACCTCACTGGCATTGATGAGGCACGACATGAACCAACGTTAGTTTGACACACACCATGTGCAACCAGCAAGAAGAAGTATGACACAAATAAAGACACACAAATTAATTTAACATTAAATATAAAGGAATTCATCAAATTAATTTAACATGAATCTCATGAGATTAAAGCTCTTTAACCCAGCTCTGGAGGCCGATGCCTTATCCATCAGGCCATTGGACCACACGTCCCTGTGAAACGAAGCAGATCATCTTTAATAGAAAATATGTGAAACAGGAATGGGTTTTATCAATTGTTGCAACATTCTTTTATATATTTCTATTGAGACGTAGCATAGAATAATAAGTAAAACATTTCTCAGCCCTCTGGACAACACAGCTTTGGAGGGAACTTTCAGCTCAGTGATTGACTGCCTGGAACAGACAGAAGCAGCGTTCGTGACTAAGTTTAAGATGTTACACCTTACTCTTCACTCGCCTAATCCACCTTTGACCCATTCAATCATCAACATCTTTGTGCTGTGTGTGTTTCTATCTGAGGACACATGTTTTTATTAGGTTCAATTCAAGTTCAGACTATTACAGTAGTTATAATAGTAGTGATGGGTGGTTGAGGATATAGGACAGCAAAACAAAAGTGTGTGTTTGTGTGTATCTGTGTGTGTGTGTGTGCGTTTGTGTGTCTGTCTGTAGTGTGACTTTGTGTGTCTGTCTGTGGTGTGAGTGTGTGAGTTTGTGTGTGTGTCTGTGGTGTGAGTCATTTCACGTTGAGTAACCAGAGTTAGCGAGGGCACAGAGAAACACGCTCACAAATGCAGGGTTTTTATGTTAATGTTCCAGGGAAAGAGGAAGTGAAGCTCACTTCTGAGAACACACCACAGACAACACGGAAAAATAAAACTGGCATTGAACATGCGTTAGACAAGAAGCAGTGGGTTACAGGGTTTCATTTCAGCAATGGCTTTTCTTGTTTCCCCATTTTCTGGGCTTTCCAGTGAGATATTTAGTCCCTTTTCTCTGGAGATCATGATGCCCCCTGGTGTCACTTCTTGAAAATGCACACAAACATTCCTCAACTGTTACATCAAGTTATTCACTAATAACCAAACCTAATAGTTTGTGCATGGAGTGCCATTCGTTAATCACATGTAACATCCTTATTGGCTCTTATCCACTACTCAAACAGCAAGCTGCACATCAGCGGGGTTTTAGGATGAGTCATGCGCTGATGATGAGTGAGAGACTGAAGATATGAAAACAAATGCGTGGAGTGACTCATATCTTACGAGTAAAGAGTACAGGCACAGACAGTATCTGACCCAGAATGCAAATCATTTCATAGAATCTGGTAAACATGTAAGTTACAAAGGATCATCAGATCAGTTCAGTTCAGTGGAGGCAGGGCCGGACCGAGCCTCCATGCAGCAAAGTTAAAATGTTGGGGACCTGTATTACTGTCAATAATACTGAATAATGATCATTCACACACCTACTGTAAACGTATTTCAGCAGCACATACAACATGCAGCACACAAACTCTCACAGCAGCAGTGTTGGCTTTTATTCTGAAATGGTGCTAAACTCAGCTCAGTGTCGCCTGGGGTTGATTTCCATGCAATAGTCAAAGTGATATAGTACTAACTGTAATACTGAAAGTAAATAAACATGTATTTACTGTAAACACATCAACTGATTTTTATTTTTGGTTTATTGTTTTATATATATATATATATATATATATATATATATATATATATATATAATATTATAATA
>JAUMTR010000001.1:2815753-2849543 GCA_032270685.1 Microctenopoma stevenorrisi
CATCTCTTAGTTATGCTGCTATAGGTTTAGTCTGCTGGGGGACTCCATATCACACTGAGCTCCTCTCCTCCTTTTCTGTCCAATTTTGACATCATTGCATGTTAAAACCTTTGTTTCTTCTCTCTCCCCTAGTTGTGCTTCGTCCTCTCTTTCTGTCTCTCCTCGACCGTGGAGCTGTGGTAGCTGGTCCTACCAACCTGCCGGTGCTTCGTCTTTTGCTTCTTGTTGTTGTTATGATCTCTGTTACCTGCTGTTCTTTTCTCTCTCCTCTGTCCACTAACCTTCTGTACATATTTATAAACTGTGTAAGGTCTTAAATCTTACACTGTAAAGTGCCTTGACATGACTTGTGCAAATAAAGATAAATTAAATTGACCATTCAAGCTGCACTTTATATAGATTCAAAATTTTCATAATTCATGTTAAATGTGGAAAATGAATCTGGTCTTACTTCAGCTAAACTAAGCAATAAAACTCTATAAGTATAAAGTATAAAGTATTCATTAAGTCAAAATATCTTCCTCTGGGTTTCAAAATTATGTATTTTTGTTTTTTGTCCAAACCTATAGAACAAATGAACCATATACAGATGATGTTGTATGATCCATAAGCGCATGTGTTTCTATGGCGGAGATGCAGAGTACCACGAGAAAACAAGCACAGACAGGAATCCAGTCCAACTCTAACGAGTTTAACCGCCAGAGCACCGTGCTGCTCTCTGACATTAAATATCTTAAACTGTATATTACACTGTCGTGCATATTAATCTACTTTCAATTTTGAATGTGGTTAATCAAATTTTAGAAGATAAAGTGATTGTACTTTATGTACTAAACATTTTTTCACTTAAATGTTGAATGTTTCCTTTTACCTAAATGCCAAAAAATAACAATATTTAAGTTTTGCTTATTAATATCTATAAGTGAGAGCCAGAGTTATTAGATCCTTTTTGGACCAAAATTTAACTTCTAGAAGTAACAATGTGGAACCGCTCATTCTTTCAGTTTGCTTTAAAAATGCCTGCATCAAAATCCTGCATGGGTACAGCTCCCCACAAGTAAACCCTCAGAAATGATCTGTAAGCTGCTGTGCTGACACTGGGAGCCAAAGACTGCCCCCTGAGACCTGAACGCAATTCAACCCAGTGCTCTACCCAAGGCCAAATTCCTCCGGCACGATCCAGCTCACTCTGTCATGTTCTTGCTATTGTTTGTGGGAAGGAGAAACAGTTGATAGTATAGAGGGACGCCGACCTTTAACCCTTGATAATATTTATGGGTGTTCCTTTAGTGATTATGTCTCTGTGGATACACTGTGATATCTTGACATGTTTTACATCAAGAAAGGGCATTAAAATATGTTACATTTTTCAAGGCCAGCTGACAAACTGTGTCACAGATAAGGTAATGTTTCAGATACCAATGACATAGCAGAAATGTCAAATTCTTAAAAAGCATAATTTAATTTGATTTCACATTTTAAAGTTGTATATTTGATCTTATAATATGTCAGCTGGTCCAGAAATATGACAGTGTAAGTGTTTGTACCAGAAGGTATAGGTTCAAACTCCCAATCAGAACTCAGTAATCGCTAAAAAGCTGAGACACAGCTTTAAACAACAATAAGATTTGAGATCAGCTTTACAGTTTACATTTGTACAGCACAGCCATGGAAATAATAAGAATAACAAAGACATAAGCTATGGGCTCCCTTCCAATTAGTATTTGGAAATAAGTTGGAGTGGATTTACAGTCGGTTACACTTTGGCATCATGTGGCATCTTAGATAAGGTCCAACAACAGCAGCTTCCACTCACACGATCCATTTTCGTGAGGTAGAGCAGAGGCTCTACACTGCAGCTCAGGTCCATGATGGAGAACACGCTGATAGCGATCTGACAGAAGAAAACCTCAAAGGAGTAGTATGACACAAAGGGCACGAGAGCCACAACTGGCAAATATAACACAACTATAATGGCCAAGAGGATCAGCACCATCTTAAAGGCCTTCTTCTTCACTGGGTGCATCACCTCCTTTCCTGCCACAGAGCGACGGAGCACCCACATGATGGAGATGTTGCAGAAGACCATGGCTGCAAAGGCAAAGAGGATGACACCACTGAAGACCTCGTTGAGACTTAGGACTCCAAGGATGCACTTGCTTATGCCATAAGCCAGGTTAAAACCCCAGACCACCACAGAAATGCCGATGCGAATGTTGTTGTCACGGATCCCTGTGAACAGTACGGGGTGGACCACAGCTACATAACGGTCCAGACAGATACACACCTGAAACAGCAGACACAAAGAGGGATCGGGATACAGCATACTTTCATTATGTTTTTAGTGTCTCATCTTGAGGATTTGAAGAAAATAGAACCATGCTAAAACATTTATTATGCTTATATGTTTTTTTTCATAAAGGTAGGTGCTCATCTGCTCTGCTTTAGGCCTGCGTTGTTTGTTGACAGCAGCATCATCAGTAACATCTCCTGGTGCTGGGGCAGTGAACAGAAACGTCACCCTGACACTGCAGCTAACCATGTTTGGAAGTGCTTACTTATACCTTGTCATATGTTCTCATTCAAAGCCAGAAGTTCTGTATCTCCACCTCCTCTGACAGCTTCCTTGTTGCCTTGTGCAATCCAGCTCCCTCCTGCCCCAGTACTTTCAGTAGGCAGGTAATCGAGTCTCTCGCCTCCACCTCATCTGTGTAAAGACTGCTACATCCACCTACCCTGCACTCTGCCACCAGGTCAGCACATTGTACCCTCTTCTTCTTGTAAGCTGCCACCAACCCTTCTTTCCACAGCACTGTCAACTCGACCCGTCGTACTTTTCAGCCATGTGCAGAACAATTTTGAGAGCTTTCCTTTTTCAGCAATTGAACCACCGTGGTCATGTTAGTGACATCCGTCTTTGCACTACCTTGGGGGCAAAGGTGATCCAAGCTGAAAATTGCTATAACTGTACTAAACGCAACTTCCTAATTCTGCTTGATGCAAGTGTCTTTATATGATTTCAGTTTTTAAAGAACAAAAAAATGAAAATCTGGTGTGAGAAAAGAGTTCTAATGACACAAGAGCATTTTAACATTTTTAGCTATTGTTCATGGAGCTTGTGCAAGAATATAATATATGAACTGACAGTCAGTGAACCATAATGTCCAAAGACACACAACACCTTTCCTGTATTCTCTCGTTTCACTTCGTTTAATTGACAGTCAATAATAACTTACTGCGACAGAAGAGTCTACGGAATATTAAATTAAGGAGACTCACCAATACCGTCTATTCCTGCAATGTACAATATACCTTCAATAATTTCATTGTTGCTTCAAACTGTTTGGATTGTATCCGTCAAAGCGCAGGCAGATCCATCGAGCGTCTCCAAGTTAGGACACCTACTCGGTGCATTTACGCACAGCAGCGGTCTCTTCATTATTAGTTATATATTATATTACATTAACTTATACTTTCGGAGTCACACACAGATTCACGGGGTGCAAGCGGTTACACAGTTTAAACAGCGCAGCCAAACTTACTAGCGTTAGAAAGATATAAGTGGAGTGTCCATTTTTCTTATGCACAATCAGAAATTCACCAGAAACAGTGGTGCTGCATCCTTGATCCCGTACGCAAACCTCTGAAAGTACCAAACGCGACCGTCATCCAGCAGTATCCGGTTCACCATGTCTACAGGCGTCGTCAGGCAGAAGAAGGCGTCCGTGATGGCCAGGTTAAAAATGAAGATGTCAGAGGTGGATGCGTCACTCTTCTTAGTGGAGATGTGCCACATTACGAGGAGGTTGCAGGGCGTCCCCACTGCCAGGTTTAACACCTTCACCCCAAAGTAGAAAACAAAGCCGAAAGGGGCCGCGGCACACTCAGGGAACTGGTACCACAGTGGAGGTCCACAGGGGCGACCGGGGGTGGTGCAGTTCATGAGGTCACTGGTGGGTAAGTGCTGAAGCTGGAGGAACAGATGTTGCATCAAGAAAGAAAAAAACCTGTCATGACCTGTATCATGACAGTCGTGTTTTTTATTCCAAATGAGTCAAAGTCATGTCATCAAAACTATTCCCCAAATTATATATTTAAAAAAATATGACTATATAACGGAAACAGTCAACACATCAACGTACCCACAGTGTCCTCTCCTGCTGTATCGGGAGCAGAACCTTACTGCATGTAGCATCAGAGGTCCAGGTCCAGCAGCTTATAAACACCTATCAGAGACTACAGCTGTGTTTGGATTGGTCCAGTCAGAGGAACATCAACAAGTCTTCCTCTGCGTTTAACTGTGATTGGGTACTAATGCAACGTTGCTGACATGTTTTTAATGATTGGACCTTGTTGACACTGAGTACATGGCAGATAAAATGTGCAATATGTTTATGTACATGCAGAAATATTTCCCTCAGTTTTGCAAATCACTGGCCTGAGTTTTTCTCATATATGCTGTTCTCATTAGGGCATGAAACGGTTACCTGATCTGAAGTGTGTTCCTATGGTTACTTTGTAACTGTGATGGGCTCAGAGCTAGCAAAATCCTGAATTATGATATAATTTGAGGATCAAATACAACTGACAAATAATCTTGCTCTGGCTTTGGTAGTTTTTCAAAATTATGTTTTTTGCTAGTTTACCGTAATGTCCCTTTACACAAATTGTGTAAACACACAATCTGTCACAAAATGTCATCATCTTTCACCAGTAATGTTTAAAACATCAACAACGTGTAAAGTTTGCTCAAACCAGTAAAGTTTAAGAAATCACACTTGTGTTTCTGGCATCTCATGTGAGGATGACAGCATTTCTAATCTTAACCTGTTAACTTGTTAAATTAACTTAAAACATCTAGACTGTATGTATTTTAATTTCTAGCACAAATCCCAAAGTTTATAGAAATACTTAATATGTTATGTTATTGTATGTCCTAAAAATTTGATACTAGAACTGTTATCATTGCTAGATATTTTCATCAACTTGAATTCTTGTGGAAATATGAGCTTTTGTCCGTTACTTACATCATGTGTGGCTTACTGATGAGCTCATACATGTGGAAACATGATTTCTGAAATATTATTCAAAGTAAGATTGAAATTAAACAGACTTTACTGTTACCTACCACGGAAATTTGTTTTAAAACCATTTAATTATTTTTTTCTTACGGTCACATAAAGTAACAGCTGTTGTGTTCCAAGTCAAAAGTGATGGAAATATTTTATTTGTTTAAAAAGGAAATTATCCCCAAACTACACATGATAATTTAATAACATCACAGTCTTAGTACATTAAAGAACAACTATATATACACTTTCATGTTCCAGCAATTACTTGGCCTGGCATCACATGTTGCCCATATCTTGGACTTCTAACGTTTGGGCTTAAAATAAAAGTTGATCGAAGCTCTCAACAAGTTCATATCAGGTGCAGTTCTAACATTTGTGGACAAGCTGTTCCAGTTTGCTAAAGCAAAAGCTTGATCATTTATATTTGGCTCTAAGAAGCTCTGAAGGGTGGATCACCAAACAACATACACCTAGTTTGCTTTCATTAAGAAAACCATTTAAGTTATCAAATTAGAGCATTACCTCAGATTCCCTCGTAATGTATTAGGCCAAACAGAAAGATTTCAGGATCCACTGTAACAAAAGCTGCTGTGAGATCGAGAACCAGTAGCTCAGAGTCCCCCATTTCCCTAGTCAGCAGAATGTCATTAGTACTTCTTAACAGTGCAGACTTGCTGCTGCGTTTTCATTTAAACCCAGACTGGAATAGTTGTTCAATGTTATTTTCACTCAGAAATGTTTGTAGCGAAGAAAGAACGATCTTTTCCAATACATTTAATAAGAAGGACAGTTTACACACCTGTCCGAATTTGAAAAGTAAGTAGGGCTCCACCTTTGGCCTCTTAAGAAGAGGGCCCATTGAGTCAGAGAGCTCTTTAGACTATTTGGTAGGAATCAAATCAAGAGGGCAATTAAATGTTTTCATGTGCAACAAAACAGACGGCTCAGAGGGAGAAACAGGATCAAAACGGTCAGAAACGCCTGAGCTTGAAGGGATAACAGGATCAGTTTAAAGGGCAGTGAAACAGTCAAATACTGGATATTTTATTGGTAAAATATTGGAGAAAATTCTCATATCATACTGCAGATGGCTCAAGAAGAGAAACAGGGCATTGATCAATAAGAGCATTAATTGTCCAGATTGGTGTTTTTTGCAACTTTTTGATGCTCTGACAAACAGTCCCAGGGTGAGTGAAGAGAAACTAGGAATTTATTCTTCTTCCATTTTTGTTCCGATGGGTTCCATCCTTAACTGGCAAAGTTAAGGATGGATGCTCTTTTTGTCTGGACCGACACCATGATTTGAAAGGACATGTATTTTCTCATGGCCATAAGCGGATTGTACATTATACTTCTTCTTGTCATCTAAGTGTACAAAATGGAGGACCCAAACGCAGACCAGGACAAGAGAGAGAAGTGACCTGGTAGCTTAAGGGGTTAAGCGTCAGACTGAGACCTGGATCCGTCCCCATGACACAGCTACACCTGCAGCCCTTTTTCTCTCACACTCCCCGTCCCACTGGTAAGGGAGGTGGCACAGGTTTGCTAATTTCTAAGAAATGGAGTTTCACTCCAGTTTCTGCCACCGATACTACTAGTTTTGAATTTCATGCAGTAACTATCACACACCCTGTAAAAATGTCCATAGTTGTTGTATATCGTCCTTCAGGACCGCTGGGGAACTTTGTGGAGGAACTTGACACAACTCTCTCAACTACTGTTGATGAGGAGCTACCCCTGGTGCTCCTGGGTGACATGAACCTAAACCTACTCTCAGCATCCAACCTCACACTTCTTAGTACGCCGGCAACGCACAAAGCTGGTAAGCAACTAGATCTCGTTCTCACACGCAACTGCTCCACAGCCAACGCATCCGTTACCCCTCTACACATATCTGACCACTACTTCATTCAATTCAGACTATCTCCTTGGGCACGCACTACATCCACATCACACTTAACTACCTTCTATCACAACCTCCATACCCTCTCCCCTACTCGACTTTCCACTGCTGTCTCTTCTGAGCTTTCACCCCTAGGTATCCTTTTTATTCATGACCCTAACACTGCCACAGAAACCCTCTGCTCTCATCTCTGGTGAGGTTCGCCCCCACAGGACTCAGTTTAGGGCAGCTGAAAGGCAATGGAAGAAATCCAAATGATGGCGGAACTAAATAAGTATCAGTCTCTTTCAACAACCTTCTCTGCTGCAAAAACATACACATACTTTCAGGATAAGGTAAGCAACTGCACTGATGAACTTTTCTCTACTTTCAACCACCTTCTGAACCCTCCCCCACCTCCACCCTCTACCTCTCTGTCACCTGAAGACTTTGCTACCTTCTTCACAGAGAATGTGACTACTATCAGCAAACAATTCTCTCCCCCTAACCTCAGACCACACTCCTCTGTCACCCTGGAACCTAGATCACTGTCTGCCTTCACTTCCCTCTCAGAATCAGACGTGTCTAAGCTCCTCCACTCAAGTCACCCCACCACCTGTTCCCTCAATCCCATTTACTCTTCACAACATCAGAAAAATTAGGCCTTTTCTCACTCAACAGGCTACACAGCTCCTTGTCCAGGCAATGGTCATCTCTAAACTTGACTATTGCAACTCTCTCCTGGCCGGAGCTTCTGCAGTTACCATCAAACCCCTCCAGATGGTCCAAAACGTGGCGGCCCGTCACACACCTCTTCTCTTTAGTTTAAATCCTTGATGCTTGCCTACAGGACTCTCAATGGATCTGCCCCGTCTTACTTTGACACCCTACTGGTAACTTACACTCCTGCACGCTCTCTCAGATCTGCAAATGAAATGAGGCTAAAAAGTCTGTCTTCACGAGGTCTCAGATCACAGTCTAGTCTTTTCTCCTTTGTGGTCCCTGGCTGGTGGAATAACTTGCCTTGCCCTGAAGGGTAATTGCTGGTGTCTTCTCCCTGTAAGTGGCTTTGGATAAAAGCATCTGCCAAGTAAAGTAAAGTAAAGTAAAGTGTCCTTGAGCCAGACACAGCGCTAGCTCCTTGTAAGTCGCTTTGGAAAAAGCGTCTGCCAAGCAAAGTAAAGTAAAGAAAGGGTTCAAACAGAGAAACTCTCCAGAAGGAGGCAACATTAAATTAAAGACCAAAGACAGGGAGGTTGACCAGATACAGAGGGAAAAACACATGAACAGAACAGAGAGACCAAGAGAGTGAAAGAAAGGAGGGCTCAAGAGAGCCTAGCTGGGGCTATGGATCCTGCAGATCCTAGGGCAGAGAGCCCAAGGGAGACTGACTTGGACCCCGCAGAGTCAGGCGGAAGGCCTGAGGGAGGCAGCTGTGGACCCTGGAGAGCTTTAACAGCAGCTTCGACAGTGTTCCACAGAGGAGCAGGTAATGTATCGGTGAGACGGTGGTTGAACATGAACTGGAGAGGCAGTAACGAGCACATTGGCCCACCTTGGATCAGGAACTTGTCTACTCTCCAGCCTTGATACTGCCTGACCTCGACTGGATATCCGACCCGCCTCTGTTCCTGAACCTGCCTTCAGCCCAACCCCCCTGCCTGTTTTTTCTGACCTCAGCCTGTCTTCTGGTTTCTCCGCTCTGCCTGCCACTTGCCTGCTCTGTGTATCTGCTCATTTGAAACTGTGACCCCTGATCTGGTTCATGGATTTGCCATTTGGATTTCGAACCTGTCCCT
The DNA here is from genome assembly GCA_032270685.1 of Microctenopoma stevenorrisi. Classification (NCBI taxonomy): domain Eukaryota; kingdom Metazoa; phylum Chordata; class Actinopteri; order Anabantiformes; family Anabantidae; genus Microctenopoma; species Microctenopoma stevenorrisi. Next base: position 2,824,507 of record JAUMTR010000001.1, read on the forward strand.
GTCTACCACAACATCAGTGTGCAAGCCAAGAGGAGCTCTTCTCCCCACCCACTAGCCTTCAGCTTTTCTCTCCACACACTATATCTCTTCTTCCCTCCTCAGCCTTACTCGCCCTTCTCCTAGAACATTGGATCACCTGCCGCACAGCGCTCATCTTTGGACCTCTCTCCTGTCTCCCTTCATCTCCCAGACCACCGACCGCAGCCAGACACATTTATTCACTCCCTCCTGAGCCCCCACGAAGACTATCTCCCCTCCCTGGCATGCCCCACTACCTTTACTTTTTCTAATAAACATCTCAACTGTGCATCTCTGTCTGGCTTCTAAATTAGATCCACCCTGATCCTTAAACACCTTGGAACAGGAGGGGTGGCGTCGACGTTGTCCCACCTTGGAACAGGAACTGGCAATGACCCATTGGAGGAGAAGCCTGTGCAGTTGGGGGCTCTCAAGTCCCCACGTCCTGGCATCTCTGGTGGCCACACTGTGGTCCTTCTGGACCATTGGTCATTATCTCAATGTCCATTGATGGTCAACAGTCATGGGTGTAGTGACATAATCGACTTAGCTTTCACCAACAGGACAACTGCAAAGTGTAATGTGTTTAGCATATTTAGTTAGCAGATATAACCTTATCAGCAACTGTGTGTTTATGGTATTTGACTTGTGTTTACTTTCCCACAATTCCTGAATATCCAATATTCGATAACTGTTCAATTTTAGGTTCAAATATTTTAAAAACAAAATGTATTACTTTACACATTAATGAGAGTAGACTATGAACATCCATTTGCTATGTTCCTGTTTACAGCAGCTACAGTACATTCAGTTTTCAGACCAAATAAATCAAGCTTTGATTTATCTTCAGGAAAATAAGTTTGAAACTGTTAAAATAAGCCTATTTATTTTTTATGATTTTATTTCACTCAGGAAATTGTAGTTTTTAAAAATCATCAAAGGCATCTTACAGCAATTCTAGTTTTGTATTAATTGTATTCTGTTATTCAGGCTTTATACTACATAACAGCCACTCATTACACAGCTAAGTTAATTGGGCCCCAGTGGCTTTGTGACTGAGGCTTAATGAATGAGTTGTTAATAAGTGCTTTGTAAACCAGACCCTGCCCCAGGCTGTTGTTAAATTAAACAAAAAGATGTATATGTGTTAATGAGAAGGGTTTCATATTATTGTAGTTATTAATTTCTTCTTTTTCCCACAACACCTCAGAGCTCCTTCTGTGTACTTGCTGGATACCAGCTGCAGATTGCAGATATAGTATTGCAACAGCGTTTAGTACATCTTCCAGGACACTAAGAAAAATAGTTGTTCCTTAGTCTAAATGTAACTTCTGATAGACCTGTAAAATAGTGAAGCTACTTCAGTCTGTGATTGTTAGTAGAAGGTAAGAAATGAGCATTTTGTTAATTCTTAAGTACCTGTACAAAAATCAAATGTTCATGGATGCCGCTGAGCTGTAAAGTTTGTAGATGCACTGTATTATCTTGAAATTTTCTCCCTACAAGTGCAGTAAACAGTAAATACAGAAGCCAAGAATGGAGGGGGGGGGGTTAAGGCCAACCAACAAACTGTGTAACAAATAGTGAGTTTGAAATATGTTTATTCAATGCATTTGAAAAGATCCCAAAAATGAAACGCTGCACACATATTTACTGAAGGACATTAAACTTTGGCTACCATCTATGGTGATATATATTGTGATTAAATGTGTCTCTATATTTTGGTGAAACTGTGAATTAGGTTCATATAATGGGTCTTAACAGTTAACTTATATTTGACACTGCTTTGTTGCTAGTTATCGTTGGGGCTTTTTTAAAACTTTGTTTTACATTTAACATAACTAAAAATAGCAGAATAGCTGTCTAGTAGAGCTTCTTCAAATAGCAAAAATGTAGGACCGTGTCCTCCTAATAAGTGTTTTGAAGATTTATATTACATTTACAGTTGCCTGATTACACTTGGTCATCATGCGACATCTTAGACAAACTTCGCCCGCAGCAGCTGCCACTCAAATGCTCCATTTTTGAGATGTAAAGCAGAGGCTCTACGCTGCAGCTGAGGTCCATGATGGAGAACACGCTGATAGCGATCTGACACTGGAACACCACAAATGAGTAGTATTTCACAAATGGCATGAGAGCTACTGGCAGGTAGCTGGCCACGATAATAGCCAGGATGATTAGCACCATCCTAAAGGCCTTCTTCTTCACTGGGTGCATCTCCTCCTTTCCTGCCACAGAGCGGCGGAGGACCCACATGATGGTGATGTTGCAGAAGACCATGATAATAAAGGCCAATAGGGTAATAATACTGAAGACCTCATTGACGGCCATGACTCCCAGGATGCTCTTGGTGAGACCATGAGCCACAATGAGACCCCAGACCACCACAGAAATGCCAATGCGGATGTTGTTGTCACGGATGCCAGTGAACAGCACTGGGTGGACCACAGCCACATAGCGATCTAGACAGATACACATCTGGAACAGCAGACAAGAGGAAGGTTCATGAAATGATGCTTAATTGAAAAGGGCAAAATGACTAGACTAGAAGTTGAAATCAAAAATTTATCAGCAGAAGCTTTCACCGTACATGGTCTCTTCAGATTAGAATTTAACATTCCCAGAAATCAAAATCCATTCCTGATTGAAGTTAAATCCTTACATAGACTTTCAGGAATGCCTCTCTGAACTCACCTTTAAGTAATAACTGCTGATCGGGTGTACAGCTACAACTCACCAGAAACAGTGGTGCTACATCCTTGATCCCGTACGCAAACCTCTGAAAGTACCAAATACGCTCGTTATCCAGCTGTATCCGGTTCACCATTTCTACGGGCGTCATCAAGCAAAAGTATGCGTCCAGGATAGCCAGATTAAAAATGAAGATGTCAGAGGTGGATGCGTCAGTCTTCTTGGTGTATATTTGCCACATGACAAGGACATTACAGGGCGTCCCCACTGCCAGGTTCAACACTTTGACCGCATAGTAGAAAACAAAGGCGTAAGGGGCCACGGCACATTCATGGAATTCGTACCATGGTCGATGTCCACAGGGGTCACCAAGGGTGGTGCAGTTCATGAGGTCAGTGACGGGGGAGGAAGTGCTCAAGTTGGAAGAAGAGGTTGGGATGCTACTGGGAAGAAAACAAAGTGAATGATTCAGGTTCTGCTTGTGATCTGAAAATAATTTGCTTGTAGATCCAGGTATCACATAAACTGAAATTACCTGAATGAGCTTCAGTTTCCTGCAGTCCTCATCTTCTTCAAGAACTGTAGAACCGTCCTGCATGTAGCACCAGATCTTCAGAGCCAGGGGCTTATATACATGATAAACATAAACATCAGCTGAATGTGGCGTCAACCCCAGACTGCGATTGGTCATTACTACAGAGTAGAATTGCTTAGGTGTTTTAATGATTGGACAGCTTGAATACATACAATGGTGCTTGTTTACCTTGTATCAGCAGAGCATACTATTACTATAGCTGCAATAATCAACATGCTCATATGCATAACGCAATAGTCTGAGCTGTTGCATTATATAAGCATCAGTCTTACAGATTCTGTAAACCTGGCCTGAGGTTGTTTTTTTCATTATTCTCATTATCTGATTTCTGTTAATAGTGTAAAAGTGTTAGCTGATCTCAGGTCTGTTCCAGTGGGTTTCTAATCTATATTACCACTCCTGCAGAAGATTCAACTCACTGATGCAATGGTTCACTTTTCAGTAAACAGGTGATGCAAGGTAAGCATAAATGAGAAATCTAATGCAAGGTGTTACCAATGTGGCCACACTATTTAGTGCCGAGAAAAAAGCTCTACTGGGAATACAAGCTTGCAAAGACATTACAAATACACACTTACATAAACTGCTCAGCTGCATTTATCACTACACAACCAACCAATGGCTAAATGTGCTGTGGGTCTGAAGCTTGATGAGGTCATTGAAATTCATTTCTCTGAATTGCCTTGACTTAAGTGCAAACTGAGAGCAGGGAGTTTGACATGTGACACTTTTTGGGGTTTAGTAAATGCTATCATGATGAGTTATCAGGTTATTGAGCAATTAATCATTGCATAAATATGCCTATGTTTACATGCAAAGGTAAGAAAAGTGCTTGGCATTGGCTAAAACAAATGACACAGGCTGATTCTACATCCGATCATAAAATTATAGAAAAGAAAGGAAAATTAATATTTAAGCAAAATATAAAGCTGCTATATATATATATGTGTCTGTTTGTCAGTAAAAAGACTTTTGTCTGTTGTATTCAACAAAGAAGTCACTGATCCAATGTAAATTTTAATACATTATTTACCAAAAGGCCTTGCCTTAACCAGCACAAGCAATACCTGATGTAATATTTCCCAACATCGTAACTCAGTCTTTAACTGTTACAGCAATTTAATAATAGTAAAACTTAAAATAACGGAACAAGCTAATAAATTAGTAGAATGATGATATATAGACTGTGTATAGGTTTATTGCTTTGGGCCTGAGTTTGTGGTTTGGCATTGCTGCTGTGTGCTTAAGGTTAACACTGACCATCATTTCTCTTTTGGCAAGTCAAATCAAGCTTGGTTATCAAAACATCACACTGTTTGTGATGATAAACTGCTGAACAGAACGTGCAAATGCAGCTTAAATCCAAAAGTAAAGTCCAGTTTGGTGACACGTGCAGATCATTATGTCTTTGTGACCATTTGTGTACATTCTAAAACACAAACACACAAACACATCACATTTATTAATCCACAGACAATAAACATAGGGGAAGTGCTAAGTTACCATATTTTAGTTTTGACTGTGGTTATTCAAATGTAGGAAATAAATAATTCATGAAGAGCCTGGTTTCTTTCCAGTTTGGCAACCATCACCCATGTTTGCCTGAATTCTTGGACTCCTGGAAGAAGGAAGAATATTTTTAGTAGGTTCAGTGATTGAAAATGTGTTCATGTACACTTTCATGTATTTTTCCACATTATTAAAAAAATGTATGTCTTTTCCTTAAGTGCCAGGTATCTTTGATCAGTTTTTGACCTAAAACACCTGAACCTGCTGCTGGTTAGTCTACCATATAAATCTTTCACTTGCTGATATTGCCATTGAACAGCCTCTTTATATTACAAAGAGAACACATTTAAAAGTATTATAATGAATGTGATATTAGTAATTAGATTCTATTGTTAATATTATTTATTATTGTTTTTTGCATGTATTTATATACCAAACATTATGTTAAGGGAACATTAGTAGAATAGTGCAATTTGTGAACAAAATGTAAGTCAGGATAATGTGAAAAAATATATATGTGTGTAATGTGTAAATTACAATATTATATAAAATTACAATATTATAATATATATATATAATTTTTTTTTCAAAAAGAACCAACAGTCTTTTAAAACATGTCAGAAGTCAGCAGAGACTTCTGACTTGTTTTAAAAGACTGTTGGTTCTTTATGAAATGTGAATATTGTGCGCTAAAAAACGGTGGTTACGTTGAAGTAATGTGAAATAAAATAACTAAATAACTTAAATTCAAGGAAAGTTTGACAATGTAATGTTTGGTGTTGTTGCTGAGAAGTCAGTGGGCCAAATTTACTGTGACCATGGTAATTAAATGTTCTCAACAGCGACACATGTGAGTTATATGTGAGTTACGTGACCAGGTGAATTTGCATCATGTCTAAGTAAGACAGCGTGTGCACCTGTCAAAGATGAATGGATTATGCAAAGTAAAGATGTGATGTTTGTGGAGACTGGTGAGAGTTTTTTCTAAGCCGTGGTTGCAAACATGAAAAAGTTAAAAAAGTAAAACCTACCCAACACCACGTTGGACATATTGGTGTTAAGGCAGAGCTAAAAGAAACTAAATGGTTTTGTCAAGCTATGTTTTCTTTTGGCAGATATTCAACACAAACAGCACCTCAAGCTTGACTGGGCTGCTGTGATGGAAATCAGTAAAGGTAACGGAACCATCCACCTCAACATGACAGACGTGTTTCTGGAACTTGCCTGGTACTTTATGCCCTCAGCAGTGATCATACCACCACTGGGACTGCCAGCTAATGCTCTGGTCTTATACCTCTTGCTGGGCAAGCCTGGTATCTGCTCGACCTCAGAGATCTTCACACTTAACCTGGCTGTATTTGATACGCTGTTTTGTGTCATGATTGTTGTGGAATACATCATGTTTCTGCACATTCAAACAGTGAAGGCTAGTAACTTTGTAGCTTGGAATTTGAATCAAGTGGGAGGTCCAATTTTGCTCTGCATTTTGGGTTTCGACAGCTACATGGCAGTTTGCCAACCACTGGTCTTTCACCGGCTCAAGGGACTCAAACTAAGGCTGACAATGTGCTTAGTGGCAACTACCATAACTGTTGCTTATTGCTCTATGTTCAAAATCCCTCTACCAACTAAGTGGAACATAATAGTGGTGTTCTTGTGTGTTGCCATAGTGATCATCTCAGCTTGCAACATCTTGATGCTTAGGTCCCTCCGCCAAACAGGACCCAACAGGAAAGAGGTTCATCCGGTGAAGCGACGAGCATTTAAGATAGTGCTGACTTCATTCGTGCTGGTCATCGCCCACTACATCCCACCACACATAGAGTACGGGCTGAAGAACCTGGATCCCCGTCATGTCCCTCAATTCTCTTTCCTCACCTCTCTCAGCTACACTGCTCTCTCTATGAGCACTTTTGTTCAGTCTATGTGCTACCTCATCAGGACAAAGCAGCTTCCTAAGATTGGAACAAACCTGTCCAACTTTATGTGGGTTGCTTGTTGTTCTTTCCATTAACCACAACCAGTCGAAGCAGATGGCCAACCACCCAGAGCCTGGTTCTGCGGTTAAAGGGAGTTTTAATGGTTACTTATTTATTGCATTTAGACGATGACCAATATCGGTGGGGCCTAGCAGACAGTAAAGCATAGACAAGGCAGAACAGATTGATTATAAGTATCATGCTAGCACTATATTCTAGCTTTAAATATAGGAAATTCCAATAAGAGTAAGTAAGCTATTTATATTGCAGTGTGAGTTTAGAACAAACACAGACTTATATCACATAGAAATGCAGGAGAAAGTTTGTATAATGTCTACAAAATAATGTTTAATGTTTTCAGCTGATGAGAAAATAAAACAATAAATTCAATGGCAAAAGTAATGTGTTTTTTAATCAGATCAGTCAACTCAGAATCAGAATTACATCCCTGTTTGGCTTACAACAGAACTCACCGGGCAGTATCTGACAATAAATCTCTATTAACGTACAAAAAAATTATCAGCAATTATAACTAATCTCTACATTTATTGTTGTATCGTTTAGTATTTTTGAACAATTTAACAATGCATATTGAGAAGATTGACCTACTTAAGTGTGACTCTTTAACATCATGCTCCATGTTGTTCATATGGCTTCACACATATGTGCACACACGAAGATACTGGCATTAGAACTATACAGGTTGTTCAACGAAAGTGTTCCCACCTATACAAGCCTTCAGTACTTTAAAGCACTGAAAATCATAACTCTTCATGCAGAATGAAGCAATTTAAGGAACAACTGCAAACAGAACTGTTCAAAAATCCTTTTGTGAGCTACTATTAGTTTAAATAAAACGCAAAACACAACTATTTTAAATTACTGTAAGTGGCACAAATTATATTAAAATAATTTTGCAGAGTATAAATAAAAGTTAAAGACATCTGATTTTATCCTCAGAATTGTATATCATATTAATATTTGTTGTTCTGATCAAGATCACTATCTGAAAATACATAAATACCCTCTATATCATCTGTCTGATCAATGGAATCTGAACAGTAAAAGATTCAGATTTTAGTTGGCTCTAGTGCACTTTATAACAGAAACAGCTAATAATAATATTTTCTTCATCATCATCATCATCTGTAAATATACAAATAAGCAGTACGATTAATGATTATTATTTATAAAACTTTATGTTTCATAGAGCACAATCACTAAACTTTATTGTTTTAACACTTTGGAAAGTTCAATCCTGTCGAGCTCATCCTGCAGAAAATAACACATGAATTCATCAATGAATATATTCACTTTACAAATAAATAAATAATATTTCTTTCCTGATCGTGTAGCTCATCCAAAATGTAAGTGTTATTTAGAAAGGATGAAGCAAGTAGAAACACATATCATAAATTGGACATGATGCCTTTCAAAGCCCTTAGAAATAGATGTTTTCAAGTATTTAGGTACAGGCAATTAAATAAAAACATGAGCTTAAATTCTTTTTTTATACAAAGTTGCGTGTTACCTTTTTAATAGAAATACGGTTTCAAATGTAATGTTTTAACAATACTAATTAAAAAGTCCTTCTGAAAAATTCAAAAATTTGGATCCTATTTTCTTATCGTACATCCCATCAGTCAAAACATGAGCAACAGGAACATGTCCCGTCAGCAACAGCGTAACATCTGTTTCCAACAGCAAACTAAGACCATTCATAGAAAAGTTAACAAACTAGAACTTTATACTTTAAAAAAATGGAAAAAGCGCGTTAGAAATAAGCTTATTTATTTTTAGTAACGTCATTCAATTTTATGTGCTGTGGCAGGAAGACTCGTGATGCACGACCCGTTGACATGTTGGCGCTAAGCTCCCAGAACGTTCAGGGTAAGCATGGAGTGCAGGGGAAAAATGTAAAGATGCCATTTTACCTGGCATTTCCCAGGTGTCTTTGTAAACTGAGCTATGAAGCAGAAAAATACCTGATGGACAGTAACAAAGTTTAAAAATTATTTTGTGGCACGCTCGTTTTATAAAGAACATAAAACTTTATGCTCATAAATGCTTTCACTAGGCCAATTTTTGGTCATCAGAAACACTTACACTTAATCCTGAACAGCTATTTAAAGCCACGTGTGCACTTTATAATGTGCACAAAAACAATGACTTCTGTCAATTACATAATGAGCAGTCCCAGCAAAAATAGAGAACCAACAACAGTGACATTGACTGTCCCTGAAGACACATTGGACAACCAATCGGAATTTTACTCCTGTACCTCCTTATAGACTGGAACGGGCTGTCATGTTGCATTCAGTGAATCTCCTGTAGAGACGATCTTCCCATGCACCCGGAAGCGGTAAAGACACGTATATTCAACATGACCCCAGTTACTGAGGACACGAAGATCCACATAGCGATAAATCTCATCACTAGGATTCTGCATGTTGGGGGTGACAAGAGATAAAAATAGAATAGAGAGAGAGAGAGAGAGAGAGACAAATAAGAGAAATGAGTGCACAGTAACATTCAACACTCACTAAGCTCACGTTTTAAATCATGAAGAGGCTGAATCATGTCCTGCCTTTCAGTGAATACCATGTCTGTCTATGTCGAGTCAGTTTGAACTTACAGGCAACTGAAACGTCTGTGTTGGCTCTCCGTTCTCATCGTAGGTGAACATCCCCAGTAGTGTTCCTTCTTCTGTGTCATTTTTCATGCCCTGGGAAAAAGAAATTACAACTCTGAGCCAGACTTGAAAATAGTTTCTTCCCCTTTTTTCTCATTTACACTGTCTCTAACAATTGTTGATATCACGGTTGGTATTATCATTATCATTGAAAGTTATCCTGCCACAATATAAATATGATTTTGTGAAGCTGGTTAACCAAAGCTTCCCAGATATTCTGGAACAGACCCGAGGCTATGCTCTTTAAAAAAAGGGGCCGCCATAAAATGTCATAGGGCGCATGTGTACAGGAAGTACTCACATAGACTTCAAAGTCCTTTGGTGCAGAATTGATGTGGCCAGTGGGGGAGTTGTACCGCGGCAAGTGGTCCAGTGTCACATGAGTTATCCTTACAGGGTGAGAGAGAGAGATGACAAGTGTCCCCTGGACACCGTGAAATGCCCAACATTTCCCTGGGAGCAGCACTGAGGGACCCTGGGAGGGAAGGAGGGAGGAGAAAACGAAACCCTGTTAATCATCTCCCTCTACGAAGGAAAAGGAAATTGAGAAAATACAATAGGACAATCACTGTACCTGAATAACAGTGCGTGGGCTTTCAGATGGGTACCAGAGGGGGAAACCAAACAGGGTCACACATGCTGAACGGATACGATAAGTCTCAGAACACCTGGTACTGATCACACTGGCACCTACAGACAAAAGCAAAGTTACAAAAAAGGAAAGAAACATCAGAAAAAAACAATGGTGACAATAACAAAGATTAATCAAAGTAACAGTGAACCTGTTACGCTGTGCTGTTTCTCACCTTGAGTCTCCAGAGCAAAGTCGGCCATTTTATCAGCCATGGGATGTCCACAGTCTGAGCAGCCTCTCCTGTCCTGCAGTTTGACTGCATCATGCTCCTGATTCACAGTCACACAGAACACACACATACAGAACTTTAAAAACATATAGTAATGAGGAGGGATGAGTAGCAACATCGGCATTAAAATGTGATTTGGAAAATATCGGTATCGTTTTTTTACACTTTTAATGACACCACTTTTACATATTATACATCAAACTCTCCAGCTACTCCTCCTCTCTTTAAATATCAAAATATGACAAATCAGAGGTATCGTTTTTAAGATAGTTTTGCTTGTGTGGCGCACTTTGCAATAAAGTTTAAGTATGAATGATGGGAGATAAGTGATGTTAGTTACCTAATTTTATATATAGAGAAGAGCCACTATCGAACAGCCCACGCACAAAGTAATGGACTCTACACCCAAACCTGTCTGTCTGTGAGGTAAACATGTCGGATGTTGATCCACACTTACCTTGATGCGGTCTGTGAACCACTTCTCCATTGCCTGTTGGAGCTCTGGGGTGAGATGGTTGTGGACAATGGCACTGGATTCAGGTTGGGGGGCTGAAGGAGGCTTGAGCTGAATGGACAACAACTCCTGTGACAGCTACAAGAGACAGGAGCGAAGCAAAGAGGGCAGGTCAGGTTGGAACATTACGCAAACACAGCTGCGTGATAGTTGCTAACACGCCTATCACTTACCTTGGCATTTTGGGCCTCCAAAGCCTGGATCCGGAGGCTGAGGCTGGACTGAACAGTGTGGCTCTCTGTCTGGTACGCCGCCATCTGACTGCTCAGCCCAGCCACCTCCTGCTCCAGACGCTGACGACTGTTGGAGTCCACCGTCTCCAGCTTCGCGTTCATATCGTGCATGTCCAGCAGTATACGCTCCTTCATCTGAGAGAGAAAGACATGCTTATATGAAGCTCAAAGAAGTTCCAGGGAGAAAGTATATTTTATATATCAACAAGAACCTAAATGTGATGTGATGCAGAGTCCTTCTTATTGAATGATGCAGACAGATACTGTACATCTTTGACCAGTGCCCTTCAATTTTACAATGAATTTAGGTTCATATTATTTAACGAAGGGATGGTTTTAGTTCGTGGCAACAAAATGAAGACCATTTGGTTGTGGAATTACTTTGCACCTAAAAGGCTCATCCAAACTGTAAGTTTAGTTTTATAAAGTGAATAACAATCATCAATAAAAACTTATGGTCCCTGCTTTTCTCTATCGCTGAAACCAGCATCATCCTGCAGTTTTCTGGCTTCCTTTTTGTTCCCGGTTTGTTTTCCGTCACAGAGGTGAAACAAGAGAAGACGCAGACAACAGATTTTCCTACCTGGGAGAGAAGCTGTTCTTGCTTCAGCTGCAGCGCTGCCTGCAACCAAACACAACAAATACTGATTTCACACAGAGCAACATGTGACCATTTACCCGTGTCCTTTGTGCTGTATTAAACTGTGACAGATGTTCAGGAGTTTGTTTCTCGTTTCTTACCAGGAGATGCTGCATCTTCGCTTCTAGAGCTGCAGAAGAAATGGCGGGATCCTGCAGGGACAAAAGGACTCATAAAATCACTGAGCTAACATAGGAAAAAGCAGTTGTTCATGTCAGCATCCATCAAAATAAATACTGTCAGTGTTCATTATAATACTTACAGTGTGTATAATAAGTGCCCTGCATAATAGTAACAATAAATAATTTTTATGTGTCTGTGAACCTTTACATTTTTCTTTGGAGTTTGCTGTTGCTGAATTCATTTCTTTGATTAATTTAAATCTGTATAAAGGTACCTAACACACGCTGGTTTAGCAGACTACACCAGTGTAGCTTACTTAAATAAAGAAATGTGTAAAATACACACCAAAAGTTACCTGGTAAGACTAGTTAACTGTCAAATTATCCATCTAAGCACCATCAGGTACCATTTAATATAATCCCCACAAACAGAACCAGTGAGATGTGAGAGATCTGCAGCTGAGCCCTACCACAACTGGTGTAGACTGCGTGGGTTTAGATTGAGGTGGAGGAGGGGCAGGGATGATAGGCTGACTCCTGGGTGCTGTCTGTGATGGGGTTTTTGTATCAGTCATGCGGAAGAGGAAAGAGGTCAACAGAGGGAGGATGAACCAAATACCTGGAGAAAACAGAAGGGATAGAGCCTCAAGAACACGCACAGATTCAGTCAAACGGAGGTGGGCATGTGTGAGCAGTACTAGTTAATAGATGAGACACTAGAGGAATAGACGAGACCTAGCAGAGCTGCTGTGAGTGCAACCATCAAACTGAAAAGAGACAAAGTTTCACAAGCTTGTGTGCAAACTATCTGTAAACAAGTCAGATAAAGTAGTTCAAATGATTTTGATAAACTCCAGTCAGCAGATTACAAGTGGAAAAAACACAGGTGATGAGGCGTTTTAAAACGGTGACTGAATGTTTTGCCAGCTGTAATGCAAATTGAAATATGTTTCTATACATTTGTCACTTACATAGAAGGAGTAGGAGGAGAAGGAGAAACAGTCCAAAAGCCTTCTTTGTGCGACTGCTTACTGGCGTATTAGCTGCAGAAAAAAGAATTTCAGGGATTTAGAACTTGTGACAGCAGTATGTACAAACAACATCCTGTAAAATCTGCTTCACAGGTCCATTTCATACATGTATGTCTAACTTAAGACTAAGCGCACATACAACAAAACCATACCTAAAGCTGTCAGGTGTGTTATTCTTGACTGTGCTGCAGCAGCCATCAATGAGGCTGAGTCTGTACAAAACACAGGAAACATAAGAATATTTTACTGGCATGCAAAGACACATACACACAGACACAGACACATGGGCAATACACTACAGCACTCACCCATCAGTCTAAAGAAGGCGCTGCTGATTCTGTGTTTGTATCCACTGCAGGGAGCCGCGCTGTTGGTGCTCATACTATTTGTACTGTTGGTGGCAGGTGTGGGCTTCCTGGAAGTGCCCTCAGAGGATGAGTATCCTGAGCTATCCACACTGCCCTGACTCAGCTCTTTGCAGCCAGGCCTGAGGTGTAATCCTGGCCTGCTGGAGTTATAGATGCCAGACTGGCTGCTGTTCTCTGGAGGAACAGGGCAGCGTGTCGGGGTTTGACTACGGCATGATGATGTGGAAAGGGCAGGCCGAGGAGTGGCTGTCGTGGAGACGTAGGGTACAGTCCTCATGATTGACTGTGTCTGGCTGCTTGACAGAGAAGGAGTTAGGCCTGAAGGTAAAAAGGGTGAAACAAAAAAAAGATGTCACACTTCCCTGAAAAATTGTATGACTACAGAAATGCTAGCTGGCCTAACTGTCTCTGAAATAAGTCCCCAGCTCATTCTTATTAGTAATAGTCTTGTACAGACAGGAGGTTATGTCGTTATTACTCTTTGCAAATAGGATGTTGCTTTTTTCTTACCCTCAGACTGACCTGCAGCAGGGGGCGACTCAGGACTGGGTAAGGTAGCATTGCTGCTGGAGGTGGGTGAGGCGGCTTTGCGCTTACCGGCCTTCTTCTTGAAAACCCTGACACAGAGAGTAAAGAACAGTTTCAGACAAGACACCAATCTTAAGACACAGACACGCACATACATACTTACTTGACAGGATTTTCACGGTAGGATATGTTTGTCACGCTGCTGGAATCAGACTCTTCATCTGAATTGTAGTAACCACCAGACACCAGACGAGAACTCCTGCGAGACATGACTGCAAGACGGAGAGAAAAAAAAACACAACAAAGCTCAATCATACAACAAGATTTATACATCTTTTAAAAAGTTACGTAAATCGTATAATTATCTGATCAGTGAATGGCAGAAGATCATAAAATACATTCAATTCTGTGAAGGGACGTCTACAGATAACACTGCTCCCAAAAAATACCTACAAATATTTATCAATGCAACTCTGCCACACCTATGGGGGCGGGCTGTCCACAACGAATTTCCCCATGGGATCAAAAAGTATCAATAAATGAGCAGGAGCTTATATTTGATAAATATAATTTCTTCTGATGATTGCAGAGGTTAGTGCCACAACATCTAGCACTGGTGAATCAACTTTTTTACCTTTTTTCTTCTTGTGGTCTGTCTGAGAAATACCTGGTCCTATATCAGAGTCGTAAGACACTAGTGCACAATGTGCAGTGGGTAAAGCTTAAGTCACAGTAACGCCAGCAACAATAAAAACATTGAGCTTAGTAGTTCAAATTGTTTACAAGTGCTAATAAAAGGTAGATAGTAGTCATCACAGCAGTAAATCTGTGACAGATGCACTCTTGGTTAATCTTGGCTGCCTGTAATCCAGGTAATCTACAGGAGGTCTGAACCTCTAAGCACTAAAACAAATGCATATTCAGTACATTTACTGTAGCATGATCAATCTTGCAGAGGATGCTGTGAGTCTGTCATACCTTAACTGACACACCATGCTTCAAGTGGACAATCGTAAGAAAGCATCAACTGAACAGCAGCTTATGTTGATGACCATAGCAAGAGCGCAATGTGCTTTACCCTGTGGCGATGTTTGTTAGAAAGTACCCACCCACAGAAATCGCATCTCAAAGATTGTGCAACAAGCTCCTTAAATCTCACTGGCCAGTCTGTTCTTACAGAGCACATAATCAGCGTAAACGCAGCTCATGAGCTTAGCTACTTGTGCCACCTATTCCTCTGTCTTTACTCCCGTTTGTTTATGTGCATTCATGCCCAAAATGCATGAAGCTACCCTTTTATTACATGTGACAGTAAATCTAGTCTATAAAATCTGCCTTGTAATTGGGATTTGCCTGCATGTATTCTAATGACAACATTTGACGTGACATTTTTTTTCAAGATTAGTTCAAATCTAATTAACAGTTTTAATTTGTCTGCATCTGTATTTTAAGCGTTGTTAGCTGAGGGTGTAAGTGTTAATTTGCCATGTTTGCATATATATAAATATCATTTATAGCAACACAATATTAGAAAAGTGAAAAAGACAAACTGGAATTTAACAAATATGTAAGTTATCAGTGGTTAGTATATAAAATGCACATGGACAAGTAGCTCTGCAAGACTCCATGACAAATGTAGAGAATCTACTAACCTGTGTAATCCAGTCTTTTAAGATCACACAACCTCACGCTATATCCTGTATCCCTTTTCAGAGGTAATATGCTCTGACGAAGCTAATCCTAACTAACCTAGTTAGGTTTAGCTTTTTGACAGTACAAACTGGAGCTGGGACTGCAGCAAAGAACTCACCAACTTGTTCTACTGAAAAGAGCGGCAGACGATGACAGGCAAGATGTGGTTATTTGTACCCAAGAGATACAGACAGGAAGTCAGAGTGACGGCGCACATGCGTATACACAAAAAAGTCCTCTCCAGGAAGGGCGTTAAGTTAGATAAATGCAGCTTTATTTTTTTTAGGAGACTATTACACATATACTCAGCTCATTTTAGCCAAACCCTCACCTTTTAATTGACCACATCTCTTCACTTAGTATTGTTCCACCACTTGTTCAACACATGCACAAGCTGAACTAGTGATACCTATGAACACAGATTGTACTCTTCCTTAACAGGTTTGATAAAACAAGGATCAACAAAAGAGGATGTCACTAGTAAACAGTGAGGAGTGAGATATTTAAATCTGCTAGCAGCCACATAGCTCGCATCTTAAAAATAGTATTTCAGAGAACTGAGAACATGTAATAATTTCCAATTAAAACATTTTGCAAACAGCAACGAGGGTCACAAATATTTTGATTCCACAGCAACAGCAGTCTCAATCCAGAAATGAGCAAGCGGATGCCTGTCGATAACACGCTTACAGTGGCATTACATTTTTCATAGCACGTCAAGAGGCTTAAGCTAAGAGCGCAGAAGCAGTATGCACTTTAACTCCTTCAAATCCAGCCTTCCACATGAAATGCCATCTCGTTGCAGCATAGCTCAGCACTTTTCCTTTTTGAACATACAAATCCCGTCCTTATACAATCAGAGGACCCCCTGCACAGGGAATTGTTCTTCCTAAAATATCTGATAGCATCCCACATTTTCTCGACCATGAAACTCATCCTATACACTTGATATAAAACCAAACTACAAGACCATTTTAAGCCTTTACATTTACTTGATGGGCTGCTGGGAAAACATGTTTTCTCTTGGTCAGTCTTGTATTACACTACAGTTTGTATCCATCAGGCACAATTCAACAGTCTGCAAATTAAATAATAGTCAAATCTCAGAAAGATGAGAATGCCCCAGAGTTCACAGAGAAAATGCCGTTCCAGGTCCAGTTGGGAATCACATGCAGAAAGAGACAAAAGATGCTATTCATTCACAGAAACACTGCTAAAAACACACTTAGTTCATGTGACATTAAAGCTACAATTCAAAAGCAGAAGAAGAAGAAGAGCAGTAAAGCACATCTGCCACTAACCTTGCGTGTCAGGTATTGTCGCTGCTCTGCCCACAGGAAGTATATTAGAAGCAGAACTCGAGAGTGAAACTGTCTGATGAACAAGCAACCAATCATTCCTCTGGTATCTATCATCCACCTACAGTATTTATGTAAAATGAGTTACTGTATAAACAAATACAATCTGCATTCCTGTAGGGCTGAAACAAACATTCATTCAGTGATGCCTACTGACCGGTAAACAAAGACCGTCCAGTTTAAAATGGTATACAGCAGACATAGTAAATGCAGTGAAATCAGTTCTAAACGTAATTTATTCATCATCAATAGTTTCAATGGTTTTGAACAGGACGAGCAGGGTGGGGCACTGTAACTGGTCCAGCAACTTGATCATTGACACTGCCAGGGCAGACATGGACACGGACTGGAATACAAGTAGATGTGAGTGTGAGAGGTAACGAAGGGAAAGAGCTAGAGCAGACTGGAACAAAGGCACGGGTACAGTGGAGAGAAAGACAGCACAGGTGAAATTACAAAGGGGGTGTCACATGAAACAGAGGAATGTGTGTGTGTGTAATTTTTGTGTTAATTCAAAGGGGTAAAAATGTTTTTAAACTCACTTTTGTTTGTGAGTTAGGCTTAGTTTTAGGGATTTGGGTTTTCTCTGTGAGAGAAAACATGCAGAAAAGGAAGAGAAAGAAAGAGCAGGAATAAATGGCTGCAGGAGAAAAGAAACGTGAAAACTGTGGGCAAAGAAAGGAATGTGAAGAATCAGTCTTCAAACCTAAACTCACTAGCAAACTGTTTAATAAGGCAGCACAGTACCAACCGATATGACTCACACAGAGCAAATGAGTCACGGCTTCAAAAGTATTTACTCAAGCTCTCAAAAACAGAGGGCCACAAGACTTTTATCCAAAGCGACATACAAGGAGCTAGAGCTGTGTGTCAGGGACACACCTGGTAGAGGATGGACTAGGAGTCAGATGGGGTTTCAAACCTGCAACCTTCTGCATCCCAGTCTTACGCTTAACCCATTCAGCTACCAGCTACCTAAAAAGATCTGGATTCCAAGAATGTCAGGCAAGCAAATGCCCTCTATCACTAGTAGGAACTGATTTTTATCTTACAGTAATCTGCTGTAATTTAGGAAAGACCGAAAACAAAATGCATGCACATGTTGCAGTGAAGAGATGTGGTACAGTACAGGTCGGAGTGAGGACAGAAAAGCAACAAAAATTAGAATCAGTAACAAACACTAAGGTGAGCTTAGTGGAAAGTTTCCCAAACTCGGTCCTCATGCCCCTCTGCCATGCTTGGGCAGGACAGGGTAGGTGTGGGAACCACTGACATAGCTAATTCATATTCATTAGCTGGGTTAATCCACCAAAAATCTACTTAACACCACTCTGCATCTGCTTTCAGGAATCATTTACTTTAGAAGTAAATGATAAATAATAATGAGCAATGTTTTGTTTTTTTCATGCATTGTTGTTTATCTGTGGGTTTGGGTTTGGGTCATGTCTACAGCAGGAACGCCCCTGCTTATCATGTGCAGCTGCACCAGACTCTAATGACACAGCACAGTCCCGTTTTTCTTCTGTCGTTTTGTTTGACATAGCTAGCTCACTGTGTCAGTACTAACTCAGTACATTCTAACTTCTAAATAAGTTATGAGTCAACTTTTTGCTAAGCGAAAATACACATAAATACACCTACACACAGGTTAGTATTTAAGTCCATGTCAGGAATGGATTTTGTTATTTAACATATTATTTGAGCAGAATAAATACAGCGGATACTTTTAATGTAATAAAATGTAATGCTACCACTAACGTCAACGCAGGAGTCAATTAACAGACACGAGCATCCTGAAGCACCGAGAAGCACACTGCACACAGACACACGAAAAGTCAGTGGTTTTTACATTTAGCGCTAAAATACCCACAGTAAACAAGAGCTGGAGTCGTCTACTCAGTGTTTTAACCCACCTTGTTAAGTTGGGAGATCCGTCGCAGTTGAACAAAAACACCAGGCAGTTACGAACTGTCAACTTCTCTTTGAGGAAATGATGATAATCCGCTCATCCAATCTGCACCACCAAGCTATGTTTAAGGAACCATTTCCACCCTTTTTTATCTGACAGAGTCCCCAAATAGTGACTTTACTTCTGATGAAGTGTAAAGCTGGATAACTGAGACATAGTCTGTAAGACGTGCGGACGGTTTGTGCTGTGACAGCTCGGCTGACAGTAGCAGCGTTAAGCTAGCAAATAGAACTTCCGGTAGCAGTTTACAAAAGAAAGGTTCAAGAAATAAATGAGAGATTTCTTCTTCTTCTTCCTTGTTATTTATTTCTCACTACAGTTCATTCACCAGTACCCTTTGCTGCCATTCAACTTTTGGTGATAATATATTTTATCTTGAGCCCTACGGATTGCAATGTAATAAATAGCCATTTGTTTGGTTTATTCTCTACTATAGAATAGTTTTTTATTTGCCAATGTTATATTACATTTTGCTAGCTTAAGTAAAAAAATACAACTTTTTAGAATCAGCAAGTCATATTCACTTAGCGCTTGAATTGTATTTATTTATTTATGTACACGACCACAGGAATGATGTTGTACATTTTGTATTCTGTTTCCGGTCTTTTCCTGTAGGTTCACAGCGCAGCAGGGCTTCTGACATTAACAAAACATAGTGCGCCCTCTACTGGCGATTCAACACGTGTGCTGCTCGTGTAAAAAAATGCCTTTAGCTGCAATTCAGGCTAGGAGACACACAGTGGAGCCAACTTTCCATCTATAACTTACTAACCATCTCTCAGAGCCAAGTTAGTAAATGCTGCTGCCTTTTACACAGATGCTGTTCTGAAGCCCCAAACCTGCGGTTAGCTGGTATCAACTAATAGAAGTAACCCGAAGTTCATCAAGAATTAATTTAATTGTGTCATGTCATATAAGTATGAACGCTATTTGCCTATGTAGAACTGTAATTATCTTATGTATAACAGTATTAAGAAAGGCAAGATGAACCTGTGTATTTTATTTAGGTTTAGGTTTACAGGCTTGGAAAGCCATAGTGAACAATAGGGAATTGATTTTAATTAATTTTAGGAACAAGACAACCTGCATAAAATTATTAAATCTGTCCATTAACCATTTACAATGTGCAAACATTTCCTATAGTATCCCTAGCGTTCCCGTGCTTCAATTTTATCTCCATAGCTCTAGAACATAGTAGGCATGCATATGTACACATATTTAATTAGGTACATCTTCTACCTTCAGGTACTGTACATACTGCAAAACAATTCAACAGCAGCACAAACTGCATCCTCCAGAATGTCAGTACAGATCCCTGAACAGGTTCTGTACAGTAAAACTGCTATGATTTCCACCCATAAATGTTTTTTAAAAATACATTTTCATGGCTTGCAGAGAATAACTACAACACCTGTGACAGGTAATGCAACCAGTGACGATCAACCCTCTCAGGAAGAGAGGCCAGGTTTTTTATAATTTTGTCTTTAGTGTGGTTGTCACATGCAGGGGACCAGAGCCTCCATAAAACACAACAAAATGCTTTTAAGGAAAACCCTGAGGACTCTGGTACTTTTTATACTACCGCCAGCAGCCCAAAATAAGCCCAACCTGACCTTATCACTGGGCAGACAAGGTTTAACCGGGGAATTGGGGAGAGGAATAATTCCTTATTCCAATGGGGTCATTTTAGGGGGTAAAGAGCTCAAAAATGCAGCTGGTATGTCCAGATTATTCCATATTTGATAAATAATTTCAGAAGGTCTAGAGACTATCAGCGCCACAAGCAGGACCCCGACCCCTGAGCTTCACCCGCACAATGTGTGTATTGTGTATGAAAATGTGTGTTTGTATGTATTTACGCCCATTGAACCCATTGTCTCAGAGTCTGTTATCATTAGGCAGCAGTTTCCTCTGGCGAGGGTGAGGGAGAGACAGAGAAATAGGAATACACTCAATCATCAGTTGCTCAACAATGCAGAGTCTATAAAGTTGACAAGCTCATCACTCCGAGGCAAATTCCGCGGGTTTTCAAAAAAAGACTTTATATGCACTCTTTCATGTCTGGCATTTCCTACTTCTCTTCACTTCAATACACACATGAACACTAGCACTCAAACTCCTACCCTGCTTATCAACTAAGCCGGTGCCCCAGACACAACCACAGCACATAAACAAGCAGCTGATGTCATGGGCACACACACACAGACACCCGTGCACGCACTCCCACACACAAACACACATACTGTATGCTTTCCCATTTCTGGCCTGAAGTCATTGGGTTGGAATGTGATCAAAAATAGAGTGAGAGTGAAATGTGTGAGTGTGTGAGTGGTGGGTGTGTTTGTTTCTGTGACTAAGAGTGTGACAGAGGGAGGAGAGGGGAGCGCAGGAGGCTGGGGGCGGGGGGCACACAGAGGCAGAGGCGAGAAGGCTAAGAGGAAAATCTCCAATCAGACAGGTGGACACACCTTTAGACGGTGACACACACTGCCCACACTCACAGACATAAACACACACACACACACACAGTCTGAGTCATTGCCAGTGATCTCTTATCAAGGTCTAATAGGCTACACATAGAAAATGCCCCAGTCACACACTGTACTGCAGTGTACATTGTATAAGTTAAACATTATGCAACGCTGACTGTTTACACATGATAACATGTATTGACACGTGACAAATCTGACAAGACCCAGATTTGTTTGTTTGGTTTCTGAATTAATAGGAAAGTTCATTGAGCCAACTCGTGTGGAACAGATGCTTTATGTCAATGCTGACGTTTGTCTTCTACTCAAGCAGAAGTTGCGGTCAGAGCAGCAGAGACAATAAATGAGGAAAATAAAATTCCCCTTGATATCATTTTCCACATTCAATAAATTTGAACAATGACCTCACACACAATGAAACCTGCTGTGAATTGCCTCTGATCACTGGTGATGTCCATCACTCTGCAATCTGGAATATTTTGTTCATCTGTACTGTTGCTGTCCAGAAAACACATCAGCCAGACCCAGTGTTCCACTGGTTGACGTTCCAAAAAAATGCTAATTCCACCAGAAATCTCATGAATAGAGAGTTAGAGATGGTTCAGTGCATTTGGGGCAACACAGCAGTGCATTTGGATTGTGTGAGTTGTGTTTTTGGACTAAGATTAGCATGCTACAGACAAATGAGCTCATTTGTCCAGAAGATTGCTGAAAAGATTGCTGAAAATGTATGTTGCTCAGACTTTTCATCAAACATCATCCATATGTCAAAAATTTCACAGAGATATGATTAAATCCAGACACCTTTTGTCATCCACTGCGCTCAAGGGCTTGGCTCAATTTATTCTAGGTCACATTCACTAAATATTTAATGGCACAAGTCTGGTGAGAAGCATAAATGTAGATGGTTAAATGTGGAATGGGCCTAAGATATCTTTGGTTATTATCTAAACCTACCACAGTGAAACCAGTGAGGAGACATCTAATACTAATTTGTTCAAATATCAAATATTGTCAATAAGCTGCCCAGTGTAAATGTCAATGTAAAATCTATGAAAAGAAACAGAAGCAGGCATGAAATGAACCAATAAAATATACATCCAATCCACCACCAAATGCAAAAACAAAAACTCTGTACACTGCAACCCTTTGTCTCCAGGACAATGACCATGGAACAACAGTTGGGCTCCCCATATAGGAAACAAAGAAACTTACTGATTTGTTAAAAAGTGGCCATGTTAGCAGCTTTTTTTTCTTTTTCCAAAACAACACCCAAAAGCTCAGACTTTTATGAGGAACATTCCACCTTTCCACTTCAGACTTGTTTTCCTGGAACTTGTCCATCAGCTAATGAAAAAAACAACCTCTCATGCCCCATGTCTGCAACCCTTTGTTACCATGATGACCAAGGAGAGTCAGTGGGATTTCCCTAACATAGGAAAGTAACAGAAAAATGTTGATTCACTTGTTGCCATATTAGCATCTGCGTTAATTGTTTTACTCAAACATTCCATCTTCATATCTCATTTCCTGCAAGAAAGAAAACAAAGTATAATTTTGGAAATTTGCTGGATGAAATAATCAGAACATAGGTCAACAAACTCACAGTAACACAATCTAGTTAAAAGGAGAATTACAAACTCACAATATTTTGTGTCTTTTAGTTTCCCTAAGCGTAATTTAAAACAACACATTCTACTAAATAATTATTACAAGAATGAAGCTCATGTTTCTGAAACATATGTTTTCTAGCTGTAGGTCTATCGCACAAAATTTCATCCAACTGTAGAGTCCATGAGAAAAGCAAAGAAAGACAGACGAAACACAATATAGGTCATGCACAGGCCTTAACATCATGATATCACCAGCTGCACTGGCACACATTTTAATCTCTTGAGCCGCACGGTGCCTCACAGTGGTCAAGCTTTAGCCGCTGAGGCCGATGTGACAGCAGAGTGCCCTACAGCGTTAATCCACTCCTAGTCGAGCGGGAAAGCAATCGTGATGATGTCATTAAAATGAGTCAGAATATTGTAGTCAGATGGAAAAAAAAAAAAATATATATATATACACAGTGGGGAGCGAAAGTTTGGGCAACCTTGTTAATCTTCGTGATTTTCCTGAATAAATCGTTGGTTGTTATAATAAAAAAAATTTAATTAAATATGTCATGTAGGAGACAAACACACAGTGATATTTGAGAAATGAAACAACGTTTCTAGGATTTACAGAAAGTGTGGAATAATTGTTTAAAATAATTTAGACAGGTGCTTAAATGTGGGAACCACAAAAAAGAAATGAACTCAATATTTAGTAGATCTTCCTTTTGCAGAACTGACAGCCTCTAAACGCTTCCTATAGCTTCCAATCAGAGTCTGGATTCGGGTTGAAGGTATTTTGGACCATTCCTCTTTACAAAACATCTCTAGTTCATTCAGGTTTGATGGCTTGGACAGCTCTCTTGAACTCACACCACAGATATCACCGATATTTAGGTCTGGGGACTGAGACGGTCGTTCCAGAACGTTGTACTTGTTCCTCTGCATGAATGCCTTAGTAGATTTTGAGCAGTGTTTAGTTTCGTTGTCTTGTTGAAATATCCAGCCCAGGCGCAGCTTCAGCTTTGTCACTGAATCCTGGAGGTAATCTGCAGCAAGATGATGTTGTAGGTCTGTGGTGCTGGTCTGTGGGTTGACTCTGACTGTTCTCACCAGTCGCCACTTCTGTTTATCTGAGTTTTTCTTGGTCTGCCACTTCGAGCCTTAACTTGAACTTTATAACTGTATCCTTCCTCTAAATGGTGAACAGTCTCTGTTTTCAAGTCATTTGAGACCTCCATGTTGCTACCCTTCAGAGAATATCCAAAGAGGAGGGAAACTTATATATATATATATATATGTATAAAAGTTATATATATATATAATGTATATGTATTGTTGATGCCGCTGGTAAGAGGAGAACTTTGAGTGAACTTTAACTGGGAGCTGGCTCTTCCTCCCAGTCTACATTTAGGAGCTCTATGATGTAGACCAATATAGTAAAACAAAATGGTCAGACAACAGAGGGTTTTGAGGAAAAACTATTAAATCATCAATTTCTGCTTGATAAGTCAGAATTGATTGAGGATGTGATTAAAACTGTGAGTGGGGTTATTTATATGTTGAGTAAAACCAATGGACTCTAACAGTGAACTAGACTTAGCAATTTCAGAAGAAATCGCGTGGGGGAGCATGATTGTCACCGAAAAGACTCCTATCGGCATCTTTGCGGCAAGTTTTTTCAAGTTGACAAAGACAAAAAGATGGCAAAGACAAAAAGGTGACAAAAGATGATAAAGATAAAAAGTTGAGAAAGATTAAAAGTTGAGTAAAGACAAAGTTGACAAAGATGAGAAGCTGATGAAAAGAAGGTTACAAAATTAGACCGTTAACAAGAGACAAAGATGACCAACGACAAAGTTGACAAAGAGGACAAGCTGATGAAAAGAAGGTGTCAAAAAGAAAAAGTAAACAAGACACAAAGATGACGAGCTGATAAAATGGGGACAGAAAAAAAAAGACAAAGATGAGCAAAGACAAAGTTGACAAAGATGACAAGCTGATGAAAATGGGGACAGAAAGAAAAAGTTGACAAGAGACAAAGATGAGCAAAGACAAAGATGACAAGCTGATGAAAAGGTGACAAAAAGGAAAAGTTGACATAAAGATGTTGATAAACAATGTAATTGATCACAAGACACAGAA
>JAUMTR010000001.1:2883530-2985016 GCA_032270685.1 Microctenopoma stevenorrisi
TCTAATGTTTATCAGTACATTACAGAAAATAATGAACTTTATCACAATATGCTAATTTTTTGAGAAGGACCTGTATGTGTTTGCGATTAACAGTGGGACTGTAATGACAGCTCATTTTAGAGTGAAAACTGTGCAGTGAGCCGGTGCACGAGGTTCTCTGGGCAAATTGGGTGGACCCTTAAGTGGTTAAACATCTGTATGTGAACTGGAAAAGATAGAGGGCGGGTTGAGTGTGTGCGTGTGTTTGTCTAACTAGGTCAGCCAATGCCTCGCGAAAGTCATCCAGGTGTCCTGAGCAACCGCCGCCCACAAAACAGACAGGCAGAGAGAGAGAAGGTGGGGGGGCACAGAGGAGAAATGAACATGCAGCGGGGTAATAAAATCTGAAAATGCATTTTCCTATATTAACAAAAGAAGTTCCATCTTATTGTATTCTGCTGCACTCTGGCTTAAATGTTAGATCAAGGCTGTTTGATTTATAGATGTTAATGTTTCTGGGGGGTGGGGGTTATTTCTAGATTTTGTGAGTTTCTTGTATGCATTCTTTTGTTTCTGATTCTTTGTTTGTAAAAGTGTCTCAGTGATTCACAAAGAGCACACAGCTTCACCTGCGGCATGTTTTTCAGGTGAAATCAGTGGGAGCTCCCACAGTGTGGAGGCATTTGCATTGTAAAAAGTGTTAAATATGTCTGAAGAAGTTCTGACATTATGTGTTTGTAAGATTAAAATGTTAACTGTGTGCCCTCTATGCATCATTAACGGGGACACATTTACATGTTACACCCGTTACACCATTCACTTTGTTACGTCATTCACTTTGTATCATGATCGATGTAAAAAGATTTTCCTCACCTGGCATCTCAGAGTTATTCAAAATGTTATCTTCTCATATTCTTAACACTCCTCAATTTATTTTGGCATCTTTCAGGCATGTGACTGTATCAAGTGTTGTTCCAACCGCTCTGAGATGGTATCAGTTTACAGACTAGCAAAAGCAAAATGTCACACAGAGTTATCTGCCTTTGATCTTGGGGAAAACGTCGCCGCAGTCTTTTCCTAAAAAACAGCCAAATTGAGTCTATAATGAATTCCTGCGAAGGCATTCATTAAATGCAGCGTTTCTTGAGTGATTATTAAATTACTTACATAACTATGTTTTGTAAAAACTGAGAGACGGAGACAGCAGAGACGAGAGAGAGAGAGATGGGCTAATTTCCTATGTCACGCTGTGAGCGACAGCGTTGTTTGTGGGTAAAAAGGAAAGGGAAAGAGTGACAACAGCAGCAACAAACACCAATCAAAACCATCGTTTCCTCTGCAGGAGGAAGTGAAACTGGAGCAAGTGTTGACAGGAGATAGAGGACAGATATTATACATCAGCCCTCTCTCTCTGTACTATATGTCTCTATATTTGTATACTTGTATTATTTGTAGATACTTTTTTCCACCATAAACACATAGTTTACTCTACAAAGACAACACTTGTGGCCTACTGCGTGTGAGAAATAACCAATATTACCGCTCAAGGGCTGGATGTTTGGATCCTGTCCACCATCACTCTACGATCCTTTGGAAGCTTTGATGTTCAGACTGGGGCTGCAAGGGTTTTAATTAATGAATGCCAGAATAAAAGTAAATAAATAAAACATTTTCAGCTAAATGTTAGGAGCCTTTAAAATGGCATCACTTATTCATCTGTAATGCAGTTCACACTATTCTGTGCATTCCTGAGAAGCACTGTTTCCAGACCAGCTCTTTCTGTCTCCACAGAGTGATCCTCTCCCTTCGTCGCTGGTCGACCTGGTGAGGAACTCTCCCATCTCGTCTGTGGATGACTTGAAGCTGCTGCTACAGCAAGAGACCAATGCAATAGGTACTAATGAGCACCACACACACACACACACACACACACACTAATAACAGACACGGAGGAGGTGAGTGTGTGGGCGTGTCTGGAGAGGCCTGAAGAGATAGGAATGTAGTATCGACACACACGCCAATGCTGTGCGTTAAAGCAATATTTACCGGAGACAGCAGCAGAAGACTGATGAACCAGCCTGATGAGGAAGGGAGAGCAGCTGTGAACTTGGTGCATGTACAAACTGAAACAGAGAGAGAGAGAGACATGCAGCTTATAGTCGCTGTTTTGTTCTCTTGCTTTGGATTCCTTCGGTCAAGGTTTTGAAATATGGCTGTGTGTATCTGTGTGACAGAAAGACAACTCCTCCCTCTTCTGTCCCAACCCCTGCACACAGTCAGGCACATGCCCACGCAGCTCAGACCAGTTAGTGCTTTAAAAATCATTAGATTCTTACTATGGAACAAAGTCACACATACATAAATGAATAGATGGCCCTTTGATCATTCCATAATGCATAAATAACACGGTGACATAACAGAGAGCACAGAGAGGAACCAATAGAAGGAAGGATGCAGAAGCAGGGCACGAGGATGTGACTCAAACTGGGTGATTTTATCTGCAACCGTTTGAAACTGAAGTCTGTTCGAAAATATTTTTTCTAAGCAAGTTTCTCCAGGGTATGAGTTGAGCCAGTACATGAATATTTCATTATATGGATCATGTTTTTCCAGGTTTGTATTTCGTGTTTTGAAATGTGTAGCTTTAGCCACACTAGCTGTATAAATATACTGATGATAATGTAATGTAATGAAATTTGATGGGTGTGTTAACACATAGAAGAGGAGAGAAAGGAATCATTTCCAAATTAAACAAAGCTTCTGAGGATACGAAGCTGTTCTCTTTCTGCACCAGGCAGTTAATTTGGAGTGTAAAGCAACCGCAGGCTGTGCTCTGCACACACACACACACATGCACAGTAACTAAAAGCAATCCACACCAGCGGTATGAAATGACGACGTATGTGAGTGTCCAAATGCACACACTGGTAGATACACACATGAGCTATATTTAACAAGTCATATCTCTCCTCAACAGTATTCTTGACAGCCGCAAGACGAATTGCAGCAAAAAATAGCCTAATTGTTTTAGTGGAGAGAGAAAAAATGGCTTCCTCTGTGCACTGAACAATGAGTTGGGTTAAAAACCGCCCTAACAGCCTCACATGTTTTACAGATTTCTGTCACCGCTTGAAAAAAGTGCTGGGTCACTGCACAGTTTCTCATAAAAGATAGTCAGATTTTGACTCTCTTGTTGCGCTTTCCTCCCTTTATTTCTCAACCTTGTACTCAACATCTTAATTCTCCCTCATCTTTGTCTGTAGAAGAGAAGGAAGACGAGCACGATATTCACGCGAACAACACCCATGGCCGATACACCAGAAGTCTTGGTAGGTTTCCACGTGTATTTATATCTCTTCCTGTGTATTTATGTTTTACTAAATATGTCTTTCATTACTATTTACGTCACGCTCACCAAAAATCCCCTTATATTCTTCCTCCCCCTCCTAATCTTACAGTGGAGGCCCAGCCAGCGCAACAGGCAGCCTGCAGAGTACGGACTGAGGTGATGGAGGTAACGAGGTCCATGCTCGACCGCCGCAATGCCAACTTCATTCTTTGGCCACCCTGTGTAGAGGTGCAGAGATGTTCAGGCTGCTGCAACACGAGGTCGCTGAAGTGTGTCCCCACTGTCATCTCCAACAGATACCTGCAGGTATGATGCGCAAAAAGCTGCTGTGAGACCAGCATTTTATTTTATTTTTCACCTTGACAATGCACAAGAATGCACAGAGGAAACAGTCTGGCTATAAGCAAATGCATCACTACTATAATAAAAGTCAACAATATGTCGTGTTTGTTCTCTCCTTTGTCCAGGTGGTAAAGATCCAGTACATAAACAGGAGACCCCACTATGACAAAGCCATCATCTCAGTGGAAGATCACGTCACCTGTAGGTGCCAAACTGCGACATCTTCCTCCTCCTCTTCTTCTTCCACCTCATCCCTTCCAAACCCTCGCTCCTCCATTCAGGGCAACCCCAACCCCCCTCCACCCCCGCCACAGCAGATCCCTGCTTCCTCCCACCTTCCTCTGCCTCCTCCACGGCATGTTCTTCCTGCTCTCCCCAAGACTCACACTTCCAAGGCCGATCTTCATCGCCACGATGACCTGAAGCACAACCAACAGCACTATCATGCTGAGGAGCGTGAGCCAGTGGCCAGGCAGTGGCAACAGGGCAGCTACACGCAGCTGGTGCACTGGACACAGCCCATGCTGCACCAGGCACCCGCGCACGTGCAGTCAGGGGTGCTTGGACCGGTTAGCAGCTGGCCGTCAGAGGCAAGGGCGGAGCATAGTGTAATGGGAGGTACGCAGCAGGTTGGGCATGGGAGTGGGTCTGACGGGAGCAGGGAGGAGGGCAGCATTCATGTGGCAAAGAGTGGTGGTGCAGCACATCATCCTGATCATGCACAGAGGCAACAGCAGCTATTACAGCATCAGCAGCAATATCAGTATCATCAGCAGCAACAGTATTCTCAGCAGGACCGAGAGCAGAGGACACAGTATCGACTCAACACTCCACAGTCAGACAGCGCCTCCCCAGCTGGCAGCCCAACCCAGCCACCGAAGGTAGAACCGAGCCCCACCCCTCCTCTAACGACCAAACAGAAGGACAGAGTCACCAGCCAAGGAGTTACAGAGGTCACAAATCACAAACAGACTGAGACTGTGAAGGTCAGTCAGAAAGAAGGGAACGAGAGGGAGGAAAGTGGGTCAGCCAATAGCGGAGACTCGGCCGGTGGGGAGCTGGCCAATCAGGGAAGAGAAAAAGACTCAAAATTGACCAATGGTGATGGTCATATAAGTAAGGAGGAAAGGAGGCAGAAACTCCTGGAGATGGTACAGAGGGAACCGGATAAACATCTTCATCCACATCATCGTCACCAAAGACCAAAACCGACCACATTTAAAGCAGGTACTCAGCTCAGTGTGTGTGATAAATGCTGGGTTAAAGGTCAGCATGTCACGTCGTAACTAAACTTTAAAACAAAGTAGTCGCCCCTTTGAGGACTGCACATTCTCTAAATTACAAAAGCAGTGCTCTAATCAAAGAAAAAAACAGCTCTGTAGCATGCAGCATGACATCATAATAACTTTTCCTCAGTGTCTGTATGTGATTAATTATTACATGTAGAACATATGATCTGAAAAGTCACGTTAGGCTCTTGTGAAATAAAGAAAGAATACTGTGTTTAGATATCTGGAGATGTTTCCCGACTTGTGACAGACACGGTGCACCACTGTTGATCACTGTGAAAAGGAACAGTGTTTGAAAATGCTCAATAAACAAAGAATGCAGGATACATCAGCACAGGGTGGAGGACTGTTATACTAATGCAGATGTGCACAGTGTCTGCGCATTAGAGCAAGTATTGTACTTTTAGTGTGTTTCACAGGCAGGAAGCGGATCACTGTCCATCTGTGACTAAGCAGCACAGCCACATGTGTCCTGCTATTCTTACCCCAACCCTTGAGAGCTCTGTAGTCATAAAGTGGGACTTCCCACCACTTCATGTTTGACTCAGACCTACAGACAGTCACTGCCTCTGTTTCACAGGCTTCAAGGTTATCAGGTGGCCTTCAGAGCACAGTAGTGTTTGTTCTTATTCTACTATATGCTGCCCTTATATACGAGCACTGATGGTTTTCTTAAGGAGAGGACATAAAACTAGTTGGTACATGGAGGCCTGTTTTCTACAATAATACCAGTCCCAGAGCCGGGACAGTGTCACTTCTGGCTGTATTGCTTCTGTAGCAGATTGAACAAATAAAGAGAGGTGCGCCTTGTTTGTGTCTGTAGCACATTATATCTTATGTATAAAAAAATGAGAGGTGTTAGAAACAGACTCCCAGCAGCAGTGATTAGGTTTGGTCTTTCATTACTGTTTTGTTAATTGCTTTTGTATTTACTGTGTCCTTCACTGTCCTTCACCAGGCCACTCAACAGTGGCTCCCATCACGTCATCAGCACATAAAGCCCTGTTCCATCCCGCCTCACCTCGTCGAAGGAGGAAACACCGCAAACGCATCAGCAAAGCAGCCATCAGAGCCATGATCATGTAAAGCTGCAGGTAATGGCCAAAGGGATGAAGGAGGGGGGTGATAATCCTAATCTAGTAACCTGAGGCAGTGTGGGGGATCATGAGAGTGGAAAATGTTATTTTATCTGAACATGATGGTTAAAATTGTTGATTTTCCTGAAAGTCAGGAGGGAACTGAATTACCTTTATATATAGTTTCTCTGTTTTTGATGGAAAACAGAGAAACATCCACCAACACCTGAACACTGACTCATTAATGTTATTCATCTTTTTTTTTTTTTTTACAGGAAAACGTTAAGTTAACCGAAGGCTTTTGGCCCAACGCATTGCTCCAGAAATGTGGAGAAACAAAGAATATGGGATTCTTGAATGTGGGACAGTGGACTCTGTGGACAGATGCTGAGGAATCAACAGGTGTTGGACATGCCTGTAGTTTTTAGTGGACAACATAAGAGAAACTCATCTTTTCGACTCCTGAGCTGACGCAGAGCGTGCAGCTTCACGGATTTAATAAAAGTGCAATCTTATGAAGTCTTTGGACTAGAGAGTATTTGTGACACTAAACCCTTGACTCCATTAGCCTGAACCACAAATCCCATTAACGCAAAGCAACTGGAATGGAAACTTATCAACCAAAGCTAGACTGTTGGTCTCCTGTTACAGTTGTGAGCCATTGATTGGCTACTTTTGACTTCTAGCTTAACTACTGATTGTTCAGCAAATGAAGATCCTGATGATGAGTTGGACTTTCGTCAGTCATTATTTGAGGCTAAACGTGGAGCTCAAGTTAAAACTGGAAATGTGGAGGAGCTGGATTTCTACACTGGAATGATAACTGGAAACTAGAGAATGCAGCTCAGTTCTCAATGCCAAACATTACTGTTATCCTGCAATCTCTGAATCTAACCTTATATAGCACTGGGGTAGCCATACACTGATCCTGCTACATTGACTTTAGTGCTCTGCTGTGTACTGTAGCTAGATATACTGGAAACCATCAATAACATGCTCTTTTTGTACTACTTCCTGATCAAAAACAGCCAAATGCCTGCCTAGATAATATGCTATGAATATTTACATTAATGCAAGTCTTAAAGAGCTGTCTTTGCTGAGCCAGTTATATGTAAACATGCTTTTAGAAATTGATTTCTGGAAGAAAAAGAAAAACTTTATTTCTTAACTTATTTAAAACAGTTCTCAAGTGTAATTATATAAATATTGTGTGTAAAACAAACTGTTATGAATGTTATTTTTAATATAAAATAAAAACGTTCAACAAACACATCTCTTGTGTGTTTCAGATTTGATGTGCCTGTAGTTGTGCATGTGTACGGATTGGATGGACACGTGAACGCACTTGCATGTAAAATGTGCGTCTGTATGTTTTTAGCTGTGTACATGCACACTGATCTTTGCCCTATCGCTGCATATCCTGTAGCTCTGTCACGCAAAGCAAGGTATGGTCAGCAGAAATGGCTGGTTGCTCTAGCAACACACTGACGGACATGTCAACAGAGAAGTATCGTATGGTGAAAGGGAGACGAGGGAGGTGGGTGGTGTCAGTTCAGGAATGGACAGAAGATGAACGACAGAGTGGGAGAGGGACAAGACCCAGTCAGGGGTGGAGTAAGATGAAACATCACAGCTATGTGAAGAAGGAAAGACAACAGGAGCAAAAACCGACTAAACTGGCTATGGCAGTGCGGTGAAAAATAAAAGTATACGATGGGACATGTAGAGAGCAAGAAAGAGAATTGGAATGAGGATCATTCAAGAAAGCGAGGCAGCATAAATGTCATGTTGTGTAATAGGGAATCCCCTGCAAAATAATTTGGTCAGCAGATTCTCTTCTCCTCTGACTTAAGATGCACCTCACCAAGTTGGAGATACAGAAATCCACATAAATACACGAGTGTGGAAACGAACGCAACAATATCAGTGTAGAAGGAAGAAATATTAGAAAGAGGAAGATTTATTCCTTAAATGCAAGCGGGAAACTAGATGTAGGAATCAGTGTTTGTGAGTGTAAGCTGAGGAAAAAATAACAAGATTCCACTTATTTTACTGTCAAATCATAAATAGTAATAGTGTGCAAGTCTTCAAGGTGCAAATGAGGTAAGAATAAAGAATACATCCTGTGTACCCACGGCAACATGTGAGCTTTTCCACATGAGCATGATTTTTAACCCATCTGCTCGTGGCGCAAGATAAAATAGTTCAACACCTCAAACAACACAATGAAGCAGTGATGTTTCCAATCCCTCAGCCGGTCAGTTAACTTAGTGAACCCAATGCTTATCAGAGCCATGTTACAGTGAAGTAGTAATGTGAAAAACATAGAGGAAAAACTCCCTTTAAGAGGAAGAAACCTCCAGCAGAACCAGGCTCAGGGTGGGCGGCCATCTGCCTCGACCGGTTGGGGTTAGTGGACAGAGGAGAGAGAAAAGAACAGCAGGTAACAGAGATCAGACCAAAAACAAGGAGCAGCAGACGAAGCACCGGCAGGTTGGCAGGACCAGCAACCACAAGGTGAAATCACACAACTCCAATGTCAGGGACACCTGTAGAAAGGTACAGAGAGAAAGAGACAGAAGGACAAAGCACAACTAGGGGAGGGATGATCTAATTTCATTCTGTTTGCCTTTTTTAAAAAGTATCTTCCAAATATTTCTCCATCTTTTCTTTTCTTCTTCTCCCCTCCTCTGTCCTCTCTTGTAAGTCACGACCCCCTGGCCTGCTCCAGCTGCCAACAGGCATCTAGGTGTGAGGTTGTGTGGTGTAATGAACCACTGTGGGTGAGCTGAAGTTCAGGCAGGTCGTGGGAGCCTGGTGATGTGTGTTTATGCACTTGCCTGCCTGCCATACCTGCAGTTTCCCCTCTGACAAGTGTGTGTGACTGTGTCCATGTGTTGTGAAACAAATGGTGAGTATGTCTTCTGGCACGATGTCCCCATGTGAGGAGTTTAATGAGCTGGCAGCTGGGAGCCAATCACAGACGCCAGCAACCTCTGAGGTCACACCGAGGTACCGTCAGTAAACAGTGTGGCCAGCCCTCCTACATTTGACGAACACCTAACAGGACTCACACTCTTGGAAGTGAGGTCACAGTGGTTTAGTGCACAGTTTTCACAGATAAACACACACAGATGCTTAAAGGAATATACGGATACACGATACCCAGAGGCACCTTCCTGACTCACCCCCTCGTGAGCTCATGCTTGTGTGTGTGAGATATTATACCTTTCACCTGAGTCACAACATGATTTCCCTGGGAATGACTTTGAGCTGACTCACACACAAAGACGCGCAAACCAGCACGATTATCTGACGTGGAAACAACAGGGTCAAAAGCAGACGAGCACAAGTCAAAGCAAAATAGAAAGATTCCATTTGACTGTGAACTGTTCAGACCGACAAGCACAAGGCTGCAGATGGACACGTCTCTGTGTGAATGTTCACAGATACTTCATGTATAGTGATCAGTCATCCACATCTTCTGCACAGGTTAAATCCTCCTTCAGTCTCTCAAAGCTTCATGTTGCTGGTCAGGTTGTGCAAAGACTACATACTAATAGACTGGACTACTGTAACTCATTACTGATAGAATAACTCATTAAAAAGAAAGGAAATGCAGCCAGAGTTCTGAAACTGACAAAATAATTAGCAGAATGGAGTTTAAAATCCTTCTCTTCACGTACAAAGCACTAAATGATCAGAGCACTTGGAGGCAGAGCCTTCAGCTATCAAGCTCCTCTCCTGTGGAACCAGCTCCCAGGTAAAGTTCAGGGGACAAACACCTTCTCTACCTTTAAGACTAGACTTAAAACTTTCCTTTTTGATAAAGCTTATAGTTAGAGAAGGATCACGTGGCTCTGAACCATCTCTTAGTTAAGCTGCTATAGGTTTAGTCTAGAGTAGAGTAGTATTTAGTCTTGAACCTTACAATGTAAAGTGCCTTGACATGACTTATGATAAGTCAAGATTTTGGAATTTAGTTAATCCTCCACACAATAGACGGTTATCTGGGAGGTTATTTGGCCTAACATACAAGTCAGCGGTCAATTCAGAAATCTGTGAGGAGAAGAATGGGCAGGTGTTACCAGCATGTAATGGTAATATTAATCATAATCCTAATACTTAATAATACTGAACTGATCCCCATGGAGAAATTGTTGAACAGCTGCAACCTGCTGTCTGATAGACACAAATACAGTTTTCTGTGCGAGGGAGCTCACACCTACAGCTTGTTTCAATGGTGACTCTGAGCCAAGATGAAAAAGTTAAATTCATGGATGTGCATATTTATATTTACAGTGTTCACACATTTGTTGTTGAAATTGCTCATTTACATCAAGTCTAAGCGATGGCTGTGGGTCAGGACGCCGGGATCAGCAGTTTGATCCTGGTCCTCCTGTCCATTTGTCCTCGAGTGTCCCAAGTTGCTCCTGGGGTACCTAAGTGACGATAACGTAAGTAAAACATCTTGTGTCAGAAACACCACATGGATTCAGATTTAGTTGATATGTCGTACAGACTCTTGCCCTTGTGGGTTTAGAAAGTTTGGCTCAGTCTGCTTCTTATTGTGACAGACTGTGTCAATATTATCTGTCTGTCCCAATGGAGAAGTGAATCTCCCTCAATCCATTTGTTTCACTCTCTGGAGGAAACCCACATGACCCCCCCCCCCCCCAACACGCACACACACACTCCCTCTGCCACAATAGTGTTGTCATGTGGCAGCAGTGTGTTTGTATGGGTTGGGCTGGTAGTTTGGTCTCCCTCTTGTTTGCTGTGGGGGTGTTGTGACTCCATGGTTGGCCTTGTCTAACTCCCTCTCTTCCCCATCAGACTTTGTCCTCAGTCCACCCTCTTTCTCAGGACACAAACATACACACCCATGTACACGTTGGCCCGAGCACAGGTTTGCAGGTCTTTGAAAACTGGCCATGAAATTAACACAGCAGTGGTTCTATAAATTGTTGAGACCAGCATGTTAGGCTCCTCTGACACTGTATTTCACAGAAGCCGAGTGCAATTCTCTAAACATTACGTTTAGTAACTTGAAGATTGATTCTAATTCTCCCAAACTGCTAAAAACCAATAATTATGCTGCAAAGAGCCCTTCAAAAAAGTGAGGACCACCCAAAATGACTTCACATTCCACAAATGTTCAAAATCCCATGATCACATCCGCCGTGCGACTGTACAAAGCAGTACAAAACCGCACATTATCTATCTCCAGATTTGTCATCATTCTTTCACACACAATAGGCTGGTACTCAGCCTTCCCGCACACCGTCCAGCACAATTTCCTGTTATTTTACAGGGAGGTGAAGTC
This sequence comes from Microctenopoma stevenorrisi, assembly GCA_032270685.1. Classification (NCBI taxonomy): domain Eukaryota; kingdom Metazoa; phylum Chordata; class Actinopteri; order Anabantiformes; family Anabantidae; genus Microctenopoma; species Microctenopoma stevenorrisi. The sequence goes on from JAUMTR010000001.1 coordinate 2,894,892, forward strand.
ACAATCACTGGACTCTGTGTGTGAGAGAAAATCAATAGAGAGAAAGATCACTTTCTCTCGCAGCTGTCCGTCACCCTCTGGCTTTTCTCCCTCAGCCAGAGGTTCAAGCTTTTATGCGCATGGGTGGATGTTAGACGTCAAAGAATTTAATCAATGTCCCTTTACCTGTCTATTTCATGCTCACAATTTCATAAGGTGTCTTTCTAGATGTTTTTGTCCACAGGGAAATTAACTTTCCTCCACAGGGAACTCGGTTCACAATGTCTGAATGGGGGTGTTGACCATGCCTTCACGCTCACTCAGAAAATACTTGAACAGAGTTTATTTGCTCTGGGACCTTAAGTCAGTTGTTCATTAACCCTGATTTTGATTCCTAGGAAAACGTTTTGCCCTGGAGCGAGCAGAGCCTCAGAACAGTTAGTATTTTAAGAACTGGTTTGTTTGCCCCAGGGCGCGTGGTTACAGTAACTAAGTATTAGCTCATTTCCAGATATGCAGATTTGATTTACAGAAGTGAAACAAGAATTGCAGATTCATCCATTTCTCCTCCCAAATCAAATCTTTCCCTGTTGTATTTTCCATCTTTTGTTCTTTGCATTCTTCTCATCACGTTGTTCTCCGCTTGTGCTTCACATGAATCTAAGAGGGAAGCGACATAAAAAGAGGAACAATTCTTTTTTCTAACCAGAACTATTTGGTCTCTGGCTCTTGGAGATGTGGTGTAATGTGGCACCTGTGTTGCAACAATTCGCCTGTACTCACATCCTCAAAACACACAAACACATTTTCCTGAGGGTCTGCAGAAGTCAGCATTGACAATTTTATGTAAGTGAATAACTGAAAATAACCTTGTGAATATCAGCAATCCATCATTTCTATATTTATTTAGTGTGAGGAAGTAACCTGTTAGAACAGTAAAAGCTGAAAAACACATCTCCATCTTATGAAACTTTACTCCTTACCTTGTAATTTTAACTTGTTTTTTTTTACTTTGAATGTAGTGTAAATGTTGCTCTTTGCAGAATTAGATGGTTTAAATCTCCGTTGACAGAATGTGCCCGCATTTTGAGGTGAAAACAGTTTCTGCACACAGTCCTATTTTAAATAAGCATGTGTTTTTTTTAAACAGGCCTGCACAGAGCCCCGTTCTTCAAACACCTTCCAGATAAATTGTATTGCCGATTATAGACCAGGCTCAAAATCAGTGCCCACGCTCATTCATTAGGCAAATACAAATATTGTACACATACTGTATATTCAAAACACCCTGTTAGTTAACAGATGCCAGACTGTCGTCGACATCATCGTTAAAATCATCATAAAAATCATCACAGAACTTAGGTTTGGACACAAAAGTTTCTTTTTTGTAGGCACAAAGGTGTTGGTTAGGTGTAGAGAAGGATCCAGATCAAGATGAGAGCAACCACATACCACGGCACAACATTTACGAAGTAACACAACAAACTGTGACTTATTGTCATAATTACAAAGAAGGTTACATCTCCATGATGTGCATGTTCTGTGGTACTGATAGGCGCAGTTTGACTCTGCCATTTATGGGCATGATAACGGGATGATAACATCCAAAACTGTGCTTACATTACTCATAATGAGCTCATGCCATTTAAAAAAACACAAAACACGTCTTGTGCCTCTTTGTCAACCACAGACTTCAGCCCCATCACGTAATTCACCTCTATGAGGGCCCATTTCTTTAGTCTTAGAAACACGAAGCTCCACGTTACCACTCTTTGAACCTGTTAAACACTAAATGAAGGTGCTCATCATCACTTCTGACAGTCTGAGATTGTTGGTACTGCCTCAGATGCTGCTGCTTTTCGTATAGCATTTCTTTACCCCCTCTCAGCCACGTGCCTCCTCATCACTCACTCTTTGGTTTTGTTATTAGCTCTACCTAACACTCTGCACTCTCACTCTGTAATGACCCCGATCTCTCTCCCACACACTCTAATCCGCTGTTGTCCTCACTGGCCCATCGGTTATTATGCTGCAGCTCAGTTGCCCCGTCCTACCCCTTTCTTATAGGACATGTGTGTGCATGTGATGTCCCACTTTCTGAGTTAGTGTTTTCTCTTTAATTAAAGAGTGCTCAGTGCTGAGTCAGTGCGTCTAGTCGCTTTAAGCATCAACTATCCAGTCACACACTCTTTTAAATACATGAACTCACATCCAAAACAAAACTGCAGCTCTGTATACAATATACAAAGAGCGTCTATACAATGTGTGTGTATAAACACATGTAAATGCAGATAATTAAAGACTTGTGTCTGTTCACCTTGTGATTTTGCAGATTTGCATCTTGCAAGAAAATGCACAAGAAAAATCTATCCTTGATGTTTGATTCATCTCCACCATTCATGTACATGTGTTTAAATGTTTGCACTGGTGCATGTTGGAGTGCATCTGTGTATGTACATGTGTTTGTTTTTGCATATTATCAGTGTGAGGTCAGGGCAGTCTGGCGATGGATGTGTGCCAGCAGCAGCCTCGGAGGCTTCTGCTTACGTAAGAACCCAGGTGTATCTGTTCATCACACACCCAGTGCACAACAGACACAGGCACACACAGAAAAATACCATAACAAATACTTGCATGATGCAAAGCAGTGATTGACATCTTGTCAAATTTGGTACAGTAACTGACTTGGACACGATCTCTTGTTGACCTGAGTAGACAAGCACATCAGAACACACTTACCATCTAATTATGATGACTAACTATTTCATGCATTGTAAGAGATGAGGATGAATTGGGTGAAAATCTATTTGAATATGTTATTGAACAGCTGCTGTCTGCAGACGTCCATCTGCCATTAGGAATCTACATCAACAGACACATTAAACATCTGACGAGTCAGAGATTTTCCATAGAGAGGATCATTTACCGAAAAGAATCACAAACTTGAACCATTTTCTGAATCTAATGCACAACTTAAAACTCGTCGTAAACGATGTAACACTTCACCAGTAGACTTACTATCAGTCCTTATCCCTTGCAGTTGTTATCTCTGCCTCCCTTTTTCACTGTCAGCTGAAAAACACAAGAACGGGCTTTCTACAAGACTCACACAACTTCCTCTCTTTCTTTTACCCTTTTAGCAGCAGTGCCGCCGCTCCCCCTTCTGTCTGTTCCTCTGGATGTTGACAAAGGAATTTTTTGTGAGAAAGTGACTAAGACTCAAAGAATGTGTGTGTTTGTGTGTGTGTGTGTGTGTCCCTCCGTACTGTCACAGACTGTCAGGGCCGGAGAGAGAAACGAGTCTGACAGCAGGACTGTATTTCAGCCTCCCAATGTGACCCAGTTGGGGTCACGAACCTGGTGACTTTAAATAAGGAGAGAGAGAAAGAGAGAGAGACAATGTGACTCAGAGTAACAAACAAAGCCAGGGCAGAAGCAGCACTGTAATAATGGCTTATTTGATTGCCCTGATTAAAATTAGTACTTCTCATCATAGCAATTTAGCCAACTGCAATAATCAAACTCCTCTCCAGCCAAACAGACTTGTGTTCTTGTGTTTTGTCAAATATAAGAGCTACTAGAAATAACTAATAACTGGGGCTTTACCACTGTGATTCTTTACATTGTTACTGGACCCAATGTGAACCTTATTAAATGGATCAGGCGTTGGCAAAACAAATCCACATGAAACATTTGCTTAGCTCCTTTCCACTGCTGAAAGTTGATAATTCTGCAGCACTATATATACATTTTTATGCAAACATAACTGTGAAAATATGACCATATATACCTAGAACCTCTTACTTATATTTATTTAGGATGTGTACCTTTTATAATATGTCCGTACAGAGTGAGTAAGTACAGCATGTACGTGGACACACGTGCGTGTTTTCCAGATCCTGAAACAGGACGTGCTACCTTAGAAACACGAGGAAAACACAGGAAGTACAAAGTGCGTTGCTCAAATTCCAACGTTTTCTACGCAGTCAGTTTTCTAGAGTCAATCAGATGGTTGGATCTTGGGAAAAAGGTCAATGACGACGCCATGGAAAGAAAAGAAAAAGACAGTTATGGCGGATATGGGCAAATATGCTTGTATCTCCAGAAACAGATGCAGCAGGAATGCGATTCCTGTTTCACTGTAATAATAACGCCAAAGCTAAGCTACATCCACGTTAACTTCTACAGGCAAAAATAATCATTTTTGACTGCTGGAGTTCTACAGAGCAACTAACCCTTGGCTACTTTTTGATTTTGGTAACTTTGCCTTTAACAGACTGCAGTAAGTCCTCAGGACCTTTGCCCAGCTGCTCAGCTTCAGTGACAACTAAACACCACTAAAGTCCTCCGTGTGTCCCTGGTCTATTATTTCCTGAACTCTTCCTGAGCTAGAGATGAGTCAACCCTATCAGCCACAAGCCACAAGTTCATTGCCATGATCCATGCAGGGCAACTGCTGTCTTCTACTAAAAAACAAATCCACTTTTAATGAGCATATTTCCAGTTGTTAGCAAACAGATGTGCAGGACATTGAGAGCCAGTGTTACCATATCAGCCCGAGAAGCTGCACTCCTGAAACCTGGAACAAAGAATGAACTGCTTTTCCTAAAAGCATTTGCCTTGATTTCCTTTCCCTCACTGTTGTGTGTTCCTACCATCTCCTTTAATCAAACCAGCTTTTCACAGTCTCCTCCTCTTCCTCCTCTGTGTGGCCTTGCATCACCTTTCTTACTCGTCTTCCGTCTTTCCTGCCGTCATTCTCTTTCTCTCCTCTGCACTGAGCTCTCTCAGTCTTGCTGGTTGTCAGCCAGCATTGTCTGTGACGTTATTATGTTTGAATAGATTAAACCAGGCCAAACACAGGGAGGATTTAGTCGTCCATGTCTGCATGTTCCCCGCTCCTGTCTCTCCATCTCTCTTCTGTTCAAATAATGTATTGCCTTTCCTTTACTCCCTCTGTTCCTCTATCTTTCCATCTTTCATTGTCTTACCCTCTTCTCCTCATCTCTACCATTTTCTTTTATTCTTTCTCCCCAGTTCTCAGCCTGTCTTCATCTCCCTTTTCTCCCTTCATTCCCCTCAACACCTTTCACCTCTCCTTCCCTCAGTCGACTTCCATTTGCCGTAATGGGTTGTTTGTTGCCTTATTGTCTTTCAGAGTTAATCGATTGAGTAATGAGATACCAGGAGGTTTCTGAGGTCGTGCAATGTGTTTGGAGAAAATAAATGAAAGCAGTGTCTCCTGATGTCTGCACCTTCAGAAACGGACACAATAACCTGTCAAGTTGCCAACAAATAGCAATATCCCATAATGTCAAGACGAGCTGATCAAGACTGGAATTCTGGAAGCAACCGGGGGAAAAAGTATTCCAAGAATTTGTCAGTGACAAATGTCACATAGACAATGTGCATTAACATTTTCACCAGTGTTTAGAATCAACAATCAATCAATTCAACTACTACACCATTAGTTATTGAGTTAAAAGAACTCAGTCTGCAGTTATTGACATTTGTCCCAGACAGGGTTAACTAAAGGCTGCGTGCAGGCCACTGAAGTTCTTCCACGCCAAAATATAGTTCTCATTCTTTTATTGTATCTGCTCCCTGTGCCAATCAGTTTCAAACTTTTCCTACTTTGCCCGCTCTATAAACGTGCCTCCATCTCTCCCTCCCTTCTTCATTTCTCCTCCTCCACACTCCGTGTCTGTCTCTGCTCTGACAACGTGATCTATGGGGGCATTATCTTTCTATTATCTGTCCATCTCCTAATCGTTTCCCTCACCTCGCCTGGCATCTTTGGGGAATATTAATCAGCTCACAGACAAGTCTAATCACTGCTGTGGGGCTATATTGGGAGCTGCAGTCCATCAGCCACCAACCACACACACACACGCACACACACAAAGACACAAATGCAACGGGAGTTTCCTATTAGTCTGTTGCTCTCGCTCTCCTATTTGCACATAAATCATAAAATAAGACTTTAGCACATACAGATATTAGTAAATGTGATACATACAAGCACGTGCACTTTGTCAGGCAAACCTCCCACCTTCACCCAAAATGTGCATTCCTGCAAGTCATTCATCACGGAACTGTGGTGTGTGGTGGGAGAAACACTTAAGCTCAGGGAGCAGTCATCTTCTGCTTCTTGTGCAGTTTCAAGGGCTTACTGATGAGAAAAAGCAGTGTTGCTGAGTATCACTTCAAGAGACGGATACAAACTCCTTGTAACTACTTAGAGGTGTAGGAGACAAATGGACTCTAACATGCATGGTGCAGCATCCTAAATCAGCTTCAATATAATCCTAAAATCAGTCATACAGCTGTAGAGTGGTTTAGAAATGTATGATTTGAATAAAAACTCAAGGGACCAATTTAGTGATTGATCACTGCTAACGACTATATGTGGCTATTTAGTCTTAATACATTTCGTTTTAGCTCAGCACAGAGTTGCTTGGTGTCAGAAGTGCAAGCGGTCTGATTCATAATGGTAATTTAGAAGCTGAGTCGTGACAACAGGACGTCTTTCTTGTTATGTTAGAATTTTACACAAGTCATCCAAGGAGCTTCTTTAGTCTGAGGAAAGTTAGAAACCTCAAAGAAAATCCTCTGGGGTGGATTTCACGCCTCACCTGACCTAGGCAGAGTATAGAAAATGTGATCTTGGGTGTGTCACTTTGTGATATCTTGTTGATTTTAGATGATATAAATTAAGTCAAGTGAAATTAAATTCACTTGACTCGTTAAATGAGCAAGTCAAGAGACGTTGAGTCTCCAAATGCTTCCAAGAACATCAGAGCAATGTTTATTGGTTTCATTACTGTGCCAGCAGAGCAGAGTGATTGAGCATCTATGGGTAGAGACAGAGAGACAGCTAGACTGCAGTTTCTGTGGATTGCAGGCATTAGACCAAATATAACTGTACCACAATCTACTGTATGGTTTGTGGTCAAAGTTTTTATGATGTGAGACATCACTACACTAAAACTAACACATCGAACTGAAGAAGGTCTAGGATAACTATAAATGAAATGAAGAGGGAGAACACGTAAGCAGGGCCCCACCCGTGATTACAGGTCTGACTGAGGCATGACGTTGACACCAACGCCAACGACAGCCTGACCACAAATCATTATTGTTCATTTTTAAAGTTAATTCAAATCCAAATTTACTTTAATGTTGCTTTTAAAAAAACATAATATATTTAACAATTACCCTACTCTACTTAACTAGTAGAGAGGAAATCTGTGCTTGGACCAGTTCCCTTTACTTTATACATGTCCCCCTAAGGCGGTATTGTTGTAGTGACCTGGTAGCTGCCAAGCTAAGTAAAGAAAAATATTATAAGTAAACACTACATAAACTTCAACTGTGCAATGCAGATGAAACCAGAAGAAACAAATCAATTAGTTTGATTTTGTAAATGTTCCACTTCTGTGTCTGTGAGGTCAGACATTACAGCTTGTTCTCTGCTCATTTGCAAAGTTCAGCTTGTGCGTCTCACCTCAGTTTATGGGAGGCTACGAAGAGCTAATGTGAGAAAAGCCCTTACATCTGCTTGTGTCTCTCGGGCTTGATGTGCTTGTCCCTCTCATCATGCTCGTATATTGACGTGCACACAATGTCAGTATCGTGCTGAAAAATAAAAGCAATTCCATCCCATAAATCTTTCTACAGCAAATGACGGAAGCACATTTTATTCCAAATGGTAAAAGGAGAAAAGGGCAAAAGATGAAAGAATAGGCTGTGATTCCATCCAACAGATCTTCCTCTTTCAGAATGATCTTGATTATGAATGGCTGCCCCGAGGAGGACAGAGCAGAGAAAAGAAGGAGAGAAGAGAGAGATAAAGAAGATCAGAGGCATAGGGGTGCACGAACAGAAACCTATGACTGTCCACATGTATGTGCTTGCACATGGATGTACCTATAAACAGACATAAAAGGAGGGATGCAGTTATATATATTGCAGCTGCTAAATGCACAGATGGACCCGCTCACACATGCTATCGCCCTTACAAACACGTACACTTGGTTGTTGCACACAGAGGCATCTTAAAGTCCTCAAAATTCAAATTCTCTGCTCCAAAAATCCTTAGTTTGGGGGCGGTGTAACGTGAGGTGGGGATGTTATGGAAAAATAAATCATGAGAGGTTATGTGAGGAAGGGTTTTTGTGTTTGTAGATAGGCTATAAATCCCAAAGGAGACTGCAGCAGACACAGCTGTTTCACACTCCTCCAGATGTCAGTGGAGAAAGAGAAACAGGGGAATACAGAAGGGGAGAGACATGCAGAGACCTATACTGTACACATCAAAGACAACAGGGTCCACAGACATGCACACAAGCCACATACACACTGTACACATGGTGCTATAACTCAGTGAGAACACCAGTAACAACTTTGAACTCACTGAACAAGACCTCTCTTCTTGCTGCAGTTATAGTTAATAGGAGACACAAACATGCAGGCAATGCTGATAATAGCTGCTGTGGCCGGGTGATGGAGGTTTGGATTGTTGGAAATGTCACAGTAGCAGGTGGTGTATTAGAAAATCCCCAAATACCTGACTTTATTGGGAAAGATGTGAGCGAGTCCATTATCTGGCTTCTATTCACTTCCACATGCTGAGAACCAAAAAAGGAAAAGTACCGTCATCAACTACCTGCTTTAAAATGACCCTTACTAGTTTTTGACTGAGTCTTATAGAGTAAAACTTTGATTAGCAGGTGTTGGAAAATTCCTGTGGACAGGCTCCGCTCTTAAAGTGCCAACAGATCAGTGTCAGTGTCCAGGGTCAATACTACGTGTGGCTGGGAATTAAGGGGAACCTGGAGTCAAACCAGCAACCACAGCAACTGTTTTTACAACAGTTGGTGTCGCCCCTGCTCTTTTTAAGCTGTATCTGATCAACTCTCTAATGCTTTTGACAGTAAACCACACCTTCTGGTTCAGGTTTGAGCATGTAAACTTCAAACCACATGCAGCTTATTAGACGATATTTCCATTACAAAGTAAAATGCAATCCTGCAGAGGTGTCGTGTGCAGTGCTCACGGTAAAGTACTTTGCCTTTAGAGCACGCACGACAACTTACAACTTTCCTTATAAAGCACAGGTTACATTTTTAAGATGAATAAAATCATCTCATTATTGCTATAAATATGTTTGTCTGTCCTGTCCCCTAACCCTAACCCCAGAGTGTGGTAGTGAAAGCTGTTTTGGAGTGAAGGAGGATTTCTACCCCGTTCAATCCAACATCAAGATGTTGATAAGGGATGAATGCTCCTGGCAACCCTCTGTCCTGTGTACACGCTGCGGGTATTAAGTGTCTCTATTTCCCACTTCAGGATGTGTCTTTATATGGGTACCCACACAGTCACACATCTTAACCTGTGTCAGTCATCTCTTTAAGGAGACATTTACATGCAACACAAAGCAGGTGACAGACGAGAGTCTGGCAGTTTTAAAGAGTTCGTATTATCTTTTATACTTGGAATAAAATGCACACAATAGTCACTGAGCAACTAAAGAGCTAGAACTCTGGGAAAAAGCAAAGCAGTACTTTTCAGGTTTAATGTGTTTTACTTCTAGTTTAACACAGAGGGAAGTTGTGACTAGGAAAGAACTTACATAAATAAACGTACTGGACATTTACAGACAGTTGCTGCTGTTTGGTGGCAACTGGACTTTGATGCTTGGACTATTTACGGAGGGCTACTGTATTGTAAGACAACAGGAAGCTACATTTTCCAGAATATAACTCCACTCATTATCGTGTGAATTGCTCCTCTTCTTAGATCATCATCATATTAGATCAGAAATCATGCTGTAGGATGTTTGAGACACTTTTACCATATCATAGCATTAGTAAACTACACTACAGTCGGCAGGCCAAAGAGATCCATCACAGCCGTATAAAAGAAGCCTTACTGTCAGGCAAACCACAGAAGCCAACTTGAACACGCCTCGATCAGGGGCGCAGGTACTTCACCGCCCCCAAACAACACTGTAGGTGTGACTCTTTCTGTGGTTTATCCGCACAGCGCCTGTCAAGGACAGCAGCTCTTTGAATGGGTAAACCCTAATTACAGTTTGGACCCTCATGAAAAAGCTTCCGCTCTGACATCAAACACAAAGTCACTGAAGAACAAAGGCTTTCATTTTTCCCTTTGTTTCTGATGCCAGCGCAGCAAAAGCAGCAGAGGGCTGAAAGATAACGGGATTTAGAAACACCCAGCAGTGAAAGAGACCAGGAAAGAGACAATAGTGAGGACAAAACTGGCACAGCAAGACAAGAAAATGAACAAAAAATGGAAACATGATAAGAATGATGGATGTAGAGCAGCAGGGAGGGACACAGAGAGAGCTACACACACACACAGAAAACCAGTGGAAATACATTTGATTGTGTGCATGATAAAGATGAAGATCAGATCAACGACATTTATCTACTTTCCAGCTAATTCCATGGCATCAGAAAGTGTGTGTGTGTGTAATTAGTATAATTCCTTATCATATTCAATTAACCTACAGATAACAATGACGTGTTCTGCGCTGCAGTGCGACACGCGCCTGAGCACATTGTAAGAGCGTGTGCTGGTTATTCAGTTATTCAGAAAACTGTGATAGAGATGAGTTCATTCTCTGCGTGTGTGCGCGTGATAAAAGAAATCTGGCGTGTGCGCGTTCCTGTTCACCAGTAGCTCGGACAGACAGTTTACACTGCAGATCCTGTGGAGGTGAGGATGTGTGTGTAGTGTTTAAGTGTGTAATATCCGCTCCTACCCTTGTACGCCGAGCGTGTCTGTTTTGTCTTCCAACATGGACATTTTAAGAATGAAAGAAACGTGAGGAATGTCTGTCTCGTTGTAGGACTTCGACTTTTCAGATGTTTCTGTTAAAGTAAATGTGAAAGCACCAAATTTACTTATATCGACCAGTACTGAAAAACACAGTTTACTGTAGTCACTCACTCCACCTGTGGCCCACTTCCTAATCACTTCCTCACCTCCCCTATGTCAGCTCTGTGACGGGGGCACAAACTGGAGCTGCACCTCTACGACCCTGTCAGTTCTGGCTGTGTTAAGATTACCAAAGAAAAAAGACATTGTACCATTGAGTTGGTCGCTGATGATGATGATGATGATAAAAGCCAGGTAAACATTTTCTGGCAGGAGGCAACTTGGTTTATGGGAAACGTAGCCGAGCACTGACTAAAAGCAACATTTTCACTTTTCTTTTCTGCTGCTACGGCCCAGACAGCACCCTGTGCCCACCTTTGTTGCCACATAAGATATTCCATTATTAGTAACCTCTACCAAAGTAATCTGCAGTAAAGGTCAAGGTTAAAGGTCACAAAGCAGCAGTTCAGTATCTACAAACCTCAGATTACTACAGAGTACTTTCTCTGGATTTAAGACTTCAATCATTTTGCCTTTTTATTAGTTTTTGTTTTATTTCTTGTCAGAAGCTGAACTTGGACCTTTTTACAAAAATCCCCAACACTAACTCGCTCACTCGTTCACATTGTGACACACGCAGAACACAAACAATTCGCCTGGCTTACAGTAATCCAGGAAATCACATTTGGTACTGTAAATCTCCTGATGCAGCTTTTTTGTTTACTCAACCTTGTTTTTTTTTTATTCCTCTCCTATACCACCCACCTGTCTCAACCTCTCACCACTTTCTCTACCCCCACCCCCAATCTCAAAGGCAGAGACACAGATTTAAGATTCATGCAGCAACAAAAACAAACCCCTTGACACACACACACATCGTGTCCTCACACCAACCTCTCAGGCCAAGTTCTTGACAACAGACTCCCAGCAGTCTAAGCCTCCTCCACATCTTCATAATTGACCTTCTCTGTGTGTGTGTGTGTGTGTGTGTGTGTGGCCATCTGTGGGACTCCAGTCGCCCTGTTTGAACATTTTCCCTGTGAGTGCCGCTCACTCGTCCGTTTCCACTTCCTCTGCCCTCTCTTTCTCCTTCTCTGTCTGCTTATCGCTTTAAACCCTGCATGCCTAAATGGAGATGACAGTACTGATCAATTTCCCCCACGAAAACTCCCGACTGCTCCTCTTCTCTAATCTGATGGAAATGTACTGCAGTGTCATGCAGTTTTACCGAGTCATGCTCCTGTTGTTGCTGCAGTGTGAAATCAATTCTACGCATTTCACATCCTGACACAGGACAGGATTTGTAATAACAAAATGAAGGAAATGTTCAAACATCATTAGAAGCAGTGATGAAACGTGAAGCAGTCGCTGCCATTTGCTGTAATGTTCAATCTCATCATAACCAGATTGCTGGAAATACAAATAGAGCCGAAGCCACGCAGAGCAGCAAAGGGTAATTTTCTTTTCTTGGAATGTAATCTGCTGGATGCTGCTAATGGTAATGATCACAATGGTGCTGATGCTGATGACCTCATGTGCTCTGCCGCTGCCACACACACAGTTGTCTGTGTTCTGAATCCAGCAGAGCAACAGCTCCCCCGTGTGGCAGAGCTGGGAAAGTCAAGCTGAGAGAAAAGTTTGTTACAAAGGCTGCACCGCAGCTATAGTACACTGTCTGAAATAAAAACTGACTTAAGTGTTTAATATATTGTTAGAAGCTATATTGAGCTTTTATTTCCTTAGGAGACAAATTACTCAGTGGGTGGAGCAAGCATGCTGAGCTGTTCTTGGAACAGACAGACACACTGACACACTCACACCCTGTAGAAGCGTCTGGCACCAACCATCTGGCAGCTGTCCATAAACAATTTTCCCAGGGGCTTCAATAAGTGATTTCATTATTATTTAACTGTGTTTATACAAGAGACAATTTAAAATATGCTTACAGTTACAGCTAATGGCCTGGTAGCTCGATGTTAAGCCTCAGACTGGGATACAGAAGGTTGCAAGTTCGCAGGTTGCAGGTTCGAATCCCCGTCTGACCCCTAGTCCATCCTCTACCAACCCCCATATCCCTGACACCCAGCTTTAGCTCCCTGTAAGTCGCTTTAGTCTGCCAAGCAAAGTAAAGTAATTACAGTAATACCTCAATCAGTTGTACAGAAGTTGAATCCAATAGCAACTGTGACGTTTCACCCCTCTCAAGTCTGACTGACTGGTGTGAGTAGCAGGTTAAGAAACCCTGTGGTACCCTCACATCACCCCCTGGTGATTGGTGGTATTGTAAGTGAGTGATAGATTATGTGTAAGGCCAACACCTGTTCAGGCAGGAATCTTCTCTGCCCAATGGCGTAGGGTTGTGATTACTTAACTTGTACTGCACAGTATAGTTCTTTCCTCAATTCTTATGAATTTAACGGGTTCAGACTCACCGACTTATAACTGACCAGTTATACTTTAGTATTATTATTATATAATCTAGTTTGTCAAAATCTTCAATAAACTCTAGTTATGATGGTGAAAAGCAGGAGGAAAACCTGTTTTATAATACATCTCAGGTAAATGGTTCCTTATGGGAACGCACACAGTTATGTTAATGATTCAATATAAGTTTACAGGCGTCCCTCCAGAAATACAGATGGACAAATTAAAAATACATGTTAGCTAAATTTTATAGGACAGAACTGAGTTTTGTTAATGATTGTGTCAGTGTCTGCTCAGCAAATGTTAAATGAAATCATATCATACCAGTGTGCATGTGTGTACAGTGCATGTGACAGATTCCTACATGATCATAAATGAGGATGAGGACGATGAATGTCTGCTGGCTGAGACACAATGAAATAATGATGGATTGAACTCATCATCAAAGACCTGGAGCAGACAGTCAGCTCCATCGCTCACCAACCCATCTGTGTGTGTGTGTGTGTGTGTGTGCGTACATTTCCAGCTTTACAGACCAGAACAGAACATATGACAAATATAAATAGAACCATTCACATATGTGGGTATTTATCTTTGTTGGTCTCAGTGTCACATTGCTGTCGTTTATCACCAGAAACACATGCTACCACTCTGGGACTTGTAACACCTCACCGCGCAGAAAACTCTAGGAATCCGTGACTTAAAAAGGGTTATTGCAGCAATTAAGTGCAACAATTAACACCCCGTGCTGTCAGCCGACACTGTAGTACCTCAACAAGACCAATGAGTGGCAGCCCTACGCAGCGCTACAGCTGATGTGACAGTGCTGAAGAGAGAGGACATGTGGAATAAACCAGACAAGTTAAAAGACTGGAACGAGACTACACCCAACATAGACCTGACTCGCTAAGTCTTTCACATTTGTATTCAGATGTTCATTATGCCGTTATTTGTCAGCTTGCTCTCGTTATAAAACAGAAATATTGTTATTGATGTTTCGTTTTCGGTTGTGCACATGTTGACAAGTAAAGTGTTGAAATCAAACCTGCTAAAATTAGTTGCATGACGTCACATAATTCTATGAACCATACTATCGTTTCTAAGCATGTTGGCATTTATGACAACACACAACCAAATGTGAATGCACCGCTGCAGCTGAGGCACATTTAATCAAACTTTAGTCCAGCTTCTACAAAAAGATCCAATAAAGCTTGGACAACTCAAGCTAATAGTAAGATTCACCTTATTGTGAAACTTTAAATTGGTATTGTCCTTACAGAAACCTCTTCCAAAAGCAATCTAGATCTTAGAATAATGTGATTTTGAAGAAAGCAATCTCACAACTGAAGGGAAAAACAGCCACAGCAGACGCAGTAACTTATGGTTTGATTAAATGACGCCCCTGTGCTATTCTGGGCGGATACATTACACATTACTGATGTCACCAAATGAAAGAAATAAGGGAAAGAGAGGAGAAAAAATGGTCAAAGAAAGGTCGGCGTGGTAACGGAGATTAGAGAACTCATGGGAGCAAGGAGGCACACAGGAACCAGAGTGGAGAAATGAACACCATCCACCAACCACAAGTCTGAAGCCCAAACGTTTTTCTGTTTCTCCAGTCTCACAGGAAGCTGAACAACCGTGAGGCTTAGGTGCAACATAAACCCAGTGTCTGCAACACAAACGGTAAAAAATGCTGTGGAAGGTGTTTTCTGACCAAAAAATGTTCATAGTTTGTCTTGTCTTAGAGAGGAGAAGTTGGGATAAGACTGAATAACGCTGATCTGACACTGATGCTCCCCAGTCTAAATACTCTATACAGATGCTGCCTTTCTCTCAGTATTTTAGCGTATTTCATATTCCAGCTGCTTGTTGCTGATACAAAACATGCACAACCTAAAGGATATGTACGTACACAGGAAGTAACGACGGAAAAACAAAGCATGTCAGAAGTGGTACATTGACAAGAGGTACAGTACATCTTGGAGTAATATTTGTGAGGACAGAACGTCTAGCAATCATGATAGAATTAGTGTTCGTAACCTGTTTGACCTGCTGTCTGACTGTTATTTCCTGCCATCCTGACCGAGCCACTTGGCTGACGATTACTGTGCTTTGTGAGCAGGAGATTTGCACAAAGCTAACTGCTTTACGAGGTCGTATAAAGAATCCTCTGTCTGGATTCGAGTCCAGTGTGCGGTCAAATGACACAAAATGACTGGGAGCAGCTCCTAGGTCAGCGTGGCAGGCAAGATGGCTGGCAGATGTCGTAACCCTTTACACAGCTCTGCTGAGACCTTAAATAAACCAATGCCGAACTGCTCAGATTGTCTGACATACATATAGATGTAATTTAACAGATAAGGAAACTTGTTGTCCTTTTATGTCCAGTTCTGTGGTATTTAAGCATTTACACCATGTTTCACTGACGTTTCCTGGTACGTGGCTGGTTCACAGGCTGACATGACTTTGCCCTTAATGACATTCATTATGAGCTTAATAAGATGTACAACAGGCCCCGCGGCAGCAAAGTCGGATGTTGATAATTAAATTGTGGGCAAAGGTTGACTGGAGAACACTTCTACTTAGATAGAGTCTGGTCTATCTCAGCAAGAAGGTTATGAGGCGCAGAGCAACCGAAGGCGAGAGCGACAGAAACAAGCCGTGAATGTGACAGAATGTCAAACGGACCAACTGGGTCAGATCGACAGGCAGGAATACGCAGACATAATGCGGAGGAATGAAATGTTCCCAAACACCTCTGACAGTCACCCAATGAGATTACCCATCTTCTCCAAATTCACTGGGCTGGTGTTAGTACAGTGTCTGCTTTCATATTTCTTAAATTATTATAGTTCAACGGAAAAGCACACATTTAAAGTGCACAACAGTGTTTACAAATGTTGCTGTTTGTTCAAGTGCTCATATCACCTCTGATACTCTCACATACTGTAAAGTGAATATTAGTGCAAAAACTGCCTTTTGCATGTACTCTGGTCATCACTGCGTACTATAGGAATTTGTCCATGGTGTGTTAGTATGCTGTGCTGCATCCAAATGCTTTTTGCCCACAAACATTAATGCAATCGTCATTGTTTTTCCCACAGAGCATATTGTATCAACATCATATTTGCATGAGAGTGAACTACTGTGCATCAGTCTCAGGGTCATCCGAGCCAGCGTTCCCGTTCTGTGCTTCACGTGACTAGATTGTTACCTAAAAATCCATTAACACCTAAACAAACAGCCATTTACAACAACATGTGTCCAGGGATCCAGCTGTTTTCTAAGACACAGAACAAAGCTCATTTTAAATACCGAGGTAACTGACGTGGATTTGATTTAACCCCAGACTAACAATCAAAATCTGGCACAACATTATTATCCTGTACTGTACAGTTTAGCCCATCACTGCATCAAGGAGCATTTATTTTCTGGGATTTGCCATATTTCCATAGGTTAGGAACAAACTACGCACCTGAATTCTCAATAGATCCAGAGCGTTCGCACTTACATATGAGGGAGTATCAGTGGCCTCTGGTACATTAAGCATCTTTTAAAGATGCAGAACTTCCACAGAGCCTGGGAGAAGTTGTTGAAACGGAATACGGGACAGAATAACTTTGCATTAAAAATGAGGAAAAATGGTGCTGCAAAGGCACTATCTGAATTTCCTGAGGCAAGCGTGAATTAAACGAATGCAAAGTGTAAGGCGAGATGGAGAACAGGAGGAAACAGATGTGTTGTTTTTAACATGCTGTACATAAACAAGTATAAAAATGTAACACACTCTGCACTCACCCCACCTGGTGGAGGCAGATGGCTGCCCACCCTGAGCCTGCTTCTGCCGCAGATATCCCCTGCTATCCAACTGTCGCCTAGTGCTTGCTTCGGGGAGATTAGTCGGTCCTGACTTCATTTTGTTGAAGTCCTTACTATGTTTAGTGAAATATATTGAGGATAAACCAAGTGCTCATCATGAATTTTGAGATAACGTCTTCAATTAGGATGTTGAACCAACAGTGGAGACATTTAGTTTTCAGCAATATAAAAAAAAGAGAACAAGCATTTTCTACATACTTTAATAATGGATTTAATAATAAGTGGGATGCATCGGCCATGATTTGAAACAGGAGTGAACATATTAAGTTTAATGGAGCTGTAAGAAAAGCCGCACAACAGCATTACTGGTAACGTTAGCACTCATTGTTTTGATGAAGGGATAATACAAATATTCTGTCATGGCTCAGTGTTGTAGACAGAAAGGTCAGAGACCAAGGTCACGTGAAGTTCCCACGGGAACTGATTCACAGGCCTCTTGACTTTGCCCGCCTGTCCTCGGCTCTCTTTGATCATCAGCAGGACGTCTTCGTCGTCGAGGATACGGATGAGGTCTCCCTCGTGATCGCGGTAGTTCACGGCGACGTCGTCCTGTTTGAAGACGTTCCTGAAAGAAACACAGGCAGGAAGATGGTGACTTTAGGATGCATGACATCTTCCAGCTAAGGAGCTCTAAATATCACACTGAAGAATTTCTGTCAAACATAAAATATAATTATGTTTCTCTGTGTAAAAGTATCAGCTCAGTAAACAACCATTAAATGATTTAGAAGCTTATTCACTTCTCTCTTTATAAAAAACACACAGCTAAGGCTTCCTGTATTTCTTATTTTCTACTCTTACTTTATTGTTGTTCACTTAACATTACTAGGATTTTTAAATTATTATTATTGTATGTAATGGTCTTATTAGGAAAATCTTTGAGAGTAAACTTGTTTTCATGTGTTTTTTATTAAGTGGTTTACTTTAATGTTTAGCTCAACAAAGATATTGGAAGAAAGTCTTGCACCACATTCCGAGTCAAGCTAATGGCTGCCCCCACATGGCTTTTGTTGATAGTTTAATTAAAATTCTGCTTTGAAAATTATCACCTAGAAAACATGTGCTGCACAAAACAAAATGGGTTTTAAGTAGATATTGCGGCGTCCTCTCTATATTCATATGCTTTGCCCAAACAGACAGTAATGAAGAGACATAGCAAAGGCAAAATAAAAGATGATGTTTCTATTGGATTCCTGGGGGCACAACATAATGAAGTACTTCTGATGAAGGACAAACAGAAATGTTTTACTGCCACAGTCAACAAAATGGCACAGAGGCGTGTATGTGAATATACGAAAACCCTTTTTAGAGTTTTTTATATGTGACAGATTTTTTGAGACCTAATAACGATGATAATCGTGAATACACCCAAGAACGGATGAAGTCACTTGTTGCATTATCTACATTATCTAGGACATTTAGCAACAACTGTCATTTCTACACTCCCCGTTTTATCTTTGCTTCTTCCTCTTTCTTGCTTAATACATTGTGATATTGCCTCTTCTCTCTTCCTACTTACTATCTGCCCATACCTCCACCACTGCCCTCTTCCCCGTTCTGTTTATCCACCCCCACCCCTTTATCAGCGCTGAGTCATATTAAAACCCAAGACCAGGGTCTCATCCATCCTACTCCAGGGCACAATAGCTCTGAACACAGAAAAACAATAATGAGCAGATAAGCAGCGGAAATGAACTGATTATGAATGGGGTGGGGTAATCATCATAGTGCTCACCTATCTAAATTACCAGATAATGAGAGATTGAGGGAGAAGAAGAACGAAAGAGAAAAAAGACGGAGAAGAACAGATACGATAGTGTAATGAGCATATGCATACGGTGATGGTGGTGCTGGAGGGGTGAGTCGGAGGTCCCACAGGAACCAATTTGACAAGCGTGTGATGACTGGCAACTGGCAATTTGCAGGTTTGCTGTGCAAAAATGGCTGAATATGTTGCCCCTCAGGGCAGGCCAGTGAATTAGTGCCTTTCTATTTTTCCTTGTTTGTGCTGGGACTCTAACTTCAGCTGCATACGCCAAAAAAAAATACTGAGTGAAATGCTGAAAATGTGGTCACAAAGGTCAGCAATCACCTTAGTTTATGAGTACATCTCAGCAAAAAAAAAAAAAAACACATGGAAATCAGCTCCACTGTGAAGGGACCCAAGGTCAAAAAGCTTTAATTTGTGATTTAAAGCTGAATATTTTAGTCTAATTCATTAAAGTGGACTCAACCAAACAGCTGAAACACTTTACAAATGCTTTAAAAAGCTGAGGTTAAAGATTACCAGGAGCCTGTTAGTAGTTTTCAATTCATGTAATTCTTCACAAAGAACAACAAGCAAGAAACTAAAGCTTCTGTGAGGCTGTTAATGCGATGGGAACATGTGACGGCTGACATGCAAAAATAGTGTCACATGCCCCACTGACTTTACTCCAACCTTTCGTATCCCATTATCACATTTTGGGGAAAGTGTTGTAATTCACTTCCAGGTGTGAGGCAGCACGCACTCACTTCCTCTTCAGAGCTGAACCCCCCCCCCACCGCCGCCAAACAAAATGGATCCTCACATTTCTCTCAATCATTGTTTCCCCACGATGCAGCAAAAGCAGGACAGGAAATGTACACTGTGAAGGGGCAGGTTGCTCTCTCGTTTCTTCCCGCTTGTTTTGTTTTTACATTAACAGACGTACCTCATGCGAGACAGTAGGTCCTTATATGTTGGCTGAATGGTGAGGTCCTCCTGCACACACACGTCTCTGTAACAAACGAACACACAGCCGTCTTCTTTAAGCACATTTGACAAACGCTACTGCTGAACTACAAACACAATCAGACTTTTCGCATGGAACACTTTTTTTCAATGAATGAAAAGATCACAAACTTAAGCAAGTGCTGTGATTGTTTTATCAATCAACCAACGATGGACAAATTATGATTTAACAATATCACTTGTCATCATATCATTATGCTAATTACCTTCCTTCCTAAAGCTGATTTCGTTTACTTGTATAGAAATGTAATTGTGAAGAGACTGGGTTGATTTGGAGACTAACAGTCCTGGGCCTGGTCCTGGAGAACCACTGTCCTGCCTGTTTTCCAACTGTCCCTGCACTGAGCTTCGGCATGACTGGACAATCCAGGTTATCGACAGTGTGTGGAGTAGAGACGCTTGGAAAACAAGCAGCATAGTTGCTCTTGGGTACCACTGTGGATCAGCCCTGTTTTAATGGTTGAAGGAATCTGGAGCTACAGTCTATATTTTCATTTCAATCTATTCTATTCTACTTCTTTGATCTGTCCTGTTGTATATAACATCCACGTATAAAACAGGTGGGGGGTCACTGGACATATGTCAATTACTGCATTCCAACATTTATGCCCCCAGCTGAGGAACAGACCTGGTTTCGACTCCGGAGGGGGTGAGCAGAAAGCAGCGCAGACAGCTGTAGGTGGGGCCTCCACTTTCCCCGTCTGAGTCGCTCTCGGGGAGAGGCTTTATGATCTTCACAAAGGATTCAGGGAAAATACCTGTCTGGTTGTTCACTGTGCCCTGACACAAAAAGAGAAAGATGGAATTGAAGGAGGGAGGAGCAGCAGTGTTTACAGTCCCAGGCGGCTGACGGTGAGACGCGTTGACCGTTTAAAGGAGAGAGCATCAAAAAACAGAATAAAGCTGCATCTAGAGACAGATTTTCTCGAGTAATTAGTCAGTCCATAATGTGCTACTGATGTTACAAGCGCTCAACACAACTATACACCCTTTTTACTACACCCCAGCTGTCTGACAGTGTTAGTCCAAACTCAAAAAGCAGCTAACAGACTTTATAAAGCCTCCATTTCATCAAGCTTATAATTTGGATACAGTGCACAGAAGGCAACTGACTGTTGATTTAGATAATTATCTGCTATTATCCCTGTTGTTAGTTTGAAGCATAAATACTGTGTTAATATAAATGTTTATTTGAAAATGTTAAACATGACGCTGCTAATAACATTTCGGACAAAGAATGGCCATAAAACATTTCTGTGACTGGAAGTGATGGGTAGTCGTGTTTGGAGTGGACTAATGAGAAACAATCAGAATGTATATGCTCTCCAGAAAATCGAGTAATATTCTCATTGGCAGCATTTCAGTAGATTACATCACCCCTCTTGACACCTGAAGCCGTGGTCATTTAGGGGTGACCATGACCCAGCTGGCCTGTAAGATTATAGAAACACATTACTAGAAGTGAGGGCACAAGTCTAACGTAATGTAACACAAGCTAAACATTTGATTCTGATCTTTAGTCCCTGCAATATAGTAAGAAATAATAAACTCACCTAAACCTAAAAGGAGTGAACTGTGCCTTTGAACAGTGTTCACCAGGGTTTACTATTGGCCACTGAGCAGCATCACTGCAGCAACTTTATGTGAAGTCAATGTCTCATTGGCAGCTCTGCAGAAGAAAAGTGTCCCTGGAGTTGCGGTTTCTCTCCACCTTGTTGTGTTTGAAGCGTTTACCTTGATGCACCAGTTAGCCAGTTGGGTTTGTCACGTTTTCCACCCACAGCCGCTCTGTCCACTGACTAAATCAAAGGCACTCAGTCAACTTTTCACAAGTTCTAAGTGTTGCATTAACCTCACCCACCCCAAAAAACACTTACTACTAGCATCGATGCAAACAATGCCAAAAAAGAACAACAGGAGAGTGCTTCGCTGTGTTGCGTAACAACAAATATCAGTCTTTTCCATTACGATTTTTGGATCTCTATAGAAAGCCAGGGGCAGGATAAGTGCATCCTCCTCCATCTATGTTGATTCCCTCTCTCTCTCTCTCTCTCTCTCTCTTTCTCTCCTATCATGTCAGCTTCCACCTCTTTTCTTTCTCTCCCACTCACCCACTCCCAGCTTCTCTCTCACACTCTCCATCTCAACACCTCACACATTTTTTATTAAACACGTTTCCTGACCTTTCTTTAAGTACTCTGTGACAGAGCAGAATTTTTATGACAACTGTTTACCGGCAGAAAATGTAAATGTCCCACATCCCTTTTTGGATGGCGACTTACATGTGACGCTTGCAGGGTGTAATAAGGACATTGTGTTCATTAACCTACCGTTCCTGGAGAGGAAAGTGGAGCAGGGCACCTCAGATCACAGAACAGTGGAGGTGCACTGTGGCCGCTGTGCTGTGCTGCTGCTGTGTGACAATGCTTCCTTTTTACATTTGATTAGATTCTGTAAATAACTTGCTGACTGCTTCAACTTGTGAAGAGACTGTTTTGCCAATTTGTCAGCATTTGGCAAGATAAAAATAACCGAATGGAAATTAATTGTTTAAAAAAAAGCAAACCTGAAATACTTTTGAACAAAGAATATATGGACACACAAAAAAGTATCACACCGGTGTGAGATTTCTGAATGTGTGCTCCAAAAAGCATGGGCATAAATCTACTCCACTGTTCAGTGAAGTCAGGCACTGCTGCACAACAATCAGGACACACAGCTGGTGTACCAGTTTATCCCCAAGGTGTCAGATGTGGTTGAGGTCAGGGCTCACTTCTCTCATTTCCTTAGAACACCAGATACATAACAGTACACGTAAAGGAGCAGCTACAGTTCAAAGGCAAACTCTGCCCAACATAATTGTCATACATATTGCGCGCAGCCTCTCGTGGGCGTGACAAACTTTATGTGAGCATGTAAACTATAACTGGAGCATGCAGATATTCTGCTCATTCCTTCCTTTAACAATCATTTTCTCTGTTTCCTGCATTACTCTTTTTGTTCCTACCATCCGCTGCCCTGATCAGATGCCTCCTTCTCTTTGTCTTTGCTTTTTTTGTCTCATCTCCCACTCCACCTCTTACCCACCCCTCCCTCTCTCTCCATCCTTTACTCTTCTACTTTTTCTCTTCCTCTCGCCTCCTATATTTTTCTCTCCCTCACTCTCTCTCTCCCTCTCCCCCTCCTCCACTCTCGCTCTTTATCTCCATTCTTACCTCCAGCCAGTCGGTGTTGACTCGTCGCAGCAGGAAGATCACCTCTCCCCTCTTCAAGTTCAGCTCCGCCTTGCCGTTGCCGCGAAAGTCAAACATTGCCTGGGACACACATAGAAAGAAGAAACCACGCACACACGAGTCAGTGAGAGGAGAGAGGAAAGAGAGAGGAGAGAGACGGACACAGTTAACTCAAAGAGAGAAGGGACGGTGAGAGCAGGATGGGTAAGACTTAATACTTCATTAAGGTGACAACGAGTGAGTGTGTATGGGAGAGAGTGCGAGTGAGAAAGAAGGGAGGCTACAAACCATTTTTCAGCCTAAAGCTTAAAGTAAAGTAAAGAATTTTTTTAGCAAAAAGAGGGTTGATAATGATGGATTTACAGTTTGAAAAACAAGATGCAAACTCAAACAAGACGGAAAGCAAAACCTAATTATTTACTAACATGATTTAACAACTAACAAACATAAATATCTGTATCATAAGCATGTGATATATCTGTGAGTGTTCTAAATATAACTCAAGGAGTGTGTGTGACACTGTGAGCATGTGCGAAGAGTTTGGAAAAGTAATACAGCCTTAAGAGATGCCCGAGTGCAATGTTCCTGTTTGTTTGCATGTGTGTGTGTTAGATTAAGGCTGCTTGATTGTCCTGGTTTGCATCAGTGCATCTGGAATAAAGCCTGCCAGAGTAGAATTAGCATTTAAACTAGAACCCATTGGAGTCATTGACAATGTTTTGAACCTACTCCTACTTCCTTAAACATACAGCTGATTAAGTAGCCGATTACAAATACACACACTACTGCTGATACTTGTAGTGTGACAAACTGAATCTGCTGTGCACGAATAGATCTAAAAGCAAACAGAGACATGCTGCGGAATGAATTTCAACCACAGTGGGAGAGAAAACACAAGAGACAGGGGAACTAAAAGAGAGCTGGAATATCAGAGAGGTACAGTGAGACCAAAAAAAGAATGCAGCGTGGTTAAAGCAGTGGGAGGGAGGTGAAGAAGAGGGGGAGGAGGAGGAGGAGGAGGAGGAGGAGAAGGAGGAGGAAATAAGAAAAGTGAAAGTTAAACAGAGGTGCAGGGCTGCAGATTGCTGCTGACTTTATGTTGGTCGTTTATGAGGGATAACCATCACAGGGCAGGGACCCATGCAACTCTCAGGGCCACCGTATGTGTGAATCAACCAGAGTAGCAAACACGCCTTAAGAAAGATGTAAATGCAACAGAGAGCAAGCGTTCACATATCAATGGCTGATTTAGCAAGTTAGACAGAAAAGAGCAGGATATATCTCTTAATTTAACACAACTGTCCACTTATACTACGTAATAAACTGGTTAGATTTTAGTGGCCAAAGGTCAAAGGTCAAGGAGACAGTCACCTCATTTTCATTTAACTCTTTGTTTGAATGTCATGTCTCATGAGGGGATTTCTTAAAATCAGCTACAAACTGCCACCTGGTGTCAAGAATGAACTAATTAGATTTTGGTGGATAAGGGTAGCCACATTCCAGGTCATGTTTTCTCCAAGAGGTTTGATCCAATAGCAACTGGACTTGTTAGGTTTCATGAGGACGTTTCACCCTTCCAGAGGGCAGTCAGACTTGGGAAAGCCCCCTGGAATGGAAGGGTGAAACGTTGTCAAGAAACCAAACAGGTCCAGTTGCTTTGGATAAAACCTTTTTGAGTTTGTAGGAAATTGTCACAGAATATAACTACATAATTAAGTGCTTGAGTGCAGATTGATGCATTTGTATTTGTGTGTATGTGCTTACGTGTGTGTGTGTGTGTGTGTGTGTGTGTGTACATGTGTGTCCACAGAAAACGAGACAGAAGCTGGTGGCACGTTAATAAGAGAGTTAGTGCCTGGATTAACAATCCATGGAGACTACCTTTACCCTGAGGACCATTATTCCAGATACTGTTATACTACAGCTTTGACCCACCACTGGCTGTAATTTATATATGATTTGAAAATGTGTTGGAGGTGATAAGCCACTATCTCCAACACAAACACTAAATATGATGTGACAAAGCAATTCCACCTCCCTCTACACCTCATTTCATCTGTCTTTCTCTCCCAGTCTCCTCACTTGTTATTGTTCCACCACGTTACGTCTTTACTTTGACTTGTCTCTCTCCCTTTGTCTGTATTTCAGTTTGATTCTTTAATCCAATTTGTTCCCTTTTCTCTCTCTGGCTCCTTGTGTGATTAGTTGGTTTAGCCAACTAATCAAGCAGCTGACTTAATGAGTAAACTACAACGAACAAACGAGTGCTGTGGGTGCCAAAGTAGTTTACGCAGTGTATGCCATTTGAGCAGCTGCATAAAAAGAGGTGCTCTGAACCTCGATATTGCTTAGTATATTTGCTTAGACACTGTTCGAGAAAACATCATTAAAATCTATCTACTAAAAGCATTTACCCATACCTGGTCTTGCAACCCATAGAAGCGTCTGGTGAAACTGCACCAACAGAACGGGCACCTAGCGAAGCATACGAGTTTGGTTTATGCACAAAATAAATCTTAGTTTTAGTATACTTGTTGTGGTTGTAGTCCTGTGCCTTGTAATCCAAAAATGTCATAAGTCTAAATATTATTTGACTGTCTCCTACTAAAACACCGCCAGCCTCGTCCAGCTGTGGAGCTTCTTTGTTGGTCACATAAAGCTGTAGGACCATCTGATTTCAATTCATAACTATGAAACAGGCCAAGAACGTTGCCAGATGTCGAGATCTCTGACTGAATTTCTCCACGTAATAATAGTGCAATACCTCTGCACAACCCCTACTCCAAAGAGAGAGAGATTGATCCTGTAATCTACCAGTTTGCAACGACACTCAACAATCTTAGCATAATATTCATATTTTATATCCAATAGAGAGCAATGCAGCTTGTATCCTTAAAGATTTGAAGATAGAAGGAGGAGAAGTACTGGAGGTAAACAAGCTGTCTGCTCTCACCGCATATGGTGTAGCCTAACCAGGGTTTGTGTTTGCTGCTGGTGTATCTTGGATACCCAGTAAAAAGCTGTTGTGCTTTAAATGTGGCCACACAGCCCCTGGGTTCAGCCAGCCACGGGAGCAATCATCCGGTACAATTAGACTCGCGCCGACCCTGCCTTAATGAGCTTGTTAAACCCTCAGCTCGTTAGTCTGGCAATAGGGAGGTGGAGATGAGATTGAGTTTTTTTTTCCTCTCCTAACATTTAATGAAAGTTTTTAAAGTAGATGGCCCACTTCCTAGAAGGCCTGGAGTAGAGGATAATATTAGACTATATATGTACACGCCTGTGAGGATGAGCCCTGGTTATAGAGGTTCAGTGTATCTGTGTGTGCACATCATACCAAGCAAAAATAATGTGTGCACAGGCACATTTTGAAATCAAAGCTGTCAAAGCCTTCAAATTATGTACATTTTGTGTGCATGTTAGACGACAACAACACCTATTGCATAACCTGAACCTGATTAATGCACTGGAGGCATTTTTAACGCCTGTTTTATTACGTATTTTTCCATTTATTTGGCAAAATCGAAGCTGCACCAGTTGGCTGGCAGTTTGGCTACAGATTAAGTTGTTACTGTTGATGTGCTTTACACATCTCGTTGGCATTGAGCAACAATCGCACTCATCTGAAATCATGTTTCTGATGATCTGACAAAATACAAAAGTCCAACATCACCTCTCATTCTGATTTCCTTTCGCTCTCCATTATCCCAGGACAATAGATGGCTCTTTAATTGCTAGATGCCTCTCTGTTTTTGCCAACCACCTGCTAAATGTGTCTGTGCCATTCGGTGCTTGGCAAGTGGAGTAGAGTGAGTTTAATGGGTTCTGAGCCTTTTTTTCCAGAAACAATCGTCTGCTGAAACACGGTTGATGATAGTGGTCAAACTGAACCTCTTTCTGAAACACTGTGAGACCAAAACAGTGACTCAGAAGTTATGTAAAGGTTGTGTGCAGTTACTGTTCATATGAATAAATATGTTTAAAGAACATACAGAGCAGCGGATCAACTGCTCACATTTTCTCCCCGGGAGAGAAAATGTACTAAGTGTACCTGCATATCTAGCTATGTTTCCTCATCTTATGTGAAATAGCATCTAATTTCAGCTTTAATGGTACTTGCTGCTCCTTGATCTGGCTTTATACCTCTCTTTTTGCCTCTCTGGCACACTATCAGTCTCTTTTCTGCCCTTTACATACACATAATGTCTTTTTGTCTCTCTGTGTAATTTCGTCCAGCTTGTGTATTCTGAAAAGCTCATGCTAACCAAAAGCAGCCTGTCCCATTGACCTTGTTTGAAGCTTGTTTTGTCACAGCCAGTAACAATAACTCATAATGCTGTTGGGAATAAACTTGATCTAATACTCTGTGGAGTGGAATGAAGTGTTGATAGCACCAGCGTTAAGTCTTACTGTGACAAATGCCTGCTCTCTGCTTATATTCATCAGGCTCAGACCAGCCACTAATCATTGTTTGGACGGAGTTTAACAGCCACTTCCCTGTGCTGAAAAAAAAACAGACAGCAGGACATGCACAGACACACACAATCACACAGAGGAGCAATCAGAGAGAACGAGAGAGAGAGAGCTAAAATAAATGTTGAGTAGGTTGGCAGCTTCGTGAGTAGAGTACACCAGTGTCTTCTGTGTAGGAGAGAGGGGAGGCAGAAAGAAAGGAGAGAGAGAGTGAAATAGAGTCATTGCTCTTAGTTCGCCAATAAAAGACCACTGGAATGTGCAGCGAAAGATACAGCGTGTCTGTGAGCAGCACAGTGTACATTTCTCTCGCAAGGTTCACACGTTCTGAAAGGGAACAAGCACACAGGTTTGAGAGTTGCAGAAAGACACAGTTCACCTGCAGACATCCACTTAAATTACAGCCACTTACACAACTAAACCAAGGTGCATCACACACACACACACACACACACACACACACAGAAATCAACCTGGTTCGACATCTTATCAAACAACAGTGCTTTTTGTGCACTGCCAAATTTTTACTTATAGAAAACATAATCCCTTGAGGATATACTGTGTGTGCACCACTTATACAGGGTACATCTACACATATAAACCTTTCATAAATTCAGCTTGAAATTCCTGAGTCACAGACAAAAATGGTTTGATGATGACATTAGGCAGTGCAGAGAGATGTAGTAACAGGCACGCAGACTAAATATAGTTTGTACACATAGCAATGCAGAGAAATAGTAAAATGATTGTCATCCATCAGTTTGACTGCACTATCAACATTATTACTCCCACACATCATTACACACACTTACTACAAGGCAGTATTGATTTATTTTAGGAGCAAGTGTGTGGTCTTGTAATTCTGTCTTAGCGAGGACAAAACATGTATTTACTTCTTAAAAACCAAGGATCATTTAGCTGCTTTTCACTTCTTTAAAGCCCTGTTTGAATTTGTGTGAGGATAGATTTCAGGGATTTACCTGAGATGGGTATATTTAGTGTTTGGTAATGCATTATGGCTCAACATAAAGGTCCTCACAAGAGTAGAAGAACAAACAAAGTTTGTGTGTCTGTCTTTGAAGGTCAGTCCTGGATTGTGCTGATAGTACAAAGAATAAAAACCTACCTTTTTTCTCTTTGGACAGTTTAATTGGCAGGTCATTAAAACTTGTACCCCACCCCCCCACACACCCTGCTACACAACAGCTGAACCGCACCTACTACACAACCTCACAAAGACACACAAATACACCACTACCAAGTAGAACAACTGCAGAATAGAATCTGATTCTCGTTCTCTTTTTTTTTCGGCGGTGTAAACGGAATAAAAAGAGTGGGTGTGAAGGACACGAGGAGGACGGGGAGAGAGAGAGAGATGAGAGATGGTCACAACCTTGGAATGAAGGCAGATGCAGTGAGGAAAAGTGAAAAGAAACAAGAACAGACATAAGAGCTGTTTAGGGGGAGTGATTTGGAAGGGAGGAGGAGAACGGGTGAGGACAGAAAGCAGAGAGGAGGAGGGATAATAATACGAAAGGGGAGATGGAGAAAGATATTAAAGTAGTATGACTTGTCACATCAGTCTGTGCATGTTGCTAAAAGTGACGCAGAGCTGCAGGGGTGACTCTGTGAAGTTGTGCGTCTGTCGTGACATACAGTCACGCTGAGGGTTCATATGGTATACTTCAGGGTGATGTGGTGCATTCTGAGTAGGTGTTTGACTTAAAAGTTGTTACTCTGTGGGTGGCCATGGAGATTGTAACCAAGGTAACTACAACAAAAAATTTGAAACTGCACATACTTCTGCCCTGGGGGAGGAGAAGAGGTCCATCTTTGGTTTTACCGTCTTCCTAGAAGCCAAAGAGAGATAAGAGAGTTTAAGAAAACATGTGCCGGGCGCATTTTTCTTTGAAGTGAAACAAATTTTAAAGACTGAAAAGTCTGAAATGTTGACTTTTTAACCTCATTGTGCATTTTGAGCTCCAGAGATGGCATCAAAACAAATAACATGGATGAAATGCAAGCTGTGCAGACACGTTGTGTAGCCACACCCTTAGTCCGTTACGCTCAAACGCAGAACCGAAATCTGACACACACTTGAATATTCAATTATCTTCTCAGTCATGTTTCAGAATGCAAACATTAAATACATTGGAGTATTGTTATATTGTTGTGGTGACAGGTGTCAGTATAGTATAATGTAGTGATGGCCACGATCAACAGTAACATTGATCACTTATTGGTCAATATCATTTTTTCATAAACATTAACTGTAAAATACTTGGTTGCTAGGACAAAAAAGGAAATATCAGAGTTCATACTGTAAGTCTATGAAAATAAGACAGGTCAAATGGAGAAGCAAAGGAATTAATGGCAGTCTAAGTTTGCATCATTTCCTATTGTGAGTCCCCTTTTACCACATCTCCTGCTGGTGTAACCTGACCACAGAGAAATGGGCCAACCAGAAGCCCGTTATAAATGAGGAAGCAAAGACAAAAAAGGGGTAATAAGTCTCTTTAAAAATTCTCCATGCTAAATCTACGTACCTCCACAGCTTCCTCTTTATTTAAATACATTCATTTACGGAGGGAAGTGGAGATGAAGGATAAAATGGGAGAAACTGAAGTATCCAAACTCCAAATATCCAAGTTGACATAAAACAGTTAGGGCTTCTTGCGCGGCTGTGTCACCAGTCACTGGGTGATTGTTCTGCGTCAGAGGCTGTAGCTTTGCAACACACTGCTGCATTTTCAGGTACTCTACCTTGAGAATTTACTTACTGTTTGAGTTTGAATTTCACACACTGGGCTGGGTCTATTCATTTCTTTCTCTTTTAGAAATGAATGTCCTTAAAATATCACTTAATTAACACTGAATTATTGAAATATCTCTGATATAAAAGTGACTTTCGTTGACTCACCGTATCTTATCAGATCAGCTGTAAGTATCCAATTACAACTAATTTCCAGATCACCGCTTATCTCATTCATCAACGATATGGTTTGAAGTGCAAACTAAAGAGTTTTTTCCTTATTGTAAAAGCTTTTGTTGCAAGTCTATTAAATTCTATTAAATGTTAATCAGAGTTAAATAAAATAAGAGATAAGACATTATTGATCCCACACTGGGGAAATTGGTGTAAAGCACCAGCTTTACTTTACTTTGCTTGGCAGACGCTTTTATCCAAAGCGACTTACAAGGAGCTAGCGCTGGGTGTCTGGTTCAAGGACACACCTGGTAGGAGATAGATTAGGAGGTTCGAACCAGCTTGTCAATCCCGCTTCTGTCCCTGTCCGTGCATCCACTTCCCCAGCAGGTTACTGCATAGAAAAGGGCAGAGGCTACCACAGAGTCATAAAAAGTCCATAAGTCCTGCAGATGTCTCAGCAGGTTGAGTTGACTCTAGCCCTTCTTATACAGGACGTCTGTAGTCCAGTCCAGTTTATTGTTTAGGTGGACACCCAGGTACTTGTAAGAGTCCACCATCTCAATATCTTTACCCTGGATGCTGACGAGTGTTGTAGGGGGTGGCTTCCTCCTGAATACATTGACGCTCTTCCGTTGTCCTCGAAGTGACCAGAGATTTCTTTTATTTTCTTCCAGAATTCTCTGACATTATACTGTTGGAGTTCGTTTTCTATCTTCCTCCTAAGGTGCTCCTTGACACCCCAGATCTTATATTTGAGATCCTTTTGTACCCTCCTCAGCTCTTCTTTGTCACCAGATATATAAGCCCACTTCTTCTCACTCAGCAGAGCCTTCAGTTCTGACCCCAGAACGGTTTATTGATAGAGAAACACTGTACCCTCTTAAAGCCGGAGTTCAGCTGAGCACGTTTTACATTTTGATCAATGTCAATACACCTAACATGTTTAGTCAGATGTTTATTTTTGGTTTATTAGTTCGTTTTTTCGTCATTTTTCACATGACTGAAGTCTAATTTTATATATGGGTTATAATTGCTTTTTCCTGTTAAAGGTTCTTTGGATATTTTTCTCCTCGTCCAATTTAGGGGTATAAGGACAGAGGTTGTTGATGTGGAGCATATTTTAAAGCTCACTGTAGCAAAGTTCACATTTGAAATAATGTTATTTTCATTGATTTCACAGTATTGATTAATATGCTTTTAAGCACCTTGAATTGTGACCTGCATGAAAAATCCGTCTCTTAATCCGTCAAATCAAAAGACAGTTAATATATACATATATTTTTCCATCTTTATCCTTTTCCCTGGATCCTTTCACGTTGTTCATCCCACTGACCCTCCACACTCAGTCGCACACGACTGACAGTAATCATGGTAAAAGAAAGGTGGCAATTTTTTATCGTTGTTAATCAAATTGCATCTCACACTTCACAGACTAAGGTTACATTTCAAGGGACAAAATTGCTTTTATTTATCTTTTTTATCTGCAAGATTTCTTATTCACAAAGAAATTCTATGCAAATCATTGGAGCGCACAAACAAGTCCTCAAATGTGAATAAATAACCCCCTTCAGTAATAATAAAAAGTACTTCAGCTTTAAACCTGATTTACCAAGGCTGTCACCTTTGAACCCCCCAAAACACTTTGTATAATTGCAGCATTATCTCTTCAAACCTGAAGCTTTGGTTTTTTAAAATGGCTGTGAAGAGTGCATGTGAGAATTGTAATTTCAGTGGCATCACCATGTCACTGTGCACAGTTTAGGATCTGAATTATCCCAAATGACGCACAATGATGCAATTCATGTATTTCCATGTGATAGGGAAATTATTTTTTTTTACTTAGGTCAGATACAACCTGCAGCTAAGGGTGTTCAGCAAACTATTGCTGAACACTCAGCAATCAAACTTTTTTTGCCAAATTTTTGGGTGATGCAGGGGCTTACACTTTGCGGGTTGGTGGGCGAAGACGCCTAAGGGCTCGTGGTTGGTGTTGGCTGTCCTGCTCCGTCTGATAGAAGAACATCCTGAGAGTTTCATCGAGCAGAAACCATGTTGGCAGACCTAGCAACCTCTGAAAGAGAAAGGAGAGAAGGGTGGGAATGGGTTTGGTAAAAAGAAAGGGAGAGATGAGATGTGTGTTAGAGAAGCAGTGTTTGAAGTGAGAACGGGAAGATAGGGAGAAGTGGATATAAAAGTGCATGACTAGAGAGGTCACCTAAGACAAGAGGGGTGGAAGGAGAGTGGTAGTTTGACTGAAGAGGAAAAGCTGAAGCGGGGCGGTGGGAGATTCAAGGGAGAGGGGTGGAGGGAGTGGATGAAGCAGAGATGAAGTGAGAAAGATTACAATTGCAAGGCAAACAAAGGCGAGAGAGTGTGGCAAAGTGAGAACCATGTAGGTTGCGGGGAAAAAAGTAAAGCAAAAAACAGAAGTGAGTGAGTGGGAGAAAGAGAACCTGATCGTGTTTTTAGCGATGGAGCAACACTGAAACATGTCAAAAGTCCCACAACTACAGTCAGTCAGACGTGATGTGGGCACAGGGCAGAGCAAAGAGAAGAGGGCAGCAACGCCTACATGTTGAGCTCGATCTGCAAACTACTGCTAAAATATCCGAGTCAGTGCTTATCCACCTACAGCATCGTTCAGCCCACCAAGTTGTAGGCTACTGCACTGCATCGCCGCAGAAGATACACAGCATGCCAACAGCTTTGTGTACAACAGACGTGTGTGCAAAAATTAAATGTGATTACCTTCATGTATGTGTTGAGCTCAGGAATTCTGCTCTCTGCAATCTCTTTTTTGTTCCCAACAAAGACTTTTCCTGGAGAGAAACAAGCCCACATTTAGTGTAGGAATAAAATCACTGAGTCAAGGGTCAGACGTATAAATCAGAGCCTACATCATTTCCCACATATCAACACGTATTTATGAAAAAAAAAACTCACACATGCAACCCTCGATCAGATCAGAACAAGTTCAGCATGATGATAAAATGTAAATGCTAGCTTGAATGTATCACGTGTAGTTATTTATTTAGCCTTTGAGTATCCACACAGTAAACACAACCTTTTGACAACAATAAATCTTCACAGTTGAAGAGTTGAAATTGTATTATTTGATATATTTGAAATCGAGTGGGTCTAGGCCTACGGCTGCTTGTGGTAGTGGCTCATACACAATTTGTTTAGTCACATTTATAAAGTAGAACCGTGCATATTGTGGTGAAAGGAGCAAGTGCGCACATTTTGTACTCTTGCATCTACAGAAAAAAAGAGATGCTTTGACATTTTTGTAGTGATGGGCATATTTAAAATAGATTGCTTTTTGTTTTTCAACCAATCTTTCAGAAAACACATCATTGACTGGACATTTTACCCTTCAACCCTAATATTACATCAAACGCAGTCACAAAAAAATATGGAGGCACAGCACTGACTCCTAATGCTCTCAATCAGGTCATTCAACGATTCTTCCAAGGCCGTCTAACACTGCTGTTAAATCAAATTTAGCACAGTCTTAATGACCCTCAGTCACAATATTCAGCCCCTCTCGCTTCTCTCAATTTCTCTCATCTCATTCACTCTTGAGTCCAATAACTCACTCATGCAATCAGACACACACATGAATTCACTCATTTGGTCATTTGCCCACCTCTCTCCGCCTCCTGGGCTCTCACTGAACACATGCTCTTATGACCTTGACCTTGTTTTCCTATACAATATACACGTGACTCAGTAATTGGCAAATAAGACAGAATTACGTACAGATTATATGATTATACGAGAAATAAAGTTAAAATATACAAAAATAAACAGATACTGGGATTTTACATTCTCATAAACCAAAACTATTCCAGTTTGACTAAACAGACCTATATGATTATTTTTCTATTCCTATCCTCGTCAACCGCCACCACAGCTCTCCTCTCTATCTCCTTCCTCTTGTCTTTCTTATTCCCTTTCCATCCTGATGAGATCTGGCACTACAATTAAACCCATCAGATCTAATATTATCCAGCAGACTCCTCGGTGGCAGATGCTAAATCAGAGTTTGTGGAAAAGTAGAACTTTCCCAATATAGCAAGTGAGAATGGGAGATACAGCCTTAAAGTGTATAAAGAATTTATGGTAAAACGTCCATAATAAAGATTTTTTTGTTCTTTGAAATGTGTCTAATACATTATTGCTATCGCAGAAAAAATGTGATTGAATTTATTATCCAGCTCTATAATGACTTGATTTGAACAAACTAGGAAAAATGAATATAAAACACCCCACACATGTTAGTGGTTCCCAAAAACACTTATAAGTGGAAAAAAATAGATAAAGACTTCTATAATTCACATCATGTACCAGGCTGAATTATTTAGTCTTACACTCTCACTGGAAGTTAATATCAGTTAATATAGCTAAGTATTCCACATGTGCTTTACAGAGTTGTGTTATTATAACAAGATCACACCGTCCGGGGACATTAACATGAATGGGACCAATTTCCAAATCAGGACGTTGCCCCTTTAACAGACTAATGAGCGTTCACATGTCCTGTGTTTTTTTCACACATGGGATATGTAACATTTCCAGCTTCAGCTTCTGATCCACGCACTCTTATATGACAAACCCCACTCTATCAGCAAGCTAAATCAAATGCCAAGAATACAAATCATTTGCATCTTTACCCTTGTCTGGCAAACAGTACATAAGAGAGAGACACTTAGAGCAGGACTGACAGTAAGGTCATCAGAGAACAGCAGAGGTCTTGTTCTGCACTGGATCAGCTCTGGCTGAGCTCCAGACATAAGACAACACCACAGGTGCAGCATGAAGATGACACAGATGAGGTTTCTTTGAAAATGCAACTCTACAATAACGTCAGTAATAATTTCTATTTGTGTATTAATACAGCCAGATACAGAGTTTAACTTTTGGACTTTTAATGTTCTGAGAAGACAATTTTAACCATACATGCAGCAAGGAGATCTTGTTTTGGTTGTTTATATTATATTTTATTATATTATATTATCCTTTATTTCTGTCCAAAACCTTTACAACAACTCACTAAAATGTAAGAAACATCATACCTGCTGAAGACAAATGTCACTATGTGTATGTGAATGAGGACATTTAGCATCCTTTGGAGAACAACCCATAGTTTTTTATGCCCTAGCCACTTCACCTGCATGACGGAGAATCTTCACAGACATTAAGCAGATGGTGATTATAAGCATTGCCCTTAAGCTAGACTAGACATTTTAGTTTAAACAAAAATAATTCTGTAGTGACTTATATGTCTCACAATTCAATGGTCTGAGCCATTGATTCAAAGTCCTTCAGGCTTTTATTGGTGCAGAAGATGGTTTTCAGCCCCTAATAATAAATAGAGTCACTGATATTGGCTCCCAGACAGATGGACTTACGGGAAAACAATCAGCTGCAGAATGAAACTTGAGCTGAGGACAAATATAGATGCAGTAGAACAACCAGAAACTGAGGAATCTGCAGCTTCATGTTAATATGCTGCATTCATGGTGCATGTGTCATATCTGAATTTGAAAGATTCCACAGGACTGAGAAGTTAACCTTACAAATTCAATTTCAATTTAGCAAAACGATTACAGGTCAAACATCTTTGAACAACTGTTGCATCATTACTGCATTTGACATGTTATGTGGGTTAAAACCAGATCCTGCTCTTTATTCTCTCACTGGTTATTGCACTCAGTGACTTTTTCTCATTTCAAGTTTCAGCCTAATTGTTGGCACTCCAAACTGTCTCCACGCCTTTAGCCTTTTGTACCAGCTCACTTACATGGGCCAATGACCTTTCTTGCCTGGACCTGAGCTGATTAGACATCCAGACATGCTCTGTTGGTTGGATTTTTCCTTTTCTCCTTATGAAAGTGAGCATATTGTCTTCTTACAACTTTATGGTAGGCTGCCATTCCCAGTGGCTTCTACAGCCAGCAAGTGAAATATGTTTGTTTCAGTGTTTGGAATTGTTTGTGGTCATGGCTTTTCTGCAAATCACGCAGCTGAAAACGATTTACATTAAATAGTAAGCCTAAATCTACGACCATAAACGGGAGGTGTAACACAACAGTCGCACCAGAGTTGGCCGCATGCTGTTCTGCAGCATGTTGAGCAGCTGCTCTGCCGTTAGCCTGTAACATAGTTGCCATAGTTTCACTAATAAGATGCAAAGATCCTTAAACAAATGAAAAAGCTCTTTGAAAAAATACTATTGACAGACACAGTATCACTACACGTATGACTGCTCACGCTAGTTCACTGTAAGACATCTGGGTTCGCTTCCCAGTCTGTCACTACAGGACACTGGACAGATATTGTAGATCTCCATCTTCCATCACTCTGTGATGGTTGTTCTTCATCTTACACTTCTATATTTTCCCCGTGGTATTCATCTGCCCATCTGCTCTTCTTTGAAGATATATATCTGATATTATTTTAAATGGACCTTGTAAAAGTAGCACCATGGTTCCTAGTGAAAGTTTAGAAGACAAAAAGTTTCGTCTTTCCCCTAAAAATAAGTTTCTGTACAAATGAACTCAAATCAAAGAACA
Organism: Microctenopoma stevenorrisi; assembly: GCA_032270685.1. Classification (NCBI taxonomy): domain Eukaryota; kingdom Metazoa; phylum Chordata; class Actinopteri; order Anabantiformes; family Anabantidae; genus Microctenopoma; species Microctenopoma stevenorrisi. The sequence continues at coordinate 2,932,068 of JAUMTR010000001.1, forward strand.
TGTTTAGCAGGCAACGTAATTTCTTCACTAACGACTGGATTGAAATGAGCTGATGTTCCTCTTCCTTTTAATGTGTTTAACACAAACTGCATTTTTTTCTGTCAAAACATCCAGTAGCCTCACAGCACCCAGTGAAAGCTAGATAAGATTTTTAGATGCATACAGACATAAATATTATGTGACTGTTGCAAAACAACACTTGGCTAAGAATGTGTTGAAAGATTAAAGTCCTATTCCACCTTATTTCACCTGAGTAAAACTGGATGTCACAGCCTTTTAGTACAGCGTGTTCAGATGGGTTTCAGTTCTGCCACAAGGTGAAGGTTGTAGAGTCCCAAAGCAGAGCTGATGCAGTAAAGCACAGTGTTCCCTCTGTATTCACAAAATCACTGCCGTCGCTGTGAAACTGAAAACCACAGTAGCCCTGGTGACGACTATCACTGAACAAAAAATAAAAACACATCCATTACTCTATTATTGCTGGTTTTTACCTCTTCCTTATATTGGAGCAGCATAACCTGAACCACAACTTTAACAAAAACAAACAAAAGTGACCAACATAGAGCTAGATTTCCCGAAAGCATCTTCCCAAAGGCAACGATAACAGAAGGAATATCCTCTAATTATGCCACTCATCCCAGTGCTTTTTTCACCGCTGCAGTGCCAGAGAATTACATTCTGTTACTGAAGAGTAGAAAGTAAAGTGTGATCTATAGCGTTGCAGTCACATGAGCAGCATTTTTTGAAGAACTGAAACAGGACGAATCTGAAACAATTGTAACAGCTTGTTTTATTTACAACAACGCTTGTTACTGCATGTTATCTGCTGCATGTACTAAAGTAGTACAAAAATATGAAAAAGCAGTTCTGCTGGATAAACATATGTACGAGTGAGAAGGCTCATCACATCATAATAAACCCACAGTAGTTTAATATTACACCACTCACACTGCAACCTAGCAGAAGTTGCAACCACGGTGACTAACGGGCCAACACACTTTCATCATCACACTGAACTGTGGCTAAATCTGAGCTGAACTTGTTTTCCTGACAGAAAGGTTTCCTTTGCTGAAGCCCTCTGCGATCTCGCTGAAATAAACAAAGCTTTTTAACCACAATTCATTTCCCTGGAAAACCTATTTATTTATTAAACAGATTTTACATACATCCCACTAATCTGACGTGTCCTGCTGCAGACACACACACTCACCTGGAAGAGACGGCAGGATGCAGGTGTTGGGACCAGGTTTCTCTGGGTTCTCGGGGGAGTATTTAGACTCGAGGATCTGATGCAGGTTGAAAAATTCTCTGTACCTTCTATAGATCAGATACTTACTGCCTCCTTTAGTCCTCACCTCAATCACAAACATCTGGGAGAGGAACAGAGGCAAGGATGAGACTTAGAAACCTTTGTGAACTCGTCATTAGTGAATATGATTTTATAGTGAACTTACAAAGTAGTCAATGAAGCCTTTCTTCTCCTCAATGTCAGCAATGGTGGCCATGACAGGGATGTTATTAGGCAGTTGATCAAAGTCACTAAGATAAACAGGTTATGGTTATATTTCTGACAGAAAGACTGATTTCGTTTTATTACCTTTTCAACTCTCCATCTGTTAATCTGCTCTGAGGCGACGTCATTTAATTGAATCTCAAATGTAGGCAAAGCAACCATAAAACACCCTGATTTATAAATAGCCACAGAACATCTGCAGACTGCGCATCTAGTTTTATTACAATGAAAAAGTGAACTGCTAAGGCTGATAAATGACTGTGTGATGACCAATCGGCCAGTGCGCAATGGGAAACAGCCCCTCCATGTTTTAGTAAGCATTTAGTGCGATAAAGCGGCGCTACCCTGTCCCACAGATCCTGTCTGTAGAAAGAGTTAGTACACACGCACCACTCACCTTTCATCTCGTAACTGCTGCGGCAGAGCCATGGTGTGGCGCACGGAGCACAGCGCACACAGACGGAGGAGTTGAACTCGTGCGCTGAGAGAGACTCAGAGACGAAGCGCACACTGCGGACTGTGCACTGACTGACTGCGCATGGAACAGCCCGCAGGCGCAACAGTGCGGAAACAGGCAACAGGAAGCAAGAGTTCAGCTGAAAGGACCACAAGTTGTTGGGCAGTTAATTCAGCTGAAGTTGCTGCACGGGTGGGAAAACGGTGTTGGAGCTGGTTCTTTGTGTTATTATTATTTAGTTTTATGTCTTAAACAGTTGTCTGCTGCGCAGAGAAAGGTCTCTGTCACATCTGCAGAGCTTTTAAATTTCGGCAAACGGAATAAATCACCTTTATAAATGTTGGATTCAGCAGAACCTTTAAATGTGCTCTCCACTGTTCGTACATGTGTTTTCTTTGCTCAGCCTACACAATTCATTTGGCTCGAGCAGCTTCTGCTTTTGTGTGAGCCAAATTTAAAGCAAGTGGAAACCACCCAGATGAATTTGCCTGATATGGGAAACACTCATACCCTGCGATTGGCCATGTGTGTCCACGGAGGTATTTCCTCCTATCGTTATGTTTCTTTGTGTTGCTGCTGCTTTGTAGGCTACAGAAGGTCACATGCTGTGCAGGAGCATATCTCACATGTTTCCTGCTGCTGCATGTGTTTCCTTACACATGTAAGTAGTCACTCACATGTACTCACTACTTTCTATATACGCTGGTTGTTGTTTGGAAAGATAAGAAAATACTGCACCAACAGGTTAGAAAGCTTTGCATCGCATCATGCCCATGGACTCCCCCCAGCTACTTTTCACTGATAATTTTTACGTTCACACTTTCACATTTGCTTTTTATGAGTGTCTGTACGGCATCTTAAACATCAGTAAATTCCTCCCACATTCAATCGGACTGATTAGTGTAAATACAGCAGCCAGACTTATCCAGTCTCCTACATACCAAGACTAGTACATCACATAAGATTGAGTTAAATGTAATTTGAGAGTCAGAATCAGTCATTAGCTGCTTGTTCAGACTAGTTGGTTTACATTGCGTTCGTCTTTATGTGCTGGATCATAGGGTTGAGCGCCACGTGAGAGCAGGTGTTCAATCATTGCTTACCAAAGATTACAGAGGAAGCAGGTGTCAACATTTGCACTGGGAGCACAAACCAAGTCAGACGAAGTCTGTCTTTATTTATGTAGTAGCAACTTAAAGTGCTTCACATGCACATAAAATCAATTAGCTTAACACAATGTCCAGTGTGGCCTTTGCCTCTGCTGGTTTTAGAAACTGCAGCACAGCAACACCCTCTGTCCTGAGACACCTTGATCTGCTTCTCCCGTTTAGTCGAGTCTTATTTAGTCTTATAACTCTTATTTTGTTTTTCAATTTTTATCCCACTTGAAGTCGGAAGCAAATGAAACACCAGATGTCGGCAGAGTTGTTGCTGTGCAGCAGGTGTCCCTCCCTGCATGAGTGCATCACAGAGATTTATCACCTTATCTAAATGGTTTCTTGAGCGCTCAGGACGACGAGTAGGTTACTGATTGAGGTTCTACACTTCTAATCAATGGCGATCCATCTGATCTGTCATTGTGACATCAGTTCTACTTCAGACTTTCTAACCGCTGGAAACAAGGGGAGAGTACACATTCACTCTGTGCTGTGTGAGAACACGTCAAACACGAGGCGGTATTTGGAAGTAATGTCTCACTTATACTGGGACAATGAGCAGCTGAAAAAAGCTTCCCTACTCGTCCCCCTGAAATGCTGCACCGCTGGCTACACACACAGATTGACTATGCTTCAGCAAATCAAAAAAGTAGTGTTGACATTTTCCCTGGGTTGCAGCCACAGCCATTCTGACTTCCCTGCGCCTTTACTTTCATTCACTGCAATAAGAGTGCAGTGAATGAGAATAAGTGCATAAATGTTTCAGATACGTGACCCGACCACGGACAGCTCAGCAGGTGTAGATGAAGATAGACATGAAACGACACAGAATCACTAGGAGCATGTGAGAGGAAAGAGCGAACAGGAGGGTACGCAACAAGACGAGAGAATTAACAGAGTCAAAAAAGAAACAAAAGGTGCGGATAAGTGTGATGGTGCATAAAGGCGTGTCTGCATGTGCGTGTCCAACACTTATTGACTCCATATCTATTTTCATGCAGCCTGAGATGGATCCTTGGCTGGCGATGCTCGTATAACAGACCATCGCCAGCCATGAATTGCAGAAACATTTTTTCAAGGGTGTATTTATCTCCAAGGTCAGGACAGCTGCTAGAGTCTGTTGTGCTAGTTTGTGTGTGTGTGTGTGAGCAAGTAAGAGAGAGAGAGAGAGAGAGCAAGAGAATCTGTGGATTGTGAATGTGTATACGTGTGAAAGACTATGTGCATGTGTGAGAAGGCTGTCACTGTGGATGGAATTTGTTGCACACTTTGAAACAGAAGTCAACTGTAAAAACATGCTGATGAAATATAATAAGCCATTAGGTTCACAGATGAACGGGTACAAACACACACACCCCTTAAACAGAGGAGTGACCGTCTGAATCTCAGTGTTTACAGTGCTGATGAACTTAAATGTCACTTAGATAATACTGGTGGTACAACTCATTCCCTGTATAATCCTCAGACTGAAGAAGACACTAAACTACCATAAATGTAAACATAAAGCTTTTTTTAAAAACGTTAAAGCACTTGTTTTCTTCAGCTTCTTCTATCTTTACATGTGTCTTGTATTAGTTATTTCTGTCTCTTTGTGTTTTTTATCTGAGCTGGGGCCTCTGGACCTTTTCGGTAACGCACCCCTGTCTGTAATAGATAAAACATCCAGTTAGTGGTTGTTGTGTTGGTGATGAAGACTTACATGTGAACCAGGGTTGTTTTAGATTTACTGGTGGTGTCACTCCAGAATACGATGGCTTGGTTATTCTGTCACAGCTTGCCTCCTGCTGCCTGTGCTGTGCTGCATGTGCAATATCCCGTTAAAATAAAGCACAAATGTGATGCACATCATCCCTGAGACCTCACTTTTCAAACACATGTCTAAGAGTCCCACAGAGCCTCTTAAGTCACTGGGTTTCCCCATGTTTATATTTAGGACCAAAATCTGCTAATCTTTGTGCGAGTAGACGAGGGATACCCCAGTGATATCAATACTACACACACAAACACATTGGCAGCTGGATTGTATCTTACGCTGCCACAACTTAATGCGCCACCTGTTGCTCAGTAGCAAGTTGCTCATTAAAACACATTTAATTCCTCTTGTTTTTGTCTGTCACTGACTTTATCGCTTGCTGTCTATATAGATCTACAGAGATAAAGTACAGTGCAAAAGTCCTAGGCCACTGTTGGAATGGTTTTTCAGCAATGCTATGATGTCCATACGTGTTCATTTGTCCGTTTTTACATTAGAGCAACTAGAAACACAAAGAGTGTTTCCTGGCTGCTCCTCATTCCCGGTCAGATTCTTTTGGAGTCAGGTACTTTCTGGACTTTTTCTAGTATCTCTTCAGAGTCCTCTACAGAGATCACACTCAATTTGTCACGTTAGCCTAAAGACACTATATAAAAGGGTTAGGGTTTGCGTTAACAGCCTTAATACAGCAGGTGCTCAGTAGGAGGAAAAAGCAACAATACAGTTTATGTTACACATGCTCTACCTCTACCACTCCTGCTCTTCTACAATGCTGGAAAGTGCTGATGAGTGTAATTCAATAGCATTTTATCGTGCTTTTATTATGCTCAGACAGTATTGTTTATCAGTTTGACCACTGGGAGCCGTTCTTCACACCTAATGTTATGCCTCCAGTCATTGCTAATATCTGTCTAAAATCAGTATATGAAATGCTAAGCATCAGCATGTCAAATATAGGAAAGTGATGAAAGGAGTCTGAGCTACAGATGACAGCGTGACAGGGATGATAAAGGCTGCTTGGGTAAATAAAAGAGAGATGGTTTGCCTCAGGGGAATCAGAAGCCTGGCTCCAGCAGTGATGGCGTCCGACTCTCCTGTCACATAGGTTCAGCAGGTTTGTGAGAAAGACATTCGATTATGAAAAGGATTGAAGTGTTAACCCAAATTAGGTCTACTGTGTATATTGTGGATTTAGCATGTGTGATGTTTGAGTATTGCGAGGAGAAGGAAAGCAAAGCAGAAAGAGAAAGGAGGTGGGTGTAGATGTGGTCTGAGGACATTTAGATAAAGTGATATTATTAATAGGCCTGTGTGTAATTTGTTAGTGGTGCAAAGAAAATGATCGCACTCCAGGGTCAGTGGTGTTTGCGTCATGTCTTGACAACCACCCCACCTTTCTCAAAATAGAGAGAAAGCTGAGAGGTGGGGATTTAGTGGGTGAGTGGGGGTGTATGTGGATAGAGTGTGTGTTATTTGAAGGCGGCTATAAAAGTCTTATTGTATCCTCCCTAGGAAGTTGCTCATCTTACCTCCATCACCGACCCTTCTCTCCTGTGTCTACTCCATTGTCACTCATCATGCTTCATCCTGCCCTCTTTCTTATTTCTGCATTTATTCACTCCTTCGCTAAGGTAAGAAGAGATAAACAAATGTTGTAGAACAGGACAGATATTTAAAGAGATTAGAAGAAACCTTGGCCAGGGACTTGAACACTAATAAAATACAATTATTTCTGTTGATCTGTGACAATTATAAGCTGCAACTGATTGATTGATCTTTCACCAGAGGAACACAGGTGCATTTTGTGCCACTATTTATTAAAACATAATCTTAGGAGCAGGAGTTGGTATAACTGGTGCATGTGTGACCATGAACAGGTGTTGATGCCCAGTGCCTATAACTATAACTACAGTAGGTAATAGTAACGCATATTCGAGATGTCTGTGGTTGGTATTACTATTTTGACTGTGCCCTTGTGAAAAAAGAGGCACAGACGCTCGATGAGACTACCTGTTCCACTAGAAGGATTTGATAAATAATACACCTGGTGTGCTATGACTCACTGCTGACTGTTCTGTTAACAATGTTTCAACTTTAACAATCTTTCATGCTGTTTGGTTTGGTAGATGTTTTGTTTTCTGATCATGTTGAACTGCTCTTGGAATTATTTAACTCCTGCGTCCTTCGGGAAGAAGTTGACTGAGAGGAAACTGAAGTTTACTTCTAGTGTTTCTTTATGGTGCAGTCACTGGCAAGGACTGACCTTCAATCTCCAGTCAAAGTCAGTTATTTGATAAAGGTGTAAAACTTATCACAACAGTCATATTTGTTTGCCGCAGGACAGAGAGCAGCGTGGTCAGGTATAGTCAAGGACACTTTGGACTTGCTGCGAAGGGTTGATTGAAGCTTTGGCCTTTTGATTACAGGACAATTTCTCTAACTGCAGCTATCATCTCTGAGGCTCAAAGGCAAACGTGCTGAGAAAGGACATGTACACTTTTTTTTAGGCTGAAGGAATTCTGCCAGGAGTACCTTGTAAGTCTAAACTGTAAGTAGTAGTAGATAAAGACAAATCTACAAAAAGAACAACTTAAAAGGAATGACCTGAGTTTAAAGCTTTTTGTTTGTAACACCTGATCTCACAGCTAAAATTGTGTTCACATCTCAAATACCAGAAACGGATCCTTGCCCATTGGTTTTGCTGCCAGGTGGAGAAAGGTGAGAACTACTGGACAAAACTGGACAGAAAATAAGATGATGACCCTGCAGCTCTTTCTGCATAAGTCATTTGGTCCTTTACTTAGGGATGGTAAGAATATTGTTGGGGTCAAAACAGTGTGATGTGCAGAGGGAATATCAAAATACTCCTCTGATGCGCTGCAGGATTCATATTCTCACAAGGCACTCAAACACCGACACACACACACACACCCTGTGACGATAACACACACAGGGAACTCATTTCTATTAAAAACACAAACATGTGTCAGTCTGGGAACTCCAGCTCTGTTATGACACCTAGAGGCTGCTGCAGTGAACCGCAGCTAAATGACAACACGTATCTGACCCTTGGGGAATCATGACTTCAACAAAGTTTATCAATCTCTTTCTGTCCATCTTTACAGCTGGCAAAATGGTGATGACGGATCTGTTGAAACCTGAGGAGATAAAGAAAGCCCTTGATGCCTTTGCAGGTCTGTAACCATCGCAGAGACTACCTATTCTCGGCAAAATTATGTTACAGAACACTGTGTCCACACATGCATTATATTTTTAATTCACACTGACAATATGTAAAAACAAATCAACCAACTGCAATAGAATTGTGTCAAATGTCCACTGGCTGCTGTGAAAGTAGCCAACACGGCTGTTGGATGGCTCAGTCTGTACCTGTTGTCTTTTTCCTTTTGTAGCAGAAACATTCGACCCAAAAAAGTTCTTTGAAATGGTGGGAATGAGGGCCATGTCAGCTGAGAACGTCAAGAAGGTCTTCCAGGTTCTGGATGTGGATGGTAGCGGATTCATAGAGGAGGAAGAGCTCAAGTGAGGAACTCACACATAGAATATTTACTGTATCGAGTCTTCACACTGCCAGGTTATCTGTTCAGTACTATTGTGATACAATTTTTTCTTCAGGTTCGTACTGAAGGGCTTTTCCAAGGATGGCAGAGATCTGACTGATGCTGAGACAAAATCATTCCTCAAAGCTGCAGACAAAGATGGAGATGGCAAGATCGGAATTGACGGTGAGAGAAAGGAACATATCATTTTTTCAGAATAAAGCAAAGGTGGTGAGTAGAGTGAAGGCAGAGTGCAGAGGTTCCCATGTCAGCTAAAGGTTAGCGTAGTGCTATACACTGAAACTAAGAGAATGTATAGTCTCAGTACCTCGTGTGAGTATTCAGGTTTAAAATATATATTTTATTTTTTATTCAATCAGACAATACCTGTACGTAGAATCAGTTCATTGTTGGCCTTTTAATTCCTTCACATGACCTAATAGGCAGCTTTATCCTCTCAGCTGCAGGTTCTCAGAGTTGTATCTTCACACGTTCATTCTTTTTTTTTTTCCAGAGTTTGAAGAATTGGTGCATGAGTAGCGGCCGACAGGATGCCCCTCTTCTTCCTCCTCCTCTCCCTCTTTGTCCCTGCATTCATTTTTTGTAACTGCCATCTTTAATGTCCTCTCATCTCCGTCGGGACCCCAAGCATGGAGTCATACTAGGCCTGCTGTTTACAAAACACTACCAGGAACAGGCCGACGGGGAGTTACCATGAGGAAGAAATACAGGCATTACAGGCACCAGTTTCATTTTTTCATTTTTTACATATATTTAATCACTTATGCTGTATGGGTTTCAGAATCATTTTTAATGATTACATGAGGATAGTTTGTGGTCTCAAAACAGGTGGTGCTAGTGCTGTATATGGTGTAGATGTTATAAAGACTTAAGACTTCTTAGTTTGCTCCAATTTTCCTCTGTGTATTTCAAGTTGTGCATTTTGTCCGATTGATTTTACTTCTAGATGTTCACACATCAGTGCACTTCTCTCCCACTCCTCTTCCTCATTCACCTTCCCTCACCTCACCTCCTCTCCTCTATCCTGTCCTCCTCCTCACTCCCTGCCTCCGATCAGATGATGTAGAAATTAAAGTGATACATAAGAAAAGCTGTGAAGACAGAAAAAATATCTAAGTAAATGAAATGGGAATAAAAAAACTTGAGTAGTACCTGTCTCTTTACTTGCTACTTTTACTCACAATGTCTCACTCACAAGTCATACAACACAAAACACACCGAACAAGACAAGACACCAGTCAAGGTCAAGAGGATTCATAGTACTCATTCACTAAGAGAGAAGCTGTGACCTTAATGGAACCGTGGAGGAAAACTATTACTGTTCTGGTGGGAGGTGTAATTCAAAGGTTACTGCATCTAGAAATGAATAAACTGTAAACATGTGTCAGATTTACATCACATTTCATGTATCTCTCAAACCAGATCAGTATCTCACAAAAACAACATCTTCTTATAAAATTAGCATAGCATGAGACTGAACCTAACAGCCAGAATGTGCTTTAGTCAGCTTAAAACAGTAGTTTCACATCTTGGGAAATATGACTTTTTGCTATTCTTGCCTAAATTTAGAAGAGTTGTTTGCTGAATATGTTGCTGTAGCCACCAGCAAGGTTTCTAACAGTTGCTTAGCACAAAATTTGGAAGCAGTGAAAATAAGTTAGTTTGATTAATTAGTACGAAAATATTTTTAAATTTAATTTAACACAGCAAGAAAGCTAACACGCATGTTTCCCAAAATATTTCTCTACGATATGAACAGAAATGTTTAAATACTCAAATACACATAGATTAAAACAAATATTATAAAGCTTTTGCTTTTGATATTTAATTATTCGGATATACTTGAGTTTCACTTTTACTTTTGCTACATAAAATTATTTATAATATTTAACACTGTACAAAAAATATAACAGAACCATCCTCTGTTCCTGGGGGTTCAAAACTTCAACCTTCAAAGGTCATTACATTCTCCTAAAAACAAAAAACGCATATGCTCTCTCCACAATGTGATCCGGTGGTCTTGGTTACAAACCCTGCCTGCACGAGTGCTGATGGATCAGTGGATCCGAGGAGCAGATCTGTCATTGGTCGTAGTGGGGCGAAGCTTTACAGTGGCAAATGGGTTTGTGCCTCTGAAACGAGAGGATGATGGAAAATGTTATCCAACACCTCAAGCACTCATCTGCTTTCTACCAACGCAAATGGGGCCAGCCACACACACACACACACACACACACACACATACACACACACACACACACACACACACACACACACACACACACACACACACACACGTACCCACTCTAGGTTGTGAATCTTACACCAAACCACATTGAGAGGATGATAGATTCAACTGTTGCTAGTAGGCTTCAAGACCTCATCTCAAAAGACCTTATTTTCCTAAAGCCACAGCTTAGCTAACTTTGGCTTATTGGTTTAAAATGTGTAGATTACTGTGTAGAATTACTTCCAGTGTGAAAATTACCTGGGGAACAGTGGGTTTTCAGGTGGTCTGCGCGGTGACAATGCCTAAAAGAGGATTGTTGATGTGAACCACCACATAAAAGAGAAGAATGAATATTGTAGCAAACTGAAAAAATGAATTACTTTGCCATCCTTTGAAAATAAAATCTCTGGTACCTGGACATCTGAAGCTGATTCAACCTTCTTGTCAGGGAGGACAGAGATCGGTTGAAAATCTGCAGAGCCCCTCCTGAGATTCGGATTCTGGGATGGAGGAGGTGGAGGTGGAGGAGGCGGAGGTGGGAGTTCATTGTAGCTCTTCTTTGTCTCCACATCTGGCTCCAGTTTCTTCTCAGCTGAAGGAGAAATTGCACGGCGGTCTGCTGAAGCCCTACGATTTGGGGTGGCTGGCGGCGGGACATCCCCATAGCTTTTATTCTCTGATTGGTCAGTGTATGTGTCAGTTGGGTCCAGGAGATTGTTCATACTGTGGCTTCTTAGAGAACCACCACTGTGGGATCAAACAGGTACATACAGAAAGGTTTAGTCACATTTCTATGAACGAAAATAAACCTCCTCCTCCGTTCTTTATAGAAGAGATGAATTTTAGATATTAGATAGATATCATTCTTACCTTGTTGATAAAGTATTGGACATATCTTCAATAGAAGCCACATAAGCAGCAGGGAACCAGCCCTGACTGGAGGAAGTAAGACAGTTACACACAAAGTCATCGTCTGTCGAGTCAAGACAATGACTGATTGCAAAACAGATGCTGAAAACAATGCATGCGCAGACGCAGAGGTTTAAAGTGTCTATAGCATTTAGATTTCACCTAATAGTTCAAAAATATTGGAAATGAAATCTTTTTTCATATATTGTGAAAACGATATATTCCCTGCACCCTCCTGCACGCGTACACATAGGTTTTCTACTTTAACCACCCACCGTAGGCTGCTATCAGTGCGGCCATACAGCCAGCCGTTGCGTGGCTCTTGGACCAGTACGGTGACAGTCTCTCCCCTGTTGAAAGGCAGAAGCTTTGGGTTGGACGAGGAGGGGTGAGACACCAGGGCTCTCATGGCTCTCCCTCCTCCCAGACCCAGAGATTCCCCCACTGAGCTGGAGCGAGAGCGACTGGGAAGGGGAGACGGTGCTGTAGAGGGAAAAAAGATGGAGAAGCAACAGAGAGAGGTTAGTACAACAAGAGAAAATGAGAAATGTTTCTGTCTTAATGTGGGAGAATATTAAATAATGAGAATTATTATATCAATTGTTTCATTGAATTAATAAAATATTGGAAAACACTGCTTCTGTTATTATGGATTGAACATGCGACATATTAATATTATTTTCCTCCTAAAGAGAAATTATGATTAGCTGAGTCTCTCTCCAACCTCTAGAGGGCACTCTGCCCAGTGCCTGTTGCTCCCTCCTGGCCCAAGACATGTCTTCATCTCGGACTACAGTCTGTAGCAGGGAGCTCACTGATCCCCGCAGCTGGCCAGAAACAGCATTTACAGGTATTTTAACTGCTGTGCTCACTCAATTTCAATGTCTAATGTAAAACTAGCAGAGTCCAGTTTTATGATTTCAACAGAAGGACTTATAGCAAGTTATAGGCCATAAAGAAGGTAGTGCTGTTAGTAAACATTGGAAGAATAAACATGATAATAAACAACAGCGGCGACACTGAGAAAAAAATGAGAAATATATTTGAAACAAACCAAGGGAATTATGAACAAATCCACCTTTTATGAGATTTTTTTTCCTCCCTGACACTGTACTGTAACTCTGCCTACAATTAGTAGGCGAATTTAAATAGGTGAAAAGTTACCAGTACCTCTTGGTCCAAATGGGTGGGAGTTCGAGGTCTGGATCCTCTAGTCTCGTTCACTTTCTCCTTCCAGCTATCAGCTTTTTGCTGGAGAGATGCACCAGTCTGAGAACACAACGACACGCATTAAATTTCCCATCAGACAACAAAACAACTAAAGTCTCACTTTATGTGAATTAACAATAAGGTAGTTTCTAGAAAATTAAACGTGTATCCTTTACTCATTTCTGTTTAAATCTGGAGTAGTTTTGCAGTTACCTTTGACCCACCTTTACTATTAAGTGTGTACGTGTACTATGTGTGTACCTTGTTTATTAGGAAGAGTAGTGACTGAGTGAGGCCACAGTGTTTCTCTGCCAAAAAGCGATACCTCCTCTCCTCCTCCTTCAGGATCTCCTGTTGGCTCTGCCTCAGGTAAATCATGTATTCACTGTTTTCCTGAAAGACCCAATTTACAGTGGCACAGAAGTGAAGCTAAATGTACATTACTGTTGTTGTGTAAACCTGTATAGTGTATATATATATATATATATATGTTGTGTAACTACCAGAGAGTCTCTGTAGGATCCTCGTCGGAGCTGTTTCTCCAAAGCCTCTGCCTGATTCCTCACCTTCAGCTCATACACTTTGCGACTACCCTGCAAACAGTTTGAGTTAAGAAATGCTGAAGTAGAAAGTTTTCCAGAACTAATTAGAGAAAAACCTCTCTTTCTGCAGGATGTTTTAGTCAAACTCATGGATTTGGTCTTGGGCTGGTTCACGTCACTGTCTGCAAGAGCAGGAATGAGACCAGTAATAGCACTACGGGATTTGAACGTTGCTTTAACCATCTGGTCGCTGGATGCCACCTACACTGTTAAATTTGTGCAGACTTTAAACTAAGTACAAAAAATAAAATATGAAGAATACAAATTATACTTTTTTCGAACTTTGTTAACTTACGTCAATGTACTCCTCGTCCAATTTGACATTCTTCTCCATGGCTTGTAGCACTTCAATCTGGAACCACCGAAACTGTAGCAGGAAGAAGGGAAAAGTCCCTGTGATGTAGCCAAGTCATTATAGAAAGTGTCCCTTTGTTTAACCAGCAATATTCAGTGGTTGATTGTTTTGTTTCACTAAATCTATATGCAAATGCGCCTCGTCCTCAGGCCAACATTTTAATCAGAGGCTATATTTCACTAATTCACATTATTGGAAGGCTCCACAATCAAGCACAAGAGTTTGAGTGGCACTAGGAATTTTAAACAGAGAGCAGGATCTGGTCCTCCACAATTAAAGCTTCACTCTGTTCCACAATTTTGTGGACCTGAGTGAAGTTTGCATTTCCTAGTAAAGAACAGGCTTTTATAATTACAGCCTTTCCCTTCTGCTAGACCAAATTTAGATGAGAATATATATCATCTTTGGGTAAAATACTAACAAGTATATTTCCTAATCTGTCAGATTATTCCTCTAAATAGTTTCTCGTTGTTGTTATATTGTCTTATTAGTTTATTTAGCAGGCTTGTAATCACCAAGTGTGATTACAAGCTTACAAGCTGATTCACGCTTTTTAAAATATTAAAACTCTAAGGCCTAGAAACAGTAAAATATATGAGACTATTGTAATCGTATGTTTTGTTTAATAACAGTATTGAGTATTGAGTACTGAAGAAATGTACTGACCACTCCCTCCATCTCGGCAGTGAGCCTCCTCTGTGTTTCTGATATCTGGATCAGGACATCTCCTGTTTAAAACAACACTTTAATTAATCCAAGACTTGACATGGGCCAGATTAGCACATATATCAAATACCTGCAGCCACAACTTAAAGGCTTAAAGTGTATTTTAGGAAATCTGAACCAAATGTTGTGTATTGTGTATGTGGCATTATAGTTCCTCAAAAATAAAATTACAAAATGACCATTTGAAGAAAATGTCACATTACAAATGAAAGCTGCAATATCTTACCGAGGATAACAGTGAATTGATATATGATAATATATATAATATATGACACTGCTCAAGTGATCTAGATATTCTTTTTATCTAACTACAATAGCTGTACTGAGTGTAATAGTGGAAAGCTAGGAAGTCTTTTATATTAGGGGTGCCTCTGGTCTTGTCTATTGTTGTGGATTGTGTCTGACCTAATAAATTGCATTCAGCTGAAAGACTGACCCATCTATAATTCAGGGGCTGCCACTTAATAGGGTCCCTGGTCACGCTGTGGCTCCTTTTTAGTTAGCCAGCCTAGCAGAACCACGTGCATCGAGCTTTGCTAGCACTGATGTGTAAGCCCACACACTCTCAGTGGGGATGAGTTAGCATACGGCTTCATACTGCTAACAATGCTATTACAATTCCCCCGGGTCACAGTGAATGTGAGGCTTGTGGAAAATAGACACATGCACAAGAGAGCACGGGAAAGAGTGGGGAACGGACTCCGTTTAAAGGTTACTGAGTGTGATATTATCATCAGCATTAGTATAACTGTTTTGACATTAACTCGATAGAGCACTTTGGCATCTCTAGAGGACAATTTTGTCTCTGTAATGAATGCAATAAATTATGGGTGAAACCTGTAATGGAAAGACTGAGTAATCCATCACACAAACACACGCACTGACCAAGAGAGCGAGATGAAAGCGTGTGGAGAGCCTGGTCACCCATCTTAGCTACAGCGCTGAAGTAGGCCTCACTGCAAAGAGCTAAGGCTGCAGTGCACACAAATACAAAAATAAACCAATCAAAGAAAGTACACATACACAATACTCAAGTAAAAGTACCCATTCATTTTTCTACTCAACTCTAAAGTTACTTAAAGTACAAATGGAAAAGTTAAATAATTTATTTTTATAATATATAGGTATCTAATCTTGCTGTTTTCCAATGAGACTAAAGCAGACTAAAATAAAAGTAACATATAATGGAAATAGTACCTCAATAGTATCTTAAAATGAAATGTACACATTGTACAGTCTTTGAGAACATTTAACTAATTACTTGCCACCTGGTCAAAGAGTTAACTTTATAGCGTTATTAGTCTATAACACCACAGTCAGTTAAATTAATCTTGACTGGGTTAATGAATTCTGCTTTTATTGATTTCATTCACACAAGTATCAGTGCAGACATGTGATATGTGATTTTAGTCCAGAAATAGCCCCATGCCAGTGGGTATAATTTTACCACACTGCCTCGTTGCCCTGCAGCTGAGGGGCAGTTCTTGTTTTATCAGGCAGACAGGTCCATTAATGATACATGCTGCTTGCCTAATTACCAACATGGCACACATGATCAAAATTGGAGAGATGTAGATAGAAGCATTACAGATAAGAAAACAAGTGAAACATGTTTAAATTCTGCTTTATACTTTGATCAGTAATAAAATACTACATAAACAGAATTTCACATAATGACAACTTGTAAGCTGTGATATCAATGACCAATGAAAGTGCAGTGATGTACAGCTTCAGGAGGAAATATCTGCTAGATCAAAAACGCCAACTGCAGTTGTAAAATATAGACAAAACCAAAGTACACCATACATTGTCACCGTCACACATCAATATCAATATCAATATTTAGAAAGCAGATATCAAAATACCTGCTAGCAAATGTCTGTGTCGGTCACATGCATACATGTACGTGCGTAAAAACACACAATCAGTCACCCACACCGTGACTGACCTTGGAAGGCTTTGACATAGCTGTTTCCTAAGGCAACAAGCTTCTGGAGTCCTGGGTTGAAATGTTCCATCAGGTTCTACAATAAGAAACAAAAAGACAGTGTACAGCACATACAAAAATAAACACAATTCAAGACGTCTAATGCACAATAACAAACAGTTCCACACCATGAACCGAAACCAAAAACACAGAATAAAGAGCCAATAGAAACTCACCGAATAGACAGTTAAAGTTGATCTGTGAAGCTGGTCGCTGCTGGTTCCTGACATAGTGCTCAATTTGAATGGATTTATCTATAATCTTCGAAGTTAATGTCAGAGACAGAACAAATGTTTGTAGAGACTTTGTATTCCCATTCAATCTCCTGAAGAAGTGTGTATGTATTGTAAGTATTGTCCTGCGCGTATCAGCGCAGTGAAAGTCAAGTTTCTGCTCTTGAGAACACCTTTCTGTTAAAATGATAGTGCTCTCTTCCCTGTCTATCTGTCATTTGTTAATGAGCCCTTTTATCCCCTTGGCGTCAGCAGTTATTATGGAAAGAGCGAGTAAGTAAGTGAGGGGAAGAGAAAAGAGAGTAGGTGCCACTGATATGACCGGGCCAGATAAATTATTGATTGGAGGCCCTGAAACAAAAGGAGAACAGCCAGCTGCCCAACCAGCTGTGACGTATACTTTGGTGGAACAAACCGCTGTCTTAAAATGTTATACACAGACTGCCATTTTAAGGTTTCATTTAAAGATCAGTAACAGAGTAGAGAGGTAAAATAAAGACACACAGGTCAACTATTCACATTAAAGAATCAGGTGCCATTTAAAATTCAGACATTGTGGTACTGATTTTTTTATGCCTATAAATTTTGTAATTCTTAACAAGTCTTCTCATATCTTATAACATAACCTGTTTTGACACCTATGCACAGATATGTGTGGAAACATAGCAATGAAGTAGTTCCATCCTATCATACACAATTTTGTGTTCTCATTAGCTTTATCCAAAAGGCAAAAATAGTTTATCAGTACTTGGTAAAAGTATGTTACTATCAATAATTACATATACAAAATTCTAAATAAAATAACAATCATTTGCCTTCCACAATCATAATTATAATTATAATAATCAGAGATGCAGTAAAAGAAAATATTTGTACAGAAACGTACCATGAAAAAATACAGCTATTTGAATTCTTTTTTTTGATAAGATATATATATATATATATGGTTCCAACGAGAAGATGTATGTAGATTGTAGGTAAACAGTGCAGTAAAACCTACCCTACCTTCAAATGATGTAAATCAAACTTTGTTTTAAAGTGATTTTTTTTTAAAGATTTGTGCACAACTTTATTTCTACCAGTGATAGCTGTAACAGCAAAATAACATTTGGTAACATACTTTATTTTAATTTCATGTTTAACTGTTTGCCAACTGTGCTGCCATACATTTTACAGTTAGTTGTAACTTTTTTATCTTTTACAGTGAAGTGTAAGTGAGGTTTTTCTACCCAGCGGGAGTGAACAAGTAGCCAGTGTCATCAAAGATGACATCATCAACGTCACCATTCTCACGCCGTTGCTGTTGACAACGATGTACAGTCTGCAGCACAGTTTTCAAGCGCCGATCCAGAGCAGCGAGATGGGGCTCTGACAGCAGTGGAGCCACACTATGGAGGGGATCCCGGGAGAGCGAGGCCCGCATGACATCGCTGAGATAATACTGAGGCAGAGACAGGAGGTTAAGGCGTAACCATGTGGAGCGGCGGATTCTGAGGATAGAAGAAAATATTATTTTATCATTTTGTTATTATGGGTGCTTCCTCCAATGTCCTGAATTCCCTCTCTGGTGATAAAAATGAATGCGTTTTTTCTGAAACAAATTTTAAGCAAAAACTATTTAACAGAATTTGAATAAACTGAATTTACATTGTATTTACACAGTGCTATTTAGGAAAACAACCTTTCATCCCATTTTGTTTCACTCATGTTTGTACCTGCAGCACTGTTCTAGTGGAGCCAAGATAGAAGGCTCATCTTTGGAGGGGCGCCCAAATCTGCAGCGAGAACAAATCCAGAGGTCGTCACAAGTCACCGTAACAATAATACCAAACATTTCAGCAAGAAAACAGACACAGTGACACCACAATGAGGGAACTCTGCATGCACACAAACACACCACAAATACTCACGCCCTCCCGTTGTCAAGGTGCACTATAAAAGTATTGTTCCCAAACTTCTCAAAAGTTTCATAATGATGCCTGTCCATGTTACCTAGAGAAAGCAAATTATGTTTTTGTTTACTGTGTGGCAAACATTCATTACAAACTTCCTCTGCATATGTATTTGCTGAAAATATCAAGTCACATACTCTACTATTGGCAATATATCTGAAATATTAATATTTCTAGACACACAGGTGGAATATAATTTAGAACTGATGCAAATTAAGCCATAAACCTAGATATTAGAGCAATAGAAAACACAGTATTTGTGCTGTTTACCAGAGTTTTTGTAGTTAAAAAAACCTAAATGTCCACATTTCTTTGAATCTATGCCTGCTGTTTAAACACTTTAATCAAATAAACAGAAATTAATAAATTTGGGCTCTATAAAAAGCAGCTTTTAATGAAACACAGTTTACAGCATTACAAAACACACCACATAAACAGACATTATGAAGTAACTTGTAGTTCATTAACCTTCATCTTTGGTTTAATGACATTTACAGGATTTCACACATATTTATTGCAAAGACTTAAAAATACAAAACCGGCAGAAAGCATCATAACTGTAGTGGTGTATCAGAGCATCAGTCTAGTGCACCACAGATGATAAAACCAGGGAAATTATTCAGAGTGTACTCACTAGTCTCACCCTTCTCAAACTACACAACTCAAGATTTAGCTTAGCAGGAAGGGGAACCTTAGCAATAACATTAGTATTTGCCAGCCCCCAGTGTCCAGTCTCCTGCTCTTCATCCAAATAGAGTGGGCAGTAGTAGACTGGTAACTGAGGGGCAAGCGATGGAGAAGCATTTAAGAGTTGAACATTACTGGTGTTTTTACAAGGGAAGCTATCTTGGGCAATATTTTTGGTCCTGACTTGCGCCTTGAGTAAAACGAGAGGCATTAAGCAGGGCTGCAGGAGGACTGGGTCCTGTAGGGCTCTTAGGTGTGTATCCCATGACGCTCCTCTGAGCTTCAGGCCACACAAAAACACAGCGTCCAATGGTAGTGAGGCTGGGTGTGTACCATCACTTAGAACCTGGAGGGACAAGAATACTTTAAGTAGTCGCCATGGAGAACCAGTCTCATCCACTAGTTCAAAGATTAAATGAAAGTCAGTTAAGAATAACTGTATGATTTATATGCTTTACCTGAAAATGCAGTTCTATATCACTGATAAATTTGCGATTTACTCGAGCTGCCTCCCTGATCAATGCCACCAGAAAGCCTCTGCCGTTTTTGAAAGCAGAGAGTCGGTAGGCACCAGGTGGATCTGAAATGTTGTGGTGCCGGAGATAGGCGCCGAGCAACTCTGCCCTCCTCTCCAATCGAGACAAGTCATTGAGCTCTAAGACCAGAGGGCTGTATTGAACAGGCTGTTGGAGCTGTGAAAGGAGTGTGCACACCAAATCAGTGAGATCATCCCACTCATTCTGCAGGAAGTCACGTAAGCAGCTGTGAGGCCCAACTCCTGCATTTCTAACTGTGCAGGTGTCGCTAGCAGATGCGAGGTAACCTTTCAGAGCTATCAGTCTATCTCTGACATGGGCATATGGTGGCAATATTCTAGGCTTATTTGGCTGAGCATCAATATGTCTCAGTGTTCCTGGAGGAGTCTGAGAGTGCTGTAGTAGTACATTCAAATTGTGGCTATTGATCTTGATTATTTCAGCTGCCACATCTGCACTGAAGCCCAGCATGAGAGGATCACTGAGGTTTGCTGAATTTGGAAGTCCCTGGCCCAAAATCTGCAGTAATCCAGACAAATCTGAGGACATGGAACATCATAATCAATACATTATACTAAAAACTGAATTTAACTATTAAAAACGTACAGTGTTTGTAATGCTTGTACTCGTCATTACTAGTTTTTGACTCACTTTATTGTTGTAGTGATGGTGCAAAGGTGCAATAGAAAAAAAACAAAACTATGTAGTTAGTTACCAAAGTGGTCTGGACTGCTGATAAAATTTGAGAGGATTTTTGCTTCATTGCCCCAAAGTGGCGATCGTCTGCAGAGGAAGGTCTTAGCAACACTCTCCACCACTTCCAAGTCTGCAGAGTCTAGTACATGGCCTCCATGCACTAGATTGACTTTGAAAGAAAAGTAGAACAAGGTTAAATTATTCAGTAACAGTATTAGAGAGAGAGTTTTATCTGTTATTGTCACCTCACCTGCTATGTACTGCAAAGCCTTAGTCTTGCTATGGCAAAGACTGGCAATACACTTGTGTGCATCCACCAAAGCCTGGAGGTCTTCCTGGGTCCTTTGAAGCAGAAACAATTCAGATGCACGATGATAAATGCTGCCACATGATATTCAGACTATTTATTATATTTGGATTTGGTTATTTTCCTTCATATTTAGTTATTCTTTGTTTGATAGGCAAATATAGAAATATCTGGCAACAAGTCTAATGCATATAGACATTAAAATAGGGTACGTGGGCCCATTTCCTCACCAGTTGTAGATTCTGCCCTGTCCTAAATATTTATAGGTCTGTCTCTGTAGTAAGACAGAGTGGAAGACTGCACAGCAGAGGAGATCCATGTTGCTGCTGTCTGCTGTGACACCCAACGACTGACTTTGTACGATGGATGCCACCTGTCGCAAGGAGCAGCTCAGTTGTTCCTTCAGGCTCAAAGGTGAGTCACAGACCAGGAGCAGGGAACGCATTCTAAATGCCCCTGTTAAATGATAAAAATCTAATCATTACAATCATTATGAAATGTGAGCAAAACCAAGATATTAATATATATTATAAGCCAAGAAATTACCTCACAAAAACTGTCAGAAATTCTAATTACATAGAGAGAAAACTAGATCACAAAATTGTCAAGATAGAAAAAGATATACTTTTACTCTGACCTCTCTTACCAGTGGTTAGTGAAGGTAATGAACCGCACTAACCCTCCATAAAATATTTCTAGTTCAGTACAAAATGGTCAGAAATAGGCACTGGTGAAAAAGAGACTTTACCATTCCTTAAACTGAAATGGTCTGATATTGAAGGGGAGACCGCAATATTAGCAAAATTATAGACCTACCTGGAATGAAGTGTGATGCATGATCTTGAGTTATAAACCACAGTTGGAAGCATGGGTGGACCAAATGACGCTCATCTGAGAGGCAATCATAGATATAGATATATCTCAGGGTCCGTTAGTTACAATTAATATTGCAAATCCAGTTTACATTGGCTCTTAAGTACCTTTGAAAGATGAAATCAACTGACTAAGGTGAGCCACTACTTCCTTATCCCATTGTTCCAAAAGGTGACAGTCACTAAAAACTAACCAGTGACCATTAATAACTGCCTTGTCCACTGCGGAGAGGATGACGTCCCTTTCACACAGGGCCCCCAGTAAAATGACATTCACCTGAGCCTGAAATATATTTAATACATAAAAATACATTACTACTGCACTGATTACAGCAATTAACGTGATCCAAAATAAAACACGATTACCTTCTTTGTTTGTTCGACAGAGTGTGCCATTTTGTTTATCAAGTAAAGGGGATGAATGTTGGTCGAAGAATCAGCTCTTAGACTGGGAAGTGCAAGAATGATGGGTCCCTCATATTTCATAATATAATGTGACAGGGCCTCAAGGTCACAAGTGAGAGGGAAATCTGCAGTCTGTCCACAGAAGCAAAAGTGGCAGGCAGCTATTGTCTCAGCTAGTCCCTCTAGGCAGTTTGGGACCATGGTCTTCCAAAGGAGAGCCCGCTGCAGCAGAGACAGATGAGAGTGAGACCGACAGGGAACAGCTCCTGTCACAGTAGAGGAAGGAAAGTGTAGATACTCCTGCCACTGCATAGGGGAAGAGGAGAGCGAGGCAATTAACCCTCTGAAGGAAGGGATCTCCTCCAAGCAGAGGAGCTCCTGGTAGATATTAGATGGTATCCAGGTGGGCAGTGAACTTGCGGACTGTATGGCAGTATGGTTGGTGACAGGAAGGTCAACATCTTGAAGGCCTTTGAGGAAAGCTACCCTTTCACCCTCAGAACAGAGCTTGTTGTTTTGGAGTAGAGCCAAAGACACCAGCAGCTTCAGAACGGTAACATGGCTCTTGAAGAGACAAGGCCTGTACTGAGATAGAAGCTGGGCTACCATCCTGTTTGTGATCTCTGGTACTATGTCCTCTCTGACTTTCCCAAGAGTATGGGACACTAATAGCCTGCCCTTCAAAATAAATGCCTTTTTCATAACTACAAAGAAGCCATGTAGGGAAAAGTAGTAGGTAGGGGAAAGATGGGACACATCTTGCAGAGCCTGGTAGAAAGCTGCAGCCAGCCTCACTAATTGCCAGGGAGCAGCCACTAGAGCCTCATGATATTCCAGCTCCTCGCTCAGCTGCTGGATCTCGGACTGAAGTTTCTTTATTGCTTCTTGACGAACAGCCATGCAGGGGACAAAATCAGATTCCAGCAGCAGTGAGGTGTTAGACTGCAGGATAAAGTCCACAAGAGCGTCCTATAACACAAATATACAGTCAACTGATGTAAAGCAGCTACAAACTAGCTCTTATTCTACGCTGTAAATGATCTTTTTTGTGTCATTTGCAGATAAACCACCCTGAAAAACTCAGGCTGCCCTGTACGGTACAAGCACCACAACGACCACAACATGTCAACATTCCAACTGCAGACCAAATTGCAGGTTTAAGGAAACACAACCAAATGCTAGCTGCAAATAGGCCAGTCAACAACCCAAAGGTTCTCTAAAAATTGAGTCCTCACAGCTCAGACATGGGGAGTTGTTTGTTGTAACAAATGTGGCTCATCATGTTGGCGTCTACTTTCTGATTGGTTGTGTCTTCTATGTTTGCAGTGTGTTATGTGATAAATATCAGCATTATCAAATGCCTTAAGTTCTAGTGCACTTACCAGGCAGACTGGAGCTTGTGGGGACAATATACGTAATAGAATAATGCAAAAAATAATGATTAACTGAAAATAATAACACATTTCTAAACCAGGCTGCTATCAGTTAGATCAGAACACTATTTGCCTATGTAATGGTAATCAGTACAGTAGTCTTGTCACCTGCTCTTTGGCTAGTTTCTCTTGCAGCAAGTGCTTTTCATTTTGGATCCTCAAGTGTTGAATCAACAGTTCTTCACACTCAAACTGCAGCAGCTGTGTCAACATTAGCTCCTGGATCTCATCTGAGCTGAGGGACAGGTCAACCGCATGTACCTGAGCCAAGATGGATGGATGTATCTCTAAGGACAAAAAGCAGGAATATATTGTTGGTAACTACTTTCACATGTATTATTAGTGCTTATTTACAAAATGTCCAGAGTGTGCAGTTTAATTACTTTCTACTTAAAAACAACGTAGGTGACTAACTACACTGAACAAAAATATAAACGTAACACTTTTGTTTTTGCTCCCATTTTTAATGAGCTGAACTCAAACATCTGAAAATTTTACTACAAACACAAAAGACCCATGACTCTCAAATATTGTTCACTAATCTGTCTACATGTGTGTTAGTGAGCACGAGATAATCCCTCCCACCTTACAGGTGTGGCATGTTGAGGTGCTGATTAGACAGCAGGAATATTGCACAGGTGTGCCTTAGACTGCCCACAATAAAAGGCCACCCTCAAACGTGCAGTTTGATCACACAGCACAATGCCACAGATGTTGCAACCTTTGAGGGAGTGTGCAACTGACATGCTGACTGCAGGAATGTCTACCAGAGCCGCTGCCCATGAAATGAATGTTCATTTCTCTACCATAAGCCGTCTCTTCCTAGAATTTGGCAGTACATCCAACCGGCCTCATAAAGTGCTCACTAACACAAATGTAGACAGATTTGAGAACAATATTGGAGTCATGGGTCTTTTGTGTATGTAAAAAAAGTTTCAGATGTTTAAGTTCAGCTCATGAAAAATGGGAGCAAAAAGAAGAGTGTTGCGTTTATATTTTTGTTCAGTGTAAAATAATCTTTTTTTTTTAGGGGTATCTTAGGTAATTGTATCGCACATGATAATACAATAAGTTAGAACAATGCACATTATAAGCATTTCATTAATTTTTGCTCTTTTCAGAGTGATTTGATTAGGTTTAATTCAAGAAAGTCACTTTTTCCTATATTATTTAGATGTAGAAAATATTTAAAAAGCACTCTTACCATTACCAAGCAGTCGGACAGGCAGATGGGTACTGAGGAAGAGGCAAAACTCAGGGTGGGACGGTTGGACAGGACGGACTAATCTGGCCAGAAACTGTGGACTGGGGGATGCTCGTTCCACGTGAGTTACCAGCATTTTTAAACCTCCAAAACAAAATAGATGGATTTAATTAAGCGTGAAAAAAACGTGATACACCAAATAAATTGTATCATCTTAGTGGCATATCATCAAATATCCTAATATTTCCTTTTGTATAATAATCTACTAATTCACCTTCCTCAGCAGCCTGGTCCAGCTTTTCCACCAGCTTAGGATCATCTGCAGAAACCACCATCTCATACTGTGCTTCAAGCTTAGCATACTCTCCTGCAGTGCATACAGTTTTTCAAAATATTTAATAAAACATACAAATAATATTCTATTATTTATGGAGCCTGTAGATTTCAGCAGCCAGTAAACTAAAGTTTGGATTAAACAATATGCAACAAATAGCCAAGTCTGACTACAAATATTTTTTTAATTAAAGTATTTACCTTGTGTGAGCCAGCTCTGAGAGCCCAGCTCAGTATGTTGCTGTGTTTCTGCCAGTAGAGGCCAGTGCTGATTGCAAACACGCCTGTAGCCCCACAGCAGCAGTTGGACCAAAAGTCTGGCAGATGCAGTAACCTGAAGCTGCCAGTCATTCAAGCCTAACGCTCGACCGAGAGGCTGCTGGACCATCTCAGACACAGATATGGGAAAACCAACACAGGGGTAAGAAGGCTCCGGATCTGGATGTGCAAACAGGAAGGTTCTTGGGTCTTTGGGGTTTATGTTGATACGACCTGTCTGACATAGCTCTCTCCACTTGCTCAGTAATTCTGTGCGTATATCTGGTACAAAGGGGCCTAAGTAAGCAATAATTGCTGCCAGGATAAGGGCATCTCCAGATATGTTTTGTTTATTTAGGTCTGCCTCCTAAAGGGAAAATAGAAAATTATTAGTATTATTATTACTTGATTTGTTTTTTTAATTATTTAACAAATTACATCACAAATTAGAAAATATCCAAATTAGGTGAAAATGTGACAATTAAATGTATTTAATTTAACTTAACTATGAAATTAAGTGACATTTGCAATATTAAAGTCTTAAATGATATGTTACCTTAGCAGCTGCTTTCCACTGTCTGAAATGAGTCTTCGCTTGCTCAGCAGCTGTAGTAGCTTCTTCCTCCAAGCTCTCATACTTGTACAGCTCCAATAGCTGCTCCTCTAGGTCATTTTGTATAAACTCCAGCTGAAGCTCAATGTCGCCTAAATGAAAGCACGCGTTCTCCTTGTGCTGCCTGGCCAGATGCAGCTGACCTCGTACCTCTTGGGCCAGTTGCTCCAACTGCTGCTTGATGGACAGTTGGTGTTGCATGCAGCAGCTCTCATACAATGCCTGGATCCATTGACAGAGGGATTCACAGGCTTTGCTCACCTCTCGCACAGACTCTGGCACAAACTGGGGGCTTTTAACTATCTGGCCAAGCTGCTGCAGCTGCTCATTTGTCACACTGTAGCGGTCAAAATATTCAAGCTCCTGGGAAAAGTCGATATTAGCAAAACGTTTTTACAGTTATTGTTCATAAAATCAATGCGATAGATAGGTCAGATGTTTTCTAGTTAATATTAAGGGATGAACCTTCACCCACAATTTGAGAAAAGACACAAATTTAAAGAACAATTTTGGACTATTCACCATCCTCACAGAATTGCTTCAGCTCTGACATATTCTTCAGCTGGCTCTCTTGAGATGATGTGACAGCATCCCAGTTTGACATTAGTACAATGAAGGCTGGACAGCTTGCCATTATAGAAGTAAAAATTAATTTCTAACAACTTGAAATATCCAAGGTATACTAAATAATGTCAGGGAGGCCGTCTGCTAGTCAAGCTCGCATTCTGATGGCCCAGACAGAGTCTAAACCTCAGCCCAAAAGTAAGTTTGTGGGATGATTTAAAAAGAGCCACTGAGACCAGTTATATAATGTCTAAGCTGAAGCAGATGTTTGAGGAAGAATAGTGCAAAATCAAGTTATGTTAAGTTAAGTTAAGTTACGTTTGTTTTACAAAAGGTCCTAAGAGAAATCTCATGTTATCTTACAGCACAGATTTATTTTAATAAAAATAATAAATTAATTAATCTAATTTGAAAGCACATTCTAGCTGTTCCTGTTTAGCATAAGCAAATGTTCAAATGTCTTCATATGTTTTTTATATATTTTTCAACACACCTGGAAAAAGTTGGATTGTCCAAGAAGCTGTTTAGTACTCTCCCAGCCTGGTGGACGATTAAATAGCAAACAAATAGCATCCATGATCTTCACAACTCCATCAGGTGGATCTCTGTAGTGGCGCACCTCCTCCAGATCAGATGGATTAAGACACTTAAGAATCTTTAGACCTGCCAGGAAAATCGCTTTTTCCTGGAAAAAGAATACTTAAAATCTCATTATCTGTGACGCTCAATTATTTAGTGGATTATTTAATTATTCGGCAGGATTAGCCCCCCAAACAATCTAACTGCAAATGCTATGAGCAAGAAGTGATTAGGTGAAATTTATAATGTGATATGTTCACAAATGTATTTGGCTTCTTCTAAGTTGATTTTATACTTTATATCATTCTTATTGCAGATATTGGTTTACCTCTATCTGAGCCTTATTAATTTGCTCTTCCAGGTGATACAGCTTGTTCTCCTCTACCACACATTTCTCCTCAGCTTCTTCGATCAAACGTTTCTGGTCATGTATAGCTCCAAGGAGCTCTTGCTCATGCTGCAAGACAAAGACAAAAGGAAGACGATGTTAGTTTTTACATCTCAATCAGCATTTCTTACAAAAAGAAACAATATTTTTGAGAATTTAAATTGCAATAGTAACTGACATATATGTGCAGATTTACCATGACATAATAGCTTTCTTTAACTAAGTTGCAAAACATTGTTAATGTAAGGACATTTTGTAAGTGTAATATTGATTAGCTAACATCTGTAGTATATAGTATGTTTGCCAGCATACATAAGTTCTGAGGTACAGTGTAAAATATAGCTTACAGTGTTTTTGGGTCATTTCTGGTTGTGTGGCTGTCAATATTGTTACTACATTTTACTGTAAACCACAATCCCATTTAAACATGCGCTTAAGTGCTCTACAATACCTGCTGTGTCTTGGCAACCTTCTCTTGGATTCTTTTTAAATGCTGTTTCCAGTTTTCAGCTGTGGTGTTAATCACATCCAAATGTGCCAAAACAGAAGCAACTCTGAAAAAAAAGTAATGTAAACCAAGTACTTATGCTGCCGTTTATTTCATAATCATGGTCTGTTAACTAATAGTAGATCTGTGTCCCCTTACTTCTGAGCAAAAAAAAAATACAATGTTTGATTAACATTTAATGAAAAATGACTGTGAACATATCAGGACATCCAAGATACGTTTCACTCTTTATCATCCTCTTTTTGTCTTTTTGTCGCATTTTACTTGTAGGTATAGTTCAAGGCTATTTTATAAGATAATACAAAATCACAGTGTTATCAGTATATAAACAGAAACAAGATGAAAACTATTTTTAACATACCTGGTTGCTTGGCACTGCCACTTTTTGTGCAGGTGGCTACACATGTAATTAAAGTGGGTAATGAGCTCCATGTAAGTTTGAGGGCTGAAAGGCTGGTCTCTCAGAAGAACAGATGCATAGTGACATGCGGATTGATGTATTCCTGCCATTGCCACAGACAGACTGGCCTCTGAGCCTTGCTCCACTAGAAAAGAAGAAGATATATCTTGATAGAGCCCTAGCTAGTAAATTATATTGATAAACACAGAATATATTTAGTGGTCCTAAACTCACTTTTCTGACTGCCGGTTTTGAGGAACTGAGCAGCAGCTTCTATCAAAGACAGATCGGACCACGGTTTGTACACCTCAACACAGCAACTGAGGGTCATGGCCTTTTTCATTTGTGTCTGGAAGATAAATTGGAAAAAGTAAGACATTTAAGGCTAATATTAAGACCTATTGCATAGTATGGAATAATGTTCTCTGAATCTGGCATAAAAAGAACGCACACGCATGATTTCAAAGACATGTAATAAAAATGCAAAGTAAAGTAAAAAAAACACTGACATTCCTACCACTGGTTCCATCGTTGGGAAGTATACCACTGATGTCTGACATGGTAAGGGGCATCAACAGGAACACATGGACATTTCTGTGGACTTGACTCAAGTACCTTGGTTAAAGAAAAAGACACACATCATCATTTCCAAATAATTACCAAAGGGTCTTATACAAATATCCTATTACTTTCCTACTCTTCCTTGTTAATATTAGAATTATGTACGCCTTCTGATGTCAGTAAATTTAAAATGAAAACTAGAAATTACATTTATTTCTAGGTCTTGACGAGGTTGAGTGGGTAGCAAATCAAATTTTAAATAACCTTTGGTCTTACCTCTCAAACACCCAACTGTCCATAAGATATTGTCTTGAGTTGTTCACAGCTGTTACTCTAGAAATGAGATTCCTCAGCTCCTCCACAGTGCATAGTCCTGGGTAGGTTCTCTGGGCCATTGCAACAAGTATTTCTTCTCTAATAGATTGGCTAACATCTTCATGTACCAATATAATAACACTACCTCCATTCACTCTAGTTTGATTCCCAGCCTCTTTTAGAATTTCATGCAACTTATTCTCATTATCAGAATGTACTTCCATCAATTTGTGGCCTGTAAGGTAGGCAGCTAAACGGACAGTGGTTTTACGGCCTGTTCCTTTGTCTAAGCCTATTAATACTCCATGACCTCCAGGTATGAGCAAAGCCCTGAGGATATGTAACAGCTGACTCACTCTCTGCCTGTTTAAAAAGTACCTGTATCTAATGTTATAGGTATTTTCATCTCCATTCACTTTTTCTCCATCTATGAGCCCAGACAGCTTCTGCAGTAGTGCATCAAGGTCTTGCTTGTTGTAAGTAGAGCTGCATTTGATATTGTTTCGCAGATCCACTGAATTTAAGGACTCAAAGATTTCAGGACCATATACAAGCTGAGCCATTATGTCCTCCATAAGGTAAAGCATTTTTAGGCTTGCCTCTTCTGAGAGATTGTTTTCAGTCAATGTACAGTCTTTCTTTAACTCTGACTGTCCAGCTGGGTCTGGCTCTTGTGGTGGATTTAACGTATCTGGATACTGACCTGTTTGCTTAGACATCCCTGCTGTTTCTATGGATAATGTGTGATTAGCAAGGTTTGTGACCATGGCTGGGGTGTCACCATTGTCAGGTTGGGCCTCGGCCTTATTAACCAATCTAATTCCAAAATGGGTTGTTGCTGCCTTGGCTATGAGTGACCCAAGAGTTTTGGTTTCATCCTCTAAGCATAACCTATCGCTGAAAGTGCGCATACACTCGTGCATCCAGAGGTGTACTATGTTAAGAACAGTTGCTGCACAGCCTACATACTCATTTTTCTGCATTTTGCTCGTAGATAAGATACTAGGCTGCTGCAGGTACATCCCCTGAAACACCTTGTGCAGATCATGTTGACAAAACATAAAATACGGCCTTTGCCTGGTTGGCTGAAATTGATCAGATACTGCATGGTAAAGATTTTTTGTTGCAGTGATAATACAATATGCCAAATTTTCATCATCAAGTGGCAATTCTTTAAGCCAGACTTGTAGCCTAGGAGAATGAATCGACAATATAACATCTATAGATAGGCTAGGGAGCACAAACAGAGAAAATAGGCGTGAGAGCCGGGAGGATATCACATTATTTTGGTGACTGCCCACTCCAGAGATAGAACAGGTAACCATGTAATCCAGGGATCCAGAACTCAGTGATTTGAAGGAGAAACTATCAACTGTTAGAATTTCCCCCTTTGACATACTCTCTCGTAGCGACTCTAGAGCCATGGATGTCTTCCCAAAAACATCTGTCAGAACAGAAACAGGAAGAAATTTTAGTACATGGTCAGATTACTATATTTAATTATACTAATTCCATGTTGGTTATTTTCTTACTCACCACAAGGCGCTTCATGCAAATCATCCACAAACAGAAGCAGTCTTCGCTGTTTGGCTGCACCATCCACATTACCTTTACAGTACTTCTGGCAGCTGATGTTATTCAGTATATTGCGCAGATCTTTGGAGCTTAAAAGTGGACTGGCTGGTAAGTTGATGTGTGGCTTGTCAAAAGACAGCAAAGTCTGACATAGAGTGGTTTTTCCAGAACCAGGCTCTCCTGCCAACATCACTGGCTGGTTTGCCTCCAGCATGAGGTTCAGAAGATATGTGTATTTCCTATACTATGTAGGTACATACAAGACACAGTAAAATATTTAAATGTGATGATTGCCATATGTACAGTAAATACTTATTACTATAGCAGACAGAATGTTGAAAGACAAACCTTGGGAGTAATGGACGTTGTCAATAATGTGTTCTTGGGACACATCTTATTGTTGATGCTAAAAAAGTGTTCAAAGACACTCTCATTATCAGGAACAACTATTTTGTACCTGCAGTTGAACAACACTTGACGGACTAGCAAGTCGAACTGCGGCCAATGGCTGAAGTAAAGACATAAATATAACATTGATTATTGATATTCAGTTTGTAGACTTTTGAAATGGATGGCATATTTTGATAGCACCGCATTACAATAGCAATACTACAAGTAATATTGCAATACTACATTGTTTTACCAAGGATGTAATTGTCCACCAAATCCCCAAATGTAAGCCAGCAGAAAAATATCTCTGGCAAACTGCTCTTCTTTATTTGGGACATCTGCACCTGGTGTGTCAGTTCCAAGTGGAAATATATCTGGTTGGGCAGTGACACCGTTTTAATAACAGTAACAAGAATACACTAGTATCATAAGGTTATTTTTCTCATGCGTTGTGATCATACCTCTGTTGTGTATTTGTTTTGCTGCCTTGTCTTTTCCGTGTTCCTTTCCGAAATACTGCAGGAGAGCATGCAGAATTCGAACAAATGACATGATCTCTTGAAGTCCACGCATGTGGCTTTCATTAAATTCTCCTGCAGAGTTTAAGGTACTCTGCCTAAGAAATCTAAGAGTGCTGGTGAAAAGATCTTCAGCCAGATGATTCCACATTTTCAAGGTCCCTTGACCTAATGTGTTTTCTGAATAGAAAGCATCCATTTCACTCTTCCACACAGCCTTCCACAGATCAGTTACTCTGACTTGAACAAGGCTACAGCGAGTCACTGCAGATGGGCTTGCTTCACTTAGGTCTGTAACCTCCATAATTAGCTTAAGATGTGATCTGGGCACAAGTGTTTCACCAGATGATAGACAAAGAAATGGGTTCTCAGGATTGCACAATGTGGTTAAGTAATCCAACCAGCCAGGCTGACCAACAGGCTCTCCATCAAATACCAGCCATTTTACTATGGATGTTTTCTTCTCATTGGGGGAGACTTTGGAACAAACATTTTCACAACGTTCTGAATCTTTCAGTACTCTTGTAAGAGCTCCGTCTTGCCATCCACGTTTCTCACATAAATAGCCAAATATTTCTTCATGGGACATGGCATTAGGAAATATGACCATGCTGTCAACAAAGTTCCAGTGTGAAGCAGAAATATATTCCTTGGGCTGTGGAGTATCTCCTTTAATTACATGGCCATTTATAAAAGCATATTCCACCGTGGTGGCAGCCAGACTATTGAATGCTCCTGCTAGAGCACGGTAACAGGTTGTCTTTCCAGAACCTGAGGGGCCTATTAGCAGAACTGTTTGTGAGAACGTCATGGCCTGATAGAGTGTAAGAGAGCTGGAAATCATTTCAATTTGAGGTTGACAACGTGTCCTTTGTAATTCTTCTTTAACTGCATTTTCTAGTTGGTTCTTTTCTTGTTCTTCAATACAGTGTTGGAAAAGAGGAAACTGGTATGCTATAGGGAATGCATCCTTGAAAATGGCGTAGAACTGAGAGGCTTTCTTGTGCTCATACTGTGCAGGTAAAAAAACAGAAAGAACTGCTTTGACAATTGCTGTCTCCTCCATCAGTCCTCTTATAACTGACAAATAAGATCTTTGCAACCTGTTAGTCATTACAGTTTCTGTGATGACACTCTGTGAAGGCATAGGATGACTTTGTCCTGCAGACAGTTCTTCAAGGTAATCTGACATTTCTTGTTGCCTTACACTTTTTTGTAAGTATATTGTAGAAGCAGAGATTATCTTTTCCAAGATAACAAGATAGCAGTACTGGTCATCAGGGACAAAAGGCATACAGAGGGAATCCTTGGCCAGACTGATGAGCGACACCAGACGTCGACTTAAAGACATTGCTTCTGAGAAACCAAGTGAAGTAAGCATTACTTCTGCAATTATCTTGTAATCTGGATGGGTTAACGCAATTGGTCTGGTTGCAAATCGCAGACTTGGTGGAACCTCAGATGTGTCTGTCTTTGATGAGATGAGAACGCATCCATAGCTGTGGTTAACAGAAAACCTTTTGCCTGCAAAGACCATATGGCATTCTGGATCAATATTATTTGTGCAACGTGTGACACCATCTGCAGTCTGGTCCATTGGCTTGTCCTTCTTATTTCTTGTTAGATCAGAGAAGGACTTCTGAATGTCTACTAAATGCTGCGCCAGTGAGGACAAGACTCCCTGTGTTAGTAAGTCCACAGAATCCAACAGAAGCAATGCTCCTGTATAGAGAGAACCCAATAGCATCTTCTGAAAAATACTAGGTTTCATGCTTGGACAACACTGTACAGTGACAACCTGTTGCCCCAGCACTTTTCCTAATTGCACCACAGTATTAGTCTTCCCAGACATGCAAGGTCCCCTCAAAAATGCACATCTGTAGTTTGTCAGAGCAAGGAGAATTCCCAGTGCTGTCCGATCTGTAGAAGGAGTATGCACAACCCAATTTTTGGGACCAACATACTCAAAGCCATATTGGAAACAGTGGCCTAAAACATCTACGTAACATGCTCTATCATCATTGCTATTCTGACTTTGAGCTTCTGAGATTATATGATACTTCGTCAAACTTAACCACTCAAAAGATGACTCGAGCACACCTTGTACTTCCATCAGTTTAGTCACTTGCTGTGCATAATTCATTGTAAGTTGCACTAAAGCACCCAGACACGTCATCATGTACTTAGAAACCAGATATTTCGTTTTATTCCCTGTGACTCCACCCCTCATGGAACAGACAAGATTTTTCAGTTTTGTAATGTTGTATGCCTTAATGTTACTCAACTTCAATGGGCTTGATTCCTGGAAAGCTTGTTGAATGACACTGCACCATATTGCCTCCTCAGCCACCAGCAAACACTGGAGAGGATATTCAGACAGCAAATCTAGCACAGGTTGTGCATTTTTACTGTGACTTGCAATGCGGCACTGTATGTCTCCAACTTTCTTATCACATGCCAAATCTTGACTGGATGGTTCCAGTTGGTTTCTTGCAGCAGCACATTGTTTAATGAGCTGTACCATGGTCAACTTTAATTGTTTCTCGAAGACACTCAGCCAAGCCAGAGTATTGAGATTTGGTTCTAAAGGAGACAGAAATGTGATGTGCTCCTGGAAACTGGCAAAAATCCCTAGCACATTCATCTGTCGGTGGCTTTCAAGTGTTGCCATGTCACCCTTATCATTGCTTAGATTTGAATTTTTCTTCCCATCTACTTCGATGCACTGTATCCCTTTAAAGCATTTGCGTACAAAAGGTTCCAAAGCAAAAGGCGTTGGGTGAGAGGACAGCAGTTCTATTACTTCTCTGTCACTCAAGAACCAGAGCCTTGGAAACTGTTCACACAGAACATTCAGGAGATCCACCAGCTGGTTGGAAATAGCTTCCATTGTAGAAATACCATCAATAAGAATCTGGCAAAGACTGCTACCATGGAGTATCTCATTTGTCTTCTTGAAATGAATAAAGTTCAACACATGAGGATCGGTTGATACTTGCTGTATAATTGATTTAAATGTCTCATCAACTGGTTGGAACTGATGCAGCTATAAAAAGAAATTTAAAAAATATTACTTTGACACGTGAACTTAGAACAGATCTCTAACTGTATCAGTAACAAATCAATCCAATATGATATGTTTGACTATGATTATACAAGGACATACCAGATCCATTCTGTCAAAGAATGTTGCATTAAACATCTTCATTAGGAAGGCCCACATTTGCTGGTATTTTTCAAACAAATAAAGCAGCTGCTCTGTTGATATTAGAAGATAAGGCATAAATGCATTGTATGTTTAAACTATTTAAAACTTAGGAGCAAGTTTAAATATTTTTCTTTCCATAATATTTGATTTACCAAGCTCTTTTAGTGATTGTATCCAATCTTCCAACCGCAGCCTGAATTCAACACTGTATGGGGACTTTAACATGGTGGACAGAATCATCCTGTCATTTTCTATATCAGCACAGTATATCTCCAGACCTGAGTGAGAAATACATTACAACCACAAGCAACCTACAAGCAGAATATTGCTTTTACTCATTTCACACTAGTAATTGAGCCAAAGAAGTAACCTATCAAGCACAGATGACTACAACTGTATCATTAATTTTTTTGCCTTTAGTTTTTTCTCACCAATGATAACGAATCTTCCGTCATCGTAGGAGTGTTGACTGGCTGCTTGGATATTTGAAACAACAGCCTCTGCACACTTCAGTATGTCTGTTGATCCATGTTGTGGCTCACAAAGCTGCCAATCAGGAATAGTGAATTTTTCCAGCCTGAAGAGTCTATGATTCCACCCTTGCCTAAGTTTTTGGAAGGTCTGCTCCATGTTACACTCTGCTTGTGCATCCCTGCATATCTGGTAGAGTGAAAGGTACTATAAGTTAATTAAGTTCAAGTTATTAAGCAACATATGCCAATTACATATAGGAATAGAATAGTTGTTGTCTGACTCAGTTTGTTGCAATGAATAAATGAATACCTTTTGTCTCTCTTTTTGAATAGCATGGCCACATATTTTACCCAGTATTTTACCTTGGTAATTAGTTTCTGGTGAACTTCAAGTTCTTGAGACATCAGTTCAGCAATAGTCACCTTCTCAGGAACATACAGTAGGCCCATCCCTTACAGGTGAAATATATTTTAATAATTTCAAATATGCTGTTGTTCCAAAAGAAGCCCATGTTATTCTATGGGTGAAATGTCTGACCTTCAAAAATAGTTCTCCAGTGTTTTTGCCTGAGTGTGGGGCTCTGTAGCCCAGCCATAATTGCAAGCTGACAGCTTACACCTTCCAGGATTCCTGAAATCTCCTGCAGCACTGGATCATGATTAGGTAAGATACTTGTTAGAGACTGGACTTGCTCTTTCCACTCTAAAACTTTTTCTTGGGCTTGTGACACCACAACCTAACAGAAAGTTTGAAAATATGTATTAGTTTAATTCTCTTGGGGAAAGGCAATACCTCAGGGCTTTTCATCAAACTAAAACTATTATTATTATCATTACTTTATAACACAGAATAACCATGTTTAGCATACATTACGGCATTTGCCAGATGTTTTGCAATAACCTACTTCTTTAGACATAGTATAATTCATCAGATCAAATCATACAGATCATAAATTCATACAATTACCTCCTTGCGATATATTTTTTTCAATTCTATGTTATGGTAAGACTTAAATTTAGTAGTATTTGACATGTATTTACCTCAATGAAAAGCATATGTTTCCATTCATCCATCCAAGCTGTGTACGTAGATTTGAGCTCCCACAACCTTTTACGGGCTTTGAGCTTCTGAATTTCTGTTGTCAAAATGGTCAAATCCATTGTTTGTTCTAATGGGGGGCAACAAACTAAAGTGTGACAAGAGTAAGAAAAGTTCACATATCTTCCATATTTGGTCTTCAGAAATAGCATTATCAACAATGTGAATAATCAACACAATTTTATCCACAGTTTATATGATCTTACCTTGTAGCTTTTGACTATTCCTAACAAGTTGTTCCAGCTTTGCATTTAGGTGGTGCACATGTGTACATATGTGGTTCAGTTTGGTGACCATCTCTTTATTATTCTGGGATGGATCAACAAAGGGTCCAGATGTAGTTTTAGAGACAATGTTTTTAAGGTCACACACCAAAAACAAAATCATTGTATCCAGTGCGTTAGCCATTGATGGAAGATGGTGGCACACAATGCTATCAGCTTGCCTCAAAAGGGAAATAAAGCAATCCCACAAAACCAGCATCTAAACAGAGAAGAGAAACAGAGGCCCACTCATCGCAGTGTAAAAAATCCATAACTGACATTTTATTGAACAGCTGTAATGTTCAGAAATGACACGTCACTGAGTGAATTATAATGTTAAAAATGGTGTGCCTCACGACCTTTTCTTCCAAAGTTAGCTCCTGCTCGGTCATCTTCCTGTAGTTTGTACAAATCGTGTCCTGGAGAGAGTGAATGTACTCTAATCGTTTTTGCATGTCAGACAACAAACTCATAGATTCCCTCACCTGCGGAGAGACAAACATACTGTATCTTTGTGTTCTTACATCGGAACAAACAAACATTTTTAGTGTGTTTCAACAACTGTTAAGCACTTTGGTCGCTGGGTGTTTTATAAGTGCTATATGAATAAATTTAGATTTGATTTGATTAAATTTGAACTCCCACACCACAGACTGGAGCTTTGGTTACATTTTCATATTAAAGATAAAATGTTCTGTAGATACTACACCTTTAACTAGCTAGCTGACAACTAACGGAAACCCAATTAACCCAATTACCCAGAGGAAACCCACTTAAAAATACTCCTCTTCACTACTGTTTTTGAATGACAGTGCTGCAGATCTTGGATAACAATGTCTCATTCTTCTTCTTGCATAATGGAATCTAAATTCACAACATGCTTGCGCTAAAACAAAAGCAACAAACATATTGACTTTTTAGGTCTTTTTCCAAATCGCTAAACCTTCTTCACCTTTTTCACATAAATGTATATCCCTTTATCTTTATTTTTACAATGGAAGTAAATAAAGTTTAAAGTATATACTATACCAAAGAAGCATATTTTGAGAAGTTGTTTAAGTCTTGCGGGTCAGTCTTGACTTTAGCAGAAGCCCTCTCTAAGTCTGATATTAGGCTCTCTGAGTGCAGCTTTATCTGCTCAGCCAGCTGTTCTAGTACTTTCTCCTCAATTAACCTCAGTTGTTGCCCTAAAGAAACAAAAGTAAAGAGCATAAGAACAATCATAATATAGAAACCAGATAACAAAATACATATTTTATTTATGCAATGGTAACATACCTAAAGTTTCCTTTATGTCAGT
The DNA here is from genome assembly GCA_032270685.1 of Microctenopoma stevenorrisi. Taxonomy (NCBI): domain Eukaryota; kingdom Metazoa; phylum Chordata; class Actinopteri; order Anabantiformes; family Anabantidae; genus Microctenopoma; species Microctenopoma stevenorrisi. The sequence continues at coordinate 2,970,217 of JAUMTR010000001.1, forward strand.
GCAAAAGGTGATGAACAGCTGGTTGGATGTAGATACTGATGAAGGAACTGTATTGATTTTTTCAGCCCAAAAGCGCATCTTCTTAATGTGCTCCTCATATAGTAATGCAGGCTGACCCTTCAGTGACTCCAAAGAACCGTGAGTCCATTGACTAATGAACAAATAGATGTCCACCAACCATAAATGGCTCTCTAACAGTTGTTGATTTTCTAGTTCCACTTCCTGTCCAGGGAATAGTGAAAATTACTACATTTGAGCAGGTTGTGTGAATTCTTCTAGACAATTCCTAATTGTGACGTAAACATCAGTCTTACCTGCATGGTCTTGGTCAGCTGTTTCTCAGCATGTTTTGTAACGCCATTGATGCTGATCTCCCACTCCAGCTGTTTCTTGGATAGAGGATAGTAGCTGCCATGCACCATGGTGCCTTGCCCCATTAGCACGGTCTGCTTTGGCAGCGCCAGCTGGTGGTCTGACAAGTCTCTGAGCAATTGCCAGCAGCAAAACTTTGTCCTACCAGTTATTCCATTATTGTTTTCACTTTTCCCTGGAAAGTCAACAAATTACACTAACAACAAATCCTTTTTTCTACAGTAATAAAAACAAAATGATCCAGATTTGGACAAAACTGCTTTTATCAGGCCACTTTGAATACTGCCCCTCACATATTTTTGTTATTGGATTTTTCATTTACTCAGTGTTGGTGTTGGTCTGAAACATGACCTGACCCTGACAAACTAGTAGGTATGACAAGTTTACACTGGACTTTACACATTTTCACATTAATTGTTTCTGCAGTATTTCAAATGCATCCAAATCACAATGGTGAAATGCAAAGACCAGCACTATCTTTATGGTCATGTTGTTGGTCATACCTATGGTCAAGGGTATGGTCATACCTGTTTTTATAGGTTGTTCACTGAGGTCAGATGTTACGTCATGGGCGAAGTCACAGCTGAGCAGGTTGTTCCTGATCTCCAGGAAGAATCCACTACTGTCACATATCTACGAGAGTAGAAAGACTTTATTAGGCTGGAACAAACTTATGATTTAGAACATGGTCTGCTGCTTGAATGAGTGTGTATACTGTACAAATGTGTACATACAAACGTGTATGTATAACTAGTATAAGTATGTACAGTATGTAAGTCTTATTTACTATTTAAAATTCATCATAAACAAGTCATATCCCATTAAATAGAACAGATAAAATAAAAAAAAGTTTATTACAGACTCGTAGTCCAATGAGGCAACACAGCATAGGGATAAAAACACACACAAAAAAAGATATATAAAAAGCACACTATCACTCACTCTATGAAACACAAAAATACCTTTATACCAGTGCTGCCTTAACTGAGACCGATAACACTGAAGCGTATGTTGGACAGGATCATAATGATCCTATTTTCAGAGCTTTCCAACCTACAAATAAATGTATACATAAAATTCCTTAACTGCCTGTAAGGTATTGACTCGTGCACATACAAACATTTCACCTGCACTACACCACCTTGGCCTCTAAGAAAGAATTCTCAAAGCATCAATTTAAACAACCTGCAGTCTCTGCATACTAGCTTTTCTATAGTGTGTCCACAGATGAGCAGTACACAACGGTGTACAGAAAGATCGAAACAAGAGTATCTTTAGATTATAAGAGCACATACCAAACCTGCGCACTAAGGTGTTTGCTTGTACATATAACCGGTGGCACTGTCTATAGATGTCATCTGTCAATTTGTCAGTAATGATATGAAGAAGATATTTTAGCTTGATACAGACATCCAGTACATTACCTGCTAAAAGCTGGGAATTTTAATGCCAGATCATTTTTAGTGTGACAAATTAACACCTTACTCTTTTTAACATTGTATTTAATGTCGTGCTCATCTCTATACACAGTACAAATCTTAAGCAGATGCTGGAGACCTGCACTACTTGGGCTAAAAACAAGGTCATCTGCATACATACAGACATTACCAATCATACATCCAGTGTTACAGGCTTTGACTGTCGGGACAGATCATCAACGTACAAATTAAAAAGAACACGAGATAAAACACCACTATGCCTTACCCTATTATTAACACCAAATGGGGATGAGACACTATTACCCCATTTAACCTGCATTGTCTGGTGGGCATGCCAGTAAGCCAGGATGCGCACCAAATATATGGACACTCCCCTTTCAATCATTTTAAGAAACAGCTTGCTATAATTAACACGATCAAAGGCTTTGGAAGCATCAATAAAACCCAAGAAGACTGTTTCCCTCTGTATTGGTTTACAATTTCCTTCAAAGCATAAACACACATCAGTACCATGTTTAGATGTAAAACCAAACTGGTTGTCAGAAGAGTTAATAATCAAGTAGAATACATTTCAGGACTTTAGACATTATGCTTGCTACAGCAATAGGCCCATGGTTATCAATACTACCAAGTTTACTAGCTTTGTCTTTAAAAACTGGCACTAGCAAGACAGGCAGCATTTAATTTGGTAGAAGTCCATGAGACATGAAGCCTAGGAAACAAAGAGCAAGAAGAGAACCAATCTTAGGACTGGCATATTTAAGATGTTCAGCAGAAATATAGTCCAAACCACTTGATTTGCTACTTGACAAATTTCTAATGGCTAGATTTACATGCTGAGTATTGATAGTAAAAACATCCTCGTACTCTATAAGCCCTGCTTCAAAGGCTTCTTTCCTAATACAATTAAATAGTGAACTATAATGCTGTCGCCATAATTTAACAATATTGTTAGTACCAGAAACACCTACAACAGAGCACGGTAGAGATGTTTTACAAACGTTAAGACTTCTGATTTCCTTCCAAAAGTCATTAACCTTTCGACATAACAACTTATTGCCCTCATAGCCTGTGCAATTTTATGAATAAAACGGACAGCATACTTTTATCTGGCTTGTGTGTATTTCTTATAGTGGAGCACTGGACCTTGCCTGGGTCTACCAGCTTCCACCCAAGAAATAAAATGCTTCTCTGGCTTGAGCATGAGCCTGAGCTACATGCTCATTCCAACCAGGCCTAACTTTATGAGGGATACTTCTATGCTTACTGCTTTCATGCATAGAATGCACAACAGCCTCATACCTATATAAGTATAGCTGTCAGCAGACAAAAAAAAGATTTGCTAGACAATATAAAATTGTTGTCCTGACAGAATTGACACATATGATTAGCAAATATAGATTTCTGATCAGAAATGTCTGCATTCATATCCCCCACTACATAAACACTGGTAACATTGTTATCTTGATTAAAGGTATCAATAAACTCCTGCTTATTTTTAAACTCACCCTCATTCTAATGGCATTCATATGGTGCATACACAGTCATTAAAATGAATTCCTTGTCATCATTAGTGAACCTTATGGCAATACACCAATCAAAACGAAGTGGAACGGCTTTTATCATCGGGTCATAGAACAGCTACTCCCCCATGTATTCTGCCGCTAACAATTCCTGCACTTAGATCAGTTTTTGTCTATGATTAATGTCTCTGGAAATTAACCTTAGGGACATATTTATACTTCATATTTGTTCTTCGCCATTGTAACATGTTTTAGTAGTAGAAGTTACCAATATTATGCACATTTCCAGGAACATTAAAACTACCAAACAATCTCAATCAAATGATATCATGTGCTTTAGTTGTAGCTGTTATTGCTACTAGAAGAAAGTTGTAAATTACCTGAACCATGGTGTCACCAATAGTCAGGAGTGCCTCAGTCACTGTCTCTTGGAACAAGTGTAATGGTTGGTCCACAATCAGCTGACTACTGTCATTGAAACACAGCTGAGTCTCAAAGAGACAACACTGCTGGGGTTTCTTCCTCTAAAAAATAAAAATACATCAGCAGCATTAATTAAATTACATATTAATGAAATTCTTTCTGATTTTTTTTAATTTGGCAAGTTTTATAAAATGTTGTACAGGACATCAATGAAAGTTAACAAATGTTTTGTCACCTTCCAAACATTGTTGAGGAAATAAGTGGTATCATCTCTAATGACTGTGATGAGACTCTGCAAAATCATCTGATTGATTAGATGAGCAAAGTTGCCCAGTTTCTGCAAGATGTTTTCAGACTTTGCCAACTCTTTCTTTAGTCTCTGCTGATGAGCCAGATGGCAGTGAATGGGTTCATCGCATTTATTTGGCTTTTTTGCATATTCCGTATGCAACTGCAACTCCTGGTGTGCCTTATAGCTATTTTCTTTCACCTGGAGATAAAACATCATTACTCAATATGAATTCCAACAAGCTGTAACTATAAAACAATAGAAGGTATTTCTAATACAAAAAGTGGCATACACTAGATTCATTGCAGTCATTAACACAATCAATAATGTTATTCTTTACATATTTAACTGGTTTTGGTTGTTACAGTTTCGACTATGTACCACAAATAGGATGACAGTGCGATACTGTGATAGTTTTTTCAGCATCTGCAGAAACTCCTGACGCTTGCTTATCAGTACATTCTTGAATTCAAGCAATGTGTAGGTTTTAGACTCCTCCAAGGGAAGCAAGTGTGTTTCCTTCAGATCTTCAATTACTCTGTAAAGAATACAATACTATTAGTGGGTAATCTGAACATCTATTTTTAAAGCTATACAGATGGTACCGCAACACTTAAGATCTGAAAGTCACATCCAGAGCTTGGAGTAATTCAAAACCATTGGCTCAGTATTACACACAAAGCAGTTAACAAAGAAATATAACATTATCAGTATCACATGCAGGCTAAGAAACAAGTACCAGTTAGTTCTGTAACTGTGACTTGGATTTACTCTACCTCACCTAGTCAAAAGATGAAGAGCAAGTCTGAACTGAGGTACAGCTAAAAGCAGCATTTCCTGCAGATTGTCACATCTGCGCTGAAAAAAGATCCTGCGGATATTTCTATGCCAACTTGAAAAAAAAACAGTGAAGGCAAAGTGTGAGAAAAAATAATCAAAGCAGAATTTACAAGCACTAAGCAAGACAGCGCAGCTTACTATACATGCACTTACCAGGTAAAAGCTTTTTGCAATCTGAAGCGCTGGAAAAATGTAATTTTCTGCATAGCTGTCCACAACACTGATTCTCTGTACCACTCTGACAGGCTGGTAAGTCCACCGTAACCCCTCTCTGTCATGTGTAGTACATAATTAGGAGAGAAGATGTAGTGCTCAGAACCAGCCTTAGTCGAATGAACCACTTGTAGGTCATATGGCCTTAAGAAAAGGGGAAACATCAATGTGAATTTATTTACAGTTTAATATTCTTCATCCTAGCAGAGGAAATTACTGCATGACAAGACCTATTAAACTTTAAAAAGTAGGGGTTGTAAATATTATTCAGTTGTACCTGAAAGAGTCTCCATCCACCTCTTTCAGATAAAATAGCTTTTCTTCTGCCAGGTGTTTTTTTTGGGTGAAGATTTGAACAACTTCTAAACCAGTAAGAGGAATTGTATTTTGTCTGGGCACTTTTTCACCTTTCACAATGGTACTCTTTCTGTCATTACAGACTGTGACTTGTATTGGTTCATTTTTCTCTGCAAAACTGAAACAATAAAAAAGTGAACAACAGATAAATTAATTCAGACCTTAAATAGCTTGAGGAGTAAATGCTAATATTTAAATATGTCAGTTCCTATACCACAGCATCAAACTTCGTCTAGAAAATATAGACCATGCGATGCAATGTCAAATATTGCATCGCATGGTCTAAAAAAAAGAGAGACAGTATCATTGTTTCATTTTTCATCATGCTCATGCATCATTTTACTGAAGTAGTGTGGCAATAGTGAAATGACCACAACCCGAATTACCCCATGCAAACATATATCCCATACCTTCGTGCTGAGGACTCAGTAGGTGTTCTGCTGGGTAAGTCAGTCCCTAATGCTGAGGCCATCAGCCGAGGTCCTGCTGTCCATTTAGTTTCACCTATAACTCTGCCAGGTCCTACTTGGGCTATAAGACGAGGAAGTTCCACTACTGATAAGGGCCTGTCAGAGGGGTTATTTTGGAGGATGGGGGCGCGACTGAACAGAGGCTTAGCCACAAAACTTGATGAGAAACAAGGCGGCTCCATACAAAGAGGTGGCAAAATCCCTTCAAGAGACTGTGCCTTTTTATTAGCTTTGGATTTGGGCCTTGTAATGTCTTTTTCACAAGTCTGAGAAGTCCCATTTCTTTCTACTGATGTGGCAGCAAACATGCTGCTGATCACACTATGAGTAACAGGAGGTTTAGATGCCACAAACTTTACCTTACCAGTCTACATTAGGGCTTTACTCTGGAATTTCTGAAAAGAACAAACATATGAATATTTTAGTCTAATGTACAAATGTAGTTGAAAATTGTAAGATCTTTGTAACAATCATGTTCTCTGTAACTTTACACAGGAAGACAGACAGGATATATGGGTATCCATTTGCTATTATTGCTATGTTGTTTTCTTAGGGAAATACTTGTATTTTTTAACTCAAATTACATTTTAGTACCCCAGCTTGATTAAAAATGTTACTTGTGGAGGACGTTTTTAGGCAAGTTATTTGCACTGCTACTTAGTCTGTATAGGTACAAATAGGTTTTTATTCACTTTTTTCTTCCATCATACTAATGCATGGAGTTTGCGAAGTCGCGTTAGCTAATTAATCTTATAATAGCAAACAAAGGTGAGCAGAAGCTGAGCCGAAGATGTTCCTCTCAGTAGTTAGCTACACATGTTGTAAATACTAGCTGAAATTCACTCGACAACAAACTCAGAAAGCACAACGTGGCACCTAAATTTGGCCAGTTGTTTAAAAGGACAAATTAGCTAAAACTGAACTAACTTTCTTACCTGTGAGAAGTTGTCCTCGCAACCACGGCGACGGCTCGTTGCCACGGTAACACTACGTAACTTCAGTTAAGCAGCTGCGCATGCGCGTAAACTTCAACACGCCGCTTTCATTTCACTTGGATATATGTTTCCAAGAAACAACGTTTCAATGTCCAATAAGAAATAATTTTTTCGTTCTTCTGTGCGACATGTACTTCAATTTAAGTCAAAGTTTGCGGCTTGGTGCTCAGTTAGCTGATGTAAGTTAACTGTGCTTGAGTATTTTCATTTTATTTTGTCCCCACTTCATTTGGGAGGGGAATATTGTACTTTTTATTCCAGTCAAATTAATTATGTGTTTAACCACCTGCTTCCGTCTTTAGGTAATAGAGATATTTAGACTGCTAAAAAGTGACGGTGCCTCAGTTTCACGGGAATACCATTAATCATTGATGTGGTTCTTGCTGACACAGTTTATGACAATTTCTCCAAAGTTTCAGTAAGAAGTCAAAACTACAGCAATTTCTTCCACTGTCATTTAAAGTTTTAGATATGAAGCTGATCTCTTCCCCAAAATGTGCCCAGCATACACCTACTCATCAGGAAGTCCAGAATAACCATGTCCATGAAGTCCACAAGCCTCGTGCCTTTGTTGTATGGTGCAGTTTTTTTCACAGTCGAACAGTAGTCTGGTTCTGTCTCCCACCTGAAACAGGAACACGTCTCTTTGTGTAATTACCATACGAAGAAACACCTTTAGATTACATAACTGATAACTTATACCTGCACAAATAACAAAAATAATGCAACCCAGCAATTTGTCTGCAAAAACCATTAATTAACAATAAGTGCCTAGAAGCTAAATGTACATGTTATGGCATTTATAGTTGATGATTTCTAAAGATTAATATGTGACACAGCTGCAGCTTTAATTAAGACCATTAAAGCTTATCAACATCTTGTTTTTTGTTTCTGCAGTGTGATAAGGTGATGTTCTGAATCACTTCTTTGCTTGTCAGTTCCTCTACGATTACGTGCAGTATACCCACTAACTTTGCCAGCTTGCTGCGGCTGTAGGAGCGTCTCCAGGGGGACCTCCAGGTCCTGCGGGCCACCAGGGAAAGGTCTGGCAGCATGACAGCAACAGAGGCCTCCAGTTTCCTGGGACGGCCACACACAGCATGCTCTGTTGAACAGTAGTACGAGCACTGGCCATAGAAACACACATTCCCCACTAGGGGGGGCCAGAGGAGCACAGAGGAGAGGATAAAATGTGATAAAAATCTGTTGGTGGTGAGTTGTATGTGACCAAAAAGAATTCAAAGGAAAGAACAATACTCAAATGAATTAATTTGGAGTTAAAATACAGTACAAGGGCATTCTGAGCTGGAGGAGCAAGTTTGAGTGTTACCAGGGGAGGTAAAGAAGGTTCGGGCCAGCCTGCGGTCAGTGGTGACGTCTTTGATCTCCTTGACCACGTCGAGCAGCCTCCCCACCACAGGAGGGACTCTCCTGTATCCCAAAATCCTGCAGAGAGAAAGGGAAGAGAGTACAAAATGAGGACAAGCCAGAGGGTGCAGACAGACAGAAGGGGGAACACCAGAGAGAGAAAGGAGAATATGCAGTTATAGAAATATTTATTCAGTCTGTGGCCATTTTGGTCCTGTAATTGAAACGTGAAGTTTGTACCTGTCCAGATGAAACGCTGCGATTTCCGCATTGTGCCTCTCAAAGTCTGAAAAGTAGTAGAGATTATAGTTGGTTTCATCATGTCTCTCCTGCCTGCCAGGAAGAAGAGTAATACATTCATTCACTGTGCAAAGAACACGCGTTTTACCAACACAGACATACATTCACCACCAACTGAACCCATCTCACAGACAGCTTCATTTTTTAATTTTTAGACATTTCTAACAGGTACTCCAGCAGTCTGACAGTCTAGAGATTACTTTGCTTCACCTACAGTTTCATCCGTTCCATCATACTTTATTGGATACATTTTGAAAGTTGCCTTTTGTTTTACAGACACTGTGTAATACGACCTGTGAGTTGAATTTGCACTTTGCGACTCACTTCATGGGCTTCACCATGGCTTGTCCATAGTTGGGAAATGACATCACCAGCTTTAGTTGCGTCCCCCCAGACTTCTGCACTGAAAAACAGCACTGAGAGCATTACCATAGCAACAAAGCACACAGTGCACTCACACACACACACACACACACCAACAACAACACACCACGCTGTGACTGAGCACAGTGGCCACAACTGGGGAACACACACATAAAAAAGCAACATATGTGCGTCACTGAGATACAGCAAAGTGTAATCAGATGAATGTGGATACACTCGCACACGCACACGCACACACACACACACCACTCTATTCCTCACATACAGTGCATATACACTTTTTTTCCCTTGTTTAGCCAGACATATAACACTTTGCATTCATACTCATTATGTGGCATTACAATGTATATCATATATCATAAGAAGCTTTATAAGTCAATTAACATATATGGTATGGTGGTTTATCTATTTGCCTCTTCACAATATCCTTTGTGATGTCTGAGCTCATCTGACTCTTTTTAATTATTTCACAGCGATCAATGTTGGTGAGGATGAGGTTTGACTGCTGTGTCCAACTGTTCTAATATTGTTTCTCAGTCCAATAACAGCTTCTTTGTCTTTCAACTGTCAGAGGTAACCCATCCACCGGTGATCTCTATCGATTGCAGACTTTAAATAGCCACTGAACGCGAAGCACTTTTGTTTAAGCAGATTTCAAGACTGATTATATTGACTGTATATTATTGTACAGTCCTCACAAGTTTAACAAAACCAGACCACACAGAGTACACAGTGAAAAAGTTCAAATGTACAGACCCTGACTGATTTACACCACAGTGTTTGCTACAGGCCCAGTGGCTCCTGTATTCCCATCTATCCTCTGTTGAGCCTCCAGGGGCCCTTGAAGCTTCACAGTACCTTTCATTTCAGGAGAACATCAAAGTGAATCAACTATTGAAAGCCTAACCTTAAACCGCAGGTGTCACACAATCACAACAACCCTTCTATTTATTCTGCCCCGAGCCCACCCATCTTTACCGCCACAAAAAAAACTTGTAATGCTGTTAGATCGACTTCTTTTCAAGTTGTGGTATGGTACAGTCTGAGTCATTAATGCAGAAATATATCTAAGAGTTGAACTGAGTAACACTCTGAACTGACTTCAACCCTCCTGAAAAATATTTCATGTTGGTTTGTCTAACACCTCAGCTGTGAAACACAACCTTTGTGTCTTCGTTGTTGTTGTCTGCTTTGTGCACCATATTTTGGTGGAACAAGGCAAAGAGCAACTGATCTGCCAGTGGAAAACATACGTCAGGTGCTGCGTGTCACACCTGCACTGACGACACGTTGCGTGGCGAGCTGCTGCGTCAGAGCTTCCGCATTGGGGTCACGATGGGGGTAGAGCTGCCAGCGAGAGATACCCAGGTGGAAGCGCAGCCAGGGAGGGTGGCTGTCACTGCTGCTGTTCCACTGCACGTCCTCGTAGCCCTCCTGGCTAGCACTCACCCTGGAAAGCAAAGGGGATGAGAGAGTGATATGACGGAAGGTTGTGGAGGATGTCTCACAAAATCTCAATGTAAGCCTCTGTGTAGTTAGTCCCTTTCACACATGACTCCACTTGTATTTTTTGGATATCTGACACGAGGTCAGGCCCAGAGTGGCCGCATTTCTAAAAATGTCCCACCTTTTTCTGGAAATGGGTTTGCACGAATGATTTAGGACTGTTGGTCAGAAAGAATCATTTGAACATGTTGTCTAAAGCCTCTGGCAAGTGGGTTTTCACAATTCGATGCCATTTTGTGTATAAATAGCAACTGAGAGAAGAAATGAAAAAAGAAGAAAGTGCAGCATTGATCATGAGAGGGGATAATTGCTACCAGAAACAAAGCATACAAAGCAGGTCAGTCATAGTGCTCATGCAACCACATGATGATGTTGCTTCACAATCCACAAGTATGAGTTACTGAACATAACAGCTCTGACAGCTGTATTGATTAGAATATAACAACTAAATTATGCTGAAACAATTAAATAAAGCCTGTACTAGAAAAGGAAAGCGGTTCTGGGAAGGCACTTTCGATTGGAGGAATCTTGTTACACATATATGCACATAAACTGGATCATACTGACCACATATGAGAGCTTTTCTCACTAGCCTTGATCTTTGGTTTCACTTTGAGCAGCCAGTCCTCCTCGGGGATCAGAGTGTTGGACATCGTGTAAAGAGAATGGTCGAACAGCGCCTCCAGCTTTGACAAGCCAGACTCTAACGATTGAGCTCTGACAGCACCAGCAGAACCCACGCTGACTGCCATGTCGAGTGAGGCAGAGACTCTTCGCTCGTGACCTTTGGCATCCTTCTTGGCATCTTTAGTGGAAGAATCTCCTTGTGTGGTATCAGCAGGCAGTGCAGCTCGGCCGCTGGTATGTGCCAGTTCCCTCAGGATGTGTGTTCTGAGCGGCAGTGGGGTGTCACAGGTCTGGTGGTAAGTAGAAAGAAAGAAGAGCGCCAGGAGGAGGTGGAGGAAAACAGTGATGAAGGCCAAGGACAGACAGATTGTCCTGGAGCGACGGCACATACGCCACATCATCCCACTGAGAGAGGGAGTCAGGACGGGTCAGAACATGAGGCGTCATTAACACATGAGAGGAAGAAACGAAGAAAAAGAAATTGAGTAAGAAAAACAGTAAGAGTGCATGAAAGTCAAAGGCTGTAGAGGTATTAAATCAAAGTCACAACTCAAACGGTTTCTGACATCATGAAGACACATTTCAAGACAACAAAAGGTAACTTACAAAATACTCAGTCACCTCTGTGGCTCTTATTTTTCCCAGTGGAATAAAACAGGACAGGATCCAGCATCCAGTCAGCCTGTACTCGGTTTGAACCGTGCTTGAGTAGAGACAGGTGCCAGGTTAAAGTGATCTCTGCATGAATCAATGTGTTTACTCTTCTCTTTCGAAGTCACTCTGCCAGATTATCTTTTAGTGCAGCCTTCAGTGTGACCTTTCAAAACATCCACATTAGACAGCTGCTTTTGTAACATATTCACTCCAGAGAAGAAAAAAGTCACGTAAACATATTAACATAACAATAACATTATTTCTCTCTGGTCATTTCAAGGATTTTTATATACAATATGTAGAAATTTGGTTGTAGAATAATCAACTTAGTGTCTCCTCATTTTTTATCAAAGGATGATGCCAGTCATTTCCTGTTTTCACCAACAGTGAATTACAACTACTCACCATAATATCTGTGAATAAAAACCACCTGAGTGAAGTGACTGAATCACTGAATGACATGTTGGTCATGGGATTTTCTTTTAATGGGACTGTAAGCGTCAGTGCACTTTTACAGCCTGTGAAGTAAAATTGGATCATTCTGACTACAAGGCCTATGTAAAAAATTATACGGTCTGATAAAGAGAATTTCATGGCATATATGCATTTTGCTGCTAAACGCTGTAACTGAAAATAGGAAAAAGAGATGTGGACTGAGAAGTCTGGAATCAGACTGGAAAAAGGCTGTTTCAAAGTTCAGGTTAGTTTAGGTAGATGCCCTTCTAAATGTTGTCTTTGGAGAGTCTTGTCTGTAAATCTATAAGAAGATAGAGAAAGATGAGGCCTTAGACAGCTAGTTACTGGAAAACAAATTCTATCTGCATGTACATGAACAGTAACAAATGATCCGTGGCCTAGAATTTTGCTAAAACAGGCTTCATAACCAAGCAGGGGGTGAGAATGATGTTTCATATTCTGTGTGTGCCTTTGCACTGGGACTTTGATTCAGGCGTTCTGTGAAGTGTGATTCGCTGTGAGCACATACTTGTTGTTTGTGTGTGTTAATCCATATGAAACACCTGAGAGGGTTTAAAGAAATGCATGTGTCTTATTCACATGACCAGCTCTACAGCATGCATGTGAAAGGATGATTTAGTAATCACAATAAAACATGGCTGATTGAATGTCAGTGTTTATTATTTGTAAGGATTAGTCTGCCTTAACTCTACAAATAAAGTACAGGAAGTATGTAAGGACTAGGGCTTGTTGAAGTTTGGAGCAAATATTTTTGGGAACCACTGGATGAATCCTACTTACTTTGCCGCTGCTGATCAAATCTGTGATTGACTTTTAGCTTTCAATTGTCTTGAAAACTCCAAGTACTTCAGACACCGAACTGAATTGAACCTTGGAATGCAACTTGAGTCATTTAATTTACCTGGTATCTTAGGATAACTAGGGTGGGTTTTTGTTTCACTGCAGCCTTTAAAAAAAACATTTGAACTTTGCCAATGAATCTGGACTAAACGTATACATTTATGTTTTCAGTCAAGACAGTGGTTTTTGTGGAGCACTTTTACTTTTGTACTTAGGTAAAAAAAGGAAATGACATTTTTGACCAGCAAGTTTCTAAGTTGCATCAATTAGGCAGCAAATGCAAACAGGATAAAGCCCACGTCTCTCCCTCTGTACCTCAGCTCACCTATGTGCCTCCTGGGTCTTTTCCTTTCTTTACTAAGCATCTTATTTTTTTCCTAATGCACTCTTTGAGTCATTGATGTATTATAAACAAGCTGTTTCAGGCTTCATCTGCACACACCACTCGTCTTTTATCTTTCACGCTCGCTGCATCTTTGCTCTCGCTTCTTTTTGTCGTCCTCCTGTTTCCCCAACATGTGCGGTCCCCTTTTGTTTCAGCCTAGAGATGAGCTAATGAAACACTCAGTCACAGCTGAGAGTTGGCACACAGAAAGACACACATTTTAGTATTGGACTGTGTTTTTTCTCAGTGGGAAAAAAAAAGCCCAGGAGCGCTGCTCACATGAAATATGCATCCATCCCGCTGTCCTCTGCCGTCCTCCATCTCTCTTCCCTCTCTAGTTCTCCCTGCTCTTGAGGAACTGTGAATTTTCAGTCTCTAGATTCCCTGTCCCTCCAGCTACTTAATTCAGCAAGTGTCATTCGCTACATTTCCAACCACCTACATATTCCCTCTCCCTGTCTGTCCCTGTCTTTCATACACACACACACACACACATGCTCCAACCTTCCACCCATCATAGCAGGTGGTAAGTAGGTTGCTAAGATACAACTCTTTTTTTCCTAAAACATAGATGCTTTAAATGAGGACAGTGTTTGAAGTTAATCTATGTTATTTATGTGTAAACATTATGTGTAGACATTTTTTCTTCTGTTTCTGTTTCACAATATGTTAAAGCTCTGACGGTTGCTGAAGCGTTTAACCATCACCACAGCACGTGCAGAGAGCTAAAAAAAAAAAGATTATTCGTTGAATAATTGATTCCACTCTTTATTATATTTATTCATTTTATATTTATTTCAACATGTCCCAGCCTTCGCTTCATGGCTGTCTAACAGCAGCCCTCACAAAGCTTTCTCTTTTTTTAACAACAGAGTTTGGGTGAGGAATAATACATACAACACATTAACACCTCGGGACAGTTTAGAGTCAACAATGATGAAAAGTGAAAGGAAAGTGACGAGACTATCTGAGGTGCTCGGCAGAGTGTTGTTGGAAATAGATGCTTAATTCAGGAGATATCACTGAGTAAAGCACAGTAGATCGTGGTATTAAGGGGATGTGTGCATGACATTTAGCATTTGCTTCATGTGGTAATGTGTCCCTAACATAAAGGTCCGCGGAGCCTCTTTAAGGATGATGAGGCTACCTCCTGCACACTGGGGACAAAATTTCAGTCACACTAAATAGCTGCATATTTAGTGTGACTGAAATGGCTCTTTGGATGAATATTTAACAATACAGAGGAGACACAGTGAGAAGGAGTGTTTTTAATACAAAAAAAGTCAACCTTCAAATAATTATGTTCAGTTATGCACTCAATACTTGGTCGGGAATCCT
>JAUMTR010000001.1:2987560-3018535 GCA_032270685.1 Microctenopoma stevenorrisi
CAATATTAAAACAATGAAAGGCCCTGAACTACTTCAGTTGTGTGTAATAAATCTAAAATATATGACAGTCTAATGTTAATCATTAAATTACAGAAATTAATGAACTTTATCACAATATGCTAATTTTTTGAGAAGGACCTGTATATATACATACAAACTGGAGTAATGCCTGTACATGGACAAACTGTCAGAGCTGTTTACAGGCTTTCAACCATAAGAAGTGTGTAGTTTGCAGTATATATATATATATATAGTGCACTTGTTCCCTGCGATTTGTGATTTTACCTGGTGAAACTAGAAGGGTAGAAGAGTGGGACCAGTGAGAAAAGAAAGCTGTGAGGCCAGAGTACAGTTTGAACCCAGTGTGGGAACACAGACGTCAGGATGCCAACTTTCACTGATGAGTGTGTAATGGTGACCTCTCTTTCCCTGCACTGACAGGTCAAAATGTCCCCTGAACTCTCACACACACTTTATCTCATATTTCTGTTGACATTACAGCACACTTACTTTGTCCCTGCTATGCACACTGTTGCTTTATCTGCTTAATGTGTTTTATTATTTTTGCAAGTCACTTAAGATGATTTAGATTGATTTAGAAGAAACTCTTTGGTTGTGGTTTGTTAAAGGTAAGCATTAACACCAGAAATGGCATTTGTGTGATCTGTTTTATCCAAAGCAACTGGACTTGTTTGGTTTCTTGATGACAATAACCATGACCCGGATGACTGGGAACCTTCACAGACTTTGTGTGATCATTAAAATGGCATTTATGTTCAGCTGGTGAGTCACTAGTTGTATTATATCAAATTAAACTTACAAACAAAAAACATGACGTTATTGTTTACTTTATTGCCTGAACAAAAATGTGACCTTCAATCTTCCCTGTGTGTGGAAGCTTTTTTTTTATTCTCAACACCTGTCCTCCTACGTAGTCGTCTGTACAGGTGTGCCAAGAGAACTATTCACTGTGTGAATTGGAGCATCCCTCCCTGAAAACACAGCACCGAAATAGCCGAGTACAACCGTGTCTGTCTCACTAAGGCACTCTACAAAAGACATCTGATAAAAGACAAGAAAAAAAACTGCCAGTTGCAGAAACTTTGCAAACTATGTCAATTGCCTTGAGACGAAAATAAGAATTCAAATATAAAGAAATAGTTTTTCCAACACAACTTTCTCTAGTGTCTTTGGGAAAACCTGCCTCATCCAGTCTTCATCACCCACACTGACAAGTCCCCAACACCATCGTTTACCCTATCTTTTTCTTCCTTTTGAAATAAACCTCGTACGGTATTTTTGGAAGCAGCTTTGTTAGACCCCTCCTCTGTGCATTTATTTATTTATAGGAAGGCTTGTAAAAGCAGCCGTTTGCATATTACTCCTCAACATGTTCCTCTTTTCTAACATTTAGCTTGTGTAATTTCACTCTCTGTGCCACAAACTAATCTTTTGAAGAACACAGGTGACAGATTGAGTTCCTATTTCATCAAATTTCAGAGTTTATTGTACAATCAGGTCAGTTCACACATATGGTCCATTGCAATGGATCATTAAAACTGACATCAACAGAAAAACAATCACATTGCTAATATCACTCAGCAGGGTGATATTATCAGGAATTATTACAAACACCTTTACAAGGAGAAAAGGTGGATCGGGTTTAGTGTCATTTGGCCCAGGAGACTTCGAGCCTTCAAGTTTAAGAAGCTGATACTTGTCTCTAAAAAGAAGTTTTTGAAATCGCTTCAAAATATATACACATAAAATATTACAAATTTTATTGAAACACTAGTGCCACTCGAGAGAGGAGAGAGAAAGACACGTGTGTGAAACATTACCGATGACGTGGACGGTTTGCAAACTGCTGAGGGACGTGCTATGTAATGTGTTTTTTTAAAAAAACAGTGTGTGTCCAGCACACACAAAACTATAAACTCACTCACACACACGCAGTCCCTGAAGAGGAATGAGGATAAAGGACTTTGGAGACCCTGGCTGGCTGTATTGTTTGTTAAAGTTGAACTTGCTTACTTAGACATGCACGTTCACACATGTTAAGAACCACGGGTTCAGCTTCGGAGAGAAAAGAAGAAAGAATAAGATAGAACAGTAACAGACGAGGCAGGAAGCTATTGTTTTACCCACCAGCCAAGGTGACTGCCGCTCTTAAAATTCCCTTTCAAGTATTTTCCCTGCTAACTACACTTTAGGACTGGACAAGGTTTCCAAACAATGTTTATGTCTGCCACAGTGGCTGGTAGTGCTGACAAACTGCCGCGCCACAACTTTAGCCAGCGTCTGGCTGGTAGCTGGTGTTCAATCCAGTCCAGTGACTACGTCAGAGAGGAGGAGGCATAGCAAGGAGGTGCTACGAGCACTTCCACACGCACACAGCCAGGCTTCCTCCAAAGAACATGTAGAGCAGGTTCTTCACTTCATGTGTGACCTCAAAGCCAAAGCCTTCACCGATCACCACGTGCCACGAGCTGCCAAACTTCTTGTCCATCGACTCTTTGATCATCTTTGCAGCACTCTGGGATAGAGGGAGAACAAAAAGACAATAAGCAACAAAGAAGAGTCCTGATACATCTGTTCTCAAGACTGTGTTACCTCTACTGACCCAGTATAGCAGATCATCGTGCTATCACAGACTGAAAACATAACATGCACATACCTCATTGTTTGTGGCAAACTTCTCACAGGCCGTTACACAGAGCTCCATGGTCTCCACCCTCATTTCCTCTGGCATGTCTGTGTGCTGAGGACAAACATTTTCCTGTGTAAATGGGTCTTTTCTGTCCTGTTGCATTCTGCAAGTTCAGGAATCACTAACTAATGAAACTTTTCACTTTTGTTATAAAAATGTTAAATTAAGACAAACTTCAGAAACAAAATTAAAGGAAGACAATTTGACTACCAGTCAAAAGTTTGGACACACGTAGGCTACCATCTATTCTATGAAAAGAAACATGTCTTCAGCTGCATTACTATTATTGCAAAATAGTTTAATATTGATCAGTTATCACATTAATTTAATAAACCTAGCAAACATAATGTGCTATTAGAAGATAACACTAATGTTTGATTTTTATAGGCCCCTGTATTTATGCAAACATTAATTAAAAAACAGCTTCTATATAAAATAGCCATTTTTAATATTAACAGCATCTACACTGTGTTCCTGATGTTAAAAAAATCTTTTCAAAGACAGACTGTATTTTTCGGGTTATTAGGCGCAATATCAATGATCGACTACTAACAGGTCTATTGTCATTATACATAACGTGCACCAGGTTATAAGGCGCAATATATTAAACAAAACTCAGATAAGTCAATGTTGTACTGCCGGACTGAAAGCGTTGAGTCTGAAACCCGCATCTTAGGCATGTCTTAACAGGAGCCATTTTTGGGGCAGCGGGTATAGAAGATGAAAGAATGCACACACCTTACTGTTGAATCACAGATCATATTACTAATCCAGTGCAACTTTGTAGCTTACCCAGGCCGTGCTACATTTTGACCCTACTTTTGAGCCCTGTACCTCATAAAATCGGTCCTATGTCAAAAAGCACAACCAGATTTAATACATACATTAGGTGCACCGCATTTTATGGCCAATGATGATTTTTGAGAAAATTAACTGATTTTACGCATGCCTTATGGTCCGAAGATACGGTAGTCATAGCACAGACATACTGGGATGTCTGAACTTCTCTGTGGCTATATCATTTAATTTGTTATCCAACTATTTATGTGGACAACAATGTGATTACCTTAAGAAAGACAATCTAAAAATACATATCTGTGAAGGTTCTCAGTCATCCAGGTCATGGCTATCTCAAAAAGGTTTATCCAATAGCAACTGGACTTAGTAGTAGTAGTAGTAGTAGTAGTAGTAATCTAAAAATACATAAATAATCTTTCCATCTAAAGGACATTTTGTCTATAATGATTGGCTTGCCACTCTACCTCATACCATTGTCATTTGGAAAAGAATGAAAGGTGTAAACACTTTTGATTCCATGACCAACACTGGCCTCATTGTCAACCACTGTCAGTGTTGTAGCCTGTAACCTGTCACCGACCAAATGTGTAACTACTAACACAGAAACAGAAAGACGCTGCTGTGTAGCCGGCCGACTATGGGTTGCTAACCTTAAGAGGCCCATATTCTACATACCTTCACATAATATATTGACCCCTTTTTGTTTCTACTTTAGTCATGGAGTGTTTCAGCTTGTTAACTTATGGGATTTACTCACTGAATCAGCAAACACTGTATCATGATTTTACAACACAGGTTTCTTACAACCCCTAATTGGACCCAACTACAGTTAAGATGTTTTTGTCCTGGACAGAGAAGCACTGTCCCACTGCTCTCCTACCCTGATGAGAGGAAAGCTGTGCAGTCTCTTGTAATCGGCCTCTTCTTTCTTCCCCTCGCCAGTCCCAGCCATTCCGACTCCTACAAAACAATATGCACGTCAACACGTTAACAAAAATATTCAATCTATAGTTCAGATGTGTAATAGGAAGTGTAATACAGTGTTGTAGCGCAGTAACACATCTGTAGCTAACAACACTGTAACATGATACCGTTATGTTTGACGTTAGCCAGCTAGCAAGTAGAACTACCAAATCATCATAGTTCACATCAGAATGTGCTGTAAAATGTTCACACATATCATACAAAATAGTTATTTTATAAACTAGTTTTTGACTAGTCTTTAATCACATTACTGACCGCAAACAGCGAACCAGAGTTTACCGTTACAGGCTTACAAGCCATTTAGCTTAACGTTAGCTTGTTTGATAACCAACTGGTTACCAACAGGCTGATGTTTTCTACCCCATATTCGACGATCTCATTCCACCAACGTGTGATTATAAGTTACAGCATGTTGACGACAGTTTATTAAAACTAAGTGATCTAGAATGGGTTACTTACGAGGCGTTTCTCCACCGAAAACTTCTTCTGTTTGGTATCCAGCACGGTTGTTACGGAGACATTTTAAATAAGAGATGTCCGTACAGGAAGTCCCGCCCAATACTGCAGAGAGGCGCTCTTATTGGTTGAGAGGCTGTCCATAACAGTAAACAGCTTTTATCTATCTATCTATGTATCTATCTATTATTATAGGAAATGTGTAATCAACCATATCAACAGTCCAATCTACAATTAGATTCATATGACAGATATTAAACACACTTAAGCAAATAACATTATTTGCTAAATTAAGCCTGTTCTTGAAATGTATGAAGTCAATTTCATTTAATGAATTTATAAACCATTTTCTATTAACACAATACGGGCATGGGCACAGGAAATATGGGCTTTAGGTTATGTTGAAACTAGCGGAATAGGAAACATTGAATGATTAGCGGGAGAAGTGCAGAATCAAATGTCCTGCAGTGAGTGAAGAGTGAAACGGAAAAGCAACTGACTTCTGTAACAGAAAAACAATCAAACATCAAAATCCAACATGAAAAACTTCAAAACATACACTGAAGCTTTTGGGACTGTCTAACAGTTCCCTGACCTGAACACCACTGAAATATGTGAACGATGTAACCGTCTTTTTACTGCAGGGGCTTGTGTTTGCTTTTATCCCTAAAATATTGACAGGCTTTAGTATACGTGTAAACGACTCCATCTTTTGCACCAGTGAAGAAATTCAGATACCACATTTAAAAATTCTACCACAAAGTACTTTATTGAGTGAGTCCTGCACTCAAAATAGCTACATATTATGATGTGTCTTTAATCTGAGACTGTGACAAAATCCTAAAAAGTCAATGAGTTCAAGATTTACCTTAAAAGGCATTTTGCCTGTTGTTTAAATTTTTGAAGTATATCTGTATAAATGGTATTAAAACCTCCCTCTGTTCTTTAATTATTACATTTTTTGGCTGTCTGTCTGATTCTCTGGACCTCTCTGTCGGTGACCTCTGATCTGTTGAATTTTGGATTCTGGACTTCAGTAATGGGTTGGTTTTGTAGATTTTGGATTGTGTCAGCCCTCTCCAGAGACCACGCATTAGATGCCCAGAGTGGAGGCTGCATCTTGTCTCCTCTTTTATTTATTTAATACCTCACTACTGGCTCCCTCCCAACCAGCACAGCGCAGACCACTCCAGCTATTGCCATCTACAAAGAAAGATTATTACACCCTCAGAGTCGTGTTCAGTAAAGCATGAGCTGTCTAAGCAGTAGTTAAATTAATTAAAATCAAACTAATTTATCTTCTTAATAATATAGTTTATACATGTGTACAACATATTTTCTAACATGTTTTGTTTGTAAAAATTGTTCATTTGTACTATGAAATGTGAGGAAGTATGTAGAGGTAAAAAGCAGCATAACGTTTTAGTGACGTTTCATATCACACCTAAAAGGCTGTGTGAGTAAGACTGTTTTCTATCCTTGTTAATCAGCCTTCCTACTGACTCTGACCCACATTTAGCTGGAACCATCTGGGTGGAATCCCCAGGTGGACAGTTTTGACCCAGAATCGTAAGTCTGGTCTCACAGATGGAAAGTGAAAACAGTGAGAGTAAGTCCCAGATTTTCTGTGTGATAGCTATGTTTGCTAACCTGTCTTTTGTGTTTATCCTCACACGTCTGCTGGAATAACCCAGTCTGCAATACCGTGGCACACATCTGGATTACAGTCTCTGAAACAATGACTCCCTTCTGGATTAAACTGGATTATTAGAATCAGACAAACAGATCACACGATGAACTTTGTCTCTTTTTCTCCTTATTTGTCCTCTGTCTGTGAACAGAGGATGTAGCAAGTTGTACACCGTGAAACCCATTGAAGCTCAACTGATAATCTTCAGATTCATTTTTAAAGCCTCACCTTGCTCCTCTTCCTCCAGAGAGTAAGCAAATCATTAACTAATTGCACTGCAACAGATTACGTCATAAATGGATACGGCAGAGTCTGGGGGAATTTCGACTGACCCAGTTTGTTTAAAACAGAGTGAGAATATTCAGTTTGACATAATAATCTCAACTCAATAACCAGCTACTGGCTTCTTTTTTCTTTTTCTAAGCTTTCAGCCATAATGCATGGTCATCAATGGTGAACAGAGTTTGGTCATTTGTCATTGAGACAACCCGCTGTTTGGGCTTCTCATTGGTGCTGTCTTAAAGTCTGAACAGTTCATCTTCTCATATGTGAAAAAATAATAGGTAATAAATATTGTGTGTTGGTGTATGACTTAAATATCTTTATTTAAAAACATTCTTCATTAGTACAGCTGCCCTGTGTTGTGTACATTTTAAATTCTGTATCTGTTATGTTATTATGAGCATTAGAAAACATTATAATAAATATTGCATACACATCATTGTGTGCACTCATCTTTTGAAACACTAAAATACATGGAGAGAAAGCAGGAGTGGATAAGTTGAACACCCAGGTGACACACTCAGATAAAAAAAGCCAGAGGCACGGTAAGCACAAATGAAAATGTCAAAACAAAGCAGAAGGCTGAGGAGATAGAGATGGAAGAGAAATGAAAGGATGCCAACAGAACAACAAGAAGGAGGATGTGGTGAAGGCAAAGACCTTGAAGTATTCATCACGAAGATAAAATATCTGTGGTAAATCTTAGATGAGGCCAAGTTCAAATACAAACAAAATACTTCTGATGCTGACAGAGAAAATCTAATAAAACCGTGTGAATATTGGAAGATGGTGGATAATATTCCTGAGATCACTCGAGGTTAAGGCCTGATCAGCAGTGAAATTCCACAGAAGATAAGCTTGATATGCAACGACTGACTGATTGGAGAACTTGGAGCTACGAGACGACGTGTTGCAGTGCGAATAAAAAAACACTTGTAATCTGTTTCTGTAGACACGAGGACAAGCCAACACACGCTGCAAGCGTCTGTGCAGCAGAGGATGAGGAAAAAGTTGAGAAAGATTATAAAAGGGATGAACATTTGCTGTAGAAATTAATATTTGAGTAGGCGTACTTATGTGTGTGTGGGCGACAGATTGAGGCCGCGTGTCACACATTGATTTCCATAATATCTTCATGCCTCAGAGAGAGGTAATTAAGGTGTATCCATAATTTATCAGCAGAGGAAGCAGATGGTTGGGTAGGGGCGAAGAAAACACCATGTGTCCACTAACAAGCTGTGACAGAGGAGAGATCAACTAATGAACAGTGGAGAGAAATGAGTCACCGCGTTAGTGGCTGGAAGACTGACTGCTGATTACCTAACTGTCTGAGTGGTTGATGACTAGCTGACTCATATTCATTCAGTGATTAAGTTATTGATTTGGAAAAAAATCCATGGCTCTGTCGGCAGCGCCGTTCTCGTTAAAGCTGTGCTGTGAATTGATCCTCTTCATGCAGTTGTCGATTTTGTTGCTTCGCAGAATGTTACTGTTAGTCGTTAACGTGTTAATGTTTAGCATGTTTGCCATCGTAGCAACTGACGGACGTGTGGACCAGAGTGTGACACGAGTGTTGACACAGCTCAGTTAAAAGGCACAAAATGAGCATGAAGAGGTACAACAAAAAAATGTAATGAGAGACATGTCACAACCACACATCAACGCTAAATGACCACAAATAGTTGGAAAAAGTGAAACAGTAATAATAATTGATTATTAATCATTTTGTGGGCAGACAGCTGCATTTAAGGCACTGATGGATCAGTGTCTAGTCCAGGGACTGTGCTGTAGTTGTCCCTTAAAAACAGGCATTGTCTGAATTAATAAAAACAACAACTAAAATTAGCACAAACAGGCTAAAGAGGAGCAAGAAGGAAGAAGCTATGACAAAATGAGAACAATATGATATGATATGCCACTGGCGTCTCTTCTAGTGAGGGGGGAGTTTCATTGCACTCTACTCTAGCTGTATTTACTAAAACTCATGACTGTAGCAGAGTAAATTCCAGGAAACACCAAAGTCAGTAGCCGTAGCTGTTCTACAGTCTGAAAAATAGTATCCCAATGTTTTGAGAATGTCCTTTAAAAATAACAGTAGTATTAGTGATAAAATTAGCAGCACCTAAATCGAGACTTTTGATCATAACAGAGAAAAGTAAGAGAAATAATCGTATAAAGCGCTTACAGCAGGAGGTTACACGTTAGATCACAGTTCAGCCGAGCTGAACGCCAAGAACTGTCATGCACGTGGGCAGATCAGCAGTCACGAATCAGCACTGTCTTCTGTCTCTGAGTAATCTATTATGTCTGCTTCAAAGCTCAGACGTCAGGGTCTTTGTCGAACACTTGCTTCACATTTTAAGACACGCGTGTGTCAAAGGCAAACTCTTCTGATGGCTTCATCTAATCTGACGCGTCTGTGTGTGTGTGTAAGGTCCCGAAAGCTCACAGTATTCCTGCAGCTGCTTATCCGAGGTGTCATCAAGATGAGTTGACATTTGAGGTGTAAAGATATCTGTCAAAATAATCTCTCTCTCTCTCTCTCACACACACACACACACACACACACACACACACACACACACCTCTTTATTGTTATTTTTTAGCTACGACTCCAGAAATGTTGTCATAACAATTTTATTATTTTTATCCACCTATTTCACAATATCATAGAAGATCCATGAAGATGCAAATAAGGACAAGCACAACACTGTCACAGCTTCCAACGACCAAAAGCGAGAGCGAAAGAGAGTGACAGAGAGAGAAGAAAGAGACAAAGCAGGAGTACACATGAAAACATTTGACTATTTTTTTAGGGGCATGAGAGCCCAGGCAGGCACTTTACAACAGGGAATCAAATCCTTTGTGTTTGATGTTTTGAGGTAAGAAGTGAAGAGAAACACTGACTGTATTATCACCACTGTTCACCTAACTGCACAGTGTTGACTGGACTGATTATGTGTAGTGTGGCAATCGAAGGCTCACCCAGCACAGTGGAGGTGGCTTGTTCTACCATCTCAAACACAATTCCCAAGTTCAGTCTGAACTTTGAATGGTTAAAGAAACAGGTGAGTAAATCGGTTGATTCAACCCTTTGAAACCTAGAATTTCAACAGACTTCCTTGAATAATTTTCTGAACTATAACACACGCAAATGCAATAAGTGTTTTAACATTAACAACTTACTTTAATTTTCATTGCGTTGTTTTCAACACATACCGTGTGTTACATAACGACCCGAATATCGGCCAAAAGACCAGAATCTCTACTGTCAGAAACCGAATCGGTTTCAAAGCGTTACAGTCAATGGCTTGCTACAATTGTTTGTCCACCCACGCAACGGTTAGGTGTGTCAACGGGTGCAACGAAACCATGTGGAGGAGGTGGAGACAAGGAAATTTCATGTGCTTTAAGTCAAATATCTAAAATATCATAACAGATGTAACGGTATTAAAGGATGCGTGTGGCTGTGAAACAAATTGCTGTTATTGAAGTTAAAATGTTTTATTTTGAGATTTATTCATTTATATATTTATTTTGTTTGTTTTGTTGTTCTTTGGTTTGTTGGCTACGAGAGTGGCGGTAGCTTGAAAGTATGGTCGGCTAGTCATAGCAGATGTAGGTACATACATCCTGTATGTATTGATGCTCAGGTTTTTATACTGGCTTTATCTACCAAGTAGCAAGTTCTCTGTCAGGTGAGATTCTGATTTACCAAAGAGACAGATGTGTGCCTCAGGCAACTTATTACACGTGTTGAGTTTGCTTCTTTAGCGGTAAGAAATGGGACTTTTGGTCATGCAAATATACTTACATTCCATCTGGTTTACATTCAAAGACACAACATTGATTTACCAAGCTCACCAAGGTTCATCACAATTTAGGTGTCTGATTGGTGCATTGGGTGTATAGTGTATCTCAGAGGTCAGTCGGGAACACTGCAAACCAAAACACTGCAGCTTAACTTTGCAGGGCTGTGCGGTGTGTGAGAGGCTACAACAGAGGGAGCGCACACTGGCACAGAGCAACATTAGCAGAGATACGTTACACAATATACATTTATAAGACCACTGTTTTACCAAACAATGGTACGCATTATTTAAAACTTAGGAGTACACAGACATTATTCAACAGGATCGTATACAATTAAAAAATGAACTAAACTTGTTTTGTTTCCCACTGAGTGTTAAATAAATGTTGGAGAAATAATTTTTTAGCATAAAACATCAACTGAGCTAAAGATGAGAAAAAGACAGAACTTTGTGTCACTGTGTAAATTAAAGAAACCCTTAGATATGGCATCAATAAATGTTCATTCCATAACTATTCAGACCCTGTACCTGAACAATCTTGTATGATTATCAGGTCCAACTGGTTACAGACAGTGGTACATTTAACCATAATTCCTTTATCTTTGAATCTTTCCGTCCAAGTCCTGTTCATGCCTGAGGCTGATCCACCCATGCAGTCTAAAATCACTAACGTGATTCTGTGTCTAATCTCACTGGATCTCACTGCAGAAGTAAACATGTGTGTGGACACCAACACAAAAAAACAAAACAGATACACCACTCTTAACAACGTAGTAGCTCCGTCCTCCAGTTCATCAGCAAGCTTCCCAAATATACTGTAATCTCCAATGTGATTCGCCTTTAAACTCCTGATTCGACCCCAAAACTCACCCACCAAATGTGACCACTTTTGGATGATGACAACCCAGTAACCATTCATTGTTTGGGGCTAGAGGGATTTGATCTCTGAGCAGCATGGCAAGGGTCCAGGGACTCCTTGGTAGCACCCCCATAGACATCTACGTCGTGGTCGGTCCAGGGGGCAATGTTGCCGAGCGCAGAGGAGCTGCACTCAGCCAGGGCAGACACTTCTGCTGGCTTCAACACACGATCCCACAAGTTGAACTGGGACAGCTCACCCACCAGAGCCTGAGAGGCATCGAATCGCCCGCCCAACGTATCCTTTCATAGGAAGAGAGAGGAAGAGAAAAACAAAGAGTTGGATCTCAAAAAAAAACCAGAGCAAAGCACTTATCCACTGCAGAAACTCTTTTTTGGGAACTTTACCTGTATTTCAGCTGGAGGAACTACAGTCTATTTGATATCATTAGTGCTTGTTTGCACTGCATGCAACTGCAGACGCTGCTCAAGCCTGAAAGAGTACATCCACCTACCTCTTCCAATTCACTATGCCCTCAAACCAAACCTACACACTTGCAGATGGCCCAGAAACTACTGCAACGTTTCCTGTGCTGAACAGTTCTGATCAAACAACCTGGAGGCTGCCATGGAGAGTACTACAGGATTCATCATTACAGCAAGCAAGTTGTGACCGTTGCTGGTTATAGTTTTCAGTGTTCATAACTTCACTTAGTAAGTAAGAATGAAAATGCAGGTAAAGCTTTATTAATGCACAGAAATGTGCATGTGTGTTTTGGTGATCTCTCCTAAATAAGATTGAAAAGTTTATCCCCATTCAAAGCTTCCTTGTGATGGGAATGTCCTGGGATTTTCCCCCATAAAATCTGGTCAATACATCCACACAACACAAATTCATCATTTATCCTCTACGCGGATTAATAAAGTACTCCCACTCTCTCTCTCACGCTCTCTAAAAAACATCCATTAAATCAAGTCTTGTTGCATCATTGCAGCATCTTGCAGGACTGGGCTCCAAGCTCTCTGCTTTTTATCCTCTATGCAAAGATGATGAGCTTCAAAGCTTTGGGCTGTTCTTTTGACACCAGGGAGGAGGGATCGCATCAGGTTTCATAAGGGTTATGTAACGGTGATGTTTCGCTAATGAAGAAGAGGCAGCCTGGTGTCAAGATAATCACCATTAGGTTTTTGTCTGTTCCTGTGGGAAATGACAATGTCGACGCCTTAACATCGCTCTCCTTCCCATCTATTCATCACTTAATCGTGCAATGCATCCACAAGTTTCATGTTAGCACGTGTCAGTGTTCCTCCATCCATCCATATGTCCATTTGGTCTTCCAAACACCATGACTCACCTTTCCTGTTCTATCCATTCATTTATCCTTTTAACCATCACCTCTATCTGTGTGTTCATCCATCCAGCCATTGAAACGCATCCATTCTTCCATCACATCCGCTCATCCATCCACCTATCGTCAACCATCATGACCCTATTCATCCACTCATTGTAATAATAATTGATACTTTATTATTCCCTTAGGGAAAATCTTATGGACAGGCAGCTGCATTACAGGCACCAAAGATTCAATGGTAACTGTCTTTGGTCAGTTTAAGATGAGGCCAAGAACTGACCAACAGAGTCATGATCGCCTCATCTCCATCCATTATATACTTTCGTCACTCGTCTGTCCATCTATTGGTCCACTTATTTGTCAGTTGATCTGTTTGTGAACTCATCCATCCATCGAACTGTTAGTTCGCTCACCCAGCCATGTCTATCAAATAGATCAATTCCCCCATCCATTTGTCTGTTTAGTAACCCTTCCATCCATCTATTCATTCATCTACCAACCCATCTGTCCATTAGGTTATTTGTACATTTGGCTTCTAGTGACGCTGTTGATTAATCTAGATCTGTTTGTTCATCCTGTCATTGGTTTCTCCATTCACCAATTTACACAAAACATACAGTACATTTCACCTGTTCCTGTCCCAGAATGAGGACTCCTCCCGGTTTGATCGGATGCCAGGCAGCCAGTCCCTCTCCCCTTCCCTTCAACTTTCCCCCCTGGTAGGCCTTCCACACGCCATCTCTCAGCGTCCAGCTGACACAGATGTGCTGCCACTCGTCCTGTGGTAGGGACAGAGGCAGCTGTGCCACCTACAGGTAAGAGGACACAGCAGATGCAAATGTGTGAGGACCACTCAGCTAGAGTACAACACATCAAACTTGCCATCCCTCATCATCACAAAAAGTCACAAACTAGCCTGCGTAAATTAAACTAATAATTTTTAATTATTTGTTTTTCAGCTGACAGGCCACAAAATATACATTTTACCAGAAGACACCATAATCTTCCACATATAATGGCAACAATATATGAATTTTTTGTCATACAAGAACACAGTTTTGTCTTTAAACCCCTTTATGTGGGATCCAAACCTCCATACCTTGTCGTTGATCAGCAGCTCTGCAGGGTTGTGGACTCCCTGTAGCAGCACCAACTCATTAGGCTGCCCCGGCACTGAGTAGGAAAAAGGAGTCCCAATTCCCCCTTCCTTTGCCTTCAGCCATACACAGGCAGTGAAGGCGTACATCTCAGTTATCTCTTTTCTCACCAGCCCGTACATGTAGTTGGTTCTCATGGGGAAAGACAGGACGAAGCCATCAGGGAACGACGGCTCTGTCAGCGCTTTGGAGACACAGACGGGGGAGATAAAGAGAAACGGTGAGACACGAGAGGAGGCATGCGGTGAAAGAAAATAAGCAGGGATGATACGTTAATGGCCAATTTATGCAAGGACACTGGAAGTTCTCGTCTTACTTGTCCCTGCCAGTTTGTACAAATACACACACAGTGTCCAGAAAGAGCTGAAGTGCTACAGCTAATGACCAGACTCTCTAACTCGAGGTCAAAGCACAGCTCTTATGGCAGAGAAGACGTAGACACTCTGGGAGGTGGAGAGGATGACAGAGCCAAAAACAGAGAAGTGCTTCTTCTTTCCTTTTAACCTCCCTCTTTGCACCTCATAAACTCACAGTGTCTCTGCCAGTCCTCCACTTCTACTATAAAACATTTGTCCCTTTTCACCTGCTTCAGCTACATCGACTGTCTGTGGCTGAAGTAACTTTCACTAACTTACAAGCAAATAAATGACATTTCCAAATGGCAGCCAACATACAAACCAAAACAGGAATCCTTGAATCATATACATATATATATATATATTTAAATATATGCGATCAATTCATACGATTGTGACACTTAATGAAAAAGTTGCAAATTATTTTTGGAAATTAAAATTTCCATCCATTACATTTAGATTTTCATTTTCACTTAAACCTCCCAGCCCCACCTGACATTTCATAACCTTCAGCATTCATTAATCATCTTGCAGCTTATTCTCAACTGCTGTGATGACCCAGTCCACCCACAGTGCTTATTAAAATTCATTCAAAGTCCTCCTCATGCAATTATCTCACGATGTGGATGTTTATCTCCATGTGTGCATGTGTGTATCAGTTCATCCATACATCCCCTCCCTCAATTGCTCTGCCAACCCCCCAAACTCACTGTGTTCAAGCTCGGTTACGCGGTGGCTGACGGTGTCTATGCCCTGGTTGATCTTCTCGTGTTCGCCGTGTGTCTCCTTCCTCATGGCCTGACGCTCCTTTTCCAACATCTTTATCTTCCGCTCTAGCTCTCCCTCAAGGTCCTCCACCCTCCAGGCGCCCTTTCCACGACCAGGGGAACCCTTAGACTGGGGTTTAGGGGCAGAGGATGCGGGTGATGGTGGACGGCGTCCCCCTGGAGCAGGCGCTGCAGGTGAGGAGGAAGAACTGCCGGTGGGTGGAGCGGGAGCATTGTTACTAGCTGTGCTGCTGCTACTTCTACCCACAGATGTGTCAGTCAGATTCAGCGCAGCAGGACCGATCTCTGCCTACAGGAGAAAAAGTTAAAGGTAATCTACAGATGGTGATGTCAATCTGATCACGTTGGTACAAACTGTTGGATGAACTCCAGTTACATGCTGCACAAAGCTTCATGATCCCATGAAACCCATCCTTGAAAAAGTAATGACACTGCTCTCACTGTTAGCTGTGTATTTATGACTAATTAGAAAAAGACAGCATTATAACATATAAAAATGTAAACAAACTATCTTAGACAGTCACCACGCTCGTGACCCAAAAATACAGTTGAATACATCCACCATTTCAGCTATATACTTCCATTATTGTGATATTCGCTTTCTGTGTTATTTAATTCTCAGATTTTGTGGCACAGGAAGCTGAAGCCAGAACATGACCTTCAGTGGAATAAATTCAATAAAAGAAAAAAGATTTTTGTTCCTAACTGGGGATACCTGAACAGGTATATCTTTTTACTATTTTCAGTCATAATGATGCAGGAAAGCAACTGCAGGGAGATGAGTAGCACAGAAAGAGGTGATAGTAGTAGCCCAGTATTAGTATTCATGGCAGAAAAACAAGGTGTTGGTGAAGCAGCAGTAAGAAGAGTGATGCTGCTGTTTGTGTGGATTCAGCTGCAAGGGGAGAAAGTTGTATAATATGAAGAGAGATGCTGATGCAGGACAGGATCTAGATATCCAGGTTATAAATTCACAACATAACTGACTGTGCTTGGATAGGGACAGGCAGTGATGCAGCAGTGTGTGTGTGTGTGTGTTTGTGTGTGTGGTTCTAATCCTCCCTGCACACACAAGCTGCGAACCTGACTCCATCCACTCCACCGCCCTCCTTCCTGTCCAGCCAGCTTCATCTTTTATTTATGCCTCTATCCTGCTGTTGGATGCGGAGGTAGAGGGTAAGCATTAGACACGACGGTGGGGGTTGCGGAGCAGTTGGAGAGATCTCCCATGGGTTCGTGGGTAGCGTGCGCAAGACACGAGGAGCGTCTGTGTCATGAGTCACTTGTCAGAGCAGATGCGAGGTGAAGATAAAAGAGGGAGAGGAGGATAAAGAGTGGGTGGGAGGGAGTAACAGAAACATCAGGGCACATATGAGCAGACACGACTGCACAGGCCTCTGAACCAGCTCACTGCCACTTTTTCTGTGTAGTCAGTGGGCTGTGGTACGTTTCAGGTTCCTATTTCTTCACCTTGAACGGAAAGTTCACTACACTTCACACTGGACATCACTGGGCACTTGGACAACTTGCTGCTTACTGGTCTGATTCACTCATAGCACACCTGTGACTCATCTAACTAATTCATGTTTTTTGTCATCTCTCCAAGCCTCCTGCCATCAAACAAAACTCAAACAGGAGGGCAAACTGCAAGAACAACAGCTTTTGCCAAAGTTTGTGAGTTGCTTACCTCTAGTTTCTCTATGCGGTCCTTCAGGTCCATGATGGCCCGGGCCAGCTCCTCCACAGCGCGGGCCGTCTGCAGCTGCGCCGCGGCGGAGGAGCTCACGTCATCCCCGGCCATGACGCGACGGTTGCCGCTCCAGACCCCGATGCTTCTCTCCGGGACGCTCCTTTCATCCTCCAGGCCGCTCTCGCACTCGCTCAGCTTCCCCGTCAGCTCCCGGATAGTCCTCTGGTCCATGAGGATCTGGTCATTCTGCTGTAGGACCATCTGCCGGAGCTCCTCCGCGGTGGTCCGGAGATAAGACCAGTCCTCATCCCCGCCGGCGTACAGCGGGTCATCGGCCTGTTGCTGCTCCCGCCGCTGCCTCAGATCTTTGGTCTTGCATTCTCCCACCGGTACAGGTGTGCAAATCAACCGGCTGAAGCTGAACTGTTTCGCGGACTCCCCGCCAGTCTCCTTCCCGAGGTTGAGCTCGTTCAGAGTGGGAACCTCCAGCCCGATGCCACCGAGCCCGTTCCCTCCATCGTAGGACTCGGCGCCGTGCAGAGCGCCCAGCGGCCCGGCTTGAGCCAGCGATCCGGGCTCCAGGGGCTGGAGCAGCGTCTCTGATGTCAGTGTGCCGTTATCGCTGAGAGGCGCGGCGCGTTTCCGAGGATAGACACTGGCGATGATGCAGATGACCGCCCCGAGGAAGGCCAGCGTGCCCGCTCCCACCAGCACCACCACAAACTTCATTATGACTGTGGAGAGTGGTGCATAATATTACGCATCAGAGACAAGCAAGCAGCTGGATACTAAAACAGCGTCTTGTTCTCGGGGTGACTGCTTCACAAGACTGCATCACACAATCACGATCCAGTTAATCGATTAATTGAATGAAATTATTTACGGCCAGAGCTGCAGCTGGCTGTAAAATGTGGCACTTACGAGGAGGAGATGTTGGCTGGAGGCTCTGCTGTTTTTCCCTGTGTCACAGTCCCTCTGTGTAATACTGATGGCACCGCGCTGTCTGGACCAGAGCTGCTGCCTCTCTCGTCTCCGTGTTGCTAAGCTGCTCTCCTCCATGCGTTGTCATGGGGACCGCGGGGGGAGAGGAGGAGCGAGGCTGTGTGCATGCGTCAGTCAGAGCAGAGGTGAACCTCCAGCTTCAGCTCCAACAGCAGCAGCAGCAAACAAGGCGGCGGCGGATCAATGCGTGCGTGCGCGTGCGCGCGGGACTTTGTTATGTTTGTTAGAAATATGTTTAGAAGTACACATACAAGGTCAAGTATTCGACTACTATAAGTAGAAGTGTCCTTAGACGGACCTCACGTACAAAGAGGTGTATAAAGTATACAAATCCAATACTAAAGTATTTTCTCCAAAAAATGCTAGCACATACACAAAATCTTACTTAAAGTAAATTTGCTCCACTAAGAAAAAACAATATAGAATTTGGTGCTAGTGAAAACGTAAGTGAAAATGTAGAATTTTAGTCCAGATTTGTTCAACAAATTGTCAATGGTGAAAATAAAATCGTTTTTACCCTCAGATTGTGGAACAGAAGCAGACGTTGGTGAAGATGGAGCCTTACATAGCGTCAGGAAGTTTATCTATATGATACATCAGGCTTTCACTAGAAAAAGTAACTGATTATGCTAAATGTAGAGTAAAAGTAACATAAAATGGAAACATGCAAGTGAAATAACTCAACATCATAAGAACAAATGTGCTCAGTTACTTTACTTTCATTGTTTTAGGTTTGAGGATATGCATTATGTCATGGAAAGTCATTACTAAAATAACTGAACATGTGTGTGTGTGTGTGTGTGTGTGTGTGTGTTAGTTTGTGTAATTGTGAAAAGACAAAAGCCTGTCCAGGCTGTTCCCCACCTATCGCCCGATGTCAGCTGGGATAGAATGATAAATGGATGGACGGGAGTGTTGATTTGTTAAAGTTTTATATGATTCTGTGATAAATGATCAGTGATTTGGGTTTGGAGAGATGCTTCTTAATTAGGTCAGTTTTTATTAAATGTCTCACAAAGCCAAATAAATACAACTAAAACATCTGAAATCCTGCAGGATTACAGAAGCTGCAATAAGACATCAGGTGGAAAAGAGGAGTCACAGTCAATTTACAGAGAGTGGAGGAGGTCAGCAGAGACGCTGCAAGGTTGCAGAAGAAAAAGCATTAAACCTCAAACACTGAAACTTTTGGACTGAGTAGGAGGGAGAATGTGTTTTCCTCAAGAGGCAGCATGAACTAAACTCAACAGTCAAGCAGACAGAATGATCCTACCCTGACACCGTAGTCCTCTGTGGCATTGTTCGGCAAACAGCATCCCTCTAAAAGGTAAGCAGGCTTAAAAGCCAACAGCGGCATGATTAACGGCGTTCAAGCAACAGCGCTGATCTTCTCCATCTTTTCTGTTAACATTTGCTAATTATG
Source organism: Microctenopoma stevenorrisi (assembly GCA_032270685.1). Classification (NCBI taxonomy): domain Eukaryota; kingdom Metazoa; phylum Chordata; class Actinopteri; order Anabantiformes; family Anabantidae; genus Microctenopoma; species Microctenopoma stevenorrisi. The sequence continues at coordinate 3,006,919 of JAUMTR010000001.1, forward strand.
AAATGCCGTTAGTTTTTCAGATCGTCTTATTTGCTCATGAACCAACTTTAAAATGTAACTTCATTGTGACACTAGATGTGAAGACAAGGATCACTCATCAGATGCTCAGGGAGACATATCAAGCTGCATCCATCCATCCTGCAGATGATTGCTCTGACCTTCACAGTTAGGCATCATTAGGATTCCTCTTTTGCACACATGAAAGGACATAGCCAGTTTTGAGACAATGCATCTTGTGCTTGAGAGAAAAAAGTCACTGGGTTCATCATATGGGTGCCACGAATGTACAAAATCCACATATGATATTTTGACCTGAACCAAAGTGCTGGACTGACCTGCAGATAAACCAGCAGCTGTCTAAACAATAATTGTATATGTCTTTCAGTCCTCTGAGACAACCTCTGGTGCAGACACTGGTATCTGCACCTATTACTGATCCTCGCTGAACGACTGTATTTCAGTCCAGAGGGAAGCTGTTTTCTCGTTGATTCAAAAAGACTGATGTCTTTTTTTTCTTCACATAACCTTGTGGAACAAGAGCGGTATTTCCGAATGACGAATGTTATCCAACACTTGATGGGTTTTTAAAAAGGCTCCAGTGTGTGGACATCTGTAGAGATAAAGATCATTTTAATCTTTCGTTTTACTTCGCTCTTTCATTTCTCCTGCACGGATTTTACACTTAGAGTGCTCTGCTTACTTCTTTTTTTTTGCCGTTCACATTCATCTTTCTAAAAGCAAACAAAAGCAATACGTAAAAGTAGATTGCGTATCACCATAGTTTTATATCAAACATCAGACTGAAAGCATCCACAGACTCAAACACCAGTGCGGTCCGGCTTAAGTGCAGTGACCAGTAACCCAGATTGTGGATTAATCTCCAGAGGTGGCTGCACACACACACACACACACACACACACACACATCTGGGACATTAATGTTAAACCATGGTCCTATTTTAGTTTTATCTGGCTCATAGGCCCAGTGGTGTCCTGCCAGGAGGTAAAGAAACATGAGAGACAGAGAAAGAGAGGAAGTGAAAAGAAACCTCTGTACCACCTCCATCTGTTCGTCGGGGCCTCTCAGATCTTTTCTCCGTCCTGACACTGATCACAATAGCTTTAACACTAGGAAACACACATAAAAAACCTGCTGTTTAAACAAAATACATTCATCACAGAGTTGAAACGCTGGGCGATGAATACCCAGGCGTTGTGGCCTTAATATCACCCCAGCTTTCACTGTCCCGCTCACACAGAGGCTGCTCTCCACTGCATCGCTAATCACATCAAGGTGGCTCAACAGCGCCTCCCAGAGGGAAGTCTGGAACCTGCCACAGCAACATTAGTGTTAAAAGGAAAAAGGAAAAACAGTGTAGACAGTTTAACAATGATGGCTCAAATCACTGTGTGAAGTGTAAAATGTGTTATGTGCAGCAACAAATACAGAAACACAAATATGCTTTATCAACAAACAACCCGCATCATGCTGCCTTTGTTGCAGTTGCGCAAGTTTGCTAAAGCAGAATAACACTGTTCACTTTGTTTTTTTCAAATAAAACAGCAAAGGTACAATTAATTTTGCCCATGCATAAATGCATACTTTTAATATAAGCAATATACGGTTGCGCTTGTAAAATGTTTGAAGAAACATGCTGAGAGATTTTTTCACTTGTAATTCAACCGCGAAACGCCAAATGAAGGGACACCTAAAGGCTTTAAAATATGATGCATTAGCAAAAACACTATGAAAGCAAACTGTTTTTAAAGAGCTTTTAATTAAAAGCCTTGTACAAGAAGCACACACACACAAAGCAACAACAGTAACAGGTAACATGACACTCAATACATATTCTATACAATAAGAGTTTGCAAAACATGCTTCAGAAGTTTAGATACATTACAATGTCATCATAATCCTCGACCTCCTCCTCAACATCATTACCAACAATACAATGTACATAGTTCATATTAGCATAAAACTGCAGTTTTGACACAATAAAATCAGTCGGAGTTTGCCTTTTGATCAAAGTCATATCGGACTATTAAAAATGGTATTCAAAGAAAGATCACATTAACATTATGCATATCTAAAAAGATTAAGTACAGTACAAAGGAAAAAAGGCTTAAAAAGCACAATTTTCAATTCATTAAGCATCTTTATCCATACATTAAATGAATGATCCTTCTTTTTTCAAACTCCAATCAGTGCCAAATAAATCTAGCAAAATTCAAACAAGACGAAAATAAGCTTTAAAAAATATAAAATAATAATAAAATCAAGAGCCCTATTTGGTTGAAAGATAGGCCACTAGGTCAAGTTGTGCTACCCCTTATGAGAAAAAGATAAAACCATTGCTATCACCTAGCAGCCTAATACCTTACACATCTACCAACTGCAAGTCACTTCTATCCACCAATTAAAGATATTAAAGATATAGTAGATGAAAAAAAAATCTATTCCAAATTACGATAAATCCAGTCAGAGAAGAAAATAGTTTATCATGCTTTTGTAAATACAGGATATTTAGTTTGTCAAAATCAGGATTTAATTCCTGTCCCTCTTTAAAGTATCTTTATTTAGATTTGTGTTGTAGATCATTTCATGATAGCAACTCACTTTTTCTTCATATAAAGGATGTGTCGCTTTGGAATAAATCCTTTTATGTGTAACTTATGAGAGTACTGAAACTGTATTGACAACTAGAACCAACCAGTACGTGACAGAACAGGAGGCAACGTCAACGAACACTGCGCTCGCGACCTTTGGAAAAACAACAAGAACAGAAACTGTCAAAAGTTATAACATTTTGTGATCGGGTAATTCTTAAAAAGCTACCATGCTGAAGTAATGGTTTCAGGAAGTGTTGTCTAGCATGTTCAGAGTGACAGGAGCTGAGTGAGACGAGGTAAACGACACCTGGAGTGCAGCTGGGGTTGAACGGAGCAGCTATAAGGTAACACATGCGAAGTACTTTTTTAAATACTGTAACACACAGCTACACTAGAGTCAGAGCCAAGGTCTGGGAAGGTCTAGAGAGAGCAGGCAGCACCAGAGGGGGGTTTGCAGTCTGTGTATGAAGGGCCAGGTTTCTTTTGAATACTTGAGATGCACTTGAAGTTTAAAAAAAACATGGTCCAAAACTTTGATCACTTTCAAGCTTTCAGACATTTAGCTGCAAACAACCTGCAGTGAAAGAGCTTGGTAGAAGTTCACGGTCAAGAACATGTCGGGGGACGGATCAAACTCTCTGAGATGAAACTTTATTTTATAAGCAGAGGACTATCAACCTCACTTAGAATGCAACATGAAGCCACAGGAAGATAGCACACATGATGTATTCAGAGAATATAAGCGAGGGGACATCCTCTCCAAAAGAAAACACGTCTCCAGTCACAGCAAACAAAATACTTGGTCGACTGGAAAGGTAAAACTGAATCAGTTGGAGAACGGCAGCTGCATTATTCGGTCAAAGACAAATGATCGTTTCCCAATAAGGCTAACCAGCAACAGCAGGTGCCATTCATCATTTCCGTATGTCAATGAATCCGTTGGCTCTACTGCATGTACTCAAGCGCACCAAGTAACAAGGGCCAACAATCAGGGTCAGCAGTTTGTTTTTTTATGGATTTACCATGTGTCGTCATGTATTTGAACTAGTGTTGACTACGGGTAACATACTGTATACAGTACAGCGAACATTTTTGCACCGGATAGAGTTTGAACAACAATATATACCAAACCAAGGACCAGGGAAACGTCGTCTACTATCAAACACCAAGTGTGCAATGCTGAAATTCACCAGACATGTAAACTACTACAATGTACTGAGAAAGAAGATCAAATTCTGCAAGGGTTGAGTCGTGTGAACGTTATTGGATGGGTTATTACACATTTCTCAAAAGTTCCCTCCAGATTAGAACTATCTTCACAAACAACTCAAAAAAAGTGAACAATATGAGAAGAAAAAGCTTCATCCCAAAATTCACAACACAGTCTTGGCCTGTTTTGGTGTCTCTAGCCCTACAAGGTAGCAGGACAATGAACCATGCTACATGAACCACTTCTAGAAGAATCGAGCACTTAAGAACATACAAATAAGCCACTGTTAGCTAAGACGGACAAGCAACATCCCAAAACTGTACCCGCCACAACAGAATTTAACACCAGTCAAGTAGCATTTGGGCCTCAGCTTAAACTGTGTTCAGCTCATGGACCTTCTAGACCTTTGACCGGTTGAGAAGTTATATGTTGAGAATCTGGCATACAGAGGAAACCGTAGGCCAGTTTAGAGTCTTGGAGGACGTCACGGAGCTGAAGAAGGTGGTAGGATTCTGAGGAAACAAGGCAAGCAGGAAAAGACAGCAAGGAAAGCAATAATTTAAAAACTATTGTTTTTGTATATTATTTTGCATCTTTTAAGGTTGTGCGTGCATATAAATACTTACTCATACTGTATGTATATGCATGTGCGTTCAAGAGAGCAAGAGGACAAGGCCTTGAAAAATTTATGAACTACATAGATTATTTTTTGACGTAGTCAAGTGCATTGCATTTACCTCGCTGTATTGATGCAATATATGAGAGTCCAACTGTGTTAAGTGCAAAAACACATCATCTCATTTATCACTAACAAGCTGGACTTCCAATGAGACTAGGGGACAGGAAATTGGCTAAACACCTGGAGGATGTCGGCAACAGCCTTCGCAGCAGAGCATGCGTCTAAATAGTATTCGTTTCTTTCACATGCACACATGTGCTTGTTGAACAGTAACTTTATGCATCATCTTGACAATTTGTTCTACACCAAACACTAAACCCAGCATGTGAAAACAAAACGACACCATTCCTACCCACGTCTGCTTCAGTGCCATCAGTGCTGTGCAAGTGGACAAAATATGGCAATTTAAGTGACAAGTAGGGAGTATTAGCTGCTCCTTTGTTAAATTTATACACTTCTTAAAAAAATATGCTTTTGTTACTATTCAATGGCTGGGTGGTGTTAACTTTGATTACATTTTGTTAACTGATACACAATATGGATGAACTTTAAAGGAAAAGGTTGGAGGGGGCTGAAGTGGCAACAGGCTTTTTTTTTATAATCAATGGCAATTGACTTCATAACATCCGATCTCCTATGGCTTGGCTGGGGAGGGGTCATCAGAGGTGGTGGCAGGCGGAGGGGAGGAGGCTTTTTCAGGGCTAGCGGAGGGAGAGCCGGGGCAAGAGGCAGGGGAGGGGAACTCCTTTATGGTGACGGTGACAAGGTTGGTGGTCACATCTGTGACTACTACATCTTTGCAGCTCGGTGCCATTTCAGGGTGCCAGTCCGGGTCCCCTTCAGCAGGCACCCTTTTGGGTTCGGTAGTGGCTGAGCTCTGGACTCCCGGGCTGACGGCGGGAAGCGCAGCAGGCAGCTGGTGCTTACCCCTGCGTTGGCGAGTATTTTTCCTGCCTCCCTCTGTGGGCACCAATCGTTCCACCGCACCCTCCTGCTCGTCCTCATCTTCTAATGAAGACAATGGTGAGGAGGGGAGGAACGGAGATGCTAACGATGTAGGGTTTGCATCTGCGGATGGGACAGGAGCAGATGGCTTGGTGCTCTGACCCTTCTGGGTCTCTGTGTGAGGTTTACTAGACCTGGGAGCCTCGCTAGACGGTGAGGTTCCACTGGTGGCCTGGGACTGTGCAGCTGAGGTGGCAGTGGGAGATTTTCCTTCAGAGCCGCTGGAGCTCGAAGGAGAAGGAGGTGACTGGTACCGAGAGGAGGTGGTGCGACTGTCCCTGGTCCCTGTGCTGGAGCATGATCCGGGGTGGGAGGGGAAAGGCACAGGGCCTCTGCACTGCAGCCCAAATGGCTTCCCATACATGGGAAAACCCAGCATCTTCAGAGGGGGCTGGAAAGGTCTATAGGGAGCCTCTCCCTTTTTCCCAATGATACGATTGCGTGAAGGGATGTTTTGGCGTCCTGCAGTAATATTCCTGCTGCCTGCAGATGTGCCGCCCCTACCTGGTTTGTCAATGACCTTCAGATTGAGGATGATCCGACCTCTCTTTACCTCACGTGGCTTCACTCTGCGGTTGAGGATACGGACGGTCTCGGAGAAGGGGGAGACATGCATGCGTGAGGGGAAGCCACCAGGGTTTGAGAAGGTTGGTGCCATTGGGTCTGAACGAGGCAGAGGGCGCCTGGACATCCGGTGGCAACGATGAATGTCTTTCTTCAGCTTGTGAGTGGCAGCTAGAGAGTTGAGCTTAGGAGAGGGCGCCACAGCGGAGGAGGACGAGGACGGCGGCTTATGAGGTGGGGCAGAGGAGGAAGGAGGTGTTCTGCTGGAAGTGGACGGAGAAGAGCGTGCTATGTTTTGGCGGGTGTTTGAGGCTCTGCTGCTGGTCTCTCCTTTCTGAGTACGGGCCTAAAAAAACAATACATTTAAGAAAACATTCCAGTTGGAGACTAGAAAAAAATAAAACAAAAAACAGATTTCTTTTTTTCTCAACACAAGTCCTGGAAAAACAACTCTCTGAAATCTATATCTCTAAAATTACTGTTTTAAAAGTTAATGTACTTCAGTTCTAAAGTTACAGTATTGCAGTTCATATCTGATACAAGTAATTAGGAAATAAGCGAAACTAGAATATCATTCTTATAATTATGTATGGAAAACAGCCTTATGTAACTTCAATGTCTGAAAAAAACCTAAACTTTCCACCAAATGAAGCCAATAAACAACTTGTCACTTTTAATGTGATCTTATCAGCTGAAAAATAAACATTTGTATCTACTCTGAGTCGAAAGCAGTGGTTTTTACTGTGAAGTCTCAGCTCACAAAAACACGACGCCTGTCATGTTAGAAAGTCTTTGTTTGTTTAACTTCACATAATGTGAATTACACACACATCCAGACCGTTTCACAAGATGTGGAGACGACAAAACAAAAACACACATGTCTGTCACTTCGACCTGCTGCATTTGGTTTCACCGGTAAATCAAGCAGCACACACTCGTCAACCTCTGCCTGAGTTGTTTTAACCTTCAAATGCAGTCAGTCTGAAAGAAGCCTAACACCTACACAACTGCAAATCACAGCTGAGCTCATTTGTAAAAATAAATTATGGCACTGTGATTAAATGCAGGCCCTGCAGCACTGACTTCTACACACTGTAGTGTTTCCCAGAGTGTCGACAGTGATGCATGTAAAATAAAACTCACAAGCAAGAGAAGCTGCTTTAGGCACTTTGAACTTGACCTTGTTCTTACTTTACCAGTAGAAACCACAGACATAACTTTCCACTTTACTACGAGGTGCTACTACACAAGCAAACGTAGCTATTTCAAAAGAGCATTTTTTTCATCCTGTACTAAACTGGAATAAGAATCAGAAGTTCAGATGCAAATGCTAAAAATCAAACCTTGAAGACAAAGTTTTTGGGTTTTGGTCCCCGCTTCTTCGGGCCGTGCATCTCCCGTTCCCTTTCCCTTCGAGAGGAAAAGTGACAGAAGTTTACCAATGCACAAAACAAATGACTAAGACTGAAAGAGCAGAATGAGACACTGCTAGCAAAAGAAACTATTCAAATTAGAAGACGGTAATGAAAGTTGTGGGTGTGTGAAAGTAGAGCACAGGGAGCAGATACAAAGAGCATTTGAAGGCATCTGTTTGAACACAGCCAGATTCTCAGTATTCCCATATCCAGTTTCCATTTGATGTGTCATTATCGGCTTCATTGTGTCCGTTTCAGCTTCCTGTCCCACTTTGTTTACTGCAAACATGTAGTGTCATGTGCAGTGTGAGGCTTTTAAGTGGTTTGGCAGGAGTGAGAGGAGTTCAGCTCAAATGGACCACTCATAACCAGCAGATAAATGTAGAAATATGAAGCACTTACAGTAAAACTCTTAAGAGCTCACTCAAAGTAGGGAAATGTTCAGAAAGAAGACTAAAAGCTAACACTAAATATATTTGAAGCTCAGCAGACACTGATAAACTCTAAGCCCATTTATCACTGATGTGAATCATTTACCAGCTTTACTCACTTTTGCTCAAAGCCCAGTATCAGCCTGTCATCCAGAATGTTCTCCTCTGGTTCCCACGTGCTGTGCCTGAACATGATGGAGCAACATTAAACAGAAAAAAAGACAAAACTACATTTATTCACAGTTTAAGTTGAATGTCAGGACATAAAAACAGCACAACATAGGACAGTGCCTCCCCGTAAAAAGACGGGAGTTTAATTTACATTAAAGTCAAAGTAGCACTTACTTCATTGCCCATCCTTTCCATTTTACCAAGTACTCAATTCTTGCCTGCATGAAAGAGACAGATGGGGGATTACCAAAAACAGCTTGTGTATGATAACAGGGACTAGAGATTGGGGGGGGGGAGCATTTAAATCTGCAACACATTTTCAGCTGTTCAGCCTTTAGGTTACCTACATTTGGGAGTTGCTGGGATTCTGTTGTGTTATTCACACTTAACAAAAATCCTGTATGCTCTTTATCCGACTAAACACCATTTGTTTAGTAAACACTTCTAAAACGGGCAAACAATGTATCTGAATTTAATCATGCTTTATTAAAGAAATCACACTTATTTCACAGTTATGGCTTCAGTGCTCTCATTTGGATGTTCGCTCTGTAAAAAAAAAAACCACAAACCCAATAGATTATGTCAAACATCACATCAGCAACCTAAACAAAATGCTAACCACCAGATGTCTGCATTTCCAATAAGGACGAGTCACTCTCAACCACATTTGCACGAAGTTCCTATAATAAAGTTGCAGTAACGATGCAACTGTTCAGTTCTAGCAGGCAGCAGAGAGGTGACCACCACCGTTTTAAGAGCTGTGTTTCCTGTGTTCGCGCATAATGGTGTGACAAACAACTTTCACTTAAACAGCAGATGAGTGGACGAGCTGATGTTATGGGAACCATCTTTCACGAGCTGCGGGAGAACGCAACAGTGTTTAATGTGGGTGCGACAGACACTGTGACCGTCCAGCTTTAGCTACCATTAGCTGGCAGAGAAGTCAGGCCCCTCCATTTCACAGCGCAGCCAACATCCCACCGGTTGGTCTGCCTTGTTCTTTTACTGCTAGCCCCTTCTTTTTGTCGCTGTTTTATTGCCCCGCTACAGCCCGAGTATAGGAGCCATGGCTGTTAGCCTAGGCAGTTAGCCTCTAGCTAGCTCCGGCTACTAAAGTAAAGGCATCCGCCAGCCACAAGGCCTTCCTAGCATTGCATAGGCTCAAGAAGACAGCCCGGCAGCCTATGGACCGCAGCAGTAACGTTATCGCTGCCGTGCTGACCGCGGACAACATCTGCAGCCAGTCAAAACACGCGGGACGGCGGCGGCGTGGCTCACCTTGCGAACGCGGCGTTTTAGTATGGCTTCCGCGGCGAAAATACGATCTCCCGCCGCCGACTGCTCCATCTTTCATGCCCCAGCGAAGCTACCTGTCTCTGTTTGTCTCTCACTGTACAGACGACAAGCTCTGCTGCTGGGCCGACCACAGCCAGGGTGTATGAGAGGCAGCACACAATACACAGATACACACACACACTGCACTACGGCAGCGGCGCGGACTGCCAGCTATCCGTCACGTGGCCCGGGTCAGCCCCCCTGGTCGCCCTGGCAACTGCTCAGACACTTACTGGGATGCAAAGAAGCGCGCGCTGCTGCGAGCTGTCTAGTCATGGGACGTGCGGCTCTTTACAAAGCTACGGCTCCTTTGGCCCGAAGAAGAAGCTCCGGTGTTTACTGCAGCCAAATGGCTTTTCATTTATATTTTACTTACATTCTAACCTTAACCTCGCAGACGTTCCATTCTACGAGCCATGGCTCGTTTTAATCAGAATGAACCTTTTTTTTAGATAGAGACGTTGCCATGACCGAAACATTCAGATGGTAAGAATAGGGAACTACACCTCATCCACACTGGTCCTTAACACTGGTACTCCACAGGACTGTGTGCTCAGCCCAGCCCTCTTCACCATCTTCACAGAGGAGTGCTCTGCCACCCACTCCTCCAACACTATCATTAAGTTTGCGGATGATATCACTGTAGTAGAGCTCATTTCAGATAACGACGAAACCCTCTACAGAGAGGAGGTCCAGCACCTGACCCAATGGTGTTCAGACAACAACCTCGTTCTGAACATCGGTACAATTGCTATATATTCATAAAATATTCATGAATGATTGTCACTTTATCCACTAACTTATTACTTTATTCACTGACCAATTCTATCTGTGATATTGTGATATGGCGGCCTGGTAGCTCAATGGGTTAAGCGTCAGACTGGGATGCAGAAGGTTGTGGGTTCAAACCCCGTCTGACTCCTAATCCATCCCCTACCAGGTGTGTCCCTGAGTCAGACACCCAGCGCCAGCTCCTTGTAAGTCGCTTTGGATAAAAGTGTCTGCCAAGCAAAGTAAAATAAAGATATTCAAAATTCTCTGTAATATTTTTTGTGTGTGTTTTTAATTATGCCTTCCCAAAGCCGAGTGTCACAGATCTAAATTTCGTTATAACGCATAGTGACAATAAATACTTCTTGATTATTGAGTCTATTCAATAATGTAATGTATTATTTACTGTGAATCTTGCTGATGTTGGTTGTCGCTGTAGTGTCTCTGCTGTTGTTTGTGACGTTTTATTTGTTGACTTTCTCCCCAACTGTTTTTTTTCTTTCCTGTTAGTTATTCCTCCTTGTAAGATAAAATAAAAAATTAAATAAAAGGGCTGTGAATGATGATAACACAGCGACGCATACAGATTGTTACATGTCAACCGCTCTGAAAAGTGGAATAGAGTCATACCTGTCGAGCCACAATACTTGGGAATTGTGTGAAGGAATACAGGACACCTCAAACTGCAAAGGCTGTGATGCAACAACAGAAGATCTGAGTGTGCTGCTAGCAGAGGAGCTAAACCAATTCTTTGCTTGCTTTGAACCATCACCACAGGTGCTTCTGGCAATGAACCATACAAACATTGCTGGTCCAAATGGAGTACCTGCTAGAGTGCTCCTCTTCACCAAAGTCTTCAACCTCTCCGTAGCCCAGGCAGTCATACTGCCCTGCCTGAAATCAGCCACAATGAAACCAGTGCCAAAGAAGTTTCCAATGACCAGCCTAAATCATTATTGCCCTGTGGCCCTCACACTAAAGTAAACTAAAGTCAAATACAGTTACAGTTAGTAATTATTTGAACAACTAAAGACAGAACCATAGCAAACAAGTGTGCCTACCAAAATAATGTCCCGCCCTTGCCTGCATTGATTCTCAACAGAGTTGAGCAGAGTGGCTGAAGATTTGACTCTCCTTGATGAGATTTGGCTCTTACGGTTCTCTACTATGCATGGACTCTTAGAGCCGGCTTGTTTGTGAATGACACACTCGCTAGAGCTGGTATCATTACTGTGTGATAACAGGCGACACCTTGACAACTCTTATGTTATTACAAATTTCTACTATAAGACCTAGCATTGAATTTTTATTCCAAACTTACCTCTGAGCTATAGCTTGATAGACTACTTTTTCTTAGTTATATTTTACCTTTAATTATTTTTTTAGTAACTAATTGATCCGTTAAGTTAAGCTTTCATTTTCCC
>JAUMTR010000001.1:3018635-3030207 GCA_032270685.1 Microctenopoma stevenorrisi
GCTGTATTCATGGCAAACAATTTCCCTCTGGGATTAATAAAGTGTTTTGAATCTTGAATCTTGAATCTTGAATTGAACTAAGGGCATGAGTTGTTCCCACAATCCCTAGATTGTTTTTTGCATGTATTCATTCATAGTTTGGGAAAACATCTGTAAACTGATGAAACTAAGTATTAATTGGTATATCAACATAAAAAACATCCTCCAAACAGTAAAGTATGATGATGCTGATGAGACTAAATCTGCTTTTTGGTATGGGCCGGTCACTTCACCCTAATATAGACCTAATAAGGCTGAGCTGAAGCAGTCCTGTAAGGCCAGAGTTCTTCCTGAATATTATGGGGAGGTGTAATCCACTGCTACACCTGCTTGTTTCACATTCGTTTTCCACCATTGTTTAGTATGTTTAAAGTTTATGTTTAAAGAAGACATGAAAGTTCACGAGTCTTTGTATTTTTTCCCAGAATTATGGTTTATTTATATCTGAGACCTTACTTTAGATCAGATCGCATTTTTTGACCAATTTAAACGAGGAAACTGTAAATAGTTGACTTGCTTTTTCTTGCCACCTCTGGATAAGCTGCACTGCTATAGGTCCATTAGAGCTGTGGTTATTATAAGCTGCTATAAGGTCACCGCCTTGCTGGTGGGACTTTCCACCGTGACAAAACACGAGCGTTTCTATGCATTATGTCCCGCCCCCCTTTATTCCACTGAGCTGGTTGACAGACTTCTGAGTTCTGATTGAACGAGCTTACGCCAATCACGGTTTTTAAGCATGTTCGGTTGCGGTGCCGCGGCTGTTGATGTAGCTGTCAGAAGTCAAGCAGCTCAGACGAGCTCCAGCAGGTAAGTGGGCATCAGCCTGCTGATTCTGTGCTATATAATTCTATTATCTACGGTTGACAGATAGCTTACTGTAAAATGTCTGCTCAGAATTTAAATTTAAATGAAAAATACTGTAAGAAAAGACTGTAGGAGAGTTTCACTGAGCGTGCGCTAAATGTCAGTGCTGCTCTCATGTCTTATTGATTCAGAAGCAGATATTCGTGAGCAGCATGAATGGAGCCACTTGTTTATCATTTACATGACGACCAGCCTAATTTATAGCAAGTTAGCAGACTCACTGGAAGGTGTAATAAGATGTGAAGAGCTGCCTTATGTGTTAGCCAAGCTGGTAATGAAGACTATTATCGTGGAGGTTACCTCACTTATCTATCCACAGATAGCCAGCAGCTACACTGTCACTACATCTGTTGCCTTTTCAATCTTGGGGCTAAATTAAATAATGTATTAATGTTCACAGCAGTACAAGCTGCCCAACACGTTTGCACATGTACAGCCAAAGCCTTTTTTCTTTTTCTTTTATCAGATTGAGTTCATTCTTACTTCGCTGTAGGTTCTTTCAGTCCTTCTTACCTATTTTGTATCTTTCAGATAACAATGCAGTTCATTGGCCGCATTTTAGACACAGTATCCTCCGTGTCGACCCTCTTTGTCAACCCCTACCGAGTAAGGGATGTGCCAGTTTCTGAATATGGTGGAAGAGGCAAAGTCCTGGAGAGAGAAGAGGGACGGATGCGCCTGTATAGAAACACTCAGAGTCAGTCATGGGACTGTGTGCTAATGTGCCCTGAGACTCCGACCACGGCTCTGAGGTTAGTGCTGATCACATCAGAGAGAAGGACAGTGGGGCGTTGGTTGTCTGTGATTCAGTGACCTCCTACAGTTTTGATCTGGTAAACAAGATAAATCTGAAATCCTATTGATTCACTTTACCTTTACACTATGCTATTACCCAACGAAGTCAGGGAGCTGTGGTGGTTTATCACCCCAAAGGAAATTATTGTGTGAACATGCTCAAATGTGCCTGGCATGAAGAAATAAAAAAACAGTGAACCTAAACCTGTCTTACAAATAAGGTGAAAAGTGCCCGAGGACAATGTGCTAATGCGTGTAATGACTTAAGATAAGATAAGATAAGATGAGACTTTATTGATTGGTGTATTACCACAGCTCCAGACAATACAAGAATACATCAACACAGTACCACAGCATAAAAAATCACAATGAGACAGATGAAATAATGAGGTAAAAATATTAGATGAGATAGACTTGGCTGAGTGTTTGTGCAATTGCCTGTAGGAGAGAGGAAAGGATGGGGTCCAGAGAACAGGTGGTGAAAAGGCTGGTAAAGTCATCTGCAGTGAGAGAGATGGAGGGGTGTAGTGGAGAACAGCTTCCTGGTCTATGATGCTTCTGTAGGATGTGGTTTTAGCCTCAGTGCTGCTTTGTGTGAAGGACACATGTCGACAATTAACGATGATTTGTAACTGTACGATAAATAACTTGATACACAAACGTAGTGTAATAAGTCAGAATGTTTTTGTACAAGGAAACGGCAATGAAAATGTGGCATACTCTGACAGATATGTATTTAAATACCACAGCATTCTGCAGAAAACAAAGAGACAGGGCAGGGCATGAGCCAGATCAGTTTGTGTCATCTAACCTGTTTGATTAGATTTGTATAAACACCATGAAAGTGAAATGCATATACAGCAAAGTTAATGCACACAAAGCAACAGGGGGTGTGTAATAGCTCACTCTCTGAACCAACAGGCTTATGTTGAGGCATATGCGTTTATGTCACTACTTATCTTACTTAATTCATTGGAACAAACCCTAAATGTTTCAGTGTAAAGTATTTGATGTATTTTGGATCATTAACTACTTTCTTTTGCTCTCGGTTTCTTCACTAAAAGACACCATTACTCCAAGAATATTTCCACACCCATGTTTCATAGTTGCCAGAGGGCATCGCTGATAACTGATTTGGTCGTGAGCCCGAACAGTTGCACATGCTGCAATTACTGTAGATTGTATTAGTATTTTTTTCATCCATAAAAAGCAACTCTCTGTTTTTCTTTAACAAACTTTGACTAGATGTGTCCAAACCTTTGCATAAGACTGTAGATTTCCTTCAAATTCTCTGTCATTTAGGACATTCTCAGAGTTTCCTTTCAGCTCTCCTATTAATGTTCCCCTGCAACTGTTTTACTTCCTGAACCAGGTTGTTTCAGGTGCTGTCAGAGGAGGTTGCCATGAACTGGTTCCCACAGTACGCCCTTAAACTTCGTCCGTTCTTTGAGACACTTCCTCTGAAGGCAGAGACCACCCAGCCAATTGTGGACTGTATCCGCAGCCACCCGGACTGGAGCTCTGGCCACATCGCTGTGGAAACAGGCCTCCGAGTGTGTCTTAAACACAACTATGTTCAGAGGTAACCAAAATGTTTGACTATTATTCAGCCTGCTTTAGTTTTGTGTAGTGAATCTGCAAATCAATGGTTTAGTTTATAAAATGTCTGAAAATAGTGTCTATTGTCATTTTGCACAGTCGAGAGTGATTAAATCATACCAGTTTTTTAAGTAATCGAAACACATCTCACTCTGCATTGATTTAGATACAGATTAACTACAGGATAAACTGCATCTGGTGGCTTTAATGTTGTGGTGGACAGCGGCATGCAGTGGCAGCTATGGCCAGTGTTGACCTCCATTCACTGTAACATTAAAAACAGCAGGCGGTAGGAATGCTGTGACTGATCAGGGTAGATCAGTTTACAATGGATACAAAATAGGGAAAAGCAACCAATCAACTAATAAGAATCCACTTTACTGTCATTGATACATTTATACATAATATTAATATTTAAAGGTTCAGGATGAAAAGACTATTTTAACATGTTAAACAGACGATTGTTGAGAGTTCCATCTATAGCTTAAATATATACAATAAGTATATTAACAGTGTTTTAAAACTCTTATTCCTTCCTCTTCACCAATCCTATCACTTCAATTTATAATAAGAGGAGACAGCTGTTTGACCACAGTGGAAACATTTGGCTGTTAGATTAATGGTCGGCGTTCTGTAAGGAATCTGTGAGTTGGCTTCTTAAATGCATTGCAGTGGATTTAATAAAGACACAAGTATTGAAAAAACATCTAGTCCTACATAAAGCATTTGTTTTTTTTTGCTGTCAAATCTTAGAAGTGATTTGTTGGAATTACATGACCACATTGTAAAATCATATTGATGCTCTGCATGTTTGCTTAATGCTGCGCTGTCACACAGAATATTCTGGAGGGGAGGAGATTGTGTGAACATATGCTTTGAAGTTTTTGGCTTGGTGTCTAAAACATACAGAACCACTTGTGTGCTATGTGCACAGCTGCTTGAACTGTTAGTTATCCGCGCAACTAACTCCACAAATCAACTCCTGCAGTGAGATCAATGCACGGGACACGTCAGGTCAGACTCCGCTGCATCTGGCATGTGTGCGTGGGGACATGCCGTGTGTGATGGAGCTGTTGGAGGAAAGCCAGGCTCGTACTGACATCAAAGACCACAGTGGTGAAACATCCATGCACATTGCTGCCAAGCAGGATTCACCTGCTGTCATGCAGGTGAGACTCGACCTGTTCTGTACTGTACTATACTGTACCAAATTTTGCTAGCTTGGGTTAGTTTATTGATATCTGCTTTATCAGAAAACAATAATCAGTTCCTCTCCTTATAATAGTCAAAATGTGTTTCAAGGCGGATGTTACTGTGAACAGTGTTTCTGCTCATTCAGGTCCTGTGCTCACGGCTATGCCCCGGAGTGAATGAGCTTAACAACAACGGAGAGACACCGCTCAATGTGGCCTGTCGTATGGGACGCGTTGAGAACGTCAAAGCTCTGCTCGCTGGTGGAGCCAAATGCGATGTCGTTGGCAGTAGCGGGTTCCCCATCCACAGTGCCATGAAGTACAACCAGAAGGAGTGAGTAAGAGAAAAGATGATATCTGTAGATCAGAGGCAGTGTTTCAGAAAGATTGTTATGTTGTCCTCTTTGTTTTTGTGTTTGTCTGTCAGCTGTGTGGAGGAGATCCTCAAAGCAGATCCAAACCAGCTACACGCCCAGGATTCTTTGTACGGAGGGACGCCCCTTCACTGGGCCAAAACTGCTGAGGTGAGGAGTTCATCGTAGGTCATTGTGGCTTTTTGCATATGAATAATGAAACTCCCCTTTCCTCTGTGCTAGACGTGTCGCTTGCTGCTGGACCGCGGCTGTTTAGTAAACTACCTCAGTAACACCGGCGAGAGTCCTCTCCACATTCTGACCAAGACGAGCCGCTTTGAGGCGGCCATGGTGCTGCTCACCCGCGGAGCAAACGCCAACCTGAAGGGGCAAGATGGCAACACCCCCCTGCACCTAGCTATGAAGGTGTGTGCACAAAACATACTGTCTTTCAGGTGCAATGAAATGACATGAAAGGGAATTTTCAACACGTGGATTTTGCTAACTAGTTGCAACACAGTATTAATAAGTGAGAAAAGACACTAGATTACGTTATTGTAAATATTTCAGTCAGTTCTGAATTTAAGTTGCATCACACCAGAATGAACTTTACAGATCCACTTCCCCTCACAGCTCACACTGTCTCTCTCACTCAGAAGTTCATCCTGTTGATATTTCTCAAGGTAAAAAATCTGATGGACGTATATTTCAAAAAGACACTGGACAAAAAGAAAAAATAGTGGAAAAAACTATGGAATATACACAAAGGTAAAATGATATGAAGTCCTCTTTAAAAGAATCACAATGACAAGACCAGTTTATTAGTGTTTGCTGCTCACTGAAGACATTTGGGTTTCAACAAATCATTTATGATAAGTTATATAACATCTTATGTCCAGTCATCGTATTATGGCCAACATAGAGATACATAAGAAATATAAAATGTGTACGATAGGTGTGCATTTATATGTCTATAACTTATCTTACATTTTTAGACTGGTTTTGGTTTTCACCTCTAGAGAAGCATTCTAACTACGTGTGTTATCTTGTCTTCATCACTGACAGTTTAGTGTCTGTGTGCATCATTTGTTTGACTCTGTCTGTTAGCTGGACCATATGGATTTAATCAAAGCTCTTATCGTGTTCGGTGCTGATGTGGAGATCCACAACGACCTGGGGGAGACACCTGGACTCATTGCAGCACGCACCAGCAAAGGTAAACGAGGAACAGACAAACGAGCTGTATATACATAAACGGTCCCTCAATTATGCTGTAGAACAAAAAAGAATTTGAATCTTCTATCACTTTCACCTCCTCCACAGTAGGGGGCAGTGCTACGTGTGAATGTGATGTCGTTGAGAGAGAAAAAGAATTCAAACATTTCACTGGAGGAATTTTTTAAGTTGCATCCACACATCTCTTGCACTTGTCAGTGATTTCAAATTAAGTAGCCACACAAATGCTACACTTGGAAAGATGCAAGGTGTTTTGGCCACATTTTCTAAGCATGTAAGCCAGTTAGTACTGACTCTGTAGCACAGCAAAGCGAACACCTGTACCTGTCCAGATTCACTATTTATTGAATACCTATTACTGACTGAATTTGCCTTTACATTGACAAGATTGTTGCATGAGCATATTTGTTGTTTGCAGGCGAAGGTGTGTGTGAAACGATCCATGTGATGCTCGGATGCAAAAAGTGTTGATGGAGGTTGATGAAAAATGCATGATAATTGCTAACAGCTTACTTGTGTGCTCTCTCTCTCTCTCTCTCTCTCTCTCTCTCTCCTGTCTATCTCTTAATTCTTTCCTCTCTGCTTGTTGGGGTGTGTGCATGTCGGAAACATTGCTTCGCTTGCGTGTTTGTTTTGCTGTTTTTGTGTGAAAATCAAAGGTCCTAACAGAAAGATACTGCTGGACATGCTGTGTAGTGTAGGGGTTCAGCGGTGCCTCCCTCCCTCCCCTGGTAGCCCTCCCCCCATCTTAAACAACGCCAAGCCTCCGAGCATAGGTAACACTGCATCCCTCACCTTGGCCTCTCTCAGACTTTCTTCCATTTAAATTTCTGCCTTTGACACATGAAGGATCCATGTTTACTGTGGGGCTCTTTTATGCCTTTATCCTAATGTAGAATATTAAAAAAATACCTGAAAGCTTCTAATTGACTTGTATAAAACCCCTTTCCTTTTCCATCAATACTGATGATGCACTTAGGTGTAACAGCAGCTGTTGTGATTGACCAACAGGCTTTCAGGACATACTGTATGTGGGGGCTGCAATGAGCGCAATGAGCAGAGGCACATGTGAAGTGGACGGCTTCACAGCGCAGAAAAATACGTGAGTAGGACACTTTATGAAGGTGATTTGGGGAGGAGGGGCTCTAAAAAGCTAATGGGTTTATATGAATATGTTATGGAGATCAGGACAGAGCTTTTATTTCAAATGTGCATTACAGTCCAATGCAATAAAAATGAAATAATTAAAATCCCAGAGGTGTAAAATGTGACCAAGTGTGTGATGTTTTTTCTCCAGTATGGACAGACTTCTGTGTCTGGACGGTGGAGGTATAAAAGGACTGGTGCTGATCCAGATGCTCATAGCTCTGGAGAAAGAGGCCGGCCGCCCCATCAGAGAGCTTTTCGACTGGGTGGCTGGAACGAGCACTGGGGGCATCCTGGCCCTTGCTATAATCCACGGTGTGTGTTTTTTATTCGTCAGGTTATGTTTTACAGTGTAGCGTCGAGACAATAATTGTGCTTCTTCTATGTTTAGGCAAGTCCATGGAGTATCTGCGTTGCCTGTACTTCACTATGAAGGAGAACGTGTTCAAAGGATCACGACCTTATGAATCAGCACCACTGGATGACTTCCTCAAGAAAGAGTTTGGAGAGAACACAAAGATGACTGACATTCTTTACCCCAGGTACTGTAACCATTCATGTCAAAGTTTTAAAAGCATTTCTTTGTGAAACACAAGAGTTTAACAGAAAGATGCAAAAAATAATGTTTTCTTGAAGCCTGCTCAGCAGCAAAAGGTCAAAAGTCAGCGCTGAGGTTTCCGCTCACGGATTTGCTTTTGATCAGGGTGTTGGTGACCAGTGTTCTGGCAGACAGACATCCAGGCGAGCTGCACATTTTCAGGAACTATGAACCTCCCTCTGTGCAAAGAGAGCCTCCATATGCCACCAATGCCACGTTCAAGCCCCTCACCACCCCACAAGGTTTGTCAAACATTGTCAGTTGTCTGGTTTTGGCCTCTTGCTCTAGTCCTCAAATGTTGCATTGGAGGGAAAGTGGAGTGAGTTGAACTTACCACTAGGTGGCGTTGCACCAAGCAGTTTTCCAATCCTTAATTTAGGCTCTGGGTGAATTTAGAAGCTTTATCCGTGTCTGAACTGCATGGCACTGTGTTCGTGTATACGTGCAGTTGTGTGTTGTTTGTGTGCTAGCACTGTTGTTGTTACAGGATGGGAAGATGAGGATGTGTTGATAGTAGGATACACTGAGGAGCCACCCAGAAAGCTTAGGAAGGTGACAGATGAAGGTGTGTGAGCGTATGTGTGTATGTGGGCGTGTCTTTGCGCGGTGTATCTGCAGGTCTTCCAAAAGCATAGCATGAATGCTTAAACAAATAAACAAACCGACACCTCTCTGCTCTCCATCAGAGCAACTTGTGTGGCGAGCTGCACGCTCCAGTGGTGCCGCACCCACTTACTTTCGACCAATGGGGCGCTTTCTGGACGGAGGGCTGCTGGCTAATAACCCAACACTGGACGCCATGTCAGAAATCCACCAGTACAACAAAGCTTTAAAAGCAGAGGTGGGCAACCTAACAGCTGTATTCTTCTTTTAATATTTCTCCCTCTGTCTTCCATTAAGTGCACAAACAGTTGTTGACCTACATGGATTTATCTGTCTCCTCCTATTACTCCTCCCTTTCAGGGCTGTGGGGACAAAGTCAAGAAGTTGGGTGTAGTAGTTTCCCTTGGAACAGGTAAGTCGCTTGATCTGTGGTCTGTGCACTTGTTTACACACTTGTCTTATTTGGAAAAATGTATTATTTCTGCTTTGCATTAGTCTTACAGCTGTCATGTAGTAACACAGTGTGAAAGTCTTGCGTAACGTTAGGCTGCCCAGAACCTTTTACCAGCACATGATGTACAAGCTAACCTATGCGGAGCATGCGTATTTCATCTTTACTCCTGTGGGCCTGCAGGTAAACCTCCTCAGGTAGAGGTGAGTTCTGTTGATGTTTTCAGGCCCTCCAACCCCCTGGAACTGGCCAAGAGCATCATAGGAGCAAAGGAACTAGGCAAGATGCTGGTGGACTGTGTGAGTGCTGCTACATCACCGCTTACACTTAGTTTAGTCAATAAGTCAGTGATTTCTGGACTCCTACGTCCCAGAGAATAGTTTTCTTTGTCTCTTTGAATTATAAAAATGCCACTCTCTGCTTGAATAGTGTACTGACTCTGATGGCTGTCCAGTAAATAGAGCTCAAGCCTGGTGTGAGATGATCGACACCATCTACCACAGGTCAGTTTGCTATGAAGTTGGCGTGCTTCAGCTGTCATGGCTCCATGGCTCAGGATTTTATCTGGCTTATTAGACGTAGTATTTAAAAATGCAACATGAGGAGAGGACACACAGACGCATCAACACAATGGAAGAGGTCAGGGAATCAAAACTACCTCTGGTAGCTTTAACAAGGTGATCTATCTATTGCCAAACGTGTGCTGTAAGCTTCTCCCATGGTTTGTCCCCAAATCTATCTATTCCATCGTGGTGGTCAGAGGATTTGGGCTGTTGTGCGTACCTGTGTATCAGAAATCTGGTCGTCTGCTCTATTGTATTGCCAATAAACCACTTACTGTATGAATATGTGCACATAGGTCTCTCGTTTAATTAATCATTATTCCGTAACTTATAATGTCTTTTGTTTTCTTGTCTCTTCTTACTTATTACCGTCTATCGACTTCGTATTTTCTGACTCTTTACAAATCACTTTTGTGCAGACTGAGCCCGCAGCTGTCACAAGAGGTAATGCTGGACGAGGTGAGCGATGCAGTTCTGGTGAACATGCTGTGGGAAACTCAGATGTACCTGTATGAGAAGAGGGAGGTCATCCAATCCATGGCAAGGGTGCTGCTGGGTAACTGAAAACACGAGGAGAGTCTGCAGAGATGAGATGATGAGAACAGAAGATGAGCACTCGGCATCAGTGAGCCATGTGTTTGATTCAGGACTGTTGTGTCTGTGATGTGTGCTCTGCGTCTTTAGGACAAATTCCCTGACAGTATGACCACAATGACTTTTGTATTTACACTGAAATGTCACAGTGCAACAGCAACATATATCTAATCTAAACACAGGAAAACTACTGTTCTAATGAGGCCTATTGAAAGGCAAATTATTTAATATCATGTGACTTTATCACTGCTCGTTGTACCTTCCTATTTAATCAAGTTCACCGTTTTTCTCTATTCTGTAAACCAGTAAAGACATGTGTGAGGGGTTTTAATTTGTGGTATGTGAGTAGAGGGGAACTGTGGGAGGAAGCAAAGTAAACGAGATGTTGCGCTGACTAAGCAAACAGCCACCTTTCCTTTCTCTGTGGCTTTGGTTTCAGAGTCTCAGCCACTGTGAATCAAAATCTGGTTGGTTGTGGTACAAACGCTGACACCTATGCTTCCTTCTATTGTTCCTCTTTATTCAAGTAGCAACACAATTCTCAACATAAAGACATTTATGTTGACCAAATAAATGAAGGGACCATGCAGCACCACTGCACAATCAGCATTATCCTCAAGTGTAGTTTAGATGGTGATGAGAAACCGGGTCTGTGTCTAGGACTCAAATTGCTAGTTTCCTTTATTATTAATGTACACCTTTTCACGCCTTTTGAAGTAATTTATACAGAATATAACACAGTATTATATCAGACCCACTGATGGCCTGCATCCTGATCTACTGTTACTGACTAACTAAACTTGACTGATCGACTTACTTGAAACACTGACGAGCCACTGCTACTTGAACATAAACATCGAGGCAACAGATAGTTTTCTATATTTTTGTATCAGGTTTATTTATTGTGTATACTGACATGGTAATAAAATATATTAATATTGTCTATCCATGTTTGTCGTTACAACTACTTTATTTAAATGCAGATTTTGTGTTTCGCATATTACTCACTTATGATATGGAAAAGTGATACAACTGTACTCACAGCAGCGCTCCATATACATTATGTAATACTGTATTTGACTCATATTGCAAGAACACAAATTAGACAGGAACCAGTTATGTGTAGCACCTGCGTCAGACTCCACCACCAAACATCAGTAAGTTCAAACCTCCTGACATTTACAGACAATTTTGAGCTGTGTGAGTACTTGTTTACTTAGCCGTATGTTTGAGTGTGACATTACTTTAGCTTTAATAGTTTTAGCTGTTTTTAGAAAGCACAGAAAGTCTTTAGAAAGTCTTCTACAGCTAACATTATTTATGAAGCAGTTTATTTTGTGTTGTGTTTAAATTTACAACTGTAGGGCCCTATAAAATCTGTCTTCATTTTTAGGTAAAGTGCAACAGCGTCCTCTGACACGTGCACAAGGAAGAAGGGCTAAAAAAAAAACATCAATCAAGCAAAAGCTTACGGCACCTGGTATTCCCAGGCGGTCTCCCATCCAAGTACTAACCAGGCCCGACCCTGCTTAGCT
>JAUMTR010000001.1:3045155-3072278 GCA_032270685.1 Microctenopoma stevenorrisi
AACTTTTTATCCCTGTCCCTTTTTTAACTTTGTGTGAACTTTGTCTTTGTCAACTTGTGTCGAACTTTTTGCCTTGTAAACTTAGATTTTTTTGACTTTGTCAATTTTGATGAACTTTTTATCTTTTTTAACTGTTTTCATCTTTTTGCCTTTGCCAACTTTGTGTCAACTTTTTTGACTTTTTATCTGTCAACTTTGTGTCTTTGTCAACTTTTTGTCGTTGTCAACTTTGTCCTTGTCAACTTTTTGTCCTTGTCAACTTTTTGTCGTTGTCAACCTAAAAAAACCTTGTCGTGCTCAATCATGCTCCCCCACGCGATTTCTTCTGAAATTGCTAAGTCTAGTTTAATATGAGGTTAAAGTGACATACAGAAGACGCTTGACTGTGTTTTTCACACATTGCTTCTGTAGATTGAAACAGGATGTAGTGAGATCCTGAGAATGATCTGTCTTTATAAAAATGTTTTGTAAAGATTCATTACAGCAGTTCTCGAAGGTTTCTTCTCAGACATCTTGAGCATGATTGCAAATAACTGTCCTCTGTTTAATTAGTAATGCATTGTCTATCATCACGTTTGATGTTCACACCATATACACAATGATCATGAGTTTTGAATCTGATAATAATAACTTGCCCGGGCTGCTTCCGAATTCATAAATGTGATAATAAACAAAGTACTGTAGTAATTTCAAAATACATATACCTAAATAAAAATGTATTTTTTTATTTGTATCTACATTTTGTAATGTTTTACTTAATAATAGAACCATATTTGGTTGCGTTTCATTGCATTGGGAAGCAGTGCATTTTTAAAAAAGAGTGTGAAGTTTCTTCATCACCCTGCCAGAGAAAAGACACATGGAATTACCTAAAGGGTTCTGTGGGAATGTGGCAGTGGAAAAAACTTGAATTTCAAATTGTACATTCGTTCTTTAATTGCACATTTTTCATCATCACTAATTATTCTGGTGTAATGATCAGCGCAAATGATTTTTCTTGTTGTTTTTCATGAAATTGTTCATATGTTCTCCGGGGGTTTGCTTTCTAAACCCAAACTAGATGGTGTCAAAGACTGGCGCCACATTAAGAACAACTTCCTGAAAAGTTTAGGAGTTCAACAGAAGCACGGCTTTCTCTCTGCAGCTTGGTATTTAAAAACACAGCTATGCAGTACATCGACTGGGAACAGACGAGCGCCAAAGACCTTTACAACATGTTTAAGTGACAGATTTTGTCCCACGCAGCCAGACTCCAAGTCGGTAAAAGGCAATTAAATTTTGGACAGAACAACTAACCTAAAGACATTATTTGACCTTGTTCAGCCACAATGACAGTGACCTTTACAGACCCTCAGCTATACAAACAGATAAAAACTCCCGTCTGCCAATCACCCAGAAATGACAGCTGGTTGCTGTGGGTTACTGGGAAAAAGAGGAAAGCTTCATGTGGAACGATAATAGGAGTTTTTCACTTTTCTTCTGAAAGGCAGAACAAAAAGGTTAAAAGTGGAGTGCAGAGGGCGACTGGAGCCGCAGGGTGCCTTTGTGCTACTGTTGCGCGCCGACAGACAGTTATGTTTTGAGTCCTGTGAAACTGTGATTGAGTGATCATTACTATTGTGACAGGAAGCTCTGCTAGTGCTCTAGAGCAGGAACGCATGGATGTCTCCCAGCTGGTGACAGGTTAAGATTTACTACCCTCCATGCCTGGAAGCAACCCATCACAGCCCTGGTTTACTGGGATTATTCACTGGTGCTGCTGGTTGGTCCACTGGAAAAAATGGTTTGTTTCATGTAGAGAGCAGTAAGCCTGGGATTTGTCTGCTTTGTTTCCAGTGGGTTCACAGTTAGGAGGACTCTTGAGGTTAGAGATGGATGCCCAAAGTTCCTTATCCTTGGAAGGAGGTGAGGCCAGGGATTAGTCCTGTGTAGCAAATAATCTTTTGAATCACCCCCAAGAACCACGTTTTTCTTTGGATTTGGATTCACAAGATGTAAATCAAGAGGGTTTTATCTCAAAGCACAGTCACTGTGAGATCCTAAGCACTGGGTTGGTTCTCGTGGTATTTATCCATTCAACCGCACAGTGCATGAGCGGAATGAGCATTGTCTGATCTGTGTGAAGCTGAAGCTGTTTTTTATCTTTGTTTTTATTAATCACACAAGAGGATGACATTTTAGAAATGATAAAGATTTGCTTGTCTGACGGCAGCAACTTTGCATTACGATCCAGCAACCCTGAAGCAAGTGGCTCCACTTCAAACCAAGGGTGTTCAATCAATTTCTGGACTTATTACAAGAGATATCGAAGTGTTTTGGAGAGTTTGGATTTCCTTTGTTCTGTTTGGACAGAACAAAGGAAATCCTCCACGTAACCACCTGATGTAAATCTGCTGTAAAACAAATATTTCTTTCCCTAGATAGCAAAAGTATTTCACACACTTGCTACAGTCTGCCATTGTGCTCTTTTTGTGTATGGTTATTTTTTTAGCCTTTATGTGTGTGTGTTTATGTTTGTCTTTTTTTTGTTTTGGTGTGCTAAAGCGATTCCCTCTTGCCCGCTGCAGGGACACAGAGATTGCGGTTGGCTGCACAGCAACATGCCCAGTACTGGCAGGCATCACTGTAATTCTTAAGGACACTTCAGCAGGACGGATGCCTGGTTATATGGAGCCTGAACCTGGTTCTACTCATCTACCCTAACCACAGGGCCTAACATTAGGGTCTGTCTTCCACCTCCTCATTTAGTGTGTCATGTATCAGCTCCTAACATCTATAAAGGTTTAGGATCTGGCCCACTACACCAGTCATCTGCATGTTTTGAGACTACAGAGCACAGAAGGAAAGGCAAGAGCTAGTAACCCAAATCAGATTAGTCGGTGATTCATTTGTTAATCCTACCCTCCAAACTCCCTCTTCTTTACAGGCCAATGGCATCCTGAGACTTAGTCTTAGACGCCATAGATATAGGGAATAGATCTGTACCAAGCAGTTTGCCGTCTTAGATACTTCATTCCTAATTCAGTAACAGTCACTCACTGAGTGTGTGTGTGCGCGTGTGTGAGGCTAAAGGGCAACATTGGTTGCAGCCTGTTTCCCATTTCCTCTCAATCAGAGGGAACTCTCGTCTAATTTCACCCTAACCCTTCCTTCCACACCCATCTTCAGCTAATTAGGGTTCCAGATCACTGCCACATGCATGTGTGGGATGACAGCAGTGTGTGTGTGTGAGAGAGTGCATGTATATTTACGTCCATCTCGAGGGGTCAAGGAGATGTTCCCTGCCTCACCAGCTATTTAAAGGCTGACCCCAGATTGTATCAGATTACCAGATTGCCAAATGTTTTCCATATGGTCTTTCATTATCAATCCTGAGCTCATTGGATGATGTTGCGGCTTGGCTCCAGTCCTCTTGCTCTCACCCAGCCACAGAAACACAATGACTTCATGCCTGGTTAATGTTTTTCAGACATTTCCCTCAGATTTGTAAATGCTGATTGACTAGCCCTGTTCGCTTTTAACCCAGCTACCAATTTGCCTGCCTGAAAAAACATACATTTTGAGGTTTGTATTTGATTTATGGTGCTGCTGTGAATAAAGGGGTACATCAGGGTTGAAATCATAGGTTCCTGTGGTTGCGTAATTATTATATGAAACCAGCAATGCTTTAAGGAGGCAGCCTGTGGACGTTCTTAGTTTTGCCAAAAAATAAATGTGCTGAAATGATTTTTGACTGGACCTGTGCAGCTTCGTGTGTGTGAATGTGTGTGTGTGCTACATTACAGACTACATTATTTTTCTACGTGTCATTTATTCCATCATCATTTAACTGTTTCCCTCTTTAAGTCATGAGTTTTCCACCTTCTATTTCTGCTGACCATTTCGATTTTCAAGCTATGAAATTTGAGACTTTCCGAACACACTCTGGTGAGTCTCAGTTTATTTAATGGAACAAATGTATTTATTCTGGATCCAGGCTTCACTCTACAAGTACAAAACATCACACAGTCTACATCTAGTACACCAAACAACAATGTATGTTATTGTTTCTGGAACCAGTACTCAACCAGGAATCCATCTTTAAACATAAGTCACCACTATCCATACTATTACACTGGCATCAATGGTTTATGCCAAAAGATCCGGATTTAATTATTAATATATATTTATGTCAGTAAATTCTACCACTTACAAATGTGTAGATCATATAACTGATTGAAAGATGCAAAGCTTGAGCTTGCGCCAGCTTTTTTCTATAACATTTTCAATTCCTTTAAATAAATTCATGGAAAGAATTGTGGACCTAAACATACAAAAAACAGAAAACAGGATGAAATATTTCGTACATTAAATAAATATATTCAAAATAACTGTAAAAATCTGTGTAATGCGAGTGTTCACTGTGAACTGAAGGAATGCAGTCGTATAGATGGATTCATGCAGGCGTATTCAATTAATTACATCTATATGTGCACGTGTTTCTACATACACCATGCATGTGTCAACGACTTTAATATTGTCAGTCACATTCCCTGAGAAACCAAACACTGCACTCTAATCATTGAGTTAGGGAAACTCTCCCCTGCCGTCTCTCCCACCCACTAACCTCCCCCAGTTAGTCTTTTCTGGTGGTTTCTGCTGGCCTCTCTGCAAACAACTCCTGCTGTAAATTACAGTGTTAGTAGCGTGGCCAGTAACAAACACAGTGTGAAGTATTATTACTAAATACAAACACTTAAATCTGACCAAGGTGGGATGGTGGTTTTCAGGAGCATTGACGGTGTTTTAAAAAGAGCAGGTTGAAGATCACTGCTTCCACTTTGATTACAGTTTGATTTAAGATTCAAGATTCAAAACACTTTATTAAGCAGATTCACTAACTGTCTAACACAGTTTAACATCATTAAAGAAGCGTTAGGGCACAGCTGAAATGTGATGCCTTTATTATTAGCAAAACTATTAACAGCAGTGAGAATAAGCACCAGACTTCAACACTAATAAGAGAGCTCAGCAAAACCAACATCCCATGCAACTTTAGACCAGGCTAGAGCTTTGCATGGCTGCTCAGCCCACACCGGTGTCTGTCAGTGAGAGGCAAAACTTTGTCTGCTAAGGTACAAATTTGGTTTCGAAGTGGAAGGACATGAGTAAACAGCACAACCTGCACTTGAGTCAGAAACGAACCTTCTGATGATTTCTTTTGTTGAATTAAGAACTGATTTGGTGTTGGAGTAGTTGCCAGGTAGCCACCCAGCTGTCTAAGTGCAGTGTCTTCTTTACTTGTGTCGTCTCAGCTGCTAAACTTGTGTGTTTCACATTTGGGTTTGTTAAACATACGTACAAACGGACACAGGGATAGGAGGATGAACTGCACGCTATCTGAAACACTTCAAACATCGAAATGAATGATTAAACTAGATCCTGCAGATGTGCGTACATTTGCATATTGAGTCCTAATTTAAAGTCTTTAAAATGCCTCTATAAGGCTTAAAAGTAACTCACGAGATAAATAAAGCTTAAAAAAGCCTGCAGTTGTGTTTTTTAGTTCATCCTTCATTCTGCTTTGGGCTTCCCTCCACTTGTTAGTGATAATTACTGGACTCCAATGAAGAAACGTGCCAGTTTAACCAACGCTTTGCAGCCTCGCGTTGAGAACGGATGGGAATCATCTTCAACTTGCCCGTGCTTTGTCTTTAATTATAGGAACTGGAAAGTGCAAAGAGTTCAGGGTCTGTAATTACTCTGGAAATAGAGTCACGTTATGTTATTCTGAATAGATTATTGGAGACAAAGGTGTCAGAATTCCCAGTAAAATACAGTCTTGTCAGGGTCTCATTTTGGGATCTGAACTCTGTCATTTGGTGGTCAGGCATGTATAAATGTTTAAGCTGAGGACAGGGACACTTGTCAAAACAGTTTAGGGAAGTGTTCATCTTCCTGTTCCACGAGGGTGACTATGCTCTAATTGGGGTTTTCTTGTTATCTTGGACTTCAAGGACCCAGATACTCCTTATAGTAGTGTTTTAAATGTGATTGTAAGAAATGCAGGGTAGTTCTCCCGAGGACCAGGGTTAGCTACCCCTTCTGTAGAGTGAGAAGAATCCAGTTGCTTGAGGACAATTCATTCAATCATAGTCTGTCTCACACTGCTAATATGCAGTCGGTTGATGTACGAAAAGTTTTATGGTCTGAAGTTTTTTCTCTTAACCACAGTTACATTTTGGTAATGGTTATGCTATCAAAGTAAAATATAAACTTTTACATTAGCAGATCTTTTATTTACACTCACTTGAGAAGTTTTCTCCTGTAATAAAACATCACTTTTATCTTAACAGTCACTGTTGCTTCATCTGAAAGTTTGAGTTTTTCACCGCTGGTGCTTGATATGACACTTTTATAGATCGAGCCATAACCAGCTGTTTCTGTCCAAAATCCTAAAAATGTCTTCTAGCTGAGACCATCATCATCACATAATAAAAGAAGAACGAGCGAGCTTTTGTTTTGGACTGGGGAGGTAATATGACACAATTCCACAATTCACAATAGTGTGGTGTTTTTTTTGTAGTCTGGGTAAGTTGGTGTTGACAGGTAAAATCATAGTGTGTGATGTGTAAATATCCTTTATTTTCAGTCTTTTGGTTTGATTTGTGACTGACTCAAGTGAAAACAGTGAATACTGGGTCAGCTGTTTATCATCCACATTTCCCACTGATGTCTGCATGTTCTGCTTCGCCCATGTCTTTTTTGTGTGCATTCAGTAGAAATTACACTTCAGATAAACAGCATAAATTGCCATCCATGTTTGTTCTGTTACAACTGGCCTTCTCGCAGCATTTGTGGGATCACTTGTCCACTGAATTTACACAGTCATTGGGGTTTGCTCCTTCTGGACTATCAAACCATGAAAAATCAGCACAGGCTGCTGGAATCTTTGTGGCTTTTATAAGTTTGGCCCAAAGTTAAACAAACAAACTTTTTTTGAGTAGAGGACGGCTTTAAATGATAGAAGAGTCAAACGTTGTCTTTCTGTAATTATAATGTACCGTTTATAGCGTTGGAGTAGTTACTTGTCAAAACTACTTTACCATTTATTATTTTATTATATACTATTATATAGCAATTAGCTTTTTTTTTTATAAAGAATGTTTTGTTGTGCTCTCCCTCACTGCCCTTACGTTGGGTATTCAAAGATTTGTTCTAATCACAGAACAAGCTTGATTTAGAAACAAATTATCTGATCCTGCGATTAATAGAAGAAACTTTAATGTGGCTACAATTACGTAGCTGCAATACACAAGACATGCTAAATTGGGCAAGGCAGTTAAATTTTTCTTGCATTTCTCCAGATTTGACAACATTTAAATATCACACTGTCCCACATTTCTATATCACAAGCTGATAGTGTCACTGTGCATCCCGCGTGTACCGTTTCCACCCAGATTAGAACATACCTGCACCTTCATGCACACACTGTTTGTACCTGCTTCTTCTGCACTGATAGAAATGAAAAAGAAGTAGTCATGCAAATTTTAGAAATCGGGGAAAAAAGACGCCCCGTTTCCAACGGAGAGTTCTAAAGGAAAGAGACAGCTCTCCCGATTTTCCAGGTCTCACGGCTGGAAAGTGTGATCATTTACCTACTTATGTATAACACAAAAAAACTGAAACTGCTACACTAAAGACTCAAGTCAGTCACTTCTTAAACAATGTCAAACCAGTCTGAGACTTAATGACTATGCCTGCATGATCCTCCGAAATGTTTAGACTGTGGTTTAACTACCAGTACACTATCGCCTCTTTAGTAACTAAGGCACAGTAAATGCAAAGCACTTGTGGTTTTACTGTTTACAATTCAGTGTGCGCACGATTGTGTAGACGTGTGTACATGTTATTTTTTTTCCAGACGACCCATCTGAATGTCACTGGTATAAATAGAGGGTGTTAGTGTTTCATGATTGCAAATTTCCCACTGTAGACATGATCAAAGGGTGGTTGTGTGTTCCTCTGTAGAATTAGTATGAGTTGAGGTTGAGGCTTCTGCTCTCTTTCTCTTCCTCTGTCAGTTTTACAGCACATGCCTGCCTTCATCTGAACTCTGACAAGAGCCCGCTGCAGCTTTAGCTTTGCTGAAATGTACACACGTTTCACAGCGGTAGATGCACAACGTGACTCTGGGAGTGTAGAAATGGCCGCGTCAGGGAGGTGATGTGAGCTAGACTGCAGCCGCTACCGTTCGTGCTGTCTGAACGGAGATGCCGTCATTCACAGAGACACCCCACTTCACACGCAGTTACAGAGACACATGGTCACATCTGGGAGCTGCAAAATTCTTGTTTAATGTTATTGTTAAAGCTTTGTGTGGGACTATGCAGAGTGATAAGAAGTATTGACAACTTCCAGATGGCAAACAGACTTCCAAACATGACCTCCTCTCTGCCAGAGATCTAGAAGGACGGCAGACTAGACAATCAAAATGGAAAGTGAAAAAACGCACAGAAGAAGGGGACAGAGAGAGACGAGGCCAAAAATACATATGAAAGGGGAAGAGAGAGCGCGGACTAGAGGGCCAGTTTCTATAAGGACAAAAATCACTCTACTACTTTCACTTTAACACTTTCCTCTTTGTGGCTGAACAGGCCTTGAAAAGACTCCTAAGTGCAGTTTTAATGCTGTGGAATTGAGCTGCCAAGGTGCTATCTCAGGATTTTCCAAGTGGATAAAATCAGGAGCCGATGACGCTCCATCTGGTTTGGTGGTGTGATGGTGGTGTAAAAAATGTAATTGTTTATTGCAGCACTACACATAATGTGGAACAGCTGCTTCATATATGTTTATGGGTTTTTACTTCTTTTTGGTTGTACCTAAAACATCCACATCAAGTGAAACCTTCTCTCTAAACACTATGTTTGGTGTTAGACAAATGCTTCTCTAGCTTAGACACGAAATTGACATTGGATCTCCTTTTTCTGTGAGGGCAGGTGTAAGGCCTCCTTACTGGAGTATTGGTTGAACTTACCTCTGGTTTTCAGATTAATTTCAGATGATTGGGCTAAAGTCTTGTTTTTCATTGGTAAAACTGACTTTGTGTCCCACAGTTAGGTGTCATGTGTCCAGTTTCCCAACAAGAAATGGGCAAAGATTTTGTTTTGTCAGTAGTGAGTGAGGGATGATTCAGTCAATTCAGGGTGAGCAGCAGTTGTTTGGCACAGTTAATTCTTCCCATTGGGGTTTAATGGAAACTAAGAGCTGTAATTTCTTTGTCGGCTTCAAATATTCAGTTCAATGGCACCAGTCTCATTTTTTCTTTTGCATGTGTGTGTATTGAAATGACCAGCAATGACCCTTTACATTCATGACCATATCATCAAAAGCCTAATTAGCTTCGCGTGGGCACGCGTGTGTTTAAATTGCTCTGAAACTCTGCTCATAACTGAGTCTGTGTTGGCAGGACAGGCCGGTCTGTGGTGGAGTGCAGCGAGAGGGAGGTGGTGGGGGGAGGCAGTCAGGGAATAAGTTCTGAAACCTAGCCCGACATTTCAACATTTCTCCACCACCACTGCTGCTCTGGTTTTGGGGCTTGTTAAGTGAAACACAAGAAGGTGGATGTAGGGGTAGGAAAAGACGAGGAGGCCGAACGAGTGGGCGAGTGAGTGAGTGAAAAAGAGCATTTATTGTAGTGTTCAGAGAAGGCGGTAGTACTGATTACAACATCAGGCTCCTTTTCTTTGTGGAGCAGAGTGAAAACACTCAGAGCAGCAGTTCATGTTGCAGGCATGTTGTCTGAGGCTGCTAACGCATTGTAGTTCTTGCCTTTGCTAATTTAAAAGGTAAAACACTATCAGGTAAACTATTCTTTAAGCCTTTGTTCCATTTTATGTGAAAGTGCATTTCCAACTTCATAGAAGCAAACAACAGATGTTGATGCAGAGATGAAGGAATGAGAGGTGAAATACCCCCCCTTCCCTCCTCAGCACGGGATAGGGTTTTTTTTTTGTTGCAACAGCTGTGGCTGAGCAGAAAGAAAGTCATTTATATTAACTTATCAAGGCTCACTGCAGCAATAACATGGAGGTGTTGGTTATCATAATGAACAAGGGGAAGGCAGAGGAACACATGCGCTTTGTGATTTGTTTATTCACTGCACATTCCACCAACTCCCAGCAGTGGGTGATTTCTCTCTCTAAATGACGTGTGCAAAAGTTACATGTTAATTACTCACTGCTGTCCTAAAAAAAAGGACAGAACAATGGAAAGCAGAAAGATTCATTTCATCCTGCCTGATGAAAAGCAATCCCGAGAGTCGAACATTTACACTTCAGCCTCAGCTCAGACTTCAGGAAATGTCGCCAACTCTGTCTTGAAACACTATGAATAAACGTTGCTGCAATCAAGAGATGGGAATTGTGAGTTGTGGTTTGACTCCTTTCCCAGAATTTGTAATGCAGATATTGGACATGATGTACTTTTGCACTCTTGGAAAGCAACACATGTGGTGCACAGAGTGAACGTTTTTTTCTTTTATTTATTAAGAGTATGTTGCTATAGTGACCAAACCAAACAGCTTTACAGCTCGCCTTGTTTTGTTTGCAGGATGTATGGACGTCTGTCCTTCCTCTTTCTAGTCAACAATAAACACCAGCACACAGTAGTTCTCACCGCTTTTAACGACGAACGGACTCCAAGACCCTGCAGAGTTTTACAACACGCCCATTCTGACTTTACGGAGCTATAATTCTTTTTGCTTAGCTCAAGTAACCAAAGTTTCATTTGGTGTCAGACCACACGCAGGTGGGATTCATGATGTCCATCTCAGGTGTGTTTGCTGATGATGTTTTATGGTCCCTTCAGAGCATTTACAGGTGTTTGATGTGTGATGTGTAAATCTCTGCGGGCACAGATGGGTGGAAACAGGGAGACTGGCTTCAACAGTCCTTTAACAGGTGGGAGTGTCTGAGTGTGTGAGAGGAACTAGTATATTTCTCCAACTTGCTTTGAAGGACAAATGATTTGAGAGCTGAACCCCGCATTCATCGTGTAGCCTACACATTATCGCAACACAAACTTTACTTCATAGCCAACGATGGACCAAGACTTAGATTTTGCTTAGATTTTGTAAGGTACTGGTCCATCGTTGGTTCGTCCAAACTGAAATATCTCATCAACGGCTAAAGGGTTGTGAGGCTAATTCTTCAGTGCTCTCCTGACCTACCCTGTAAAGGCCAACACATACCAGCCGCCTGGTAGCTCAATTGGTTA
The DNA here is from genome assembly GCA_032270685.1 of Microctenopoma stevenorrisi. Lineage (NCBI taxonomy): Eukaryota > Metazoa > Chordata > Actinopteri > Anabantiformes > Anabantidae > Microctenopoma > Microctenopoma stevenorrisi. Next base: position 3,056,412 of record JAUMTR010000001.1, read on the forward strand.
AGCGTCAGACTGGAGTGCAGAAGGTCGCAGGTTCGAATCCTGTCTGACTCCAAACTATTTCCTACCAGGTGTGTCCCTGAGCCAGACAACCAGCGCTAGCTCCTTGTAAGTTGCTTTGAATAAAAGCGTCTGCCAAACAAAGTAAGGTAAAGTTTATCTATGGGTCCACACACCAGCCGACACATTAGCCACTGTGCTATATTGCTATCCGCATCACGCTTACACTGTAAAGGGCCTTGAGATGACTTTGTTGTGATTTTGCGCTATAGAAATAAAACTGAATTGAACTGAATATTTTTGGGGTTTTAGGATATATAGCACATGGTCATTTCAATGAAGATCACAAAGTGCATCTGTGTACGCGTTGGGAAATTTTGGCAACGTGAGGCTATTATTTAACAACTCTAAGAGAGAGTGAGGAAAGCGGCCTGGTAGCTCAATGGGTTAAGCATCAGACTGGGATGTAGAAAGTCGCAGGTTCGAATTCTGTCTGATTCCTAATCTATCCCCTACCAGGTGTGTCCCTGAGCCAGACACCCAGTGTTAGCTCCTTGTAGGTCGCTTAAAAGCGTCTGCCGAGAAGAGAGGGACCTCTCTTCAATTCTTAGATGTTACTCTGGCCTGATGTGACCGTTGCCCTTCACTGTTTCTTATCTCCATCTTTCTTCATTTATTTGGTAGACCCCCCCAGCATCACCTTCTACATATTCTAACCTTTGCTGATTTCAATCCCTGTCAAATGTCTCACTGCAGAATATGCAAAAGGCACAGCACTCAGACACAGATTTGCATGCACACACACAGAAATCCTCCTCATCGTTTGTTTAGGGGTAATTTGAGGAGTGTGTCTGTCACATAGCTAAAAACGTATCAGATTTTGTATGCAGGCAGTGTGTGTGTGTGTGTGTGTGTGTGTGTGGTGTCGTTGTTTACTCTGGGTGTTCACGTCTGTTGCTATGAGTGATCCAGCTCATTTCCTCTCCATAAAGACTCATCATCTGTCAGCTGATGGGCGTAGGCATGTGTCTACACTACTATGATGTGCGATGTGTGTGTGTGTGTGTGTTTATAAGTCATGTCCACATCCATACACATTTAGGGAGAAAGTCATGGGCTCACTGCTGTCAGACTAGCACTACACAGTTGTTTGGCAAATTGATGTCTGTATAAACAACATAACAAAAAGAATGTTTCAAATTGCTGAAAATGTCTGAAATTTCTTCTACCTTTATTATTTTCAGTTGTTCAGGTTTAGAGGTTGGGAGAGAGGTCATCATCTAAAGTGTGCAGCAGGTGTTTGTGCATCTCGCTGTGTGAAGGTCCTTGACTGCAGTGCCCAGTGCTTTTTGCGATACATACAATAAGTCCCAGTATTCAGCATGTTTCCCATTACATTCACTGCAAACTGTTGTTTCCACCCAGACACATTTCATACATCTATTTGCAGCTGTATATAGGTTACACCACTAAGCTGTATGTGTTATTTAAATTCAAAATTCATGTTTAAATTTGTTCAAAGGACACATTATGATTTTAGGATTAATAAGAATTAATAAGAATTAATAAATAAAAATCTGAAATTGTGGCGCATATGAAAACTTATAGTTACAGCAAACAAACAGGGATCTCCTCTGGATGCTCCAGTTTCCTTCCATAATGCAAAAATATGCAAACAAATGTACTCATGATATAGTGTAGTTAATGACGCTTTGACAGTATCTTGTTTTTCACTCAGCACCTGGCGGGAAAGGCAATAACACATTTGCATGAGAAAACGTGATGTTCTTGTCAGCGGCTGATGTCAGATGACGTGTGGGCTCAGCAATTTGCTTACTGTCAACATATCAGCGCATGTTTCCCGGGTCGCTCACTTGATCAAATTAATGGATCTCTACTGACTTGTCGACCATCGTACTCACAGCATGACATTTTTACCAGACAGTTTAGGAGGGTGAGATATTTAATTCAACATTCAAGATTCAAAGATTCAAACACTTTATTAATCCCAGAAGGAAAAAAAAGAAGTCTTCCTCAGCTGATCCCAGGAGTCAGCGTGTGTAGACGTATACATGATATATGAACTGTCCCCTCCGTGACGGTGCTGGGAAAGTTTAAGCTTTCTCAACATAAAACACATCTTTTTTTTAGAAATTAAGAATGAATGCATGAGGCTAACATGATTCAATTAGTGGTTTTAGAAAAAAACCATGCCAACAGATCAGCGTGTCTTGTTTGTCCACCACACTTACATAATGAATTGAGTGAGCTCATTTGGATCTTGTTCTTGAGGTAACATATTTGTGGTTTCAAACATGAGACTTTCACACTCATCCTACCAAACTTTTCTCGTCCGTCTGTTTATTCTTCTTCTAAAAACCCAAAGCATTTTGTTGTCCATCTTCTTCTTCTGTCTTTGTTGTTCTGTTTTGTTGCGTAGCTTGAACATTTATTTATGTGACAGAAGACTTTTAGTGTTTTCACCATACTCTTCAAATGTTACGTGGCAGCAGCATGCAATTCAAATTAATCAATGTATTTTTTATACAAATTAAATTTTTATTTTTTATCCATTTGTAAAATAATATTTTTTGTTGCCTTTATGTGATAACATACTGTTTACTATTATTTGATCATGAGAAACAATGACTTCTGACTGCACTGCAGCGATTCAGCAAAATGAGACGGGGGTCTAAACAGGGGCTCTATGCCAGCACTGTTGAAAGACAACACCGGTGAGAAAGCAGCTCTGGCATGGCCACTGTATCTGCAGCACAGGCCACCCATGTCTGTTGGACGGTCCGCTCTCATATGCACAGGTATTTTTAGCAGCTCAGGAAGAAATGCAGACTTGATTGCTCAGTTTTCTTTGGCTCAACCCCTGTCTCATTTAAATCAAGGCATTGGCTTTGTAAGTCTTGTTAAAGTGATACACTGCAGCTGAGCAGTAATCACAACGTAGGCCAAACTTGAAATGGGTGCTAATGAAGTTAATCAGTCAGCTAAGGACACACTTGTTCACACGCTCTTTTGTGTGTTTGTTCAGGGTAGTTTCACTGAGAGGCTTGTGCAGAAAAGATTTTATCACACTCATACTTGGAAGCTGCCCAGTACCACCTGCAACTACTGAGCCGATGTAAATCAAATATATTATTAAAAAGGTTGCAGCTGCACTGTGTGAGAGCGAATTAAGCTCAACGTGGGCTCTTGTTTTTAGATGAGTTGTTTTCCTGTCTTCAGTCCTCATACTAAGCAGGATCGCTAGCCATTAGCTGATCTAAAACTCTGCAGGAATAATGTAAATACTGTAAGTGAATTTCCAAAAATGAGTACTTTACGGTAACATTTCCTCTAGTTGTTGCTGTTATTTGAATTTTTGATCACAATGCTGATTTGCCGTTTTCAGTTGACAGTACTTATTACCAGATGTCTGAGATTTACTGCAGATGTAGCGAGTATTGGTTAAGCAGGCAGCCAGAGGCATGCACAAAGCTATTCATATGCACTGCCTCACAGCCTGAAACACAATTCACCTCCAGTCGCTCCCCTACTTTTCTTCCAACAATAACAAGGCCATGCCTTGACTCACTTCTTCCTGCCTGCTCTTCTTTCTTCATCTCCACCTTTCGGGACTTTCCCTCATCCTCCTCCTTCGTTACAGAGGCTGTTCGGGTTTATGGTAAATGTCCTCTCTGGATTTGGACGGCTCCTTACACCCACACAAGCCTCTCCACCCAACTTTTTTCCAGTTTTCAATATTCTCTCATTAGCTGTGGATTAGAGATATATAGCATTGCTAACACAGTACAGTATAATATATTCGACGTGATTCATATTGGTTTTTAAAATGCACATATATTTGCATAATATATTCCTTTATTTTTTTCCACGTGTCCTCCCACGTAACCCAACATACTTGAAAGTTTTTAATTCATTGTTTTAAAACAGAGAAAGTCAAACGAGTCCCTCTGCAGGAGATCCAAAGTTTAAATTAGATCTGAACTCCAACAATGAAATGGTAAATTGGTTTCTCTCCTGCTCGTCAGCAAACACGCTTTCCTTTACTAAAAGCAACACGTATTCACTAGTTTGCCTTCTGCCCTTCTTCAGCCACTGGACAGCACGAAGCACTTAACCTGTCTGCCTCTATAAATATCCAAGTGTTCAAGTGTTTCCTCTGTGGACTACAGCACAACAATAGAAAGCTAAAAGTCACCCTGAGGTCTGCTTTAAGACAAATAAACTCTGGCTTGACTCAATTGTTTTGAATAATTATATTGTTAATTGCAAAAATCTATTACAAACTATTAGAAACTGAAACCTACAGATTGAGATACATGCATGAAAACGGTATGTAACTATGCCTACCAGCACATCACCTAAAAAGTGTGTGTGTGTGTTTGTGTGTGTGTGTGTGTATGTGTGTCTATGTGCTTTGGGCCTTAGGGGACATGACCATTCCTCACACATTCGTCCTCGTCTCGGCTCCCCTCTGACGGCAGTGAATCTTTGCTTTTCTGGCTCTATTCCAGCCAGATCGTGGGAAGATACCCCTGCATGAAAACAAAAATAAACAGATAAACAAAGTAAGATCAAGTAAATAAACTAGTTGAAATCACAACAGGAAAATCTATCCAGTGGACAAACACTATATTTAGATGGAGTAAAGGAAGAGCTTTGCTCTGGGTTTGTAGATGTGTGCTCCGTGACTCATAAGGAAGCCTTTGCATTACATAAAAATGTTACTGCAATCTATCAATAACCTGGAACGACAAAGTTGATTTAGCATTTTATTTTGGAAATCAGTATCTTTGTTCTTTCATGTGGTCAGGTTCATCCCAGTTGCTTGAGGTCTTTATGAGATGACTGAGAGTTAAACCTGTCTTCAAAAATGAATAAGATGCAACTACATATCAAAATCAGGATACATTTTCCATTTAGTGTGGAACATATCAGTAAAATGTCCTGAGATAATGTTTTAAAAAAAAATTTTGTGAACATTTTTGAGATAAAAAAGCAAAAAATGATATATCAAGTTAATAATGGATGAACTAATCAAAGAACTTCACATGTGGCCTCCCACGTTGCAGGGAATATTAGAGCCAGCAGGGAATTAAAATGAAAGGCAGGAAGAAAGCTTTTCAGAATTGTTCAACCATGACCTTGCTGAAGTCCATCACTCATTTTCCTCTCAAATTCTGTCTGCAGGGTGTTTGTCCGCTGTGAAGGTTAACCGAATAATATCTTGAGGCCCAAGTACTGGTGTCAGGGTGGTTCGAGTAAGGAGGCTGTCAGAAAGTCGAGCAGTGATCTCCAGCTGTCATGAAAGTTCAAAGTCAAAGTTGACCCAAACCCACAAGAAGAATCAGCTCCATTGTAATAAAAAGCATAAGTATGCCACAAGAGTTGTTGTGTGGAATTCTGATGAATCTTTCAGGTCTATAGACCCTGCTCAAAGTGAACACTTTGCTTCTTCTGGCAATGGGACAAAATGTCATGCTAGAAGTTAATAAGCTGAAACACTGGACTTTCCAACAGGACGATGATCCCCACCATGACTTGGTTGCAGAAGAAGTCCCTGAGGATACTTGGGTAGCCATCACAGTCGCCTAACTTAAACCCCAAAGACAAATCTGTGGAGGGATTTAAACAGGGATTTAACACGATTGCAACATACAAACCCAACAGCATTAGGGAACTTACGGCTATTAACTATGACGGTGTCTGACTATGAACGGGTGGAATACTGTGGATTGAAGACTTGATCCAAAGATCTGAATCACTGAAGCAGAGCCTGAGAAGGGGGGCACTGAAGCTGGAAAACGAGGAAACTAACTGAAGCCAAATGGTGTTTGTCACGTATGTGTGTGCAGAGAGTTTGTGAAAAGCAATGGGGAAAGCGTGGGACAGTTTTCCAGGGGAGTGTGCCGAAGTTTATGGGAGGAAAGAAGGGCAAAAGTGAAGGAATGGAAGGATGGAGAAAGAGAGGGCTTGAAGCAGAGAGAGGTAATGGAGGAAAACCTGCCTATGTGGGACCTAGTGTCAACGTAAAGTGGTTTTGTGCAAGGACACGGGTAAGGTTGAGAACTACAAGACTGTTTAAGTTAAAGAAGGAGAAGAGAAAATTTTTTTTTTACTTTACCATCTTATCTTGCTACGTCACACAAACACATACATCACATGACAGATTTTACGCCACACGCCTCCTCTTAGTGGGCCACACACAGCCACACGCCGGCTCCACATGTGCTGCAAGAATCCAGAATTCAAATCATCCACCTACACACACACATAATACCCCGTCCAATAAAGCCAGCACCTAAATACACAAAGCAGAAGCTCATAGCCGCACACACCCCTACACAAACACAAACATACACACTTCTCTTCTATTCCATGCTTATGTTCATATATACACACTCAGAGGCCCGGGACGGAGAGTGAGGGGATTTCCAGCCTAAAGCGCCACAGCTGCAGGACGGCACCCAGCACGCCGCCAACCTGACACAGATGACCTCATCTGATGGGAGTAACCAAGAAAACAAACTGAACACGATCAGAAGCAGAACCTTAACCTGGCGCTTTATTCTGAAGTAGCATGAAGATCCGGAGGAGGAACACACATTTTAGGTTCTATCGATAGGTTCTCATATAACATCTACTGTTCTGTTGATAAATGGTGGCAACATATTTCTGAATAATCAACAAACCAGTTGTGACTTGACAATGCCACAGAGCTGATGCTTTGAACTTATGGGCTTATGACAGTGAATCATGTGAATCCTTACGCGGCACATATTTTCCTACTACACTCCCATCAGACATATTTATGAGACTGTGGCCCACTCTGTTGATCTTTCTCAGCCTTTTGGAATACCATTGACATAATTTTCACGCAAACTTTCCCAGGTTCGTAAAGAGAAAATATTTTGGTACGGGTGGAACGATTGGGAAAATGGGAGTGAGAATAAAAAGCTGCCTCCCTTGTTGGCCTTAATTCTCCACTGCAAACTGTTCTCTAGGTGCTTGTGATGGTTTCTAACTGTCAGCAGTGCGTCTGTGCCAGAAAGAAAACAGGTTACTGTATGATATATTGTCTTGGCTGCATTCAGAGCCATTATATTTTATTTTTAATAAGGTCTTTCAGCTTTGCTTAAAATCTTCTCACCCAATAACCACTAATTTATTCATTGCCGAGGTTCAGCCGAGGGTTGTCAAAATATCTTACTCTAGACGAAAGTGCTGAAACTGCAGAGGTAGTAAGAATATTCTCAAAATATCAACCGTCTGTTGAGAGCAGACGTCCAACCAGAGCTTTACGCCCTTACCGAAAAAAGTTAATTACGAATAAAAAATTAATTACAATAGTTGCACAAGAATCAAGGGACAAGAAAGGGATTCATTAATGGCCAAAGATACATTTTACCAGCACTGGCGAGAAAAAGGAGTGATAGGATTAGAGTTCATGAAAACAAAGTCTGGGTTTTAGTAGAGGATGTGCTGAGCGTTCAGATGAATAGTGGTGGAGAGTGAAGCAGGACTTAAAGCGAAATCTTCAGCATCAGATCTTCATCACGCCTGTGTTCCTTTGGACCTGCTCAACACTATTTTCTCAGTCATTTCCACTACTTTGTTTTTCAGTCTTTGCAGTCAAAGAGCTGCCAGAAGTAATGTGTGAGTAAGTGCTCACACATGTCCAGTTCTGGCTCGAGATGTCCACCTCTCACCGATGGTTGCTTAACAAATCCACATTGCGTGCAGTTTGTATATGACTGTCATCTGTTTGAGGAGCTGATCAAGAAGCACGCCCCTCTGATCAGCAGGTCTCAGATTTGATAAAGGAGCACAGATGAAAATGGACGAGAAACGTTTGTGGAAGGTTGCAACAGGGTGAAGTATTGTGGTTTTGCAATGCTCACAATATTTAGTAGCAAAACCAAAAAAACAGGCTCACAAAACCAGCAAACGCTGCTCGTTTCAGAAGAGCTGCAACTGGCAGGCTGATGCCAGAACGTTTCCACGCCACAGCATTTAGTAGCCATTAAGACAGACCCCTTGCAATGATCAAAGTGATTACTTGGGAAGCTTGTGAGGATCGTTGTTGTCTTTGGCCAGTGGTTTCACAGCACATTGAGAATAACGCTCAGTCTGGAGAAGCCATTACCAGTCAGCGTCCACAACCGCAGGACACAGTCCCTCCGACGTGAGCAGAGACCGAGCTGAGTCAGAACAAATAATATACCACGTTTATTGAAAGAGACATGAGAAGGAGAGATAAAGGACGAGACAGTCAAATAATACAGAGGAAAGAAAAATAAGTGAAAGGCTTGAATGACTTTGTAATCGTCTCTCTTTTTACTTCCCTGCCAATTAATTGTCTTACTGAAGGAACTGGCCTGAGTCAGGCCAGTGGTTTCCCTTTGTTTCCAGTCTTTATGCTCAGCTAACCTCATCTTTGACCCAACCAACTTTACACAAGACTTTTTAAGTGCTGGGGTTGGTTGTATAGTCCTTTCGAACATTTGGTTGTGTAGTAATAACCTAAGGTTTTACTCTCCTAGAAGCTCTTTATGGCTACACAATATCCACAATGTTTGTCACATCTGTGCCTGCACTTGGATTCATATGCTGTTTGACTGAATGTTTGACTCAACACATGAGCAGATTGTTGTACATCCGCAGTGTCTGAGGTCCGTCAGTGGTTGTGAGGTGGAGGCCCTGTCATGTCACAAATCGTTGAGGTTGACTGTCTTTGTGCCCAATTAGTTAACTATGTCAAGTATTCAGGACTTGTGGACAAGATTAATGAGCACAGATATGAGATTTATATTGTAATCTTTTTTGGCATCTTTGTGTCCCTGGATCCCTACCTTTATCTCCTGCTCTGTTCTTACTACCCCCTGTTTTCTTTTTACCACGATGCCAACACAGGCAAGTGACAGCAGGGAAGATGCACGTGTTAAAAAAAGGAAAAAAAATCTTAGCAGAATAAACCTCCAGCAGAACCAGTCTAAGGGGTTAGTTACCATCAAGCAAGCTGGGTGAATGGGAAACACAAAGTTGGCTGGTAGAGCTGCTCTGGAAATTGACACTTTGGAGAGAAAGATTGAAGGATAGAGAGAGGAAGAAACACAACTACATGGGAGAGAAATAGGTGCAGACACTTGTATTTATTCTTGATTGGTGAGAAAACCTCTGTGGTTTAGTGTGTGGTTGTGTTTAAGGATGGAGTTATTTAAAGAGCTGATACAACGGGCTATTGTGAACAAAATTATTCAGAACGATCTGTTTTCATACCCCACAGTTCTCTCTCCAAAGCATATTGCAAAAGAAAACATCTTTTCAACAAATGTGTGTGTAGTACGTGCTGTTGTCCTTTCCCTGTAAGAAACACACGCAGATGTTTTGCAGGTTGTGCAACAAAATAAATGTTACTGCAGAAATGAACGCCGACATGTTGTGGTGTAAAGATTTTTTTTGAGGACAAACTGAATTGATGCCAAGTCACACATCACTGGTGGTCCTCCAGTTTTGCACTATATGTAGAGAAACTCTACTTGTTTCATTCCACTGCACAGATGAAACCTGAGCCACTGTGATGCCCCGGAGGCAGCATGTTCTTTATACATCATTACAAAAAATTAAGAACAGTGACAGATAACATTCATCTACTGTTAGTGCGTGAAGGATGTTTCATCTGTGCTGCACAAAGGAACGTACTGTCCTAAAGACCAAAACACTCTTATCTGCAACTAAATCTGAGAAATGTGAGACCAGTCGTTTCAAGTGCTTTTGTAGATCAGTTGTAGATAGTTCATTGGATTAGTAGGTGGATCTGTTTTTTTATTATTCAGCCAAAACTGATGGTGAAGAATGAAGAAGATTTGTCTCTACGTTTGCTCATAGGCATTACTACTAGGGATGAGTGATGGCTGCACTCGGCTGTGGGTTTTACCTGTTAAAAGGAGCATCAGCTGTCGTAAGAAAGTATGAAAATGTTTTCTTGTCTTTTCTGATCATTCTAAAAAATCTGTAAAGAGGTTGAAGCCTACTTTGTTTTTCTCAGAGAACCACGCCTCTAAATGATTCTGGAAAATGCACTGAATCACTATAGTTTTGCTTTTCTGCTACACAAAGTATTGTTTTCATGTACCGGGACCAATGTGCAGTTAGCTCATTGGGACTTCAACCCAAAAGTGTAAGTTTAGGTAACTTCACTGCAAAGAGATGATACCAGCCAGTTTAAGGGATCATAAGTGGCCCGTCAATAGGGGGTGCTGTGGCACCTCTTCATCAGTTTCACAGGAAGAGAAAGAAGACGTCACAAATAAAATATTTTTTATTAAACATTAAAATCTAAACATATGATTTATATATTATGCAGACTGTGAGTTCTGTGCATAATCTGCATTTAACATTTACCACGACTGAACAGTCGTGTGATGTATTTCCTGTTCTTCTGGGGTGCAAACATCTTTACCATAGACCTGGTGCATGGAACCACCTCCGATACAAAGTATGTGAGAACATTGGCAAAGCTGAGTTACCAGTCAGGGAATTTAAGTCATGTTTGTGTTGTGATTGATGCCTCTGTGAGAAAACCTGCATTATATTCTGTGGTACATTTTAGCTGCACAGAGACAGAGCGAAACGCAACACAGACAGATTTTTTTTAAATTTAATATGTTAAAGCAGTGTGATGCATGGTGATGATGCTTCCGCTCATTCTATGGGCTCAGAGTGCATCTGAAAACTGACTTGCAAAAAAATAATTACACCAGCTGCCACTGATGGAAATACACAAATGTTAAAGAAACACAGTCAAAAGCTCAACATGCTCACATTTGTACTTCAGCCAGCCTCTTACTGTATTCAGTTTACTTATGGTGCAAAACCACAAAAGAACCTAAACTCAAACCGTTTGTCCATTTCTTCTGACTGTAATGTAAAGTCAAATCTAAGATCCCTGACTGATTCACTCTCACACCGTATGCAGTATTTTCCCTCCTTTTCTTTGTAAAGTCGTCATAGACATTTGTAAAAGTGTCCACCGTCCACCATTCAATCTTTACTCTATGAATTCAACCGTGCGTTTCTTATGATACCTTTTCTTTCAACCTTCCAGTCCATCCTTACAGCCATATCTTTGTCGCTGTCGTCTTGAAGTGTTGTGACATTCAACGGCCATAAAATGCACAGATAAAGAATGAGATGATCTGTTTTTAAGGTGCAAATAAAAATATCTTTCTTTGTAGTAGTAAAATAAAATAAAACAAGGTACAAACAACGCATTTACTGTTGTTACGCTCTCTTAGCTCTAAGTAGGTCTCCCCGTTTGCGCTAATTTTAGGAACAGTTGCAGTAATGTCCTGATTTCAGGGACTGTATTGTTTTTGCAGCAGTGTAGCCAGTGAGATCAGCTGGTGTTTAGGGAGTATGAAAGTTGACAGATTTGTCAAATTAATGTTTTTTGGAGCATTTTCCAACAAGCTGTTATGATTTCCAGCCCAGTTTGTTTTCTAGGATAAAAATAGAGTGTTGTTCCTGATGATTCCAAGTTACGGCAGAAAAACTCCCCTCCTCTCTTTTCATACTTTTTCAGAATAACCTGCAAATACTACAGATGATATCCACCTCTCACATGTTACTAGCAGAAGGATATGGCAATGGGAAACATATGATTCGGTTATTTCAAAGGTTTATAGTTTGTTAGTTGATAGTGTTTCAATCGTGTCTCTTAAAAATGATGTTACTGTTCAACCGAACTGCAAACACACAATGAGCAGGACGGTCTGTTGCTCACAGGTTTGACAGGAGTACATTTCATTTTATACCTTTTTATACATTACATTTTATATCTCTGATTACAGTTATTTAGAGGATGAGGTTGGTATGTTTACAGACTTGTGTGTGTGTGTGTGTGTATTTACACTTTATTCAGTTTATAGCAGCATTTTTCTCTCTCCTGATTTAAAAGATACTGGAAAAAAGCCAGATAAAGTAAGTATGCACTGCACTGTACAGTGTAAGTGGAGGAGATCCACTTTCCTGGTTGGGGGACACAGTGAGAAACGCCCAGTGTGTGTCTGCCCAGGTGTCATGGCACCACACAGTGCTCCGGCTAAGACAGGGTGACATTCAGAAGAGCATATATATGTGCGTTTTTTTCATGGAACTATGCTTTTCCATGAAACCGCTGTCATCACACGTGTAATCAATTACACATGTGGTTTTAAATGATTCAATTTACCCAAGAAAGAGAAAATGACCAACTAACCCCCCGACTAACCCTAACCCTAACCCTGCAGCTATGTTTTTCTTTAGAATCAGCAATGTTCAGTGTTTCGCCCCGCGAGGATGAGGGAGACTGTTTTCACTACAGCATGCTTCCTCAAAGCTTCGGAGAAGTGACAGTGCCACAGTGAAACATCTGTTGTGAGACATGACTCTGAAAGGAGAAGAGAAAAATCAAAACGTTTGTATGTGTTCCTAATCAAGGCTGCAGACAGACTTTGGCAGGAAACAAGCAGTGTAATGATTTGAACTATTAGCTTGCAAATGCTATAGTTGGACTCGGTGTCATTTCAAGTGTGAGGAATGTATGTGTTGTGAAAACATAAAGCAGATGCAAAAAGAGAAAAGTGAGAAATATTTGTGTTTCCATTACTGCACCACATAGTTTCAGAGACTGCAGAGCTTGGAGTTAATCTTCTTTCAGTCAAGATGAAAAATAGATTGACTGAAAGCACAGATCCAAAAATAAAGTCTGAAGATTATTTGTATACTATTATAAAGGCATCAACTCAAGCATTTGATTTCTTTACATATTTGCTTGCAATTTGCATATTTAGGGTGACAGACTGTATATTTTCAAAGCATATGAATGCATTACTAGAGCTTGTTGATTTTGATTTATGGCCAAACCACATTCTCAGTGCTGCTCACGTGACAACCTTTATGGATAGGGTGTTTTCAGTGAGCCTCGATGGAACCAGTTTGTGGCAGTTTCTCTTATTCTTTTACATTTTGAGCTCAGACTTAAGGAAACTATAAAGTTTACCTAAGATAATGAAATACTCCATGCTGCAAGAGTCTGGCCTTTCCCGACCTGCAGCTTCCCCGTTATCTGCTTATAGAAACAATGATCCTGATACAGTTCATCCACAGCACGGTAAGATGGGACGTTCTGGTCAGTTATCAGGAGTAAACGCTTGAACTTTTTATAAGCGTTTATAACACTTATAAGTATTTAAAAAACAACACAAGTGCTCTACAATGATTTTTAAAAAATGCAACATATGTATATGCATATACACATATATATAATACATACCATAAACAACAACAACAGAAACTCATGCTGGTTTAAAAGCAAGTTTTGAGACGAGACTTGAACGTTGCCACTGCATTCTTAATATTAAGCAGTAGGCTGTTCCATAGTTTAGGGGCAGCTATACTGCAAAGGCTCGATCGCATTCAAGTTTCAGTCTTGATCGTTCGCTTCAGTTTCTGATGGAGGTCAGTGTTTAACAGAGAGGTGTGGTTTCAAACAGCAGCTCTGTCTGTAACAGTGAAATTAGGTATGTTAACTGATCATGTAGCTCAAAACACCGATAACACAGGATTGAGTATTATTGACTTAGCAAAGAAAAAAGCAATGGAACAGTGAGGGAAAGTGGAAGCCAGAGAGACTGACCTGTGACCCACTGTGTGTGTGTGTGTGGGGGGGAGTTAACGCCTCGCTGCAGTAAACCAGCATTCTAAGGTGCAGATGAGGCGTGACGGGACTGACAGCAGCGGGAGTCTTTGTTGTAAACATCAACTAATAAAAAGTAACGTTTGTTTTTTCTGTTCCTCCTGACTGTACACTCACACTTGCTCGGAGAACACGATGCATACTTCACCTCACTACTTCACTTCACACACTTCGTTCCCATGAGCACCGCCATGATTTAAATTCAATACGCCCTCGTTCCTGTGAGAAAGGTGAGGGGGGAGGGGTCTGTAGAAGCGGGAGGCCCAGTGTGTGGCTCCTGTCAGAAACAGGAAGGAGGTGTTGTTGTTGTTGGTGAGGGGTGGGGGGGTCATTACACTGCCTGTCTGATTCAGGTTGTCAGGGTCGTCTGACATGTTGACCTAGCTGTTTGCCTTCACGAGATTGACTGATTCACACATGACACTAAAATCGATCCACTGCTGAACAGTTCTCTCACTCGCACGCCGGTTCCAGCACATTTGGATCTAGTTTGGTTTCATATAACAGATGATTAAAATTGGAAGTTGCTGAATTAGTTATTGACGCATACAGACTCCAGGCTTCTGGAAGCTCGACTCTTTCTCACTCATGTTTCCTTTCACTTGATGCATTCTTATAGCTAAATAACAAATACAATACATTTGTGCAATGCTGAAGTAAATATCTGTGGCTCATTTCACAAAAGCATATTGCACAATTCTCTTGAAATCGCATTCATTACATGAATAGCGCTGATAAATCTTCAAATCCTGCAGCGCTCTCATCTCCTTGTGTGGGTTGCAAGAAGTAATTGTCCAATCACGTCTGTAATTCCCCTGCATGTGCGGCTGATGGTGCACAGCAGTAAATAGTTCTCCCTGCGGTAAAAACAGACATCAAGCAATTTGCATTGCATTCGTTATCATTCATGGGTGAGTTCTGTGGAAATTGTGTTATTTTCAGTGGTGAAGCATTAAAATATTTTAGAGCCAATCTCCAGTCCTAATGAGGAAAGAAAAACTACAACTTTGTGTTTTGATATAGGTTGGGATTTGTTCTAGAAACAAACTTTTCATTGACCTGATCAGCAAAATTACACAGTTAATCCATGAATAACTCTGGAAAAGGTGGGTTGCTCTACCTACCAACCCGTTTTCAATGTTTTTTAGCTCCTTTCTTGTTGCTGTTCTTGCGACCTTCTCTCCCTCAGTTTAAATTGCACAGAAACAGTGAGCTGTTTTTGTTTGTAATATGCTAACACTGCATGTACGCGTTCAAACATGACCTTAGTCCATGGTTAAAAAAGCTTCTCTCTTTCTTGCTTAAAACATCTTTTTGAATACACTTCACATGGATTTACAGGAAGCCCTTTAAACTCGAATGGTTGCCATGAGGTGGGGTGCGGGGTACTTCAGGGAAAAAGCCCTATAGAAGACTTATGAATACGAACTAAGACGTCAACAGAAATAAATTTTTGATTTTGGGGTATAAATTTAACAGAAGTGCGTACCAACCCAGGAAGTGTTGCATCATCTCTGGATAAAGCGTTCATTCTGATGAACACATTATGATGAGGGCTTTGGATCACTGGTCAGGGCTGCAGTAAATCCTTCCCCCTGTACACCTTAGATTTACACCAAGAATGCTCTGTGGGAAACTGCTTCACTAAACCAATGACGGCTTATATTAGTCAATGCCACAGAACTTCCACATGGATCCTGTTTTGACTAAAGTTCAGTTTGTAAGCATTTTT
The DNA here is from genome assembly GCA_032270685.1 of Microctenopoma stevenorrisi. Taxonomy (NCBI): domain Eukaryota; kingdom Metazoa; phylum Chordata; class Actinopteri; order Anabantiformes; family Anabantidae; genus Microctenopoma; species Microctenopoma stevenorrisi. The sequence continues at coordinate 3,071,897 of JAUMTR010000001.1, forward strand.
CTGTTTAGTATTAATTATATTCAGTGTGGATTTTGCATAACATAGTCTGCATATTTGTGGTATTTTTTGGTAAATGCCACAATCATTTTTCATTTTCCCTGATTGTGCTCAGATGGCAGAAAAACTGAGGTTAAAAGAGTGGTTTCACATTTTGAATAATGTGCTTGTTCACTTTTCATCCCAGGCGTTAGATGAAAAGGTTGGTACCTCTCACTATTAGTGAGCTTAAGCTGCTGGTATAGACAGACTTTGCTGAAATATCAATCCTGATGTTTTTCTGTTTAGTATTAATTATATTCAGTGTTGATTTTGCATAACATAGTCTGCATATTTGTGGTATTTTTTGGTAAATGCCACAATCATTTTTCATTTTCCCTGATTG
>JAUMTR010000001.1:3081447-3123688 GCA_032270685.1 Microctenopoma stevenorrisi
GTAAAGTGCCTTGAGATAACTTTTGTTGTAAAATGGCGCTATATAAATAAAATTGAATTGAATTGAATTGAATTGAAAATAAATCCCCCACACCCCTGCTTTCTTTTTTCTCTGCTCTCTTTCCCTTCTCTCTCAGCACCCTGCAGCAGGCCATGTGAAAGAAAGTGTCTAAACAAGAAGCACATTTAGGGGATAATAAGGGTGATGGGCTGTGAAGTTGGGGTTTCTTTTAATACCGGGGTCACGTTGTGGCTCCAGTGAATGTTGTGTATGTGTTTGTATCAAAAGAGTCTAAACTTTGCCCACATGGACGACTGGATATGTTTTTTAAATTAATACCCTGGGCTGTGAATGTGCTGTTGTCTTGACCATGGTTTATTGGTACATTGCTGAAATTCCACTTAGAAAATAGAAATAAAAGACATGTCAGGCTTAATTTGTACCAAACTACTGGTGGTTTTGTTAAATGTAGTGTACATAGATTGCACACTGTAATTGAGCACATTTTGCATTCAGCTCTAATCCAGAGCTGGAAATTATCCAAATACTTCTAGGTGAAAAAAAACATTCAATAAGATTGTGTCAGGATTTCTTCTTCACTAAAAGAACTGAGTGCATTATGCTTTAATACTATAATCACTGATCTCCCATTATGTGAGTAACACTGCGGAGTTTTCCATTAACACATATGTTCACAATTATTGTAAACGTACAGAGAGAACATAATGTTTTTACTAAAACAGCTCATTTTCCTACAACATTCACGTGGTGACTCCAACCTTATTAATGCTTGTATGGTTGGATTCAGTGTAACATCGGTGGATAAAGTTCGAAGGCTTCCGGACAATGTCTGTATTAAAAATAAGTGGCGGGCCGTCTGCATTATATTCTGTGATGAGTTTGAGCTTGTGTTGCGTGGCCGTGGTAGACGTGAACACTGGCATTTTCATGGTGCCGGTGGACTTTGTTGGATCTTTTGATGCAGCGTAAACACCCGAGACATTACAGAATGAGCTGCTTACTTTCCTTTTCTTTACTTAAGCTGCTTGACTGCATGTTTAATTTACTTTATAAAAAGTGACTAAAAACAAAGACTGTCCATTCCAGTATTTATTTCTTTCATTTACCCCAAATATCACCTTGTATATCACTTTACTTTACTTTGCTTGGCAGACGCTTTTATCCAAAGCAACTTACAGGGAGCTAGCGCTGGGTGTCTGGCTCAGGGACACACCTGGTAGGGGTGGACTAGGAGTCAGACGGGGTTCAAACTCCAGTCCCAGTCTGATGCTTAACCCATTGAGCTACCAGGCCCCAAAGTATATCACTTTACAGTGATAAAGGTAGCGCTTTCTCAAAGTACATATTACATCATAACATAATTATTTTGTGAATACATTAACTAAAGAAACAGCTGCATAGAAAGGTTCATCTTTATGAGACAGGGTTAGTGGATCGATGTTCAGGTTACTCTGACAGACACATAGGACTCTGGATTGGAAGTCACGGACTCATCACGATTTCCTTTATATCAGTCTGTACTATTTAAGGTATTTTAATAGGTTTATATTGGTTTTTGCATAAACCACCCACAGTTTTGCTGATTCCTAAAAAAGGAAAAAGCTTCCTTTACTGCCACAGTAATGTATAGTGTGCTGTCCAAGGCCACGCCCCTCATAAGCGATTCTTGTTTTAGCAAACACACAAAACAACCAAACAAAATGTTTTATGCCAGAAGTTTTTTTTGTGGAATTCAGGATGATAATTTAAAAAACATGTGCTTCAAACCACAGTGGTAGTTCTCAATCCTCTAGGTCTTTAAAGGAAGCCCCTTAATTTTATAATTAATGTCTTTTTAATTAGAAACTGAAGGGGTATAATCTGCTGCGTGACTATATAATTTGGTATATGTGTTTGTTTACAGATTTCCTACCATTTTTCTGGCCTTTAAACATGTTTAGCTGGCAAATCGGGATTCTAACCTCATCCACTGAATCTGTCATGTAGCCAGATTTTGAGCTTAACCACTTAAAACAGCTAAAGTCTTAGTTTGCTTCATAAACAATGCATTGGATTCAGATAGTTATTGATTCGTTATTACTACTAATAGAAGAATTCCACTGTGAACATAAGTGGTGGATCAGTTCTGTTGTCAGCGTTTACTGATTGTAGTTCAGATCCAGAGGCAACGTTAGAGTGATCAATGAGCTGTGTTTGATTGTATTCTTGTGTCGAGTATAAAATTAAATTCAATTCAATTCAATTTTATTTATATAGCGCCATTTTACAACAAAAGTTATCTCAAGGCACTTTACAGTGTAAGGTTTAAGACCTTACACATTATATCAATATATACAGAGAAAACCCAACAGTCCCACTTGAGCGAGCATTGAAGCAACAGTGGAGAGAAAAAACTCCCTTTAAGAGGAAGAAACCTCCAGCAGAACCAGGCTCAGGGTGGCCGGCCATCTGCCTCGACTGGTTGGGGTTAGTGAAAGAAGAAGAAGAAGTAAAAGAAAGGATTACAGGTACTGCACTGTCTGTACTAACACAAAAGGAAATTCTTCTCTAATTTCATTCCTAATCAGGTTTCCTCATATTGCTGTGTAACAATCCACAAGACAGTATAGCTGGACAAGCACAAAAGTAATTATTTACTGCTTTAAAAAATTAAAAAATCTAAGTAATACAGCCAATGAAATAGCTTAATTGTACAGTATAATAAAAAAATACAAATAAATAGTTTTACCAAGGTTGTTCTCTATTAGAAGTTTTTAAAAATCCTGAAAGATTTTTTTGTATCAGACCAGACGGTGAGGTCAATTAAATGCAATTCAGTTTTGTTTTTATAGCACCAATTCACAACAAAGGTCCTCTCGTGTCACTTTACACTGATCTGGTTTTACGATACTAAAACCAGATCAGTGGATACTGATCAGTGATCAGTGCTGAACAAAGACAGTCCTGAGCTAAAATGTAGCATTAACTAAGTAATGGCAATTGCAATTAACTGTTGTTAATTAAATGTTAAGATGTAAAAATTGTTAAAGCTAAGTCCATAAAAACAACCAATGGAAACTGAACTAAAATGACCTCAATCCACAAACCAGCACAACGTCGTCAGATTTTGGCAGCGGTTGGTGTGTTTGTGTCTATGAGTGTCATAAAATATTGAGAAATACAGACTGTGTGGAATCAGCCCATGTTGTTACTGAAAAAACTTTCTCTGTTTTTTGTTTGTTTAAAGAGATGGTACTATAACCTGTTTTGAACATTTTTTTATAAACAGAGAGTTTCCATATATGTAACACTTTATTTACCCAAAGATGTTTAGATTTCTCTCAATCCATCGCTTCAAACAGCCAAGATTCTCGAAGGATTCTCTCATCTTTGCATGAGCTGCTGCTCGGGTGTTGCCTACACATTCACCCACCGTCAGTGGGAACACAACCTAATGAATAATATATTTTATCTGATGCTGCATCTGCATCTACACTGTACAATGGCATCAAGTAGAAATGTAAATAGAGTGGCTCAGTAGTTGCATAGCAATGTGTAAACTATAGAGCCTAATACTTAATATTAAGTGGTAAGACGCTGCTGCAACAGGATCTATCCAAGGACAGCTAGCTTAGCATTAGCACAAGGATACTGATTGAATTCCTGCCATTAAGTAACAGAAATGATTTTTCTGTGATTGTTTTTAAGGTTTGTCGGGTAGTAAAGATGACTTCCAACAGCAGCTTTTCTCCTCACCCAGTTGAAATGCATAGATGTGTGAAATGACAACATCATGGTTCCTTGCTTTCGGAGTTTTTCTCATGCCGCTGGTTTAACGTGGGAAATGCATTTGTGTATCCATAGCGTTAATTTTTACCGACCTGCACAAACAACCCACCAAATTGACGCCAGCTACATGTGGGCGCCATGTTGCAGCTTCGTGGCGTATCTTCAGCACTAACCAACAATTTTCATAATAAACCATAAACCACTGGCATATTCTCATGAAAGCATTTTAATACTGTTCTTTCTCTGAGCTTTGCTTTTCTGAAAAACACATACAACACATAGAAAATGGATTTTACATAACTGACAAACATAAAACGATAAGAAAAAAAAGATACTTTTCTAAAAATAAACAGGGAAGGTATAGTTTAAAGTATCTCAAACATTTCCTGCTCCTCTCCCTGTCCAAAGCAGCAGAGTGTTCCCGTTGATATATTGGGGGAAAGCAGATATATGACCTCTCGTGTGTGTGTTTACACTGGAACTTTGACAAGAGTGAAAAGTAATGAAGCCAGAAAATGGTAAGTTGCTGGAGAATAGTGCATGGGCTCTATTAAGCAGACAGTCTAGTGTAGAAAAATAAAAATTACAGGAACAGGAACACCCCTGAACAATCTAACTGATAACACCCACCCAAGTTTTCTGCTGCTAGTTTCTGTATAAACCTGGCTAAAGTGATTACATTACACTTTTTGTCTCTTCATTTTGAGTTTGTAATGTAATGCCATTTGTGAAGCAAAGTACAGGCCCTTTTATCCTCAAAATGCTCATGAACAGGTAATGTGACACTACAAGATTAGTAACATATTCTATTTTAAGTGAAAAGGTATTAAAAAAGCAAAGTAACACTAAAAGTTGTGGATACTCTTCACACCAAGCTGGAAAGAAGAATAAACATATCAGAATGGTGCATTTAACCTGTACATTTCACAGCCTGGTTGGCAGTAAATACCTTCTCTAAACACATAGTAAATGTTGTTGATCAAAAACACCCTGTATGGTTAAAGCGGAGAGACAGAACCAGCCAGAGGGCAAGACAGGCGGAAAGGAAAACACTGTCTAGACCGTATCTTGGAGACGATATGGACAGCAGCACTGAGAGGAAACGAGAGCTTAAAACTCACAATTTTGCCTTGAGTCACTTTGAGTCACTCAGCACGTGTGTTCTGCTTCATAGGTTACTGGCTGAACACAGTTTTCACTGCTTTGGCAATCAGATGTAGTCTGAGGCTTCTCTTAACCGTGTCTTTATGGAGCGGTGGGAGATCTGGAATTAAGTGTCTGACACCTGATGGTTGCATTTATTTACTGTATAATAGTGGAAAATCACTCTGTACTTGATGAAAAAATTACTGAGTGTTAAATATTTGATTATTGCTGCTCACTCAAAACTTATGCAAATATGTACTTCTCACTTAATACAAGAGGAACAGAAAAGTATTAACAGCATGTCACCAAAAATACATAGAAAACTGTCAAATTCGTGACAACTTAAACTAGCTTTTTCAAGGGGGACAATTAGTAATATTTTGACTCATAGCTACAGCAATACTGAACGGAAATCAACATCAACAGCAAAAAAAACATAAAAAAACAAATAATACAAGACATGACAAACAGACAAAACAGGCTCCCTGTTACGGCACAGAACAATGCAGGCAAAGTCCATTCTCAATGGTTCTTCATTCAGCCCATTTATCTTTCACAGCAAAATTATCTCTCACAGAGCCAAAAGCTTTGGGATGTGTTGAGAGAACTATTGTGGATCTGTTATTTCTGCATTGGAAGAAACTTGGAAGTTTTGTTTCAGATCTGATAATGTCAAACACAACATATTGTTGTGTTTAAACAGCTTTTCTGATCATCACCCTATTATCTGTCTGTTATCATTGACTTCTTGTGTGACCAGCTGTCTTCATGAATGGGGAAATATTTATTTTCAGTGCATTTTTTTTTATAATCCCCATGGAGCATTCAGAATTGTTTAGAACCTCATTTTGTACCAGGACATGTGATGCAGAAAAGTCTTCATCTGCATCACTCTTTTCATTAAAACTGCCATGATTTCATCCACTTCTGTAGCCCAGACGCTGAGGCACTTCTCTCCATACTGTCTATCCCAAATCCAGCAACAGGATCATAGCTCATTCACACTGTTTGTTTTACATAAACAAATGAAAATTTATATTAAAAAAAGAGCAGTCAGTTACAGTTGTGTCATTACAAAGGCACTTCCGTTTCAGTCCGCTACTAAGACCCTTATAGTCAGTTGCACTTAGTTTAACCAATTGGTTAGATTTCACCACCATTAAACTGTGCTTGATACCTTTACACCAAATCCTGTTCATTGCCCCACAGTGGTTTAGCACATTTCCAATATGCCATCATCTTAGAGACATTATTTAGTATCTCTAAAATCCACAGAAGTAAGTGCCACTTTTTATAATGTGGAATTTTGAAACTGGAATGAAAATTAGATTTTTAACTAATAAATGAGTCATTGCAGGATCTCACAGTTCCTGGTGGACAAGCCCACTGTACAGTCTCTCTATTGTTTTTCTATTGTATTGCATCTTAGAAGTAAGATGGCTTTAGAAACGCTATGTTGTTATTTGACGGGCAGTGTCCTTGCATCAAAGGTATCTCATAGTCCAAGCCTCCATTTTGTTGCATGGACGTAGGCGGCTGAGGAGTATGACAACGATCAGTCTCTGGCTGTTTGTGAGGAAGTGTACCATTTCCCCCATTTTCCAGGCAGCTTTTGATCCCCTCAAGTTTCATGGGGTCAGGACCAGTTGGACCCAGCTCCTGCTCCATGTCTGCCAAGGTTTTCCTCCTCTTCCGAAGACAGATGATTATCACAGCCACCACGGCCAACACCAGCACCACGGCCAGCGCAGCAAGAGCAGGGATGATAGTGAATTTTAGCTGACTTGGTGTTGCAGTTGGGGACTGCAAAGTTAGTATAAGCCCTTCAGTACGAGCCTCTGTACAAGACCCTGTCTCTACAGAGCCGTTGGACCTAGGGTTGATTTTTTCACCCAGGGGACTGGCACAGACTAAATAGGTACAGTTCGGTCTCAAACCCCGCAAAGTGTACTCAGGATAGGATGCCGGTAGACTCAGAATAATGGGGCGGCGGTCAGGCCCTGAGAGGTTACGATAAGTCAACCTTATGCCACGGATGCGTGGCCACATTTCAATAAAATTATGCAGGTCAATAAGGATAGACGTGGAGGTCACTTGCCGTGAGCTGATAGAATCAAGTTTAGTGGATACTGCAGGAGCAACAACAGAACGTTCTGTTGCTGAAGGTTTTGGGGGTTCAGGAATTTCATTCGCATTTTCACAGTAAAGGCCAGAAGTCCCTGGGGGACACAGACAGCTGAGCTGACCCAGTGGGTCAAAATTACAGGTCCCCCCATTAAGGCAGATGTTTGGTGGGCAGATGTGTTGCTCATATTGACCACTGGTGGAGCTAGGAGAGACTGGAGGTTCTGGTGGAAGGGCATAGCTTTCTGTTTTTGTGGAGACAGTTTCCTTACTGGGCAGTGCAGGTGGAGGAGGAATTGCATTAGTGTGGGTGCTCTCTGGAGATATGGAGGGTATCTGAGAAGAAGGAGTACTTCCAATGGGAGAGCCCCTCAGCACTGTTGTGGTAGATGGGCATCCAAAATCTTTATGCTTGAGATATGAAAGCATCTTTCCAGCATTAACTAGAGGGAAGTGGCATCTGGTTTCCTCTGGTCTCCCAAGACTCATTCTCTTCTCTTCTAGCCACACAGGGAACCAGGCTAATGGACAAAAACAATTAAATGGGTTCTCGGCTGCTTTCAGTTGCAGCAACCTAGGGAAGGCGTTGAAGAAATTTAGGGGAATTCCTTGGAGATTAAGTCCACTGAGATCCAGTTCTTGAAGTCCAGTCAGTTTCTGGAAGTCCTCGACCCTGAGCTCACCCAGAGGATTGCCTGCCAGGATGAGCTTGGTCAGCCCCTTGAGAGAGTCCTGCTTTAGAGCCTGCGGGACCTCAGCTAACTGATTTAAGGAGATGTCAAGCTCATGGAGGTTCTTCAGGGAGGCTATGAGATCCTCATCCAAAGATGTAAGGCCCAGAGCAGCCACTTTAAGGGCCTCCAAATGAGGAGTCTTGAGATCTGAGGGTCCTATGGATGGGAGATTATTGTTGCTTAGGTCTAGAAGCAGAAGCCTGTTGAAATGAAGGGATGGCAGAGAGGTGAGCTGGTTCCCTTGAAGCTTCAGTTCTAGTAGCATCTCTAAACCTTCAAAAGCTTCCATGTGGATGCTCCGAATGTGATTTGCATGAAGATATAGCCTCTCCAGTTGGACCAACCCAGAAAAACTGTCTTTGGAAATGTGAGTGATGTAGTTTGAGGATAGGTCCAAGTTCTTCAGCTTTGACAACATCTCAAACACACCATCTGGAATCTCCAACAGCTCATTCTGGCTTAGATCTAGCATGTTCAGCTCCTTCAGGCCTTTGAAGTCATCTTGGTATAAAGCATTAATTGCATTTTGAAAGATGTAGAGATTGCCGGTGGTTGCAGGGACACGGGGCACAGTGTTGGCACGTCGGTGAATGCAGAATATCGATTCCTGGGGCTGGCAGACACAGTCTGCTGGACATTCAAAGGATAACACCATACCAAATGAGAATAACAGGAGCAGGACACAGGGTAACATGGTGATGTTACTCCTAAACTCTGAAAGACAAGAGAGAGAAAGAGAGAGAGAGAATGGTTTTAATCTCCATTTACATTTGAATGTAAATTTTTATTTTAATGTATTCCTGGGAAATAAAAAGTATATATAAAAGTAATGCAAGGAGTCTTTTTCTCAGTTCAGTTGGTAAAGCCATGTTCTGTTTGCTCATAAACGAAAGGCAGAAGTTATTTTTCTCTATCCCTTACATGATGTTATACAGTAGGCACACATAGTACATTTAAACCCAATATTAGCTTCCACACACATTTCTGTTGCTGCGAGGGATCAGGCCCCACAGGTTGAGGGGTTTGACATGGTCTGCCGAGGTTGACCCTAGAATAAGTGAGAAACTTATATTACACTCTATTCCCTGTGTTTATGACAGTCCTTAGCCCGTGAAACCTTGTCTGCAGTAGTACAGCTGGCCACTCGCAGCCACATGGCTACTGCATACAAACAGGCTTTAGAAAAATATGCTGTAAGAGTGAAGGCACACAGACAAGTGCACTCTCACATCGTTTCTTTTGACATGATTTTTGTGGAATCATGTTACTAAAAACATGCACCACATACACAAACATTCTACAGGAAATTAGAGGGGCACGGGGCTGTGTTTGGAGATATGCATAATGTGCGAGCCAAGTCAAACAATCTATCAACCTTAAATCGGACAAGGCGTGTGCGTGGGTACCACCCCCCCAAACATTTATTTTGCAACTTTCATTAGATTTATTTTATATACATTGTTGTAGTGTGAAATAACAGTCACAAGTGACCCTGGCAGCAGTCTAAAGGAGTTTACTTTGAGCCACACAAGATATTAACAAGAAACTTGAAATTGTAGACATAAACATAACGCATTTTCAGTATAGTGCCACACAGGAAAAAAATTTCACCAGTATTCATCCCTTATCCTGAGTATTTTCTGCCCCTCCCTCCCATCAAACTTTGTTTATGTTTGTAAACTCTTTAACTCCTTCCCTTTTCAAGACTCCTGACTCCTGATGTTTTATTAAATAGTGCACCTTTGGCCCCATTCCTCTATTCTCTCTCTGCCTCGTGTCTCTGCCATTCACTCCTCTCTCCTTCGGCATCATTACACACACTGGATCTGCCCCATCATGTCTTAACCACCAAATAATGTCTGATCTTTGACAGGCTCCCAAGTTTTCTAATCAGTTTCCACTTACAACTTTGTTTCCGTTTGAGTCTTGTTGGTACAATGTCTTTCTGTTTGGGGCAAAATGTGAAAATGGCAGGAAAATGTTTATGTTCAAACTGGTGTCTCAAATACTGACTCATCCGTGTTGATCTAAACAAGAATTATCTTTGCTTTTAATTCAAGGTTCTGAACTTAAGTTAATGCATACATATAAAGAGCATGAGAAATCAAATTGTTTGTTATATGTATGTGGCTTTTTTGAAATTGCCAATTATGATCTTTCTAACCATTACACTAATGCGTGATAGAACAAAACAATGCAAAGACAAAACCTCAATACCAACCATGTGCCAATCTGTAGGGTTATCTAGATGACATATTAATGTTACACACTATATACTGAAATGATCCCCTCACACAAGTAACTGGTGTGACCTTTATTCAGCGTGGAGAGACCAGTGGAAACAGCAAAGGTACAGAAATGTCTGGCATCATGTTACAGAAGTGATCAAGCAACTCCGTCATGTCAACCGCAAAACTCCTCACAACTGTTCTTACTAACGCTAATACAAACAACAATACACACCTTGATGCAAACAATGAAACTGTCTGCCACCTGACAGCATGCCCCACTAATTACCAAGAATTTGCTATGACAAGAATATTTTTTTGCAGTGTAGTTCGTGTGTTCCAGAACCTGGTTCTTTCTTTCTTTCTTTCTGTTCCGTCTCAGCACAAACTGTTTGTAGAATAGTAACAGGGTTATAACAGGAGCTGCTCGTCATTACTTTAAAGGTGCTGCTGCCTCTATAATAAGTGAATAATGTGATGACAGTGGAAGGAGAGGAATGAATGGAATATGAACTGTGTCAGGTCAAGTCACTGAGTAAAGAAATATGGAGTGAGAAATTGCAAGGCTTTTCCTTTGACAGATTAGAACAGGTTGCATTTTAAAATGAAAAAAATAGCTTTACTCCAGTGCTCCTCCTCCTGCACTATTCAGGATATATCCTTTTATACAACACATGTTTACAATTGCGGGTTCCAGGCACATGGTCTGTGTGGTTTTGTTTCTTTGCTACTCCAAAAGACCAGTGTCAGGACATGCACTGTATTGTAGGTAAAATCCCCCTGCCGGGATTTGTCATTTCCAGCCTCAAGTTTAGCTCTTGAAAACCCAGCGCTGGTTGGTAAGGTAGAAAACACCTTCAGCCACAGATGATAAGGACTTAAGCCTCCACAACAGCAGACATCCATCCAGCAGCTCTCGCTTGTCTTCAGCTCATCAGCTTCATTGCAGCATTGCTGCTTGAAAGTTTACCTGAACGTTTCTCCATTCAAACACCATTCAAATTCAAAATGCTCTTTTAAAATGTGGGGATATATTTCAACAGTCTGAATCATAAAGTTTATAAATAAATTCTTTATTTTTTTGCAGCAGCAGTGTTGGAAGAGTAGACAGAGGTCTGAGATTTAGTTTCTGTGACATATCTTGTACATATGTTCAGCTCTTGCTTTGACACGGACATCCATCATCATGACAAGTTAAGTTAAAACTAAAAATACAAAAGAGTATAGCTCACATGCTTCATTACATAGATCAGAGCAGTAACCTGCACTACACTGTAATCACAAAGCTTGATGTTGCAAAACCTGTTCTATTAGCTCTTTTATAAATTCATAATTAAACGTGACAGTGAATATTCTGCTGCTAAGACTTGAAGTGTGTCCTCGACTATTTGTGTCAGCGCTAGATAAGGCTGCATAATGAAGGAGAAGCATTGCCGTCAAAATGACATGAAACAGGTCAACAGGCACCCAAGAGCTGCAGAGCAGCTCAGCACACAGGCACGAGCACACACACACACACACACACACACACACATTCCTGCACATGTTCACACCAGCAGACACACAAACACAGAGCCTGCAACACAGCTGGATTCTGTTACCCACAATCCACTGCACCCATCTCTCACTGTGAGACAAAATGAAAGGCCCACATAAACCTTTGTCCTCCCCCATGATACAGGAAAGGTAGAGAGAGACTAATAGAAAATGAGTGAGCAGTAAACTGAGAGGGAAAAGGACATGAGAGACAGAAATGGAGCTTCTTAATAGCTGGTAGCTGACAACTGCATCCATCCATCCATCCATCCATTGTCTTCCGCTTATCCGAAATCGGGTCGCAGTGGGTGCTGGAGCCTATCCCAGCTGCCTTCGGGCGAGAGGCGGGGTACACCCTGGACAAATCGCCAGTCCATCTCAGGGAACAACTGCATCCATTCATCCAAAATCTACTGTAAACAACGGCTGACTTCCCTAAAGTTCAGGACAAAGACCAGACTTGATTAGACAGCATGTCTTGTATCCTTTCAAACGTAGGTGCAACAAGTGCAACTGTGCAAACAACAGACTTCATACAGCCCATGTAGAAGCTTTGGTGACAAAACTCAATGACTCACTTTAAATAATCAAAAAACATTACAGATTACAGAACAGTTTGTTTTCTGTAGTCTCATGCAAAGCACCAACTGGCCGATGGGACGGGACAAGGCTTTCCTTCATCTGGCGTCCCACACTTTAGGTTGGGATTCCAAGCTCCCAACGTTATCTAGTGGCATCAAGATCATTCTCACACAAATCTAATCCATAGTGGACCTGCAGCAGCACAACAGGAAATGCAATACTTTCTGCTTTCATTGTACTGTTTTCCTCATCATTCCTGTCAGGGGTGAGTCTGAGACATCAAGGGGAAAACAGCGCAGCTCCTGTGGTTGATTCTTACCAGGAAACAAGGCCTGGCATTCCTATTCTTTTCTTTACACCGTGCCCCAGTGGGGAGAAATCCAAAGATTAAAGAAGTTACCAAGGGAACCTGAGCAAAATGATTGAAGGAACAATCACACTGTATTTGGGATAAAAGGTTACACTTATAACACGTCACCTTTCACCACTTCTATACTACGATACTATGCTATAGTATCGTAGTACAGTATATGCTACAGTGGTGAAATAACAACAAATCCTATTTGGTTAACTACTACTTCCCATCATGTGAACATTGCTGTGTCTTTACTGCTAATTGTGATTTGTTGCACAGGAAGTGATATTTTCCTTTTTCCGTTAAAAAAAACGGATCAAACATTAACAGAAAGTGACATTATCAACAGAAAAAAAACCACTGTGTGGCTTTAATTACCACAGCAGTGACACGTAAGCCAAAAGCAAGTAATAAAGACTACATTTTTTCTACTTCACCAATTTTACCACACAAATTTACCACTTTAAGGAAATGAGCTGAGAAAAGACTGGGCTGTGTTGTGGAAGAGGGGAAGGAGGGAGGAGGAGGAAGAGGAGAGTCAGGAATGGAGGTAGAAAGAGGCAGAGTGGGCTCATAAATTGTGTAAGAACGTTGGTCCACAGGGAGATTACTTCATTCAGGAAAGAAAAAAGACGTGAGTTAGTAGTACAAACTTTACCTCAGCTCCCACACACCCGAAAATCCCAAAAGTGGAATATCCTGTTACCTTATGCCTGAAAAGCTTTACCAGTGAAATCAGTACAACAATTCATCAGCCTCCTTTTTGCCATTTTAAAGCTGTGTGAATGTGAATTTTACAGGTGTTATAATTATACAAACTGTTGAACTGTGAAAAATCCAACATAGCAAAGACATTAGCCAGCTGACATTTAAATGTAAATACACCACAAGGTGCGGTGAGAAACTGCAATCATCAATCAATTAATCAATATCTCCACATTCCTGCACACAGAAATATTACCTAACTCTACAACACAAGCGAACAAGGAAAGGACCACTGCATCCAACCCTGCACTTAACCTGCTCTTGCTGCTAACTGCTAACTAAATTTTGATGTCCACAATCAAACAAAGCCTCTGGAACATGTCACGATCCCGCCTGCACCAACCTGTCTTCTCCTCGTGTTTGTGTTTTTGTTTCGGTTTTATCGGTCTTTGTCTGCGTCCGTCTGGTTTGTCTCCCGTCCGGGTTCGTCCTTGTGTGTGTTCTTTCGGATTCTCGTTTGCTTCCCGTTTGTCTCCCGTGCCCTCGTCTGTCTCCTCTCTGTCCCGGCCTTTTGTTAGACACCTTTGTGGCTCCCTCTTTTGATAGTGTTTTTGGGTTTCCGTGAATTCAGCCGTTAGTGTATCGTTTTATTAGTGATTTACTGTTTCACCCTTGCTATGTTATTCAGTCACACTGTTTAGTGTTTCTTTGCTTATAATTAGTCGTGCCTCCTAGGGAGTGATTTGGAGTTTTCTACATTTAGCCTTTAGTTCACATTTCATTTGGATTTTCTTCCTCTGTAAGAGTGATTTTTAGTTTCTCAGTTTATGCCTTTTGATTTAGTTAGTTCTGTGTATTTAAATCTGGCCTTAGTGTTCTGGTTAGCTTTGCATTTATGGTTTATACCTCCCTCCTTTGGAGTGGTTTTCGGTTTAATAGTGCTTGTATGCCCATATTTGATCATTTTCTGTTATTAAACTCCCTTTAATTATTACAACCTCAAGTGCCTTTTGGGTCCACAAACTCTCTCTCTCACTCACTCACTCAAGGTTAGTCAGAGTCAGGGTAGAGCAGGTGAGTTGCTGTGTACTGTAAAATTAAACGAAACAAATTCACTAAACAACCCATTAAACTATTCTTAGACTTAAAACTACTATTACATTATTAGCCCCTCCTCAACCCTGTTACTCTCAATTACTGCAACTTTGGTAGGAAGGTAATCAAGCCAAATAGTTTGATGGAACCACCCAACAAACTGGATTACTGTCTACTGACGAGTCATATTTTGGCAGCAACCTCAGCCAGCTCGGTGCCTGGGTTTCAGCCTGTGTGACTGCCTTTGCTAAATATGCAAATTAACAGTTCAGTGCAATGCTGCTGCTTGTCGGACCGTGATTCTCATCTGCAGGTTTAGGGAATTGTGCTGTAGGGGGATTCGGTCCAATTCCTGAAAATGCTAGAACCTGTTTTGCAGCTGTAATTAGCTGTAGGTGATTGTGAGCTACAGCCAACGGCAGATTTATTAACAGATCTCTTTGTTTTTGATTACCAATGCGAGTTTTAAGACTTTGTTTTAGGGTTATTGTCTCAGCGTACATGCGTTGTGCAACTGTGATTGAACTGAAGTACATTGTACAAACACAAACGTAAAATGCAAACACAACTTTCACAGAGCTTCAACGAGATGAGTGAACAGCGAGCTGATTATCAACTACTGGAGTGCTGTAATTGAGCATCTGTAGAGTTACTTTTTCACCCAGACTACTGTCTATGTAAAAACATGGTAGTCAGTTGCATGTGCGTCTTCAGCTTCTACTGACTCTGAGGCCGTCCCGTCTATCAACAGCTGGAAAATGAGGTATGTAACCTGCACTAAGCTTCTGCTAGCACACAACTGGAGACGGGCGCAACCCTCTCAGCTCTTCATATCCATGTATCTGTCTTCATGTCTTCTCTACTCTTCTCTCTCCCTTTCAAAAAGTTAAACGTCCTCAAGGTAGTTTAATGTCTTGTGAGTAGTGTGTACAGGTGAGTACAGTCTTGTTACCTTCTTTAAATTAAGCAAACTACTCTCTTGCAAAAGGCTCAGTTGATTTATTCCTAGATTGAAATTCTTAAAGCTTACAGAGCAAACCTTTCACCCTGAAGCGGTGCAGTGTATTATTAGTCCCTCCCTGTCCCCCTCTCAGATCTGTCAGCCTGCCATCACTTGTCGCTAACGTTTATGAGCTGTTTACATCTGGAAACTGCATCTCGCCTGGAGCTGCAATGCTGACAGAAGCAAAGGTTGTTCAGCCCAGGGGGAAAAGTTTGCAGAGGCTTTAATTGTCCTTGATAAGCAATAAACTTCTCTGAAATTTCTGTTCATATGACACTCCATTATTTCTGTGCTCCACGTGACAACTTTGATTTTCACATCACTTGTTCCTGCTTTGCAAGCACTCACCTCCACCTCCTGCCCTCTGCCAATCCATCCGTGTTCCCACCTCCAGGCCTGATTACTGACTGATGATCGCTCCCAGTGGTTTTATCCAACGGGGCCCCTTCATGCTTGTTAAGCACAGCTGTCAGTTACTAAAGTCAGGTAGGATACAGGTTGGGCTTGACTGTGGGTGATGAGTGAGGGGTGTTAGACGCTCGCCCTCCAGTTTGTAAAAGTCTAGACAAATCCTGAGCCACTAGAGCTTATCTGTACTTTTTTACTTCAGTTCAGGTACAGTTCTGGTTCTGAATATTTCTCTCCTAAAGACAGAGAGACACAAAGTAGAGGCATATTGTTATGTTAACTGAGGACAGTAGGCTTCTGCTGTGGCTTTAAAGTTACGGTCGTATCCAACGGTACTTCGCTTTAATTTGGTGGATGATTTCAACATAAAGAATTGAATTGCCACAAAGTATTATTATTGGCATTATATTTCATTATTTACATTGAAGTAGTGATGGGTCATGCTCAGACATATCCTCAGACTTTACCACAAGCTGCACACTGCATAGCTCTGTCTTAGCAGGAGACTTCTGTCTTCACCAAAACCTTCTAAGTAATTTGTGCTGGACCTTCAGCGGCATGCCAGACTAGCACTGACAAATCGGTAACTATCAGTGCTGCTATCAGCAGTCACACATGTGCAGATCATGTTTGTCTCATCCAAATATCATCCTTTGCGCTGCTGAATGGTGTGAGTTACACCCACCTAAATGCCTACACACACAACACACACATATAATATAACTTATAAACCGTTCCCTGCTGCTAGATCACCTCATTAACCAAAGTCCAGGGAGTGTGGACGGATTTACTGTTAAGACCTCTGTGCACACACACGCACACGCACACACACACACACACACACACACACACACACACACACACAATTCACATGTAGAAAATGATGAACACAAAACAATAAATTAATATTAATATAGAGTGAGCAGCTGTGTGTGTGTGTGCATATAGGAATATATCCCTGAAGTAGGATATTTTTTTTAGAGACTGTGTGTGTGTGTGTGTGTGTGTTCCTGTGTGTGGGATGGGTGTTTACTTTGTCACTTATCTATTTACTTAAACTCCTGACAGATCCTTTAAAGCAAACACTACAACAGAAAGTTTCTCCTTTTTCTTTACTTCCTGCGGTGTAACTCAGAACCATGCAGAGCTGTCTCTACTACACATTTACAAAACCAGACCTGACTCCTGCCACAATTTCCATAGCGTGAAAGCAGCGAAAGGAACGTAAACCATATCCTATGTCCTGCAACTCTTTGTGTTTGCAAGAGAACGCTAATTTGGAACTAATTTTAGTTTGGACAAAGTTCCCCCTGTCCTATTTTGAGCAGCATGTAACTGCTGGAAAATCAGTTTTCCCTCCACAAACCTTTAAAGTTTGATAATTTGCAGTACTGCAAATAATCACTGACCAAAAAATAGAAAAGTGGTAGTTTTATGTTGATGTCATCGTTGAGGTTTACCTAAACTGACAAAGCAAATTGGGTTCAGACCTCAGACAGGGCGCTTGTCTCTTCAACAGACCATTGATCAAGACAGAAACCAGGCTCCTTCCCGGTTTCCACTTGTCCAGCTATCGATAGTAATGATATCAAACTTGAGAACATTCACCCCGAACAAGAGACAACCGCCAGATTAAAGCCACTTTGATTCCTATTCAGTGTGCTATGATGTAACTATAACACTGCAGGAAAAACAGCTCAGGTTACTCGTTGTATAAGGTCAAAGGTTGTGTTGTTTCTAGTGTAAGTTTTGTTTTAAGTGCAATGTTTACTTAGCGCTTCCAATCCGAGGTAGAAATAGGTATTGGGTGTATTCAATCATGACCTCTATATGGTTCAATTGTTAGAGGCAGATTGTGCTGTTCTTGTGACTGCGCTGTTCCAAAAGAATCTTGATTAATGATATGAGCCTCTGTTTAGAGTGGCTTAGAAAACACTATGTAGCACTATCTTTCACAGAAATCAGAACTAACATGATCATCGTCATCATCATTGTCGCTTTTTCAAATGATTCCATCAACAAATCATTTTTAACCTTAATAACAAGGAGCAAGGACAGTGCGCTACAGGCAAGGGGCTGCACACATGCAACGTCTCAGCCCTGTGCTCTGTCCTGCTGTTGTGTAGAAAACAACTTACACCATGTGCAGTATAAAATTAGACAGTGGTTTAAACACTGATGTGATTTGTGATTTAAAATGTCATTTGGCGACACTAAATGAAGAGATAAACCATCTGCCCTTTTATTGTATTCTTATTTGCGTAAAAGCTCAGATGTTTACTGTGGTATTAAACCACACTTGCTGTTACTATAGTAATTACAGACGGTGCCAAATCTAGAGGATTATAACTCTAAACTCAACGGTGAGTTCACAGAAACCCAGCAGAACAACATTTTATAGCAAGTATTACGTCATCATGAAACATAAAGAGCTAAAATGAGGCGCATCATGACCTCTTACATAGTTCTGTGCGTTTCCAAAAGCTTAGCTGCGCAGCTCCTGCAAACCTTCCTGCACCCTCTGTGCTGTAACTGGACTCTAAGGCCGAGAAATGTGAGGGAGCGGCGACGACACGCTTCACTGCAGACCAGCTGCTGACACACGACTGACAAAAGCTCTGGGGCTTGTAGATCTTTGGGGAGGGACCAGGGAGAGAAAAAAAGAGTGTTATTGTGTTTGTGTGGATTAGATGAAGTGCCTAAACATGCACCACACAAACACACATGCACAGACTCGCACAGAGTCCATATGTGACATTTTCAATAACAAAAGGACAAAAGTAATAAAAATGTATTTGAAATCACTGACTGCATGAAGAGTTTAAAATAAGATTACATGATCCACTGAGCGGCATAACCATCCTTCCTTCAGATTTCCTTTAGAGAAAGCATCTATCCTGTTTGATTTCATGGGACTGTGTGACACTTCTTTACCAAACCCAGGAACACAATGGAGCAATAAGAATATTTGGAAGTGATTTCTTGATTAGTCCATTAGCTGTGACCACAACAGCTGTGAGCAAACACAGATTATGCTTGAAAGCAGATCCACGAACAAAAGACTTTTCTCTTCAGTCACAAACATGTTGCATCTGACGTTTTGGTAGAAAAAAAACAAAATCACAAAATACACAAGACGAACAGAGAAGGAATTTGTGTCTGGTTGGCGTCTCTATAAGCGCCACTCTTCTTCTGGTTAACGTTTATGAAACCGTTTCGTCTTTAAACGCAAAGCTTTCATACCACATCCACCCCTGCTTGCTTACTCAGCTGTCCCGCGCACCACCCCTGATGTTTTTAACCCATCTGCTTTTCTCTCACTGTTCAACACCTGTAAAACAAAAACTAGAAGTCTGTGCACATCAGCATAACACAGTTACCCTGTGAAATACATATAACTACAAGGAGCAGCACGGCGTCAAGTTTGACAGAGCGTGTCCACAACCACTATCTCAGCCCACTATCAACACAGGCGATATGTTCAGATTGCCCGTGCACTGATAAGCTGCTGAGCATTTTCTGCACACAGCCACATGTGTTGTGGTTGGCAAACAGTAGACAATGGACGAAGCATCCCGTGTATAATTAAAACTACATGCCTGACAGAGCATGCTGTGGAATGAGATGTGATACCTTGCTATTTATTGAACAGGATTATTGAGGCATTTACCTGAACCATAGAAAACAGTTGCTAAGTCCTATAACTGCTACAAGAACTCCTCCTTCGTGTTCGTTCCAACTGGCTCGACTATCAGCACCTGTTCAATCCACAGGAACAAAGAACTATCACGCTAACTTCGCTGCATTTTAATTTGCTCTTTTGCAATTTCTACAGCTCTCGTGTATACATATTCCATTAAAGCTGCTGCAGCATGTTTTGTAGAGGCTACTCTGTCCATCCATCCGTTATCCTGACCGAGTGAAAGTGAGGCAGCAGTAAAGTACAGATAGGACTTATCCCACAAATAGTAGCAACTGTCTATTTGACGTGGGAACAAATAAGACAAACATTATATAAGAAGTGTTTTATAGATGACTTTGCTTTTGTTAAATCTCTGCATGAGTAATCAGGACTTTATGAACCATTGTTTCAGCGGATCTCAAACACAAAGATTTCCGACGTCTACGAAATTAAAGAAATCATTGAGTCTTGTGCGAGCTCCAACATGCTGGAGTGAACTGTTTGTCTTTCTTTGGTGGTCCCACCGTCTTTACACTCAACTGTGAGCCACGTGGAAACACGATGAACCACAGAGCATACTTCCCCGAGGTACTCAAGCAGCAGGGTCCATTCCTTCTTTTTGGGTAATCTGGAGCTGGATTCTCTGATTCTGTGCTCTCTGCGCATGGTTTCCTCTGTCAGCCCGTGTTTCTCTTCTGCTTTGTCAGTTTCTTGTTGCGGTCTGCGGGTTGACTGGTCTCCCCTTTGACTCTTGACCTTTTAATCCCATGCCAGGTGCAGTGAGCCTCAAAGGAAGACTGTGGGAGTGTGTGTGTGACTGAGAAGAGCAGAGTCCTTTTCAGAATGAATGTGTTCAGCTCGTATCTGCATTATTTGAACATGTCTATATGATTAATTGACACACTGAAATGAGCATATAACTAAATGAGTGTGGGTTGGTTGATGAGCATGCATTTACCTCCTGAGCTGCAGCCAAACTGTAGGACTGCATGAAGATCTGCATCGCCTACATAAAGGGCTGCAGAGTATTACAACATAATTGGGCATGGTAAGAATGAGCATACACAAACAGCAGCAAATCCACTGAGGCTGTTATATAACAACAGCGGCACGGTCATTCCTGTTGCGCACCAACGCCGTGTGTCTGGCTTGGGGCTGACCTACAAATGATGTAAATCACCTTGTTCCTAGCTTTGCTGAGGAACAAGAATGCCGCCTTAGTGCCTTTGGTGCCGGCTTTGAATCGGTTGTTGTTCTGAGTTAATAGGTTTATGAACATAAAGAGCTGTTACAGGAGTCTACAGTCTGACCCTGCAGGTACTTACTACAGCACCCTCCTTTTATAACTACATATTTGGATATGAATACCTTTCTGGTGTGACCAAGCCTTTATAGAAGTGAGGAATTATAATTAATAAAGCACTTCCCAGTTGTTGCAGTGCAGGTGCTCACTGCGTTACGAATTACACCCCAGGCACATCCTGACACGTGCGCCGCGCTTTGCATGAGCGGCGACTTTAGTGCACGCATCTACAATACCCAACATGGTCGGCTACCTTCTCTTTGTAAAACAGCATCTCTCTTCACCTTTTGTAGCTTTGAGTTTTTCAGTTCAGTCAAGACTTCAGTCCGTTTAAGTGCTTTGTGAAGCCCCAGGCCTCTGTCTATTTTCAACCTGTGTGTGTGTGTGTGTGTGGGGGGGGGGGGGGGTACTGCTGAATAGGGATGAAAGGGTGTGTTTGTGTGTAGCTAGATTATGTGCCCTCAGGAAAAAGGAAAGAGAGGTGCTCCAAAAGAGCGAGCTGGAAGGCGGGGGGTTCCTCTTTTCTACCACCCCCAACCCTCACTCTAACACACACCACCCTCGACCCTCAGGTAGCGTTATGGCTGTTGTTGGAGAATGAGGGGGCAAAGATGTGTTATCTTCAGACAGATAATGTGTCAGGTCTACATGTACAGACTCAGCCTCTCTAGATCCTCGTCCTGTAGATGATGGCTGGTTATAGTATGTCAGCTAATTCCAGTTACAACTGTGACAAAGCTGTGAACAGCTGTGTACATTCCTGTTGCAGGTAGCAGCATTTTTTATGGCCAGAGTCACGATTCAGCTTCTCAGTCATCGATATGTGAGGAAAATGTGCTTCCAATCCATAAACTAGATGCTGAAACATTGAAAAAGCCTGGTTGCATTTACAGTTTTACATGTACAGTATAAAGCACAAGCTGATGCGCCGGCTGTGTAGACGTGTCAAGGGAAGAATTCTGCACCAACAGCTGATTTATTAACATCCAGGATAGAGGCATCCTTCTCTCCCTGTGCATGCTGGCACCACAGAAGATTGTTACGAGGAGTCTATAAGTGTCACACTCTAACTGAACCACTGTGTTTATACAACACACTGTGAGGATGAGGGGGGACGGCACTTAGAGACACGCTTCATAGGTTAGTAAAGGAGTGGCAGTCTCTCAGCTTCGCCCGGAGGTGGAGGAGGCAGAGGCCGCTATCGCGTTCTATGAAAGTAGAGGTTCCCCTCTGGTGAGCATGTTGTAGGATTGAGTGTGGAATTCCTCTGGTGTCAAGTAAGCTTGTAAAGATGTAACGTGAGCCTTTTTTATGTGACTGAAAACATAAACCAAATTTAGCAATATCCAAACTGCCATCATCTAAATAACTGTAGGCTCATTTGGCGGGTTTAATCAATAATGATAGTGATCATAATTCCACCTAACATGTTAGATGATTCAGATTTAACCTACTGGATAAAAAGTGTATGAGCAAGAGTGGAGTAAAACGGCTTGTTACACTAAATGGTTTCAGTATGTCTGCCCGCCCGGAGCAGAATAATTACTGAGCTGAGCCCAATGATTTATCAGCAGTCAGAGGCTTGATGCTGGACGTCCGCTCCATCTGCGCGGTCCCCGCTTCCTTAAACATTCCCAAATGAGCTGACAAGCTGCACGGCCCAATCCGCCGATCCATATGCACAGCGACATGAGGCGGGAGGGAGATTTCCTCCACCTGAGTCTCCAAACATCTCATTTGTTGTTGTTATTGCTAAAATATTTTTAATGCCTATCATACGTGGTTTACTTTGGCTGACTGTGGTCGGAGTGAGTGTGAAAACATGAAGGCAGCAGATCGAACAGAAACCAGAACGAGAGCAGATGTCACACAGAGACCTGGAAAGGTCAAAAACAAACAGCAGAGTAAAGCAGATAAGGATTTCTGATCCGACACACACACACAGTGCCAAAGACCTAATCATGTTTCCACGTATCTCCTCGGGGGCGGAAACCTGTCCGTTCCTCCCCCTGAGCGCGTCTGGCCGCCAGATCCTGACCCGAGATAGTGAGCCGGGGGAGGAATGCAAGGATACAGCGTTCACATGTGGACCAGGCTGGTAAATGGCACTTCGGGGCTCCGAGACTGAATCAACGATCACAATGTGAAAGCGGTCATGTTCGTGAAGAACGCGCGGAGGATGTGTCTGACACAAAATCTCTCAGCTGCTGCTATTCAGTCACTGTGTCTGTGTAAAAGTTACAGTTTAGATCAGCGCGCTCGAAGCTTACCTTGGCTCAGTAATCCAAAATCCACAGGAATGCGCTGGAGCAGCTTTTCTCCAACTCGTTTTATCCACTCTGCCGGACAGGTCCAGAACGCAGCAAGTTAGGGTCCACGCGCAGAGTTGAAGGCAAAAGGTGTTGTCACTGCAGCGCACTCGCTCTGCTCCGAGACCGAGGTCCGCCAGCGTTCAGGGGAGCACAGGCTCTCCAACAATAGCGCTCATTGAAGTGAAGCAGGCGAGAACTTAAACAAGCTGGGGAAGTGGGAGGTGCTGGGTGAAGCCGGAGCGCGCCGCTGTGCGCGTCGCCGAACCTGAATGCACCTGCAAAACACATCCATGGCAGGAAAAGCCACGAAAGTCCAAGCGAAAAACACATTCACTCAGTGTGTGTGATTATGACTATAGTTATTATTTTTGTAATGTGACCCATCCTTTAAAGTAAAAACAGCTTAAAGTGGCTGTGGACACCTGATATGTCGTGTTGCGTTCAAGTACACCGGTGTTGTGATTCCAGAAGCTTATTGGAGCTTGATCTGGAATTAATCTCTTAAAGGTTTGATTTATGAACTGATTTCGTTTTGTCCACTTGAGGGCGGTCCCTTGATAGGAGCAGAGGGGTTTAATCGTTTTGCCAGATGACAACTCTGTTTTGAAAATCAAATGGCACCAGTTACATATTTCCTGGAATGTTATTAAGTTCCCCCCAAGTTAAGAGAGAGATCCATTAGAAGTGAGAATGAAATCTCTGATGCCGTCACACTTGAAGTCTTAACAGAGGAAAATAATCTGCGCGACTCTGAAAAGACGAAAATAACACACACACTCGCTGATGCAAAAAAACGTCCACTACTGACACATTTCTACATGTATTTGATGAGAGTGCAGCCAAAAACACTGTGCACACTGTGTTTCCATTTTAAGCCTGTGTATTTATACACGGTCTTGGGAAAGTTCCTGCAGGTGCACCACCAATCAAAACCTTCCATTTGTCACCTAAGCTGTGAACGAGCTGTGGACGGAGATGCTGCATTCAAGTGCTGAAACCTGAGACTCTCATGGTTATCATCAGTCCCTCAGTCGCTCTAATGTACACACAGACTTAAAAAGATATTAATAATCCAGCAGAAGGACACAACTCCCACACATATAACAAGTAAATGCAGCTTTACCATCCAGCACACATGTGCCCACACACATAAACACGCTCAGAGACATCTGAGAGTCTGAGGCGAGGTGGTCGCTCAGGCGAGCCGGGACATGCACGTGGGGCTCGGATTCTGTTTCCAACCACGTGACTCACACACACAACACAAACACGACACAATGTCACAGCCAGTCAAAGCTGAAAATATAAGTAGTGGGATGATTTCTGTTGTCTTCTATGTGAGATCTTGGAAAGTTGGTTGCTTGTTTTAAATGTGCTGTACAAGTAAAGTTAATTTGATTTGATTAAATAATAAACGCAGTGATCACATTGCTCTGTCAGGAATTTGAAACACGTTAATCATTTCTATGAAATCTGAGATTTAATCCTCCATGACCATATACAAAAAATAAGAAACATTCTTTCTAAAAATGTTTCCATTCTGAAACCACATGCGCACGATGCATCTGGAATTCGGTTAACGTGTTGAAAACGGTAGCGCCCGGTAGCTAAACGGTAGCTTTGAAACAGGTCTCTTTTGTGTTTTAAAAACATTGTAAGTGTTTCACCATTTGCATGATTGACAAAGTGATTGACAAACTTCTGACAGTGGAGATTCTGCTCTTTTGGTCAATAATTGTGTCATTGTGTAACACACAGTATGTATAGCAGCGCTATGAAAACAAAAATAAGTTGCTAACGTTTAAACAATTATGGCAGTTGAGTGTGTTTTTGTTCAGACTTCATACTGAACCTTCAAAATTTAGTAAACATGTACATTTTGTCTACCTCATTCAGTAATACTGTGTAGAATTTCAGTGGTGTTTTTTGTTGCTGTTATGACACTTTCAGCAAACAGTCACCAAAGAACTATCAGATGTTGAAAGAGGTAATTCTCCTGAGAAGGGGACACAATCACATACCCCCAGCAGATTTAATGATACTTTTAAAGCTAAAGCAACAAAATTATTTAAGGAAATCAGTTGAAATTCTAGGTTTCAGAGGGTTAAGGAGTGACCCTAATAGCAGAGCATCGTTCCACTCTTTGGAACAACCTCCAGTCACGTTCATGCTGATGCTCCTGTAACTGTGTCGCAGAGGTTGTTTGCCTCCACGGCTCCTTGCACCACCCTAAAGTCCTCCTCGTGTGCTATTTTTGGTGTTGCTGATTTTTTTTAAGATTTATGGTCACGTATGTTTTTATAGGACAGATTATTTCTCCTGGCAGGAGCCTCACTGCTGCTCAGACTCTGTCAGTCAACCCTCATATAAGAGCTGATGTAAATCATCTGCTTTAAATGAATATTCATAAAAGTGAACTATATGTATAATACTTTACTGATCTTTGAAGTGTGTTCACTCGTGTTATTTTTCCAGTTCAAATATGAGCCATGAGTACAAGTTTAAAATTCATATTTATTTAAATAAATAAATATACAGTCAAGCCCATAATTAATCATATCCCTGGCAAATTTGGACTTACTTTACTTTGCAGACACTTTTGCCCAAAGCGACTTAAAGGGAGCTAGCGCTGGGTGTCTGGCCCAGGGACACACCTGGTAGGGGATAGATTAGGAGTCAGACGGGGTTCGAACCCACAACCTTCTGCATCCCAGTTCTACGCCTAACCCATTGAGCTACCAGACTGGCACCTTAGAATTACTTTTATTCAACCTGCAAGTTATATTGCAGCTTTTATTTCCATTTGAGCAAAAAGTGTCATGTCTCCTCCTTTGTCTTAGCCATGACTGTCCACAAACCAACTGCAGAGAGCTGCTGTTTTTCACCTGTCGAGTTGATTAAAACAGGGTGATTAGGATGCTTTAGATGGTTTATGAATGGTATTCTCAAATGGAAATAAAAGCTGAGAAATGTTTTTTTCCCCCAATAATGCCTCTTGTACATCATCTATTATCTTTTGGGAGACACCTATGTCATTTCCTGTCAAAAAATAACTTGCTGGTTGAATAAAAGTAACTTTAAGTCAACATTTTTTCCATGGGTGCAATTAATTATGCGCTTGACTGTATGTATATATCATTTTTTTGTATACCTTATGCTCTGCAAGATTAGGAATGCACCTGTGTGGGACTCAGGCCTATCAGTAGTTGATATATTGGCATCCATTCTTCATCTGCAGTATGTACAGTAGCCGTTATCAGTGGCCTTAACTAAGTGAACGAGGCCAGCTGGGCTGTGGGATCAGTCAGAGAGCTGCTTTGTGTTGTGTGTGTTTGTTTGCCTCCATGTGCACGTGTGTGTGTGTTTGTGTTCTTGCAAGGCTGAGAAAGAGGAACAGATTTTGACAGCAGTGCAAGAAAACAAACACGAGACCCTGCTCCTCTACACATTCGTGTTTGGTCTGCTGCTTTACAATGAAACGCTAAAGTGGGATTTTCTCGTGGGAAGTAACCTGTACTCCACCTGATGGACAGGTTGTGTAGTAGTGTAGTGTAGTAGTGTAGTGTAGTATCATGTGAGATTATTGGATCCTCATCATGTAGCTGCTGTTCAGTCTGTCTTCATATATTAGGTATTTTTGATTGGCTTACTATATTTCACATTTATTTCTGCGTCTTTTAGATTAAATGCTTGAAACATTCAATGAAGTTTCCATTTTAAGGGCATAAATGAGACGTAGAATCACGGAGAGGCTCTGCATTAGAACCTGGAGGTCTGTGGTTCGTTTTACCCACTAACGGTTCAAGCACGAGTGGGGATGTACTGTGGTAATATGACTTTTGTTTCTACTCTTCTTCTATATCCAGAAGTTCGTACTCGAAACAGTGTGATGCTGAAGTACAGGTTTGTGAGTGCGTGGCTCCTGCAGTGTGTGAGGGGGGCTGCACTCGAGCACAGAGTGGGAGTGTTTCTGAGTGTTTATGTGATTCACACAGTTGAGGCTGGGGAAGACCTGACCTTTCACAGACCTCCCTAGTACAGCGGAAATGACTTCTTGTCCATCTAAGACCGCCACGTTTCTCTTTCGGTCCCTCCCAAACTCCTCTACTCATAGATTTAGAGGAATGTAAATAAGACAAGAAAACAACAAGGGCTGTGTGTCGGTGTGTCTGACGCTGATTCCCTGTCTAAGTTTCTGCTGCATGCACTCATGTGCTGCCCACACTGTGACTTTTACAACACTGCAAACACCGGTGAAGCTCTTTTAATGAGGGTTGGTACACAGACTGTGTTTCAGGGAGAAAATGCTGTGGCACAAAGGAAAACATGAAATAGCACAAAGGAATCCAGGCCTGCAGTTACTCTCCCCAGGGGAGCCAGTCAGACTCAGTGTTTGGTTCTCAGCCAGGAGCTGCTCAGTGTTTTTTCTCATTTTAACTGCTCTTTGTGTCTTTTCTTGAATTTCAGACGTTGGTTTCTCATGATGATACAGTTCATTGTGTTTGCATTTTAATTCATTTATGGATCTCTTCATCCATATGAATGTGACACTTTTCCTCTGTGTGTTGGTGACGCTCAGGCTGGTTTCTGATGATGGAGTTGCCACCTGTACCCTGTCACACACACACACACACACACACACACACACACACTAGGAGTGACACTGACAGCTCTCCAATAGTTGTATTTCAGATCATTGCAAACCGGGCAGCACAGTTACTTTTATTAATATGTGTACATATTACAAATTTAATTTGAAGTAATTTAGTAAATTAAAAGAAGGAAAATTATTCTTTTTATTCAGTTTTAATGAAATGTTTAGTGTAGTGGGTGGTATGTGATGTAGTTTAGGTTAAGAGGGACAACCTGCACAAGTGGTTAAATTTAGATACAGCTAGATACATTTATAATAAAATAATTGTAATATACATGTAAATACATTTATGCACATATATTATTACAACACATACAATACATGAAGGGATTTCCAACAGTTCGCTTTGCTTTAATAGATATGCTGGAGACAAGACAACCCCAGAAATGTTCAACCCCAGAAGCCCATTTAAAATAAACTTTTTTCTTTCTAAGGGCAAACCACTTTTGGGTGGTTCTTGCACGACGGCCTACAAACCTGGAAATTTAAAGTTGACAATGTAAGATAATTAATTAATAGTAAGTTAATTTAAATGAATTGTTAAATTAGTTTCTTAAAAACATTGGTAGAGACCAGTTAATGGTAACAAATACATTTGCAAAACACCATGTGCCAAAAGCTGACTGCACAGTAGAATGGAGAATTAGTGGGCGGTGCTTTTGTTGATTCTTTTTTAAACACAGTGTTAAATTTTTTGTTGTTACCTGCTCTGATGAAGGCTACAGTTGTATATATATTGAAAAGACAACAGTACCGGCAAAAACCAAACAAACCCAGTTCTAAAAGTCAGAGCACAGCTTTCTGAGTCTTCGGGTTAAAAGAGTCTTTCTTATTGTGTCAGCCAGCTGCTGGAACAACCCACATCTTATCTCTGACAGAGAGGAGTGATGCTTTGAATAGAGAAAGAGGGGGAGGACGAGCAGAGGAGAGGCAGAGCAAGTGAGGACAGGAGGGGAGACCAGATAAAAGAAACAAGCAGTGAGACAGAGAGCAATGAAGAGACAGAGAAAAAGAAGAAGAAAGGAACGAGGACACAAACAGAAGAGCAGATGCAGAAAGAAAGTGAAGAGAAACAAGCTAAAGAGGAGAAAAGGGGTGAGATTAAATGATGGGCAGGGAAGAAGTCAGAAAGAAAAACAACAGAGGGGAGAGGGGGGTGACACAACCATGGGAACCCATGTTTGGGCCGTGAACCACATTCTACAGTCGTTAGTCTCGTCAGTGTTGTTGTTTTGTTTTCACATGGCCTTCAACCTCGCCGTGTGGACCGCAAACAGATGTTAGTGACGTTTCTCACAGCAGCTTCTGCCCACATCCATCAGCTCCGCTAATGAGCTACGGTGAGAAACCGCGCGAGGATGTTGCAGAAGTAGCAGAAATCCTGAAATTACAAAAACAGACAGAGAAAAGGCTCCAGGGAAGATAGTGTAAGAACAGTATGAGTTGTTTTATAAGCCAGCCAGCGGTCCACTAGCACATGTCTAGAAGAAACATTTGAAAGGTGTCTGTATCCATCATTCACTGAGGTAGGGCAGAAGATCACTTTCAGTTCCCTCATTCCAGGTGACTGACACAGCATTTCATAAAAAGAGCATCAAACCAATAGGCAGGCATGGCGGTCGCAGTGTGATGTATGTGCTTGTTTTTTGGTGTAATGGTAATATTAGTCCGCGTCAAGAGATATATCTCTGAATGGCCATCGTTCACTGGTTGTGTTTTTTCAGCGTGCGACGACAGTGAAGGCATCACCAAGGGACATTAGAGGCGGCAGCTTCAAGGCTCATCTCCTTTTCAGTGACACCATTACCAGTTGACTCCTTGTGTTTCTAAAAGCAAATACAGTAAATGAAATGATGTAAACATCACATCACACAGGAATTCAAATTAACGGCTCAGAGGAGAAGAGAGAGGTCGCAGCGGATGTGTTTGTTTAACCGAAGAGAGGAGAGAAGACGCTGGAGAGAAAGCAGGAAGAGGAGACTGTGTGTGCCACTATAGACGCTTGTTTGAGTCTGTGTGTACACAACATATGGCGAGTCGTGACATTTTTGTGTGTGTTTTTGTTTGTGTCTACGTGTTCGCGTCGAGGGAGCGGATGGCAGCAGGAAGCCTCCAGCAAGTTGGGAGCACCGGTGGTTCTCACAGCGCACAGAGTGACTCTCTTGACGGGGATCGTGAGAACCTGAACGGCAGGGGTCCTTGTGGTTGGGAAGAATTTGACAAAATGTAAAGAGGAGGAAAAACAGCAGTGCTCATGGATGTCATCAGTATTAGTCAGCGTACATCTATATATAAATATATATGTCAGTTTAACAGTGAGAGACGGAGGGGTTTTGAGCTGAGACTTATTTATTGAGAAGAAACCTCATTGTACTGACTGGCTGAACTGAAAACCACACCTGTCCCCTTTCTGTCATCACTCTGCTCCGTTCCCTCGTTTCAGTTCATCCTTCTCTCCCTCGTCTTCTGTCCTTTATCGCGCAGCATCAGTCTTATCTGCAGCTTCCCCCATGTCACTGTGTGGCTGTGTGGTGATTATTCATGGCCTGGTGAATGGAGAGATGTACTATGAGACCCAGAGCTTGGCCTCTACCCTAACACTGTCTGCTACTCCTAAATCACCACAGAGTCTGGTTTATTTTCACGTTAATGGGGTGTGTGTGTGTGTGTGTGTGCGTGTGTGCGTGTGTGCGTGCGTGTGTGTGTGTGCGTGTGTGTGTGTGCGTGTGTGTGAGGGAGGGAGATAGCGTCTGAACTAACAGATGTAAGCACTTTGTTCAGTGAACCACTTTGATATGTCATTAATTTATTTCAAACATGAGAAATCTGAATAAAAGATTTTATCCTCCAGCCTAACAGCAGTGTGATAAAGATGTGGCAACCACAGCAAACAAGTGCATCGAGCGCAACATCATCATCATTCATGGACAACTGTGTTTTTTTGTCCATTCTCTGCTCTGTACTAGGCAGAGGTGTTCAGAGCGGAGCCAGTCCTGCCTTCATATTTTCCTATTCTTCATAATCAAGAGCATTTTTATACCCCCGCCTTAACTAATAGAAAAACTGTGATAACACTGTGTCCCGCTGTGCTTCCACAGATACTACACTGGTAAA
This sequence comes from Microctenopoma stevenorrisi, assembly GCA_032270685.1. Classification (NCBI taxonomy): domain Eukaryota; kingdom Metazoa; phylum Chordata; class Actinopteri; order Anabantiformes; family Anabantidae; genus Microctenopoma; species Microctenopoma stevenorrisi. Next base: position 3,112,218 of record JAUMTR010000001.1, read on the forward strand.
ATTATCCACACCACATCACCTTCTAAGGAACTGGAACATATAGCAAGCGCCAAACCTTCATTTATTTAATTATCTCATGTCCAGCAGCTGTGCTGTTAGCTGGATCACTTTCTTTCTTTTGGTTTCCTTAGTCTCTATGATGTCTACACTGTTTAATATATCTCTATGTAACTTAATGATAGTCTAAATACTGTAACTCCATGTTTTTATGGATTTTAACAGCATACTCGTTGGGTTGTGTTCATTAAAACATGCAGCAAATATATTCATTAATGCATTATATCATATTAAATGAAATGTCTAAAGATATCAAGTTTAACTTTTTTCTAAATGTAGTATATATATATCTGCCTATAATTGTGCAATGGAATCAGTTTATTCACTAGAAGTTTAACTTTACTTTGCTTGTCAGATGCTTTTATCCAAAGCGACTTATGGGAGCTAGAGCTGGGTGTCTGGCTCAAGGACACACCTGGTAGGGGATGGACTAGAAGTCAGACGGGGTTTCTAACCTGTGACCTTCTGCATCCCAGTCTGACACTTAACCTATTGAGCTACCAGGCCGCTGAGTTTCAGAGCCAATTATAACAACAGCATTGTGCAGCACTGATATTCTGTCAAGATACAAGACGAAAGACTAACAGCTACAGCTGGACTGAGTCTAAATGAGTGTTTAAACACCAACAACATCATCACCTTTTGTTTCACTTAAGAGTGTCTAAACGTTTTTAAGGACAAGAGCTTGTTCTGTTTCATTTGTTACGACTTCCAGACATGTTCTCAAATATTCCTTTACAGCAGGATGAATACAGTCAAAGGTTTAGACACACACAGGACACACCATGTTATTATTAAAAGATAACGTCCTCAGTTGTGTTACCATCATTGCATATGGAAACAGCAGGATGAATACAGTCAAAGGTTTAGACACACACAGGACACACCATGTTATTATTAAAAGATAACGTCCTCAGTTGTGTTACCATCATTGCATATGGAAACATGCAAACATAACTTTACATGTTGTTAAAAGACCATTCTAATCTTTGCGGAATCGTTTGCCTCTGTTTGTTTATGTTAATATTCCTTTTAAAAAACATCTGTTTGAAAACATCTACTCATTCTGATCGATTGGATCAGAATGAGTCATAAAAGAAAAGCAGATTTTATGACTCATTCTGATCGATTGGATCAGAATGAGTCATAAAATCTGCTTTTCTTTCTTCTAATTATCATTTTAAATGACACTGTGTGGTCACAGTGTCATTAGATGTTGTGTGTTAGATTTGGTAATCTAAGCCTCACAGGACTAAACAAATGAAAAGGACAAGGGTTTTCCTTCTTTCTGTGTTGCTGCAGCTGCTAAGTTTGTGTGTGTCTGTTGGCGCCGCGATGCGATTCGCTCTCAGGGCATTTGCATTATGATGTTTATGATGTGTGCGCTTTATTGAAGAGAGTTTAGACGCCAGGGCTGTTTTTTTTTTCCAGTTTTGTCTGGAGCCATAAATACATACAGGAAACATAAGTAAAGTTAAATAATGAACAGTTATTGACACCTACTCACAGTATCATACCATGAATAAATTCTCTGACCACTTCTTACTGTTGAACTGTGGATAAACTTGCTTCCCCCTGGGTCCTAATGCACGCCTTCGACCTATAGCAGCGGAAACAGCCCGTACATAATATTATTTAAATGATAGCTAGACTGTGTTCCAGTGGAACTCGCAAAAAAACATTTATCAGGTTTAGACAGAAGTGATTTGTATCAATGAATAATGTGGATCTGAGCTTTGGGTTTCTTGCATCTGTGTGATTTATGCAGGCTGCAGGCAGGAAAGGTAGAGCATGGCCTTTGATATCAGGGACCCTCCCTTATCTGACACATGGGGAAACAGATGATAATAACAATGATGATGACAACGTACTTTCTGAATCCCCTCTAAGGAAACATCGGCAGTAGATGACGGCTGTCAACCTGTGAGGTTTTGTCGTATTGTCTAAATACACCTTGTAACCTGCAGCCTGAAAGAACCGGGAATCGAACCACTCACCCGCAGGAATGTAGACGACTTCCACAGCTGCTTGGCGCACACAGATGATATACAGATGCAGAAAAATGACAATGCACAGGAAACGTCATGTGTGAGATAATATTAAAGGATATGCTGTTTAAGCCAGAGAGGAAAATATACATTAAATATTGTAATTAAATCTCTTTATTAATTTATTGTATCTTTGTTCTTATGTTAGCTAGCTGAACACTGGATGAAGTTAAACAGAGTAAGGAAGCTACCCTAGGAAGAAATCTAGTTAAACTGCTTCACCAAAGTAGTTTTACAAAATAATCTTAAACAGTGCATATGAAAATTAGAACAAAATATCATTTTTAAAAAGTTACATCAGTAGATTTTGCAGACAAACAATAAACCCAAAATAATAAAATACAAATTACTATTCATGGGTAAGTATGTCACGTCATTGTGACCCATCAGTCAAACATGTCTTCCAGATTCTCCAGTCCAGCTGAATATTTATTCAAATACAGGATTAAAGTTCCTCAGAAATAATCCTAAAACCCAAACCTGTTTGACTCAAATAATCTCATCTCTTAGCAGTTTCACTAGTTAACTACAGACAAAAAAAACAGAATTAACTTCTTCACTATACAAGTATTAAATTTAATTTAGTTTAACAAGCATAAAGCTGCTGCAAAATGTTAAACAGCTGGAGCTTCAGCGCTCACTCCCTGAAAAATAGTGAAGCAAGAAAATGTACATGTTTCAATATTAATGCATAAATTACTTACATAATAATGGAATATCCCTGAAAGGTCCAGAGAATCTGACTCGGCACACTTCCCAGGGAGGTTTTGGTAGATTTGATATGGTGTTATCCTGCCCTCTTCTGGTCTGAAGGGAAGTACAAGTGTACAGTAAAACCTAACCCCAGGCGCTGTCGGACCAGGTTTTGTGCTCAACGTCTATAATGTTACAGCTTGAATACTGCATATAAAGTGCATACTGTATGCTGTTGGTTTACTACTGATGTACTGTACTGCTAGGCCACGTTTAAGTTGCTCAGCATAATTTATAAACTATGAATACAAAAAGTAAACAAACAAATGTCACGACTCGTGTAGTGGGACACTGTAGTTAAGAAACTATAACACTATAACACTATTTAGACGTTATGCAGAGGAGTGCAATGAGAGAAAACATGTTTTTTTAGCTATAATAAAATCAAGGTTTAACAAACCTTGTTGTTTCCAGAGGGAATGATGACATACAGTAACTTCCTCCCTCTGACAGCGAGTTGTGTCAGACTAAATTAGAAACACTAGTTTACGCCAGCCAATTAGGTTCTGTGTTTGGGGAGTGATGGTGGCCTTAGTACTACAATCACAACTGAAGTTTATTTGAGTGCATTATTCTCAGTGTGTGTGAGTTTAGCTTAGCTGGCTCTTAACAGAAAGGGGTTAAAACCATTTCCTGATTGCCAAACTCATAACAACATGATAAAACCTTGACAAATCTTAGCATTGACCGTGCGGCTGTCTGCTCCTCTCCCAGTAACTCGTCAACTGTGGGATGCTTGTTGTGGTCACGGCAATCGATTTTGCAAGGTCGCAATTGCTCAAAGGATGTTTGGGGTCCACAAGAAAGGTGTTCTCAGGAGAGTCTGTGGGGGGAATGCCCAAGCGTCTTAGGCACATACCGAGGTAAGCATCTTCAATGTAGATGGGTTTAATCTGAGGAGAGATTCCCAGAATTTTTCCAGGCAGGTCCATCGACAAGACGTAGGCCATGCCCAGAGGATATGGTGGGTACTCTGGCTCAGCCCACACATGAGTGGGCATGTAGAACTTGTTCAGTGGGTTTCTTAAAACTGGGCTGTGCCACCACACCAAACCTGTCATGTAGTTTTGCTTGGCTGTGCTGGGATCCAGCAACAGTTTGACCAAATTCTCAACATTAAGTAACACATCTGAATCCACCTTTAGGACATAGGAAGCCTTAACACAACGAACAGCTAGCCACTCTAACATAACCATAGTCTTGACAGTCAGATTGCGGTAGCTGTCCTGGAAGTTACTCTGGATCAGGTCATGGTGCTGCTGGTTCTCCTCTTTGAGCTTCTCCTGCTGCTGCCCTGCATCAGCTCCTCCAGGTAGGCCAACGATGAAGATGGTTTCGACCATTTGACCCAGAACCAGTTTCTCACTGCCCCATGTCCTCCGGATAGTGTCCCGAGCTGCTGTGTAACTCGGTGCAACTGGAACCATGAGGATCAGAAAAGGATTCCTGGTCCTACATGTTGGTGTGTCATCCATAATGAATTTGTAGTTTCGTGGATAGGCCACATGATACGGCCCAGGATCCTCCCACTGTGGTTTTGGTAAGTGTGGTGATGGCAGAGGTGTCGGATGTGTTTTTGGCACTGAAGAGTACCAGCTGCTCAATCTCTGGTCCAAATTGACATACAAGAAGAAGACTACCACTGCTCCCACGCTGCACAAAAAGATGCGTCTGGTGTGTGTGTGATCCATTAAAACTACACAAAATGAGACTTGCGTTATCACATGAGAGCAACAGCAATACACACTTTAAAAACTAAATAAAAACACTTCCATTTGTTATTTCATACTTGATGCTAGTCTCTTAATTTGGATTTTGTTTCTTGTGATCACAGTGAGGAAATCAATGGTGGCAAACAGCTGCATGTAAATGTAAACCAACCCTGGGATTCATGTTCAACTGTCCTACCTAGTTAGAGCCAGAGTGTTGCCGTAGCCTTTATTACCTGTTACAAAGGCTTCAAATGTTATTGTACAACATGGAAGTTGTAGCACAGTGCCAGCAGAAAATAACTGCCCAGCCCAACCCGCAAATGTCAATAAACCTGGTTTCAAGTGCCACAAGGACCACTAAGTAAACTCGTTTCTCGTGTCTTGTGTAAGGGAAAAATTCTTATATGGATAAATATTTCCATATCATCATATAACAGCATGGTTTGCGTAACTTGTAGACTTTGCCAGCTATGATGTTACTATAGTACCGTACAAAACACAGTGCTATGCAAACACTTAGTAAGAGTGCACTGGTCACTGCTGGTCACGTGTGAAACCAGGCGACAATGTACAGTTTGATATTTGATAGCTCCCAACCCTGCATACTACCCTTTGTTCTCGAAAGAAGACTTTCCCCAGTGGTTGTCAGGGGGACATAAATAATAAACTGGTATCTGTCGCACACCTGCATATTTACTCCCATAGTTTTGTTGAGTTAAATGTAGAGTTTTAAAAGAAGTTAAAAATAGGCTTATTTCCCTGCTTTCTTTGCATATTTCCATGTGCAAAAGTGGCTGTCCATATTATGTTCATAAGCAATGAAATAAAGGTGTGAAATATCACAGCCAATGAAGGCACAAGGACTTTTCTAAAAAGAGCTGACAGGTGTTACAGGATCCTCCAGTGCAACTTAATATTGTGCTCACAAATATCACTTAAGTAAAACAACACAGCCTGAAAAACCTGAAGAATTACTATGGTAAAACACTGCTGCTATGATAAATAATGATTTCAGGAACATTTTTTCCCATTGTATGATGAATTTCTTGGCTCCAGCACGCTCAGATAAACATCTAGCCACAAAAAACCTCATTAATATCTGATATTTATAAAAGTTACTCCAAGAAAGCTGAGATGGCGGTTTTCTGGTTTTCAAACCAGCCTCTGGGAGCAGGTTTTTGTCACCTGTGTCAGCTATAGATGATGGTTTGGATAGAATGTAAACCTGAATACACACCCTCCTTCACAAACAGCGGCTCTCCCCTTGTGGGAGGATTGTTAAACGCTGCGATGGCAGAGAATGTTACAAGACATTAAGTTCTATTGATCCATCTATCACCATAATCTGCTCTGGAAACATACAGAACCTTTTTTATCAGCTTCAATCTTGAAGCTACAGTAATGTTTCTAAAAAAATTCCCAGCAGACGTAAGCTCTAAAACCCAGCAGCCCATTGAGGCGTGCCAATAAGACATGATGATTTAATCCCGTGTATTGTGCACAACTCAGTCGTCTGTCAACTGCTGAACAAAGAATGATGCTCCAGTAACTGCTGTCACTCCATTGTATTCCATAAAAAACACATTTAAACTTGTTACACAACAGCAGCAACAACTGTTTCAGTTCAATTTACCTGGTGAAAACTCCAAACTTCGGAATCCTGTTCTGCTCTTCAACATTCACACTCTGCGTATGTGCTGATTAAATAAAAATAACCAATAAGCAAATGAAGAGCATTCAAATAAACGGAGCATTATGAAATGTGGTGCGGGACAATCGTTAGCATGAGCCTCAAAATGCAGCTGCAGGTGATGTAGAGACATGAAAGCTACAGATGAACAGTAGCTTAATACCGGTAGAATCATACAGAGACGGTGTGGTACAGTATAAGTGTGTTTCACAGCAAACATAGACCAGTCTCATTCTAAGTTAATAAACTGATATATTACACCTATAACTATGTGTCTTCTTCATCGCTTGTTGTGTGAAACCAACGTGCCAACTGCTTAACGGAAAGTGAAACCTTTAGGGATAACTAGAGATCACTACACATGTTTCTGAGAAACACATTTTATTTATTTTTATTTAATTTCTTGTCTCGTTCTTGTCTTGATATTTGCAATCAGCTCTCTGCAAACATCCTTTTACTACCACTACCAAGTGGGCACGGGACAAATTTCCAAAGACAAAATGACACCCTGGTGCCAGGAGGAAGTCAGAAATGTGGTGTTTGCATGCCACACCGTAGGACCTGGTACTTCAGATACCAAATACACACCAAACCCTAATCCAACCGAAACAGTTAATAGCACCTGTGTCATGTTTGCACAGCTTCTTCTATTGTACTTAAAACACAGCAAACTTCAATCAGAAATGAATTTGTGAAGATGAAGATAGGTACCACTGGATCAGTACAAAAAAAGTCTTATAAAGTTTGTTATGAAGAAAAGCGTGAACATCATCTACATCATATAAGGGACATTAAAGCAGCTGAATTTAGCCTAATATAATGTTAATTGATTCTTTTTACCGTGAACTGTCCAAATACCGTATTTCCGACGCACTGCGTGCAATGAGGAAACACGAGCCGCGAAGCGACTCCTCACGACAGCGCCACAGCTGCTTCCTCGAACTTCTCTGTAGAAAGTTCCATGTTTGACGTCGCCTTACAGGAAACCCGAAACAAAGCACTGTCCAGGGGGAAAACGCCGTTTGCAGGCAGCACACCAAGTGTGTCAGTAGGTCACAGTAATTAAATTACTCACGGCCGTTTATTAACTGCATGGTTCACGAATGAACGAGCGGAAGTAAAGGATGATAAAACCCCGACACGGCGACACCCTTACACCAGCCTGAGCTCTATAATAAACCCGCTCTTGTGTTAAACAAAGCGTGGACCTACGGGTGAGCTAAACACGCGTCTCCCCTGTAAGCCAGGTGCCTCTCTCTGTTGACTCACCTTCGGGGTTGAACTCCTGGCGCACCCTTGGCCGCAGCTGTCACGCGGGACGCGTCGCGAGACATTTGGCGCCAGCGCACCTTTCCTTCACGCCACGCGCAACACCGCCCACAGGCGGGAGCCCGTACACTTCCCTGTTCCACGAGCCCGCCGGAGCTCAGCCACGCGGGCGCGCGCACCGACTACACCGCAGACAACATATGTATCCTCCTGGCATCAACAATGTTCACATTTCACTGTAGATCTCACATTTCAAATGAGTCAATATCTGTTAACTTAATACCTAAAATGCATTTCTTTATGAAATTCATATATTTTCCTGTGGTCACTGTGCATCTGTTATAACAAGAGGAACTTAAATCTAATTAGTCATAATATATTTGGCGACTTTAAGTAAAGATATAAAGAACAAGTGTTTTTAACATAGATTAGTTGCAGATATGTTGATCTGAAAATAAATAAATGTTAACTCTTGTTGCTATACTCCACCTGCAGACATTTAAAACAAAAAAACAACAGAACTAAACTACTAAACTAAACTAATACAATCCATAAAACAAAGATACGCCGCTGCAGTGATACTCCTACACACTAAACCTCAGCTGAGTGTAAGCTGTTGCCTCACTAAAATTTAAAGCCAGACAATTTATCTCCAAAGAGGTTTGTCACTGCTCGTGTGTCACCAAACAAAGGCATTCAAACCTTCAGTGTAATTGGATATCATTTGATATCCTTCCAATAACCAAAGGTAGAGCCAGCTCCTGGCATAGGCCAGATCTGCACGTTAACCAACTATCCCTGCACTTACAGCAACAGACTGCAGGGCCGCCTGCTCCTGGCATAGTGGCCTAGGGCGCCACTTGTTGGGGAGGGCTCCGTCACAAGTCCTAAAAAAAGTCACTTGCAAATACGTACCATCAGTCGCAGGTTTATGACCTCATTTTCTAAAATGTAGTTATTAGTTTGAGCTTTGCTCCCTCCATAATACAATGAAACACAATAGTTGCACCGACAACCCTGTTTCCTCGGTCCAGGAATAAGTGGGAAAGGAATGGACAAATGTAGTTGGAGAAAGATAAATCTGCAGATTTATCAAGTTCCCATGTCTATCACAAGATCTGGAAACACTGATTGTAACTAGATAATCATGTTATGATTGTCTATAATCATAACAATCATGTTATAATCATAACATGATTGTGAAACACAATAGTTGCACCCACAAGATAATCATAACAATCATGTTATGGTTATCTAGCTCAATGGGTTAAGCGTCAGACTGGGATGCAGAAGGTTGGAAACCCAGTCTGACTCCTAGTCCATCCTCTACCAGGTGTGTCCTTGAACCAGACACCCAGCGCCAGCTCCTTGTATGTCGCGTTGGATAAAAGAGTCTGCCAAGAAAAGTAAAGTAAAGGTAAATCTACTCTACATGTCCCCAGAGGGCAATTTGAGGCAAGTAGAGCACATACACAGAGCTAAACGATATCAATAAAGAATAAAATTAAATATGAAATAAAATAGCATCATGACCTTCTGCTCCCTTTCTTTTGGGGTCTCCACAGCGGATCATTTCCGTATATTAGTTTGGGATTTTTTGATTCCTTTCCTGACGTAACCCGATGCACCCTAAGCACTGTGCCACTGTAGTAAAATAATTTGCTAAATATGTTAGATGTGGCATTATGTGTAGAGATGTGACCGTCAACAGAAAGAAATATGAATACAAAACACTTTCACTTTGTCCTGCACAGATGTACAGAGGAAAATATTTACTTTTGCACAATCTGCAATTATTATTCAGTGTAAAATAATTAAATATAGAGTATTAATATTTAACAGGTGAACAACTTGTCCAGCCCTTCCTCACAATGGCAGCATCTCTCCCCCAGTTTAGGTTATGTTCACATTTCATGGTAAAACGTAAACTTCCTGCATAGGTTTTACTCTGTCTAAATTCATTTTGAACTATGTTTTATAAAAGTCATTAAACATCCTCACACTTCATAAGTGCCAGAAAAATATTTATACTGCTACGCTTTTTTGCATTTAATTTATGATTTACCTGATGTGAGCTGTTGTTTTGTACCTGTATAGTATTTCTGCTGTTGTCACGCAACAGTCTTTTCAACAGCAACATTTGATCGGTTCCTCATTTAGGGCTCATCTTCTACAGCATTCTTACAGATCTGTTCACCTACTCGTGGCACGTTTGGCAGCTTTTAAAGTTGCTGAAGAGGTTTGCATGTGACAATAGAGCTTATAAAGGCGCAGCTGTCTACACTGAGCCTGTGTGTGAGATCAGGATGCTCTCTATGGTGCAGGTGTAAAAGTTCCTGAAAAACTGGAATACAAGAATGCAAAAAACAAGAACAATACATTTCAGGGAATGCAATAACTAGAATACAAAAATGCAAAAAAAAAAAGAGCAATAAATTTTAGGGAATGCAATAACTAGAATACAAGAACACACTGAGTAAAATGACGTGGAGAGTAGATAATACTAATGTGTATATGGTGTTCTGCTATAGCGAAATGGATTTGTAACCTTCGGTGGGGAGTGCAGTGTGCATTTTCAAGTAGGTGCTGTAGAGTGTGATCTACATTTTACACAAGGTCAAAGTTATTGGACAATGTCCATTGGACGGTGTCCATGAGGTCCAGGGTGTGCGCAACTGTGCATGTGTGTCCAGATGAGGGGGTCTGTGTGGTCCATTTCTGTTCAGTCCATTCCAGGGGTGACTGAGGTCTGCTGAGTTCCTTTGCGGTTTCCCTGCCCTCGTTCAGCCTTGGAAGGAAAATCTATGCGATGAGAAGAAAGAAATATAGAAATAATAATGAGATGACAAGATGACAAGAAATGAGCAGATGTGCAAGTGTATATAGGTGACCAAGGTTGATATTTGCAATGTAAGCTGTGTATGGTGCAAATGTGCATGATGAGTGTGTACACAGTTGTGAAAAATGAGTGTGCAGATTATGAGTGTGCATGAGTTTATGAGTGAGAGTGTGAGTGTGCTCTTCTGGATGCAGAGTGATGATCCTGGTCAGCGGTTGGCGGTCTGGTTGAGAGCCCGTATCGCCTGTGGGAAAAGCTCCTCCTCAGTTTCTCTGTGTTGGCTTTCAGAGATTGGAAAAGTCTTCCCGACAGCAGCAGAAAGACCAGTCAATTGCTGAGGTGCCTGAGGTCCTTTACGATCTTCCAGGCCTTGGTCGAGCACCGTCTGCTGTAGATTGAGTGCAGGTCAGGGAGCTCAGTGGAGATGGTGCACTCAGCTGATTGCACCACTCTCTGTAGAGCTCATCTGTCCTGCATGGTGCTGTTCCCGAACCAGGTTGTGATGTTCCCCGTCAGGATGCTCTCTGTGGTGCAGGTGTAGAAGTTCCTGAGAGACGCTGCTGGGCCTTTTTTACCAGGGTGTTGATGTGACATGACCATGACAGGTCCTGCGTGATGTGGACACCGAGGTATCTGAAGTTGTTCACTCTCTCCACTGGGCTCCCATCGATGACAGGAGTCTGTTAGTTTCTGTCATGCTTGATGATAAAGTCCACTATCAGCTCCTTTGTCTTGCTGACATTTAGAAGAAGGTTTTTCCTCTGGCACATGGTATTGAATGCTGAGCTGTAGACGATGAACAGCATTTTAACATAATTCCCCCTCCTACTGTCCAGGTGAGTGAGTGATGTGTGAAGGAGGTGAGATATGGAATCGTCAGTAGACCGATTGGGGCGATAAGCTAACTGTAGTGGGTCGAGTGTGTCCGATAGCGAAGAAGTGATGAAGTCCTTGACCAGGCGCTCAAAGCACTTCATAATTACTAAAGTGAGGGCTACAGGGTGGTAGTCTTTGAGGTAAGCAGGGTGGGGTTTCTTCAGGACAGGAACAATGATGGACTCTTTGAAGCATGTGGGGATCACCGACTGGGATAGAGAAAGGTT
>JAUMTR010000001.1:3124301-3140404 GCA_032270685.1 Microctenopoma stevenorrisi
CTGAGACAGCTTTCTGTGTCCTTCCCCTAAACCATGATGGTGAACAGTCTTTGTTTTCAAGTCATTTGAGAGTTGTTCTTAGGCCCCCGTGTTGCTACTCTTTAGAGAATATTCATATTCTCATAATTGGCTTCACCTGTGTCTGGAGGTCAGGTGTCACTGAGTTTATCAAGCCTATTTAAGTTTTAAGAATGAGTCCTAAAGGTTTGGAATCAAACAAAAAGACAACAGTGCCCACATTTATGCACCTGCCTAAACGAAACAATTATGGCACACTTTCTAGAAATTCTATAAACTTTGTTTCACTTGTCAAATATCACTGTGTGTGTCCATCCATCCATCCATCCATCCATCGTCTTCAGCTTATCTGCAGTCGGGTCGCGTGGGTGCTGGAGCCCATTCCAGCTGCCTTCGGGCGAGAGGCGGGGTACACCCTGGAAGAATCGCCAGTCCATCGCAGGGCCAAACTGTGTGTGTCTCCTATATGATATATTTAATTGAAATTTTAATGGTAACAACCAATGATTTATACAGGAAAATCATGAACATTAACAAGGTTGCCCAGACTTACGCACCCCACTGTAGTTCTGCATGTACATATATATTTTGCAAGGTCCTAAACTTTAACATTAAATCTTTAATTTATTGACGGCTTGGAGTCCTGTAATGTTCTACTTCTTATTTCAGACAAAACAAAAGTTATTATATTTGGGCCCAAAAAGCCTAGATGACTTTGCATTGTTTTCTGTCAGGATCCCGCCTCCGACCAACCTGCCTTCCCGTCGTGTTTGTGTCTTGTTTTGTTCTATCGGTCTCCTGTCAGTCACGTCCCCGGTCTCCTGCACTGCTCCCACTGCTTCCCCGTCACGCCCCCGCTCTGCCGTTCACTGGTTCACGCCCGCTTCCCTTGTTATGCACAGCTGTCGTCACTTTCCCCTGATCACTCCCGGCTCCCGATCACGTTCACCTGTTAGCACTCACCTTGATTTGATCCACTTCCCCATATATTCTCCTTTCGCCCGTCTCTCCCCGCCGGATTATCTGTTATTATTCTTACTTCACGTTCCGATGGTCGGCTTAAAGCTCCGTTATCCCTGCCAGCCTGTCACTCCTCATCCTAGCCGCTGTCTGCAACTTGTCTGGTTCTCCGTGTGTCTGTCTTGTCTCCCTTCCGCGTCCTGCGTCTGTCTGGTTTAGTCCGTTCTGGTTTGGTCTCTGGCTCCGTTGTTCGTCCGCTCCCCGCTCGTCTCCATCCTCCCGCCTGCCCGTAAGTCATGTCTCTTTGTACTGTTCATCTCTGTCGTCTGGTCAGTTTCCCTCAGTAAGTTCCTATGCTTAATTTCTGTCACCTGTTGGTAGTTGTTTGTCGTAGTCCCAGTACCCGTGTTTATCCTCCCGGTTGGAGTGAACTTTAGTTCGGTTTTTTGCACAACCTTGTTCTGCCTATTATACTAATAATTTATTATTGTTTTTCTCTTTCTCTGGTATTAATCCTCCGTTTGTTTTTGGCCTCCCGTGGGAGTGATTTTCGGTTCTTATTTCCAGTGTTCAGTTCATTCGGTTTACCTGTGGCCACTCTGATCCGGTCCAGGCAGATGGCCGCCCACCCTGAGCCTGGTTCTGCTGGAGGTTTCTTCCTCTTAAAGGGAGTTTTTCCTCTCCGCTGTTGCCTAGTGCTGCTCAAATGGGACTGTTGGGTTTTCTGCATTATTTTGTTTATATATATACACTTATATTTTTGAAAGGTCCTAAACCTTGCTATGTAAAGTTCCCTGAAAGGACTTTTGTTATGATTTGGCGCTATACAAATAAAGTTGAATTGAATTGATTATTGGCAGCTCCATATTCAGAAACGTGAAATTAGATATGCCAGCAACCCTAGTGAAGTGTATTCCAGGGGCATCGAATCATATCTACAACCCCTGTCTAAGGGTAACAGAAATACTGTAAAATCATAATTCACACAAACTGGAGAAGTAAGCTTTCCACCAGCTCTCCTCCACATTCCTGGGCTACACCATCTGGACTCAGGGTGTGGCCATGATCAAGTGGCCCCAGCCCACAAGTCTCAAGCTATTACAAAGCTTTCTGGTGTACGCCAACTTTTACTGTTTATTTAACAGTGGGGAAGATGCACAGTTCAATGAATAACGTATTTTTCTGGCAAGTGGGTTCAGCCAATGGCAAATGCCAATTAGGTCTTGTTTTCTAAACTGGCTAAACATAAAACCAGTTTAAACCAGCCTTGCAGTGTGGCTTCAATTCTGGATGGCTCACACAAAAGCTGCCAAGTCCCACAGTTATTATTTTCTCATGCTCACATGTCATACTTAGGATTCCATTCTTCACGCTTTATATTCACAACAACTGTCTGTGACTTTGGTGAATCAGATAAGTTACAGCATGCAAATCAAACACGCTATAAAAACACTAATAATACAATAGTGTAATAGCGTTATTGCAAGGGCAATATGAAATCTTAATAAAAATTGAAATTATAATTGAAATAAAATTAGAAATTCTTGCACGAATAAAAAGTAACATAAATTTGATGAAAATCATCGCTTGTGTGAATTATGAACACGTTCTGGCGATGTTCAGCCTCTTCAAAGTTGTCAAGGTAAAAGGTACATGTTCATTACTGCATTTATGTGTATTTTAAGTATTTAAATATGTAGTCCTTAGAAAACCAAAAACAGACACCAAACAAGACAGTGGGAGGACAGATGCTTTGTCACTGCGTGACTATTGTTATGTATAATGTTCGTGTGGACCTGTTGTCAGTTTGTGCTTGAATGTTGGCTATGTATAATTATAAGGGTGTGAAAACAAGAATCTCATGACCAGAATTTCCTGAACTAATGAATGTCATGAGATGGCCAAACCTCATTCATCTCTCACACCAAGACAGGGAGGAGAATCAGATCAGATCAGGACTCAGAGAAGCAATATTATGAATAAAAGAAACTGTATAATAGCAGCCTACGGTCAATCAGTTAAGTATATTCCCAACTCCTCAGCTAATTTCTTCAGTGAGTAATTTATCATAGTCTCACACTCGCCTAAATCTCGATTCCGCACCAACTGTGTTTCTGTGTTAAGACTGCACTGTACCACTTACTCCTCTGACCTCCCCCTCATCTACCCATCTTAATCCAGACACCCTGATGTCCCCCCTAACCTCTCCCTCGTCCTCTGTCACTGCCCTCAGAATATCTGAAGAGGAGGTCGTCCCTTCCAGGCACTGGGCAGGTTGGTAGGTAACAAAATAAGTAATTTAATGAGAACCCCTGTATTAACTAATTTTGCACATTTGATCTTGCACAATCTACTCTTGCACATATCCACCTGTAAATGTAAATATCCATGGCACATACACAAATTTCTGATTACACATTTTTATACACATGTTTATATTCATTACATATTTATGATCACTGTAACAATCTGTAAATATGTTTATCTACTTCTAAATCCTGATTGTAGTTAATACAACCTGAATATTATTTAATATCACTGTACATCCATCTGTAAATATCAGCCAGTTTCTTCTTGTACATAAAACCCTGCGTATACTCTTAACATATTACTCATAACTAATAACATTTACCTTTATCCTGCACTTGCTGCTTATTGCACATCTGGTTAGACCCTGCTCACAGCTGGTACAAGGTGGGGAATGTAAAGGAAACAGCTTTATCAGTTCAGCCAAACGTAATCTGGTTGCTCAGACTTGAATAGTTTAATAATAATAGTTATTATCTCTATTGACAATATACATAAGAAAATTACATAAATTAATACGCAATCTACTCTTTGGTCAGCAGAGTTGTCGCGATACAAGAGAGGTGTCGCATCACTTTGGCAGGGGCAGCAAACTGCTCCATCTTTTTTCGAAAACTGAAGAAAAAATTATGAACTGGGAAAAACATAACCTAAATGAGGTGGTCTCAACAGGAATTGTTTGATATGGGGCGATTGTTATTCATTATGAATGCATCAAGATACTCCTTTTTTAAAATGGGTTTAATAACTGCTGTTTCCAGAGTTCTTGGAAGAAGGCCTAATTGACAATGGTTGTTAAGGATATTGAGCACATCCGTTGCCACACAAAAAAATACATTTTTACAGGTAAAATGTCAAGGCAACAGGTAGTAGGCCTGAGGTGCTAGACAATTTCTGACAGTATAAACTATGCTAAACTAACTAAGCAGAAACTGCTTCCTGGCATGGCACGAATGAAAAGGTCACTGTGATATAGTTGTAAATTGTAAGGATTTGTGAAAGCGGACCCAAGCACACAAATCTCTAACAAAATACTGGACTGAACAAAATACTAACAAAAACATGAACAATGGGTGAACCTAAAATCTCTCCGAAGGAGGTAAAACTTTACTATCAAAATAACATTAAATGGTTGACATGCACAAGGGGAGTTAGACTAAGACCAAGACTAAGACACACAGGAGGAGAGCAGAAGAGGAGGCAGGAGCAATGACAGCAGCAGCTTAGAAGGTGCAGACAGGAAGGTCAGGACGGCAAGGAAACGGGACACCAGACAAGAGAACAGGATCGGGCAGAGAGAAAGGAAACACGGTAAACACAAGTTATGACAGCAGATATTCCGGCAACAAGTTACAGATAGAGGGGATAAGGGAGTGGATCAAATCAATTAAGTGGTAACAGGTGAGTGTGATAGGGAGCCAGGAGTGATCACGTAAATGGAAACAGTTGATGATAATAAATGAGTGTTAAGGCAGGTAAGCCCAATGGTAGCTGCTGGTAGCAATGGTTTAAGCGTCAGACTGGGATGCACAAGGTTGCATGTTCAAAACCCAGTGTGACTCATAATCTATCCCCTAACAGGTGTGTCCTTGAGCCAGCGCTAGCTGTTTGGAAGTCGTTTTGGATAAAAGCGTTGGCCAAGCAAAGTAATGTAACATAAGCGAACAGAGCTGAGTGCATGAATGAATGGGGGCATGGCGGGGTGAAAGTGAAACAGACAGCAAAACATAACCAGAAAGACAAATGATTAGGCTTAAACCATGACGGTAAATAGTTATTATTAGTCAGTTTAGTCATTTTGTCTGTTTGGGGAGGAACTTAAAATAGACAAACTGTGGGAGTATATTATAATTATACCTGGTGTGGAAATCTGAGTATATGTTTACTTACTTGTGTGCTGTTGTAATAAGACTTTTAGACACTGCATGTTTTTATAGTGTTTTATCACGTGTTGTTTTAAGCATGGGTTTCATTGACGTGGGTCGGAGGCAAAGGTTGCTAAGCTTTGGAGGAACTTGAAAAGAGGACACGTTGGAGAGACTGGGTTCAACATTCACATGGAGCTAAGTATAGTGAGGTAGCAGTGCTGTGGCCGCCTGCAACTGAGGACTCCCTTCTTCCTGTCTCCTCTAGCGCAGAGCCAGTCAGGGATGGGGGCGGCCAGGGACAGAAATGAAGAGAACGGAACGAGAAGGACAGGAGAGGACCAGGAGAGCACGACAGGACACGACGCAGAAGGAGCAATTTTCATGCTGATTAGCATGCTAAATGCTAAAAGTGCAAAACAATCACCAAAAACATCCTTTAACAATTAGCATGCTAATTAGCTTTTAGCAATTTTAAACAAAATGGACTGATTTAAGCCTGTGGGTTCTGTCTTAAGAAGGTGAGTGGTTTAGTGAAGTATATATATGTTGTTTGTGATGATTTACTCAGGTACAGTTTCTTCCCAAAAGCCATAACCACCTTAAACTTACACATGCACTGACCACACAACCCCACCACAGACTCCACTACACCAGTCACGCGTGCAATATCCACACTGCAGACATAGAGAACTGCAATAACAAGTGCAATATCCATATGGGACTAAAATAATAATAATAACTGTGACATGTGCAGTATCTGATGTGTGAAACGTGTCCACCCTGACACAATATTACTATGTAATATTTTTAAATCAAATACTATGTGCAACACCACCACCCTCATCGAGGGTGAGTGTACACAGTGTTATACTGGTTACCTTTTTACCTGTCATACTGTTTACCTTTTGTATACTGTTTACTTCCTTGCACACTGACTTTTGAATTATTATTGTCTGTCAACACGAGATGAGCTGCTTTGAATCTCATTATACTTGCGTATAGTGAAAATAAAAGGCATTCTATTCATTTTATTTAATTTTTACCACAGACTAAATAGTGGACGATGGCTCGCACCATTTAAAATAAGAGCATTTTAAAATGAGACTGTTGGGTTTTTCTGTAGATATTTATATAATGTGTAAGGTCTTAAACCTTACACTGTAAAGTGCCTTGATATGACTTATTTTGTGAATTGGTGCTATATAAATAAAGTTAAATTGAATTGAAGATATTCACTTCTAAATGTTTTCGAAGCAACACCTGCCCTTCTAACCAGACGTTTAGTTCCTCCTGCTAAACATATCTTGTCAATGCTAAATCTAAATCATTTTTTAAAATAATTCTATATATTGTTATAATTGGCCTGTGATCCATCCAGGACGCACCTCGCCTCTCGGCCGAAGACAGCTGGGATAGGCTCCAGCACGCGAGACCTTGAATAAGTGGTTAATAATGGAGGGATAGATAGTTATATCTTGTAAGGTTGAAACCTTACACTGTAAAGTGCCTTTAGATGACTTTAGTTGTGCTTTGGCGCTATATAAATAAGATAAGATAAATTGGATCGATTTTTGTTTTATAATACAGACATTCAGAGTAGGCTGTAATCTCAGCATTCTGATTGAATGAAAATTTAGTGACTTAGGTAGTATGGAGGGTTGGAACAAACTGGTTTCACATTCAAATTTTGGTTTACAAGTTTGTTTATCCCTATCATGAAAGGCTTTCTTTAGCATAGTTTTATTTAGTCTAATACCCAGTATTATGCAGTATACCTCGTCTGAGGTGATGAATATAGTATTGCAGTATAAGGTTGCAGTATAACTTGGGACATGAATATAAGGTTGTTGTATAACCCTTCTGAGGTGCTACATGTGATACACAAAGAGGTGAGGCATGTTTTGTACGTTTATTCAGCAGTGAAGAAGTCTCTCAAATTAGCTTAACAAATTACACGTGTGTATTGCATGAGGGTTCAGTCAAGAACAAATGACTCCACCCGTGCATCATTAGCCGCTGTTTGGACACAGCCTGTTTAAACCAGCTAGACAGCATCGCCATTTTTGGAACGTCAGGAACTTAGTTTCTGTTACCAGGTTGATTGAACCAAGTTCTCAAAACACTTGTCTGTCAACACTTCTGTCCATGGTGACGATCATAGGTTAAACTTAGAAAGATAAACAAAATTCGATTCTAATGCAATTCTAATCAGACCTATGTTGTGGAAATTGTCTTTAATAAGAAGATTGTAATAATAAACTCTTTTTTGGGGGTTTTAATTTTCTTGCTAGAAAGGAGCAGTTCCAATAGAGAGCAACAATCAGTCAGAGGTTCAAAAAGCAGGCAGAAAGTGTCTCTCCTTTATACCTGAAGCAAAACATCCTCCCTAGCCTTACCCAGGTTGAGCTCGTCTCTCAAATTAGACGAGCTCAAGAACTCAACGAGTTCTTACAAAAAAATACTCGCTAAAACGGTAGTCAAGGCTAAAAGGCTAAGGTATGTTCTTAACTCAAAACAGGGGAAAAATACACTTTGTAACACTGACATGGTGACACTGCAAAGGTTATGACGTGCTCATTGATATACATAATCCTGCCTCCTCGTGACGAAGTGTCCTTGGGCGAGACACTGTATGTGAGAATGAGAAGCAATGTAAAAACCAGTACCAGTACCAGTACAGGTAGAAAAGAGCTATATAAGTGCAGTATTTACTTGACCTTTTTCAGTCTTTTTTTCAAGTTCTCAAATTAATTTACCACACATACACACATTCACATAATTGTCTACCACTAAACAATTATTACGCATGTTCTTTGTCTTGATGAGTTAGGCCTTATCACGGCTCAGAATTTATGGAAACGGAATGGTAATTGCTGGCATCTGAAATCTTTATCCTGGACTGGAGTCCCCAATGTTGCCGGCACTACATTCTCCTAGGAACTGGCACATGCTCCAGGGTGTCCCTAGCCCCCCGAGCCCGTCAACCACCAACAGATCCTGTCATCCATTCTTGTTCACATGTTTTTAACTTTAAAGTTGACAGACAAAGTTAATTAATTACCAAGAAAATGTTGGAATGTTTTCTGCTTTCTGATATTTTTCTCAGATCAATTTTACATTATCTTATGCCTTTACAAATGAAAGGCAGAGTCATTTTGATAAGACCTGTTTAGATTTGATATCCATGTGACAAAATGGATTTGCAATAAGTTTCCCTAAAATTGTTCATCTGCATTTCATTTTAATGGTTCAAAGGCAGAATGGTTGCCCCTCACACATGTTCGCTTTATCAGTCTGGCCCTTGTTGAAAAAGGTTTGGACATACCTGCTGTAAATTGTCTTGAGATAACTGAATTTAATTAAAGTCTAGTTCATTCAGGTTTGATGGCTTCTAAGCATTGACAGCTCCCACTCAACTCAACTCACGCCATGGATTTTCAATAATATTCAGGTCTGGGGATTGAGATGGCCCTTACAGAATGTTGTACTTATTCCTTTTCATGAATGACCTAGTAGATTTTGTGCAGTATTTAGTGTTGTTGTCTTGTTAAAATATCCAGCCCCACACAGCATCACCTTTGTCACTGATTCCTGGACACTGGTCTCTGATATTGAGCGGAATCCATGCATCCCTCAACTTTGACAAAATTTCCAGTCCCTGCACTGACCACACAGCCCCACAACTTGATGGAACCACCACCATATTTTACTGTAGGTAGTCCAAATGTGCCTTAGCATACCTCAAGCTCTGTTTGTGCTATGGACAAAGAAAAAGCTTCCTCTACATCTCAGCATCCAGTATCTCTTCACAGACACAGTTTCTGTAGTTTTATAGCAGTTATAATACTCGGTGAAATAGAATTTGCAGCAAACGAATCAGACATTACTTTAGACCTACAGTTGCAATATGCCAATGTCTGGCCTGTTCACAGTAACTAACGATATGAAAATGACCCCATTTATTAGGATTGATGAGACAGTTTTAGAAAATATTCAATTTCTGGGCGAGGAATTAACCTGACCCAATTTAACAAATAATAATAATAATAATAATAATAATAAATACTTTATTGATCCCCTTGGGGTAGATTTTGTTTGGACAGCTGCTAGACCCGTGTCTGTGCTACTACAGGGAATCTTAAGGGTGTGAAAACAAGAATCTCATGACCAGAATTTCCTAAATCAATTTGTGTTTGATCAAACAAAAGAAACAATGTAACAAATTTCCTCCAGGGGATCAAAAATGTATTTTTTAAAAAACACATGGGTGGATTTTGAAGGTGGGTAATGCAGTCAGCCATGCCCACATGGAGACAGTGGTCTGCTAATAATATACTTACATGGTAACATGCTTAACACTGACTAGGCTAAGGAAAACAAAGACTTCTCTGTCTCGTGGACAGAAACAACGATTAGATTCATTATGCAGGGTAGAAGGAAACACCCTCCAACGGTATGACTCTGGTGAATCATCAGGATTGTCTAGGTTTGCCCAAACTTCTGTCTGCTCTAACAACAAGACAGATGGAGAAACAGGGAGTGCATATAGATCAGACCAGGGCTCAGAGATGCAATGTTTTGAATAAAAGAAACTCTATATTTGTAAATCTATATTTGTAGAGAGCCAAATCATAAATAGTTATAATCTTTAACCTTAAATCTTAAAGTGTCTTTTTGTTGTGATTTGCCACCATAAGAATTTATTTAATTTAATTTAAAATTATTTAATTTGTTTTCACATTAATTGTCCACTTGCAAGATGCAAGTGATTTGATGAATATCATATGATGATAAGGAAGAAGTAACCCTTACAGCAAATGTACATTTTTACCATGTCTTTCCATCTGTATTTAGTGCCTAGACCTAAACGAGTCATTTTTAGGTCAGATAACAACAGCAAAAATAAGCATTTCACAAACTGCCATTCAGGCACTTGGATATTCATAGAGATGTAGTTTTGACAAATGGCTGCCTCTGTAGTAGAATGGAGAGTGGAAACAAACTGGTTTTACATTATCATCAAAGGCTTTCCACAACATAGTTTTACTAAGGCTAATATCTCGAATAATTCATGCCATTAAGACTGGGAAGCACTGGACTTAGCACCATGGGCATGTTTGTTTCACATAGTCTTGTGGACATTCCGCTTTGATTGTATCATTTGAAATTTGCATACTCACAGGGACACAAATAAAGGTTGCAGTAAAACCTGGGACATGAATATAAGGTTATAGTATAACCCGTCTTGAGGTGATACATGTGATACACAAAGAGGTGAGGCATGTTTTGTACATTTATTCAGCAGTGAAGAAGTCTCTCAAATTAGCTCAACAAATTACACGTGTGTATTGCATGAGGGTTCATTCAAGAACAAAAGACTCCACCCGAAGCTTCATTAGCAGGTGTTCCGAGGACATTCTGAAGTTCATGTTTAAACCAGCTAGACCCGCATCGCAGCTTCTGGAACGTCAGGAACTTAGTTTTTGTTACCATGTTGATTGAATCTAATTTGCAAACCACTTGTCTGTCAACACTTGTGTCCATGGTAACTATCTTAGGTTAAACATAGATACACAAAATACAGAGCAATTCTAATAAAACCTTTGTTGAGGAAATTGTCTGTAATAAGATTGGAATAGTAAACTTGTGTTATTGGGTTATAATTTTCTTGCAAGAAAGGAGCAATTCCAATACAGAGTGACAGTCAGTCAGAGTTTCTTTCTTTTTTATACCTCAAGCAAAACATCCTCCCTAGCCTTATCTAGGTTTAGCTCATCTCTCAAGTTAGCTTCATCTAGTTCTCACAGAAAAAAAATACTTGCCAAAATCTGCAGTCAAGGCTAAATATTTTCATAATTCATAACAGGAGAAAAAAATACTTTGTTACACAGACATTGCAAAGGATATGATGTGCTCCTTTTTATACTTAAAGAAAATAAAAGAAATGCAAAAGCCTTAATTTTAATAATAACTTTGTTAACATTTGTTTTAAATGTATTGTCAGATGTATTTAAAAAATGACAGACCCAAATGCAATTTTGGGGCAAAAGAGGGTTTAAAAATAGGAAACATTAATGAGATTTGTGCACATAACAAAGAAAACAATTCAATTCACCTTTATTTATATTGCATAAAATCACAACATCACCGCGACCCAGTTTCGGATAAGCGGAAGACAATGGATGGATGGATGGATGGAAAATCACAACATCTAGTGATCTCATCTAGTGACATCATCTCAAAGCACCTCACAGTGTAAAATTTAGGACCTTATACATTATATAAATATATACACAAAAAAGTAATCTGCCTTGACTGGTTGCAGTGAGTGGACGGAGGAGAGAGATAAGAACAACAGGCAAAGCGAAACAAGAAGCAGCAGCAGAAAAAACACTAAGCACGTTGGTAGGGCCAGTAGTTGCACACTGGCAGGGGGGAGAGAGGGGGATAAAGAGTAAAACTATGGGGGAGAAAGAAGAAACAAAGTAAATGGCAGTATTGGTATATGATTTCTATAACTATAAGCTTTATGAAAAAGGAAAGTCTTAAAGGTGGAGAGGATGTCTGCATTCCAAAGCTGAATTTGGAGCTGGTTCCAAAGGATGCTTGGAGCTCGTTGACCAGCACTTTGAGAGCGAAGTGCCCTGTTAGGGCTGTATGGTTCTATGAGGTCTTTGAGGTATGGTGGAGTCCGATCATTTAGTGCTTTGTATTTTAAATTCTATTCTAGATTTTACAGGGAGCCAATGGAGAGAAGCTAATGTATTTGATATGTGTTCTGTCTTGCTAAGCTACCATGCTAAGTTGAGTGTCTTGCTCAAGGACACACCTGATATGGGGGACCCCATAAGACAGTCAGAAAATGAAGTAGGTGGTAGGGTGGAATGGGGTTTGTTGGAGATATAGAGCTGGGTGTCTTCTGCATTTCAAGGGAAATATCTGTGGAATATGTGGCCAAAAAGGAGCATGTAGATAATGAAGGGGTCCTCAGTACTGAGCCCTGGGGCACACCAGTGGTGATGGGAAACTTGAAGTGTGAGGTCTTAGTTGAATTAACTACTGCAACCAAAGAGATATGAGTTTAACCAAGCAAGAATTATTTTGGGTTCATCCATCCATCCATCCATTGTCTTCCGCTTATCCGAAATCGGGTCGCGGTGGGTGCTGTTATTTTGGGTTATTAATATTAATTTTTTTAGACTGATGGATGCTAATCTGCTCAGACAGGTGTTGTGGAAAATAATGTTGAAGGCTGCACCGGGAGCATGATAAGACCTCTATGGAGAATGGAGAGAGTCAGCTGCCATCGGGAGGTCATTGGTGATTTTCTGTACTGTGGAGGGGGTGGAAACCAGACTGAAATGGTTCATAGAGGTTATGATTGCTGAGGTGTGTTGAGTGGAGCAAAAGAGTTAAGAAGGTTGTGGAGGTTGGTATTGTAGTGATGATGATGATGATGGGTGGAAGAGAGATCATTTATAGCAGATAGGAGATATTCGGATTAATAACTTTGATTTTTCTAAATGTGATGTCACATGGTGTACAGGTTTTAGAAAGTGTTTATATTGAAGGAGATGAGCATGTGATCCGAGAGTGTGAACAAACTGGGTTTACAGTTGGAGTGAGTGACACCAGAACAGCAAACCCAGTATATTGCCGTTGCAATGAGTTGGGAAATCAACGTGTTTCATGAAGTCCAAAACTATCCAGGCAAGGTGTGAGGTCTCTAGTGTTGAAGTCCCCAAGAATTATAATCTTAGTAGAATGTACAGAGAAGTGAGTGAGGAGTGTGGAAAAATAATTTAAAAATCCTGTTTGGCTTGGTTGGGTGGTAAACAGTGCATATGAAGGAAGGAGTGGGTCCAGCAAGCTGTGATGCAGTGAATGAGTGAAGACTGAAATAGATACACAAAGTCATTGCGCTGTTGCCATGTTTCTGTCAAGTACTTTTTTTTTTCTAAATATTTTTTCTATCATGTTTTACATACAATACACATACATTCAATTTTTTTGATTCATTTAATTGTTACAACAAAAAAATTATTAATGAATTAAAAAATAAATGGTAAAATAATAACTTTATACTTCTAAGCATGAAGTGGTCTTTCTATTCATTTGTTATATATTGCTAGCTCAAATTCCACATTCTTACACTTTAATTTCACAGGTCAGGAAAAATAGACATTCTCATTGCCAGTAATTGTGTTGTTGGCAAAGTAAGTGTATTACATTACATTCAATGCATCACTACAAAGTGGGGTGCAAAAGTTTAAGATTTTCCTGCATAAATAGTTGGTTGTTAAGATATAACATTTCATTTAAATCTATCAGGTAGGAGACACACGGTAATATTTGAGAAGTGAAACGAAGTTTATAGGATTTATAGAAAGTGTGCAATAATTGTTTAAACAAAATTAGGCAGGTACATTTTGGCACGTTCATTTGGGCACCATAAATAAATGAACTCAATATTTAGTAGATCCTCCTTTTGCAGAAATGACAGCCTCTAAAACTTCCTATAGCTTCCAATGAGAGTCTGGATTCTAGTTAAAGATATTCGAGCATGGACAGCTCTCTTTAACTCCCTCCACAGATTTTCAATGATATTCAGGTCTGGGGACTGAGAATGTTGTACTTGTTCCTCTGCATGAATGTCTTAGTAGATTCTGAGCAGTGTTTAGGGTTCTTGTCTTGTTTACATCCAGCCCCAGTGCAGCTTTGTCACTGAATCCTGGACATTGGTCTCCAGAATCTGCTGATATTGAGTGGAATCCATGCTTCCCTCAACTTTGACCAGATTTCCAGTCCCTGCACTGGTCACACAGCCCCACAGCATGATGGAGCCACCACCATGTTTTACTGTAGGTAGGTACTGTAGGTTATCTCAAAAAAGGTTCATCCAATAGGTATTGTAGGTTCTTGATGTGAATGCTATGTTCTTTTTCCTCCGTGCATAACGCCCCTTGTTATGACTAAATAACTCAATTTTAGTTTCATCAGTCCACAGCACTTTATTCCAAATGTGCTTTATCATACCTCAAGCGTCTCTGTTTGTGCTGTGGGTGGAGAGAAGGCTTCCTCTACATCACTCTCGCATACAGCATAGTTGAACGATGCACAGTGACTCCGTCTGCAGCAAGATGATGTTGTAGGTCTTTGGTGTTGGTCTGTGGGTTGACTGACTGTTCTCACCAGTTGTCGCTTCTGTTTCTCCAAGATTTATTTTGGTTTGCCACTTCCAGCCTTAACTTGAACTGTGCCCGTGGTCTTCCATTTCCTCAATATGTTCCTACCTGTGGAAACAGACAGCTGAAATCTTTGAGGCAGCTTTCTGTATCCCTCCCGCTGTACATAAAGAACACTTTAAAACAATCTTCCAAATACCCTGCAACCTAGTCCTTCCTACCTGAATTATTCCTCTGTGTAACTGCTGTGGTTCTTGTCTTAACAAGGAGGGTCAGGCTTATTTAGGTCTGCCCAGTATTTCAGCAGCTCTTGTGAAGAATGAAGAAGGTTGGCAATGATCTTGGAGTATCTACAGCGATTATACGCTATATATTCAATAATAAATTGGGATGGATCTGGCGGTGACTTTATTGTGAGTCCCAGCTTTTTCATGCACATTCCAATGTAAGCATCCTCTATGTTAAAGGGTTTTATTGTTTTTGAGACTTCCACAAATTTACCTGGGAGATCATTTGAGAAAATGTATCCCATGCCCAGAGTGTAGGTTGGGTATCTGGCATCTGGGAATAGCTCCTCAGAGACATACCACTTAGACTTCTTTGAACGTATAACTGGTATGTTCCACACAATGCATCCTGTCAGATAGTTAGTCTTGGGGATATCTGGTTTCTGCAGCATAATCACCAGATTGTCAATATTCAGGAACACATCTGAATCAATCTTCATAGCGTAGGCTGAGTAAGGACAGCGGGTGGCCAGCCAGTCCATGATAACCATGGTTTTAATGGTCAGATTCATATATGTGTCCATAAAATCACTCTGAATCAGGTCCAGATGCTGTTGATTCTCCTGCTTAAGCTTCTCCTGCTGCTGCCCGTCATTATCTGCAGAAGGGAGACCCAGCATGAACAGAGTAAGCACCACCTTACCCTGAACAAGGCTGCTGTTTGCCCATGTCTGGCGAATGGCGTTGCGAGCTGCCATATCATGTGGTGCTACTGGAACCATCAAAACCAGGAAAGGACTCTTGGTCTTACATACTTCTCTGTGGTCCATAATAAAGTGGTAATTATGTGGGTAGGCTAGGTGGTAATTGACATATGTAGATGCTTCAGTAGGCAATACAGTTGGTTGTGCAGTTTCATGGATTTCATTTGGGGTGCTTTCTTGAATTTTAATTGGCTTGACTTTGTGAATTGGATAGACATTATAAGGAGGAGGTAGATTAAAAATCTCATTGTAGTCCAGATAAGTCCACCGCCATGTCATAGAGCTGCTGAACAGAGTGTAAAACAAGACTAAGGCAACCAGACAAAGCAGCAGCAGGAACCGGAACCAAAAGATACGATGATTCAATCTGTTAACCATATTTCTAAAAAGACAAGGAAAAAAAATGGAAGTTAAAACTTTTGTGTAACCTGCATACAATAACACAAAAAAATCCTCATTCCTCCCACTTAAGAAGCTACACAGTATAAAACGCCACTACAGAAGATAAGAAAACACTCCACTACAACATGTTTAACTTAAATGATTATCAAATTGAAGGAAATAAAGAGTGAATTTTTTAATCAAGTCAAGTATCTTTATTTGTCTTTCTGAAGGAGAATTTTGGCTTGAAAATAAAAGGGATGAGCTGCATTATCAAACAACTATAGTACATACAATAAATATAGTAAAAAATACTTAGCTATCTTTAAAATGTAGTTTTTCTATCAGGATACAAATCTAATATGGAGGATCTGTATAAAATCTAATACACTA